>CAJVGC010000432.1:18043733-18123329 GCA_910822075.1 Senecio squalidus | reverse complement strand
TGATTAAATAAGATCTAAATTTATCAAAAGCAAAAACAACAGCGAGCAGTTCTTTTTCAGTGGTGGTGTAATTTTCCTGCGCATCTGTAAGGGTTTTGCTTGCGTAATAGATGGGTTTAAATCTCTTCTCAATCCGCTGTCCTAAAACTGCTCCGACCGCGTAATCGCTCGCATCACACATCAGCTCAAACGGTAAATCCCAATTGGGACTAGTCATAATCGGTGCTGAAATCAGTCTTTCTTTCAAAATGTTAAAAGCAGTTAAACAAGATGAAGAAAAATTAAATTTACAATCTTTTTCTAGAAGTTGATTCATAGGTCGCGCAATGTTAGAAAAATCTTTTATGAAACGTCTATAAAAACCTGCGTGACCTAGAAAACTCCTTACCGACTTGACATTCGTTGGTGGGGGTAATTTCGAAATAGCTTCAATTTTGGATTGATCCACCTCGATCCCCGCACTTGAGATTTTGTGTCCTAGAACAATTCCTTCGCGGACCATGAAATGAGACTTCTCCCAGTTAAGCACCAAATTGGATTGTTCACACCTCGCCAACATCTTCTCCAAGTGTTCCAAGCACGAATCAAATGAATCTCCAAAGACCGAAAAGTCATCCATAAAGATCTCCATAAATTGCTCCACCATATCGTGAAAGATTGCCATCATACACCGTTGAAAGGTAGCAGGTGCATTGCACAGACCGAACGGCATTCTTCGATAGGCAAACGTGCCAAAGGGACACGTGAAGGTGATTCTTCGAGATCAGTGGCTCAGCCGCCGGCTGGAAAGTGTTAGTCGTCGGCTGGTCTTCAGCCGCCGGTTGGCTTTGGACAGCCGCCGGTTGGCTTTCAGCAGTAGCAGAATTTTTCGGTGTATCTGCTTTCTCGTGTCCGTCTTCTTTGTCAACCTATTCAAAATTAAAAGGAACTTTGTTAGTAACACCTGTAAAAGAAGAATTGAGAGTTTTACCACTTCGGGTGGTGACTGCTTTGACGTGATCTCGAGGATTTGTTTCCGTGAAGCTCGGTAGCTGTCCCGGAAATCTTTCTTGTACTACTTTCGCTAGTTTTCCCATAGTGCCTTCGAGTTGCTTAATTGAAGCGCTTTGATTACGGATGATGGAATCAGTGTCATCCATTCGCTTGATCGTGGTTTGCATAAACTGATTATTTGTTGTCATAAGTTGTTTCATCAGTTCATGTAAATCGTCCTTAGGTGGAAACGGTCCCTTAGGAGTCTCCTTAGCATAGAACCCCGGTGGTCCTTGCCGATATGGTTTCTGCCCATTTGAATTTCCCTGATTGTTGTTGTAGGAATTTCCTTGATTATTGTTGTAGGGCTTGCGATAACCATTGTTGTCTCCTCCTTGGCGATAGTTGTTGTTATTCCTGTCTCCTCCTTGGTAATCTCCATACATTACCTCTTCAGTGGCTTCTTCCTCATCCTTCCTAGGGCAATCCTTTGTCAGATGGTATCCGTTGCAAATGTCGCAACCGACTTGAATAGCATGAACTTTTTCATTGACGCGCTTGATGTCTCTTCCCATACTATCCAGCTTGTTAGTTATAGCAGCGAGACCGTCGCTGTTATCAGCCATTTTCCTTCTTCCCTTACCACCGTCTTCCCAAAGCTTGGAGTGCTTAGCATGTCCTTCGATAGCAGCCCAAGCATCAGCTGGAATTTTGCATGGAATTTTTCCTTCAGAGTCTAACTCGTTACGAGTTTGACGATCAACCCCCTTGTAAAATGTCTTGATAACCTGTTGATTGTTGAGATCATGCTGGGGACATTTATGTAACATATCTTTGTAACGCTCCCATGCTTGATAAAGTGACTCATCAACGTCCTGTGTGAAGTTCCTGATGTCATCAATCATTTTAGAGGTTTTTGAAGGGGGACAGTAGTTCTTCAAAAACTTGGCCCTTAGATCGGCCCAAGTAGTGATTGAATTGGCCGGTTCGTTCCCAATCCACCTTTTTGCGTTTCCCTTGAGTGTCATCGGAAACACTCATAACATAACAGTCTCCTTCGTCACACCAGGAATAGTGTAAGCATCAGCAATCTCGATGATCTTCTCTACATGAACATTAGCATCTTTATTCTCGTCTCCATTAAAAGGGTTCTCTCTAAGTTCTTTGAGAAACTGGCCCTTAAGTTGGAAGTCGGCTCCTCGAGTGATAGCTGGATTGGGAATGTCTTTTGCAACATTCGGGGTAAGAGCAGAGTACTCCTCCAAGGTGATCTCATTAATGTTAACTGCCATTTCGTGTTCTGATTCTTCGGATGAGTCGGAATCTGTTACGGTGACTGGTGAATTTGGAATTGGTTTCTCTTCCTCTTGATCAGACAACGGGTTGTATTCCTCTTCAGAAGATGGCATAAACTCAGATTCGTAACTTTCGTTTTGGTGAATTTTAAAACTGGTGATGGGTTGAGCTTTTGGGGAAAACAATCTGCGTCGAAATCCAAAAACCTTCTCCGGATCTTCGAATGGCTCTACAAGATTTGGATTTGAACTCCGGGTCATGCAAAACCTATAAGAACAGAAGAAAATATGTCAGTAGCCCGTGATAACTGAAAATTAAACAAACCGAAATATTAAAACTACAATTAAACGAAAAATAAACAAACAGCTGCTAATCAGTCGGCGGCTGGGTATATTCAGTCGGCGGCTAGTAATCAGCCGGCGGCTGTTTTACTTCAGCCGGCGGTCAAAAAGTACTGTGTCCAATTTCCTGAAAAATTGTAACCTCAAAAATCCGATTAGTCCAATTAACAATTATCACGTAATACAAAATAAATGCAACTTCCAGAAACATAAATCTTTCCAAAAGGATCGAATAATTACAAATTCAAAATTACGAATAAAAATAGCTACCGTTCCCCGGCAGCGGCGCCAAAAACTTGATGTGTATTTTATAACATAAAATTATTTAAAGTTTAGAAAAGGATTTTACCAAAGTAGATTAACACACAATACAGGCAGTGTACCTGATCGTACGCAAATATAGATTCAGTAAGTCCGGATCGAACTCAGGGAACGTGTATTTATATCCGTTATCTCAAATTATATAATTAAACTAAATAAAGCAAGTAAATATGGGGGCGTTTTAGTTCTGTGAGAACATATTTCAGAAAACAAATAACTAAATTAAAATAGCAATTTAATTAACTAAATGGATTTGCGGATGGAAAACTGTTTCGAAAAGACTTTGAGAATTAATCAGATATTAAAAAGCAGCGATTACTTGGAATTACGTTTCACCTGGATCATGATTAATAAGTATATGTTTGATTGGTTTAACTGTGATTCCTATAATAACTAGATTTCCCGTTAGAGTTATCTAATCCTACAATTTTAGAGAAAGATCATACGACTAATCGTACATCAAGAGCTATCTTAGACTATCCACTCTAAATTGTGCTTTAATGTCACTATTATTTACAATTTAATCTATCGACTACGAATTAACAAAAGTCTCAATTATTCAATTTTGATATAATTGTCATGTTCATTCGATTCATTAAATTACTAATATCTTAGCCTATCTCAATTAAGTCTCAAGCTACAATTATGTAATAAATCATATAATCGTAAATAACTGATAAACTTATAAGAACGCTAGTTATGTTATAAATCTATCAATCACGCTAAGTAGTAAATTTAATAACTTTGAATAAACATGGATCGCGATTAAACGTAAATAATAACGGAAAAACCAATGAGTTCAAACATAAACTTAATTAAAACATAGATCCAGGTTCAACAATCCAAGCAATCGCTTAAGGAGTTTAGCTCATGTTGGATTGTGACAAATTAACAATAGAATTCTTAAAACAAAACATTGTATCAAGAAAATAATGAATAAAAGTTCAAACCAAAAGTAGCTAACTTCAAAGATGATTAAAGAGCTTAATCAAAGCTTCCAACGTGATATAATACTTCTAGGACTCTCCTTGCAGCTCTCCAGGTCGGATGTAGGGTGAAAATAATGAATAAGATGCTTAAAACCCGAACCCTAGAAGCCCTATTTATAGATATCTGAACCGCCCTATTTAGCCGACGGCTGGCTGAATTCAGCCGACGGCTGGAATACGCGGGTGGAAAAGTTGCTTCCGCGGCACGTTTAGGAACAAATGGTGAAATTTTAATCCAGCCGCCGGCTAAAATGATTCAGCCGCCGGCTGTTTTCCAGTCTTCACTTTTCTTGCTCGTTTGTCTCCGTTTCAAGCCGGTTTTAGCTCCTTTTCGCTCCATTATCCAAATGTGACTCTAATCTGCAATTATAACTGAAAATATACCAGATCATAACAAAAGTTGCAGAAAACTAGAGTAAATATGAGAAATATGCCTACAAAATATCAATTATTTTAGGCATATCATATGCTCTATCATGTTTTTGGTCTGTTTATTCATTATTAAATCAAAACGTTGTATGTAAGTTTCTACACATTAACTATTATTGAAAAACTTGAAAAAGTATTCATATCAGGTTATAAGTTTTCGAATCTTACCAACATTGCAGTGTTCATAAAAAATCGAGATGGTTTGCAAGGATCTTTGAACTTTTGCTCATAATTCATCACAAGAGATAAAGCATCAATCACACCAGCATGTACTTTTGATCGTGATATCAAACTTTCGAAAACAAATCTTGGTGTCTCGAATTTTTGTCGTGTTTTAAATATCATGTCACTACTCATAAAAAACAAAACAACTTTAACTAGTACGAAATTTTAATATTAGAATGAATAATATAAATTAAATACTTACTTTTGGGTATATTTTAAGATGCATTCAGAAACTTTTATTTCATATAATGTCAAATCTGGGTTGATCAAAACGACTCTCGACTTATAAGCTGATTTCAAATATTTCCATGGTTCAAATCCTTTTTTGTCCTTTCATACGCAACATTTGGCAAACATACAGATTCCAGTTTCTTATTTACATTTGTTTCTTCTTCCGTTGCAGTCTGAATCACGAAACTTGTAATGAAATCCTTTGCGATTTGTAAATCTGATTCAGCAACCGAGGACGGTGCCATATCTTGTTCTGTCACTTTGGTTTGTGCCATATCTTGTCCTGTCACTTTGGTTGGTTTCTTTTTTTCGCTAGACCCGACCTCAAACAAAATTGTTTTTCTCAAGATAAACCTTTCATTTTCATCTTCACCACTTCCATCAAATATCCTTTTTTTAGAAACAGTAGTTTCATTAAGGCTTTTAGAATCCTTTTCCATACTTTCAAAAATAGCATCAAATCATTCCGCATACATTTGGATTTTCAAAACCTTGCATTACATCTTCACATTCAGCCTCTCCTTTGCATTTTTTACATAAACCAAACTACTTCTTGACACTAATTTCTAATTTTTATCTCCTCATTGTCTGGGAATCTTTCATTTGCTATTTTAAACTTCAAAAACACTTCTGATGTCTTATTCCGAATCACATTTACAACACCTCTGATATCATTTATCCATGTCTACAACAAACAAAACATGAATAATTACTATTTTTTTTGAGAGAAAATAAATGTATCTGATTCTTAAAACTACATTTACTTTAAATCAAAACTACATCTACTTATAATCACAAAGGAATCTTATATAATCACACTTGTATCTTATAATCAAAACCACATCTACTCTATTGTCATAAAAGTGCATATACTCAATTTGGAAAAATACATCTATTCACACATGTATCTTATATTAAAAACTACATCTACTACATATATTCGGTTGAAAACTACATCTACTATACTCCAAGAACAAAAGTCAAAACTACATCTACTATATCTACTTTAAATCAAAACTATAGTCCAAGAACAACAGTCAAAATTCATATACTATTATATCAAAATACATCTACTATTAATCAAATTAAATCTATTATGTTGAAAAAGGAATCTACTATGGTTGAAAAATGCATCTACTCTGTTAAAACTCTTTAAAAAAAAACTACATCTACTGTCATAAATTGCATATACTCAATTTGGAAAACATCTATTCAAAATGGAATACTACATCTACTGAAATTGTTTTTATAAATTATTAAAAACAATTTTAGTGAATAAAATTATTTTTTTGTTTTACCTCAGGGTTGTAATCATTTTTTTCGCTCCATTGACTGACATTATCATCCTCATACATATGATCTTCACCTTTATCCAATTCTACAATCACATCAGCTTCATCATTCTTTTTTATCAGTTCATCTGTCTCTCATAAAAGAGAATACCTATTAAATTAGTTCGTATAATTTAAAATGTAGATTTACAGAGAAAAATTTTATTTGTACCATTCTCTTGTTCTGCAGTTCCAGTGGTAGAAGATTTTGTTTTTTTATGTGCATTCTCTTTCTCACTTTCTTCAAATGCAGTCAAATTTCTTCCATTTCTAATTACTTTATCAAATTCTCCCAAGTTGGCAGTATTCCAATGAAGCATTGCAGGTATTAAAGTAGTCGCGTTGTGCCTTTTCACTTTGACATATTTTATATACCATATGTCAAAAATACCAATCAAAAAGAAAAATGATTTCAGTTTAGTCATGATAGTACTTGAATTTAAAAAATTTTAACAAAGTTAAATTATTAAAAAAAGTAATACTTTCATACCACTAAAAACAGATGTGGCCTGACATACCAACTTGTCTCGTCGTCTCTTTTCCATCCATTCTTGCTTTCTTTTAAACATTCAATAAGATACCCACACCAATCCATATCCTTAATATTTTTTAAATTTTGGATGCATGGAAGAAACTTTTGATTAACTGTCCCACATTTAATCCCTTGAATCATTGTACTAACAAGAAGAACCAACATGTTTAACTTGAACAAACGACCATCTTTTTTATCATTAGCAATCTTCTTTGCTACATCTTTGAGATATATCGTCTGAGTACCTTTTGGCATAGGATATTGTTCCCTAAACTCATCTATTATTGAATTGCTTACAATTCATGCCCTATTAACTGCTTTCACATCTATATTTCCCATTGGCAACCCAATAATATCATGCACATCTTGTTTCGTAATTTTACTATTTTATCACCAATTTCCATCTCACACATTTCTGCATTAAATTTGTCTATCATTAAATGTGCAAGAGTTAATGGCACAAAACCGATAGAATAGGTTTCAAAAGAACCAAAACCCATTTCCCTAAGTGCATTTTTTGCGCATTGTTCAATCCACTTAAAGCGCCTTTCAAATGTTTTGGACATTGTCTTGTACTCAATTTCAACTCTGACTTCACATTTTCAACAATCTCACGCACATTATTCTTATTTTTCACATACTTTCTTCTTGTAACCTTTGTTTCAGTAACAATCACTATCTTCTCTTCAACTAACACACTTTTATTACGTGTTGGTGTCATATCTAAGTCATCCTCGGTTTTTTCAGAATCTTCAATGTCCTTACTAGAATCACCATCTTGGTCAATGTCGGAATATTGAATCAACACCTTTCCAATATCATAGTTTTTTGAATCTTCTCCACACTTTTCTTTGTCAACTTCGTTACAAGATTCATTTTCATTAACATGATCTTCTGCACCTTTAGTCATTTCATTATCTTCTTCTGCTATATCATCTCCATCAATTTTCATCATTATCAAGATCAATAGGATTATCTTTCTTATTTATGAATCTAGAAAATGAGGAGTTCTTAGAAAATCTATGACTCTTCCTAGTACCTGTATAAAATAAAATAATTTTAATATAAACTATCTGTAAAAAAACAAAAATGTGCATCTATGTGTGTCCTGAATCAAAATGAAACTGCATCTACTGTCATAAAATGCATATACTCTATTAACAATATTGTCAACAAAGAATACTGTCAACAAAGAATAGTGTCAATAAACAAGTACTTTTAAAGTTTAAAACTGCATCTACTTTACTAACATTACATGTATCCTGAATCAAAATGAAACTGCATCTACTGTCATAAAATGCATATACTCTATTTGCATAACTACATCTACTCAAATTAGAACAAACTACATCTACTCAATCAAAATAAACTACTTCTACTCAATTTAGAACAAGCTACATCTACTCAAATTAGAACAAACTACATCTACTCAAATTAGAATAAACTACATCTACTCAATTTCAAAAAACTACACCTATTCAATTCTAAGAAACAAAATCTATTCAATTAGGAAAAACTACATCTACTCAATTAGAACAAACTACATCTACTCAATCAGAACAAACTACATCTACTCAATTTAACAAAACTACATCTATGCATTTTTAAAAAAAAAACTACATCTACTCAATCAGAACAAATTACTTGTACTCAATCAGAACAAACTACATCTACTCAATTTAACAAAACTACATCTACTCAATTAGCACAAATCTACTCAAATTAGAACAAATTACATCTACTCAAATTAGAACAAACTACATCTACTCAATTTAACAAATCTACATCTACTCAATCAGAACAAACTACATCTACTCAAACTAGAACAAACTACATCAACTTAATCAGAACAAACTACATCTACTCAATTTAACAAAACCACATCTACTCAATTAGAACAAACTACATTTATTCAATCAGAACAAACTACATCTACTCAAATTAGAACAAACTACATCTACTCAATTTCAAAAAACTACATCTATTCAATTCTATAAAACAAAATCTATTCAGTTAGGAAAAACTACATCTATTCAATTTCAAAAAACTACATCTACTCAATTAGAACAAAGCTACATCTACTTAATTTAAAAAAAAATACATCTATTCATAAAATTACATTTAGCAAACGATTTACGAAACCGTTTACTTGGGTTTTCTTCGTTAGTTGAATCAGTTCCATTAACAATAATAACATTCTTCTCTGAATCATTATCTTCTTTTGTAACTTCATCAACGACTTTATCTCGGTTTACTATATTCAACAAAAAAAATCAAAAAATTAGTAACAAAAAAAATAACTAGGACCCTAATTTAACAGATGTAGATGTAATTTACTTGTAGACGATGAAGTTTTTTCAATCGGTTTCTCTGATTTCGGTAGTTTCGTCATTGATGATTTGAGAAAAAAAAAAGTTGTAATAAATGAGATCTCAAAAGGATTTACATCTGTTTTTGACGGAAAGGCTCATGGATTCTTTTTATTTACAAAAGTTGCCACCGCGTCCTTATAGTTTTAGTTTTGACAAATTTTGCTTATTTTTACCGTTTTTATTTTTGTTGGTGTTTTTACATGAACCTAACCATATATATATATATATATATATATATATATATATATATATATATATATATATATATATATATATATATATATATATATATATATATATATATATATATATATATATATATATATATATATATATATATATATATATTCGCTAAAGGGGAAACTACCCCGACAAAATAGATTAAAAATAAAACCGTTACAAAACATGATGAAACAAATGAATCATCTACGAAAAAGTCTTGGAGAAAAGAACTCCAAAACAAACAAACACAACGCCAAAAGCACAACCACTAAACACTCAGACCAGCTAGATACAAGCAAACAACAACACCGCAACCACAGCCTAGCGACATCCTACACGAGCCCCGCAACCACCTTTAATTTCCAGATAGTAGAAATATTGTTCCATTCTAAATGTTTATTAATCCCGAGCGACATGAGCTTCAATCTGAACTTGGTAAAGATAACCTCATACAAGACATCAATACTACGCGTCCCTTTCTGAAACATTCTATTATTTCTCTCTTGCCATATAAAATAAACTGTAGCAGCAAAGATAATACGACCAACAAAACCCCAAGCATTACCTTTCTTATCCCGATGCTTTAAATACACAATAACATCTGACCATTTAGACATAGTAAGCGGGATCCTCGAAACTGCACATGCCAACCGCCAAACCTATTTAGCATAAGAACAGTCGAAAAATGAATGATCATGCGAATGCGGTTGTAAATTGAAAAAGATACAATTTACAGTTTTGATTTTTTTCGATTTCTCCCAATCTTTGATACGATCCTGAGTCTTCAATTTTTGTAAAACAAGTAACCACACAATGAAAGAATGGGGAAAACCATACAACTTCCTTCCAATCCACGATATATGCACGTTCACGAACTACATCCCACACACTCGCAGCTGAAAACATCACCTCGGATCCATCATTAGCAACCCAACCGATCGAATCCATGAACTCACGCATATTTGGCACTAGAACCTGATTTAAAACCGGGTAATTTTTGCATCCAAAACCCCGGCCATGACCAACTATTTCCATTTAAAAGATCAGCAAGTTTAATTTTTAAATTCCAACCCGCATTCATTATGTCCCGGTTGGATATAAACTTATTTAAAGGTCCAACAACACTTCAATTATCAAACCATGCAGAAATCATTCTACCATCACCAATCTTACTGATTACATGCATCCTAATAGCTTCACGTGTGACAACCGTCACTTTTCCGACTCAGATTAGTCTAGTATGTCGTATGCTCTTACCGGGTTTAAAAAAAAAATTTACAAAAAGAACTTACATTTTCTTTATGTATATTGATTACTTGTGACATGTGTGTATACTCTATATGTGATGCTATAGTATTAGTTAGGTGCACAATAGTTAGTTCCACTAGACGAGCTCCTAGATGACTTATCGGTTACTTTCCGCATTCTATATATATTACCTTCTCACGTTGTTGCGGGATCTATATTAAAACTATTTGAGAGTCCGTGTTCGATGCTTGTACATAATATACTATTACATTGGTTCGAGTAGTGCTTATTCCGTATTATTGCTTTTGGATGTCGCCCGTTTCTCGTACGCTTAATAAACGAGGATTTCGGGGTTTTAACTGAAAGTTCCATCGAGTTGGTCAAGAGGGCTAAACCTTGATGCCACCATCGAGCTTAACATCTAAAAATAGTCCTAACCATTTCTAAATTGGTCCCTAAACTAATCCCTAAGCTAACCCTAAACTAACCACTTTCATTAACCTAAACCTAAAAGAAAAACACACACAAAACCCTAAAATGTTTCTCTAGCCGTCACCTTCCCTAACTCCCTTTTTGCAGCGATTTTCAGCCACCATCTTCACCATCCTTGGACATTCGATTCAGCCTCATCATCATCACAATCGGTCAAGCTTTGGTCCCTCATTAAATTCGTGTTTATCATCATCCAAATCGTCCTAGGTAATTGTTTGAATTCGTGTGTTGCACTACAAGAAAAAAGGCTTTTAGAGACAAATCATGTTTGGTCACTAACAGTTGAAAATTTTCGTCACTAAGGTGTTTAGTGACGAAAATCAAGGTCGTCACTTTTGGTCACTATAGGTCCGTGGCTAATCTTATTAGTGACCAAATGCATAATTAGTCTCTAATTAGTGACGAAACTAGAGTGGCCACTATATATGTGACGACAAAATTGGTCACTAAATTTGGTCTCTAAACAAGCGAAAGGCGTCACTAATCATATCAAGTTGTCACTAAATGCTCTAGATAACGGCTCCGTCAAGTCCGTTAGTTGTTACTGTTAGAGACCACAACAAAGTGGTCACTATTTTAAAATTTAATTAAAAAAAAATTACCTAATTTTTACAGTAAAATAATTATTATTAAATTATAACCTACTAATTGTAATAATCAAATCCAAATATTAAACATTCAATTAAACCAAAATAAAGAAAACAAAGAACATCATTATGTCAACTTTTAATAGCTAAAAGTTTATTAACACTAAATGAACACCAAATCAAAAATACTACTTCTGTCTGCTATTTATAACACTATGGGAGACTTCCGACCCATTTTCTTTTCCGCCCTTTGTTTTATTTTACCCAATTGTCTTGTTAGAAGGATTGGCTACGGAAATTCTGGAGATCAAATGGGGGTATCCACTGGATATATGAACGTAGGATGGAATGGGTACTCAACATTAAGAATTCTCTGCACAAAAAAGTAATCCCGAGTCAAGTATAGTAAACGGGAGAGTCGTATATTGCTAATTAGAAAAAAGAAAGAGATAGTGTAGTTATCGTTATTTTGTCTTGCGAAAATTCTTAGGTTCCCACGAGCATATCCCAAACCTATAAAATATTTTGGAAAAAAGATTTGAATTTTACCCGTTTGACACGTTGGTAACTATACTGAATTCAGACAATTCCTAAAGGTAAGTGTCACCAACCACAAGAAATAACTGGTAAATCTAGAATCCGAACATCGAACTTGTTCTATATGTCCTGTTAGTGTCAGCTGTAATGCTACATCCCACATCTGTCCACAATCAATAAAATTCCTTAGGAGACAATTGTTAAATCAAATAATTATAATTTAGAGCAGTGAAACAAGTTTAAATATCCATTTGATATCTACTAAGATAAAAAAACTAAATAATTCTAAGAAAACCACAATATCTTATTGTAATTTGCATAATGCTTTATTAATCAACAACTGAAACAAATTAACAATTACCTTTATTGTCCGATCTGCAGAACCACTTGCTACTTGGATCAAATCACCCATCCCAAATGACCACTAATGACCTGCAGATATACAAGCTCAGATAAAGGACAACAAATAGAAACGAAAAAAATATATTTCATATAGAGTATAAATTAGTACGTCCACCATCCACGAGAGTAGAGCGGAAAAAATTGATCACAAAGAGAAAATATGTAAGTGCTCTTTCACATGGAGATTAGCAGATGCAGAGAGTCTGCAAATGATATTAATTTACCCTAAAAACACCAACCTATCATAGAGTGTGAAAATATTTGTTGCAAATGCGCGAGTTCTGTAATAACAACAAATATTCATGTGTACATGGATATGGTTTATAGACTTATATTCTACTGTGCATATAACACAAATTCAAATAGACTCGATTATGAATGTGAAAGTATCTTATTAAGTCATAATAATAAAAGATCAAGATTCTCACTCTGTAGTTCTTCCATGGAGCATGCCATACAGGAGGCGGCCACCTGCTAGGGATTTTCTCCATGAGGGCTGCAGATGATAGATTCCTACACGAACTATTAAGACCGGAAATTCAAACATCGGTAAACGGCTCGAACTGGAATAATGGCAGTTGTTTTGTCACCTCTGTGAAACAAAATTCACATATTCAATACAGCTTAGCAACTAAAAATATATAATAGATGAGTGTAGCAACAATTTCGGGAAGTAGAGGCAATTGTATTGGCTTTGTGAGCATTGCAAATGAGTGTATTAATAAATACTTACCGGTTCACTGGATGAACAGAAGTTGTTGTTAAATCACTCTGAGTAGCAGCCTTCTTACAATCTTCATTAAAAAATAAAAAATAGTAACATCTTCAACAAATAAATAATACAATGGCGATTGGTTGTGAATAAGTATCTTATCTATACAAGAAGAAAAAGAATGTGACAAACCTGAAGAATATGTGATTTCCATGTAGGATCTACTTGCATGATAAGCACTCATTACAATCAATAAATTGTGATAGAAAAAACATGATTAGCACACATTACAATCTGTAGCTTCTCAGAACTATGAAATCGATTAAATTGTTCGTCATTCAAACTTAGGTTTAATTACAAGTAAAACTTTCAATCGCGGTTTCATAGAGAAATTACAGTAATTAACAGTTAGGAATACCTGATAAAATTAGAGGAATCGACGGCGAACTGGAACGTAAGGATAATTGGAATCTCCGGCGATGGAGCTTCGTATGAACAGTTAGGGTTTGCTTTCAGTATTCGTATTCTGGAGTCTGGATTTAACAAAGTCTGAATATATTCTTACCTCACTATAATTGTTAATATAGGTCCCTTGACAATAAGTATTAATACAATTAGATATTGTCAATATAGGTCCCTTAACTATTTGTATCAATACACTTTCTAATCTTTCAAATGAAAATAAAATCGGGTCAATTGGATTTTATGGTCTATTGACCATGAACGTTGAAATGTTTTACAAACTAATAAAACTGATCTATACATTTAATACTATTAATTTTAACAACTTTATTTTTTTAGAAAACTATAGTACACATTAAATTCACAATACATGAATAATCTTTTTGTTAATGTATTATATTTTATAAAAAATTTATCTAATATGAAAAAAATATTAATGACCATTATTATTTTGGTGTCTAACACTTCAAACAGTGACCACTGTTATTTGGTGTCTAACAATTTAAATAGTGACCACCATTATTTGGTATCTAATTTTCAAAAAGTGACAACTATTATTTGGTGTCTAAATTTCAAGTTAACAAACTCCTTAAACACTTCTTAGTGACAAGTTTTTTGGTCACTTTCTAACAAAATTAATGACCACAACTTTGTCGTCACTAATATCTATCATTAGTGACCATGTAGTGACGACTATTTAGTATTGGTCACTAAATGAACAACGTTGGCCAAATTTCAATGACGACTTTTCTTTTGGTGACAAAATGATGCTATTAATGACGAAATTTTTGGTTGTCACTAAAAAGGTCGTCACTAAAGGTGTTTTTTCTTGTAGTGTTGTATTTATAATCCGAAAATCTGTTTTGGAGTGTGTGTAATCTGTTGTTAACATCATCGAAACTGTTTTAGCAGCAATCCCCACGATCTCTGAGTCTTCTTCTTTGTCTCTATAATCAACTTCAGCAACCTCCATCACTCTTGGTAAGTATTGCTTTCGTTTTGGTAAAATTATCCTAGCCGAAACCCTAATTCGGGTGTATGAAATACGAATTGTAACATTCTGCGTATTGGTGTTTGTTCAGCGAGTTCCACACACCGAGTCTCCTTCTATTCATCATCTAAATCGTTCCCAGCAAGTGATTTTTTTCAAGGTGAGTAAAGCACTTCGTTTGTAAACTATTCTTGACCGATTTCTATCTTGGAATTGTCATTTGGTGTGTTATCGTTTTGTTTCAGCCACAAACTTCAAACCCCACGTTGTTGATTCTATGTCGTATACAACCTGTTGGAGATCACCATTTATAGGTTCGGGTATTCTTAAACTTGTTTATTTCCTTTCGGTTTAGCCAATTTCATGCAAAAGTATATAAGTCTCTATCTAACAAACCCTATTTCGATTAAGCTTAGAGTCTGTGATGGTAACCTTTTGCAGCCACGAGTACACCTTTGGAACTGACATTTCGACCTTGTTATAGGCTTGATCAGGTACCTGGTTGTTGTTGGAGACCTTATAAATGTTCTCAATATGTTCAAAAGGATCGCAACTCGTTTCTCTTCAAAACGTTGCAATTAGGGTATTCATAAAACCTTAACTTTTGCATTCTTACTTTCATCACTTGTTGCGTATCGTTAGTGTGTTGTGTGTGTGGGTATACTATGGTTTTGGACCTCTCTTAAACTATTATAATGTCTCAGATTGTCGAATCCAAGTTTCGTAAACAAATCGTTATCTAAAACTCAAACCTATAAGATTATATCACGTATTGGTAAATAACTTGCTGAACTGTTTTGTTAAGCTGTCTAATTCTATTAATATCTCCTTGGCCTTGCTGAATTAGAATCTGTGGTCTAAACGTTAGTCGTAGCTCTCCTTTTCTAGTTTTCAGAAATATAAGGCTCGTATTCTAATTCATTTTCAAACTCCCTGGAACTGCTTTTTAGTAAACATGGGTCAATCTGCGGGTCAAGCTGAGTTTTTTATATCCGATTATGGGCTAACTTGTTTTATGGTCTAAAAGCGTATAAATGGAAATTTTAAAACATGGAGTCCTTATTTATATATCAAATTAATGATCTGGAGGTGTTGGTAATTTTACGTGGTCGTTTGATATTTAAAAACGTTTTTACAAACTCGGGTACATTAATTACTGAACGGGTCAGCAAGCTTTTGTCTAACTTGTTTTGATCATATCTTGGTCATAAAAGATGCTTCTTAGATGAATCTTGATTCTTAGTTGTAGTTCTCGGAAAGTACTTTTTGAATATATAAACCTCATCCTCTAATTCTTTTTAGAACTCTCAGAAACTGTACTTTAGTGAACGTTGGTCAAATCTGAGTTTTTAAACGATATTTATTAGGATTAATAATTTGGACGATTGTAACGACTTAGCCAACGAATAAATGATGTTAACCAATGTTAAACAGATTATAAATATGTTTTAAACAGATTATGAAAATATATAAAAGCCTTATTATGTTTTAGTGATCAAATACATTAATAACAACTTAAGTAACAACTAGCTAACTAGCCGTTTTGCAACCACCGTAAATTATAAATTCTTAATTCAATTTAAACGATTCAAAGTTCCTCGTTGTAGTACTTTTCGTCTTGTTTAAGTACATATAAAGTTCATTCGTTAATTATTTCTATAACTCAAGTTGTGCCGTCTTGAAAACACCTACTCGTTGAGTTGAGACCATCTCATGCGCCCTCAGATTCCCAAATCTTGTTGTTTCAATCTTCCGTTGAGTTGTAGGTCAAACCTACGTACCTTGTTACAATAAAACGTAAATCGTAAACTTATTGTCGGTTATTAATTTCTACTTTAGGGAAGCTCATTATTAAACGGGACTAGCTGTGACCTACACTACTCATATACACACTTTTGCTTAGTCTCACATACGTATTCACGAGGTGAGTTCATTGCCCCTATATTTTTACTATTTTCACTTATTTGTGCAAAATTGGGGGAAGACAAAGCTTACTTAAAATGCTTTTCATTATGAAATTGTTTTGATAAACAATTCAACTACTAAAGTGTAACAAAAATCTAATGCATGTAAAAACTGTTTGAAATGAGACGATTGCTATATTGTGACTACGTTGTAGTGACACCCCCCCCCCCAACATATAACCTACATTCATTCATACTAGTATAGGTACTTACTAGTGACGACAGACCATGGTGCCAAAGGGCTACATGGTCGTATCTTGCTTAGTCTTACTGTGTGGACCGTTCCCCACCGACCCCGTAAGACATACAGTCAGTTAAGGTAACTACTGATGACTACATTCTATCGGTTAAGGTAACTATCGATACCACTTCTTGTCAGTTAAGATAATTACTGACGATCAGTAGAGGGACTTACTGATGTGTGCTACTATTTTACTTACTTATGCATTAGTTACACTGTTTGAACTGCTACTACTGTTTTGAGATTACTTGCTTTAAACTGAACTTTCCATGTTTAGAAACTTTCTATTTTTGGAAACCTTTTATATATGGAAACTTCTTTTTATAGAAACATTCTTTATTTTACGTAAATCATTTAAACTGTTTTACTTGAATTTCTCAGTGAACTCACTCAACCTTTGTGTTGACATTTTAAGCTTTGTTTTCAGGTAATGAGCAGTCATAGGACTTGCATGTAGGAGTCGGACTCTAGATGACCTCAGGATATCTTTGCATTGTGGACAATTTAATATTTATGCATTTGAATTACATTTCGGGTTTGCACGCCCAAGTATTCTTTCATTCGTCGATGTTTACATTTGAATATTCTTATTGTAGTGTTTGACGATTTTCGTGTACTAAGGTTTACCCCTTGAGTATGGCGACGTCATAACAATACATTATTTATTTATTCATATAGATTATATTCTTTATATTACTATTGTGTTATGACGATCGCTAATCGTGTTGCACCCTGCGTTTTCGCCAATGGCGGGGTGTGACAGATTTCACGTAACCCCAAAATCTTTCTCCAACTACAAATCGCATTCGCCTTTACTTGAACTTCCCAAAAACTGCGACCCTCAAGATGATGCGTATGCACCCATTTGACCTATAAAGATTCCTTACTAATAAGGACTTTCCAAATATGAACCATCATTAAAGCAGAGTTCCAAGAATCAAGACTACGAATACCTAAACCACCCTCCGCTTTACGACGACAAACATCAGCCCACGCAACCTTAGCTCTACCCGGATTTAACAACCCTTGACACCACAAGAACCCACGAAGCAGCTTCTCAATATCGAGAATAATAGATATAGGAAGAAAAAATACCGAAGCCCAATACACATGCATAGAATATAGAACAGACACGACTAATTGAAGTCTGCCTGCTATAGATAAAGACTTATTTCTCCAATCTCCAAGCCGGTTCCGAACTTTTTCAACTAAACTCTTACAATCCTCAACTGAAAGTCTTGATGAAATCAGTGGAACTCCCAAATACTTTATAGGAAAAGACCCCTTTTCAAAAGGAAGCACGTCCAAAATAGCACTTTTAACCCGATCACTCACACATGAAAAGAAAGTTGTACTCTTCTCAATACTTGGAATTAAACTTGATACTCTTCTAAATTCATTTAAAGCATTTAATAAGACCAGAGTTGACTGTTTATCTCAATGAGAATACATAATCAGATCATCTGCAAAACAAAGGTTAATAAGCTTTAATTTCGCACACTTCGGATGATATTTGAACGAAGTTGACTCTGCCACTCCTCTTTTAAGTAACAACGTTAACACCTCCATAACGGATCAGGTTCTGCCTGGTTGGTAAGGGGTTTTCCTGGTGAAGGAGAGGTCTCGAGTTCGAGCCTCTCCAGAGGGTTTCCTCTTGGGCGAGCATGGGGGTGGCTGGTAATGGTGGCACGATGATACTCCATTACCGGCCCGTAGGAGAAATTGCCGTTTCAAAAAAAAAAAAAAAAAAAAAAAAACACCCCCATAACAATCGTAAATAAATATGGAGATAACGGATCACCTTGTCGCAACCCATGCTTCTCATGAAAAAACCCATGGAGATCTCCATTAACACAAATCAAAAAAGACGTAGATGTCACACATTCCATAATCCACGTCACCATCGTATTATGTAAACCGAATCCAATAAGAATATTCCTTAAAAAACCCCAATCCACGGTATCATACGCCTTTTGAATATCAATTTTAAAAGCACACTTTGACACTCCACGAGCAATATGATAGTTCTTGACTAATTCTTGAGATAATAATATTATCTGAAATGTTTCGTCCAGGAACAAACGCAAATTGATTAGCACTAATAATATTTGTCAACCCCTCTTTCAAACGATTGGTGATAATACGACTAATACACATGTAAAGCACATTACAGCAGCAAATAGGACGATAATCCGTAACTTTCATCGGAGAAGCAACCTTTGGAAGAAGTGCAATAATCGTACTATTTACCTCTTTAAGCATTTTGCCATTACGAAAAAATTCTTGAACAGCCAAACAAACGCCATCCCCCTCAACATCCCAAGCCTTCTTGAAGAAAGCAGACGCATAACCATCTGGACTCGGAGCTTTGTCCTCTCCAATCGCAAACATAGCTTCCTTGATCTCTGGATTCAACACATTACGAACCATATGCTGAGCTTTAGTACTCGAAATACGTTGCTGAAACAACCCCGCCATATCCCTAAGCGGCTCCACCACCTCAGCCGTCCCTAAGAACTGACTATAATGGTGGAAAAAAAACACCAGCAACGTCTTCATCCAAATGCAACACACCAGCCACGTCATGCACACACGAGATACGACTCCTATTCTGCTTCCCTTTTATCATATTATGAAAAAACCCAGTATTACCATCGCCCTCCTTTAACCAACGTATGGTTGCTCGTTGTTTCAGAAACATATCCTCATCTAACTTTGCCTCAGTAGACGGATGATGATAAGCACTTTCCTCTACACGAAGCTCAACCGACCCTGGATTTTTGTCTAACTCAGACTGAACCACATCTAAACCTTCCGAAGAAAACCAACACGTTTATGAATATTCCCATTTTTCCACATCAATTTCCGCATAATAGGCTTTAAACGTTTTAATTTTTTAACAACTCTAAACAAATGAAACCCAGCAATGTTCTACGCCCAAGCTTCGGACACCCTCGGCATAAAGTCGTCTTTATTCACAATAAAATTTGCAAACTTAAACGGTTTTGGTTTTCTTACACTCACCAACGGGATCTTCAGAACACTTGGACAATGATCTGAGATACGATACGGCTTAAATATCCCATGAGCATTAGTAAACTGATGCAAAAAAGGACCATTACACATTATTCTATCGAGCTTTTTTAAAATACCATCCATAGAGTTTGGGCGGTGGTTCCATGTATACCAGAGGCCAAACTGATTAAGATCCACCAAACCCATACACTCAACACAATCTTTAAACTCAGCAGTCCCAATAGACACACCAGACACACCACTTCTACTATCTTCTATATTTAAAGCTACGTTAAAATCCCCCATAACTATCCATGAGTTACTCCCAACAAACTGATTATGCATCAATGAACTTTGCCACAACTCACGCCTCTTAGTATAATGATTTCCTGCGTAAATAAAAGAACAATAAAAACTCTTTTGAGCACCAATCAAACGCACCTGACAATGAAGAACCTGGTCCGACTAATTAACCACCATCAACTCGACATTCTCTGAATCCCAGCCAACAATAATTCGGGTACCCTTTTGACTCGCTTGAGAATTAGATGTCCACCACCAACCTTTAAATACCTTTGTACACACGTCATGAAGTCTTGAAATATCAACATGGGACTCTAAAATAGAGCAAACTTGTAAACTATTTTCGAGCACCACCTCTTGAACCTCTGTTTTTGGGATTTGGTTCAAACCCCTTACATTCCACGATGCGGCACTAAACATTTAAACCGATTAGACCGGGAGTGCTTGCCCCCTCAGGATTGTTCAGAACGTCCCCACACGAACCACGGTCATCAGGACCTAACCGTTCCACATGCACTCCTTGTTTCTCCTTTCCTTTAACCAAATCCACGAGACCAACCCCTAAAACCTTGCTAACAATCCCAGCAGCTCGAGCTTGCACTTGCGTCTCATAAGTCGTCGCATCACCACTCATACTTCTAGAACTCCCCACATTTACGTTATTCTTTGGACGATATTCATAAACCGGTTGTTTAGGTTGACTCACATTAAATCCTTTCACTTTCTTCCGTTTCACTTCTTGAAATCCATCTTCAGCTACCATATTAGAACTCACCACCACCACCCTTTGAAGATGTTTTTTACAAGCTTTTTCAGTATGTCCAAAAACCTTACAGTTTAAGCATTGTGGCTGCTTCCATTCATATTCAACACGTACCTCATGGCGAGTACTACCTTCAGCATCCAAATGGGGAGTTGCAATAATAAGTTTATCTTTCAATTTAACACTTGCATCAACCTCAATCATTCCTCTAGCGTAACTAGATCGACCCCAAGAATCAATACACATAGCATTGGTGTACAAATCTAACATTAAAGGATTCCCAAGTTTAGTATCCATGGCACTTAAACCGTCATCCGTGTATCCCACAAAAGGAACATCGTGCAATTTAATCCAAACATGCACCGACGTAATATCATCCTTCACGACGTTAATGTTAGGAGTCCATTTATTCAAAATGATAGGAACATTACGTATCATCCAAGGACCTCCTTCTAAGACATCCAAAACACCTTTTTCACTCGAAAACTTGAAATAGATAAAACCTTTTGCAGTCATCATTGTTTTTTCCAAACCAAATTTCCGCCAAACATTCCAAACAAATCTATCCACAACCGGAAACGGGAGGCGATTACCAATAAAGTATCCATAAATTGTAAATTCATATTTCTTACTTGAGATTCTAACAGCCTCCCTCGGTATCTCCAAATCAACCCCATCCACACCATTTTCCCTTATAAACGAATGAAAGTTAACCTTCCTCTTTACTTGTGCAACTTTAACTTATCAGCAAAAGACGGTTTAGAAGCCACCTGAGAACCCATCAGCTCATCATCCATGTTTACCCCGTCCTTCAAAAACCTGCTATCTCCAGAAAACAACTCGATTTGACGTCGTTTAATCTTATCCAACCATCGAGTCATATATTCCTCCATTGATTCTCCCGGAACAGCAGGAAAATCATCATGTAAGTTTATGTTTTCACCGAACGAAGAAGATTTTAAATCGTCTTTATTGAAACCAATATGGTACGAACATGCAGAATTTGATGGCGTAACAACACCATGCACAGCTCCATCTGCCGCAACACCATAATTAGATGGCGCGACAAGTCCATCCTCCGCAACACCAAAATTTAATGGCGCAACAACTCCTTCCACCGCAACACCATTTGATGGCGCAACAACTCCAACCACCGCAACACCATTTGATGGCGTAACAGCTCCATCTTCCGCAACAACAGGATTTCATGACGTAACACCATTATTTGAAGGCGTAACAAAAACATGTGATGGCGTAATAGCTCCATCCTCCGCAACAACATAATTTGATGCCACAACACCAAACTTTGATAGCGTAACAACACCATTCACAGTTCCATCATCCGCAACACCATGCACAGCTCCATGCTTAACAGAAGATGAGATCACCGGAATAGTCGACGGCACAACGTCATCTTCAAACGAACTCAACACACCACCCACAGGACTCCCACCCTTTGAAACCCTCGTTACCGAAACTCCAGATTTTTTCTTCTTGCCCATGTTTGACGAAACTCCAGCCTCAATCACCCTTCCTCTCAAAACCCTAGCAGATGTGACGTGAACCTTTTTCTCATATTTCCTTCGCTTCCGTATTACCGTTTCCTATACGCTCATAACCCACTACTCCGATCAAACCTAGGACCAATCCGGCAGCCGCCGGATAACTCCAAGGAATCGCCCCGATATACGGAGCTAAGGTTTAAATAATTTATATATATATATATATATATATATATATATATATATATATATATATATATATATATATATATATATATATATATATATATATATATATATATATATATATTACTTTTACATTATATTTATTTATTTTTAAGTTACTTCTATTATGATTAATGTATAATAAAGTTAAATTTAAAAAATTTAGATTATAAAATTGCTTACATCTTACAAGCGATTAGTGACTAGCCGCAACGAAGTGCGAGCACCATTTCCTAGTTTATTACAAACCACATATCAAATGCAATGTTCAATTTTCACGTAGTAATTGGTCTTGCAAAAACTCAAATACAATTCAGTTAAGACCTTCAAAAATAGAATGATAATACAAAATATGAACGTTACTGTACTTAAGGGCTGACAACATCTAGACCAAACAAAACGTAAAGCTCTGAAGCAACTACATATCGAACTCGGTGGGTTTTGGCAACTACTAATATAGACAGTACTAATCCCACTAAAGGACAAATGTAAATATATTTTCCTGCTACATGAATGGAAGTACTTACCAATGCCTAATCACTCACTCTAACACACACGATGGATCGAGGTGTTACGATTTTTAGTAATTAATATAAACGATTATAATACAAGACATGCTATTGAACAAGCATGTGGAAAATCCCTGTATCTTCTTCTGAGCTGTTTCGCTATTAATCAAGATGTTGGATTGCCAATTTGATTTGGATCGATAACAATTCCATGAACTGGTTCAGATCTGCCCAAGAGATTTCTTCTGGTGTTGCGTGATGGAACATCCCCGAGTTGGACATGAGGTGGTATCGGTGTTTCATCCGAATGGCCTGAAATGCAAAGTGCACCTGCATCATCTTGCCCCCAGAAAACTTCCACCATATATCCTCTTGGATTTTCTGTTGAAATTGTTCCTGGAATTCCTATGTATCTTGCTCCAACTGGTATCTGCATATATAATGTTTTTTAAGGTTTAGATCAACTCTAGGTGCTAACATGATACATTTTGGAAGCACAAATTTGAAGTGGATGACTTACTTGAATAGAAGTTCCCGAGGATAGTGCCAATGTGGTAAATCTACCTTCAGCCGCTGCACTTTCAAACTCCGCTTGTTTTGCAATGTTGAGGAAGACTTCTTCAAGAGTTGCAAGACTAAGCTGGATATCGGATATACCAAATTCCTCCTCTCTATTTTCTAGCTCCTCAAAGAAATTCTAAACAAGAAGCGTTTACACACATAATCAGTAAAATGAAAAGTGTATGCACATGTGCTAGTAATCGTTATGGTTACAAATAACCCCTCAAAATACATTTGTTTGTGCATCTCATATAATGCCTAATAAAACTAGAGCTGCCAATTTCGACGAATTTACTTATGGTTACAAATAACCCCCCAAAATCGTCTTATTAGCAAAGAATTATTATTGAGATAAAATAACTTTTGTAATCATGTTCAACACAATAACTATTTTTAAATCTTAATAAACAGTTTGGACAAAGTGTTTCAAGTAAATATGACTCGACCTGTACCAAATAAATAGCTTTATTGACTCGCTACCCAACCAGCCTGACCGGGATACTTTGCCAATTCTTATGACTCTGAAGTGAGCTTGCTACAATCAATATTGATTTTAACAACAATAATCCTTCTAAAGTGCGCTAATCACAAAAAATGAACCTAAGAGAATGAAGACAATGATTATTTAGTGAAAAGGGCCAAAAGAATTATTAAAACTATCTAATTTAGGACCAACTGAAGGGAATTTGTTTCCGTAAATTCCCTGCAAACATAGGAAAATCTTCATCATAGTGAGATAATTTAGGGCAAGATCATTTTAATCAGAAGAAAAGAAAGCCAACCTCCAACTTGGGTTTTAGGTAGTGAAATATATACGTATTTTTAAAGCAGATTGTAAGCTTTTCATATGTTCTGGGCTATCATTATCCCTACTGTAACAAAAATTATGTGATATCCTTCATGCTTTTTGGACCAATGGTCATTACAAAAATGAGAAAACAGTTGCATTTCCATGTGGCTCTCGTTCCACGAAAATAGAGGTGGCAATTTTGACCCATTTGCCCAAAAATGAGTTGATGGGTTAAGTTTTGTTCGACTCTAAACTGGGTTAAGTTAGTAGATTCAATTAAAGAGGAAACGAGTACAAAATCATCCCTAGTGTATCCAATGCATATAACCACCTGAATCGATTATTAAATAGAGGTTCGTTGATTATTATTATAATATAAGTTTGTAATCAATTTAAAAATATTAACTATTTATTCAACAAAATATAAAGGATATTAAGTGTCTGTGAGTAAACCCAACCCCCAACCAATTTCGACTCATTATTATAAAAGTACTCATTTTGACCAAAACCCATTTCAACCCTCACCCAACCTGCCTATTTTGCCACCTTACATAATACCCGTGATGCTTATTCCAGAAAATAAGCAACAAATCTACACAACCCAACACACAGTCAGATCCATAAAATCGTGGGCGCGACTAGCAGCATACTATTATGGTTGAGAAGCATAAGTATAAAAAAGCAAATCTACAGAATTAACAAAATGACAAGTCTTACCGTTAGAAGGCTCTCCTTGTTATGTGGGATAACAAAAGTGAGGAAGGACTTATTTTCCTCTTTTGGAAGCACATCTAAACGCTGTAGAAACGAACCCCATGTCAAATATACGAATATACACAGCACAATCAACACTCAGACTAGTTGTGTAATTTAACATACATCTTTAAAGAAAAGCTTCACTTCCTCGTGATGTGGGGCAGAGGTGACATCAGAAGTGGTCCCCGAGAAACTAACATTAGCAATGTAACCAGTACCAAATCTTGACTTTAACCTGATTGAATTTCCGATGCAGCTAAGTTTACCTTTTGTCATGATCCCTATTCGATCACTTAAAATATCAGCTTCTTCCATTGAATGTGTTGTGAGAATAATGGCTCTCCCTTTCTTTGCATTCTCAATAATGTCCCAAACATGTCTTCGAGTTATCGGATCCATACCAGTAGTCTGAAGATATAAAGTTAGACCAAGACAGAGAAGATTGAAAGTTTTTAAAAGAGGTAGCCATGTGAACCATTTACTTGTGATAGGGTCGATTTTGGTTATGTTTATATCTGAAAAGTGTAAAGTAAAAAAACAACCCTAAAAAGGGAACGTGACATATGGGTCAAACGTCACCCAAAGTGTATTCTTAATACATTCAACCTCGTAACGCTTATCTGTTTATATTAGTAGTGTCATGTATTGTTTTTGTAATCATATTCAACGCAAAAACTGTTCATAAAAAGTGGACCAAAAATGCTTGTCGTTCAACCCAATCCAACCCGAGTCATTTCTACCTGAACCCAACCCGCCCATTTCCCTACCTCCAGTTTTTGAGCAAAAACAATTTCCAATTCTTACAGGTTCATCTAAGATGACCAACTTTGGTTCACCAATCAAAGCTATCGCAACACTGAGGCGGCGTTTCATTCCTCCGCTGTAGCTACGAGCTCTCACTCTAGCTGACTCAGTGAGTCTCACCTCTGCCAACGATTTTTGCACAACCTGTATAAAATTTGAATAATGATACATCTTAAAAACAATCTAAGCACAAAGGATGCAATGGAAATCAATTTATATATATATATATATATATATATATATATATATATATATATATATATATATATATATATATATATATATCCAACGCACACTAGACCATCTTAAGACGCACCATTTTAAGTGAAGAAGGAGGCAGACCCTTGATGCTGGCAAATAAATAAAGGTGTTCTTGACCAGATAGGGCATCCCAGAGAATGTCGAACTGAAAATCATTAAATAAAATGTTATTTCAAATTCTGAGTAGTTGCTGCTGATGAAATTCTGAAACAAGGTTCCTTATGAGTGTGAAAAGAAAGTTTATACCTGGGGGCAAACACCTATCATTTTCTGGATATTTGACATACCAACAGAGCTTCGGATGGAATGTCCGTATATGAGAGCTGTTGTTAAGACATTTTAATTAATATATTCTAATTTTAAACATACTATAACCAGAAAACATCAAAGCTTAAAGAAGATATTACCATCTCCTTCGGTGACTGGTGTGATTCCAGTTAAGCAATTTATTGCAGTAGTTTTACCAGCTCCGTTTGGTCCTAAAAGACAAAATAGCTGATCTTTTGGGAAGTTCACCCATAAGCCCTGAAAATAAGTTTGAAGATAGACAGTTCACATTAATCACAACCTAAAATTTAAAGGAGGGCCGTATGGATTGGGAAAGGAGTAATATTTGTACGGGAAGAAGACCGGGTCTGGATGGGCTGATATGAAACAATTTTAGTACAAAGAATAAAATATAATATTCCTATAAGCAGTTAGTGTGTCAGTTTTTGTTACTAAATTTATATTTTTCGATAACAACTTAGTTTTTAAATGAAATATTTTAGGAAGTTTTAAGCATTACAGATACACTTCAGTAGGAGTTTAGTTTAACCAGTTCAACACATCTGACCATTTCCTTTTTAGCTAACTTTATATTTTATTTCACATGTTTGACCCTTTAGAGATAACACATAACACAAATCAACTCATTCACAACAGGTTGATATTGCCGTCTATAGTAAAAACACTTTTTCAAGAGAATGCAGACCCCTTAAGGAAATTGTGTACCTTGAGTGCATGGTAAGGTGCACTTTTCTTGCAATTGAAGCAACCAATGTTAGTTCTTCCAGGATATACTTTCACAAGACCATGTATTTGAACTGCAAGATTTGGATCAACACGGCCTTCACTATGTTGCTGCTTCACAATGTTCTCCTCTTGAAGTACATCCCCATCGTCTGGAGACGTATGTTCCAATAGTGGTAAAGAGCGCATACAACTACAAATCCGGCCCTCTTCAAACAAAACATGGATTAAGATAGTTTACTGGAAACAATAAACTAGAGACCGCAAAAAGGAGGGGTCAGTTTCGTAACGGGTAACCATTAAGTGTGGGTCAAACAGGCTTAGTTGCGATAGGCTCACCCACTAACACATTTATTGTTCATGTTTGTGGAATTTCGTAAATAAAAGATGAGCTAAATAAGATTACAGAGACTAGTCCATTGCAACAAAATCCAACTTTTTGTTAACAAACCGTTTTTGGAGGTTTCAATTTTGAACCTTAACTGTTTGACCCATTTGAACTTTTCTTTTTAGTTAAATTCTTTAGCTTAACCCATTTGACCCGTTATAGATAAAGCACAACCCAAAAACCATATGTACAAGTAAATGGGAAGAAATTGCCACCTCTAGACATTGCAAGAGCACAAAGAACATATGGTTACTAGTTTATTCAGTTACCTTGTACCCTGTTTCCACCTTTCCCTGACCAGTATCCAGGGTTCAGAAAGTAGAAAGCTGATTTTCTTACACCTGATGAGTTGGGGAATATATTATCAAAGTAGATAGCCAAAGCAACCCACAGAAGAAATGTCGACAAAAGCCATATATAAATATCGTTCTGCAAACAGAAAAAATAAATATGAAATGAGTTCATTCAAATGAAAATAATAAAAGGTGGCAAAAACATCTAGAAAGAGGTAGTGATTACCAACAGACCAC
This sequence comes from Senecio squalidus, assembly GCA_910822075.1. Lineage (NCBI taxonomy): Eukaryota > Viridiplantae > Streptophyta > Magnoliopsida > Asterales > Asteraceae > Senecio > Senecio squalidus. Next base: position 18,095,014 of record CAJVGC010000432.1, on the reverse strand, counting down.
ACATACATATATAGGAAAAGAGAAAAGACGCTAGCCTGAGACTAAAGCAAATGGATAAAATGGGAAGGGAGGGTGGGTTGGTTAACGGGTCAAAAAAAGTTATGTTAAGAAAGTGAAACTTTTGTACGGATCGAAACAGGATCAACCACTTCTTTCCAAAATTTTAGTAATTTTTATTATATTAGTGGGTAAAAAATGATTGCTAATTTTTGAATGAAATGATTTAGGAGGTTTTATGCATTTAAAATACACTTTGATCTGTTAGACCCATAAAACAGGTTTTCTTTTAAGGATTTTTTAAATCTTTATTTTACCTTTTCAGATATAAAGCATTACACATATCATCCCATTCATAAGTAAAAGGGTCAAAACTGCCACCTCTAAGAAAAGTGGTAGCCAAACAACAAACAAATACATACCACCGTTATTAGACAGTCTGTGTCATTTGGTGCACATTTCCCTATAAGCGCCCAGCTGATACCAGGGTCTTCTGAAGCGGCAGTAGCGTCAGAAAGCAACTGAAGAGCTTTAGCAAGAAGATTAGGTGGGTAGAACGACCAGATGATTCTGTACGTGTTAGAGAAGTTGTCACTGTAGGGAAATCCAAAAGCGGTTACTATCTGCAAAACAAAAGAAGCATACAACATGAAGCATGGCACATGAGTAGCTTTTGGTATACCAATATGGGCAGGTCGGGTGGGTTGGGTCATACATAAAAACGGATTTGAGCAGGACAAGAACTCGAAACCGGACAGACCGTGTTGCATGACTAACAAACAATTTTGTCCATGTTTTATATATATTTAATGCGTTAACTACAATTACAAAACAACATCATGAAAACATATCAAAATTTTGAATGAAACCGATTAGGAGGTAGTATGGATTAATAAATAGACTTTGAAGGACATTCCACCAGTGTTAGCAATTTTTTATATGATCCTTTGAGAGAAACAAAACCCAAATAGACCCATTCTAAGTGAATGGGTCGAAAATCCCTTTCGGTAAAGTGTAATGAAAAATGAACTTACCTGTGTCAGAAAACCAACAATATACACAGAAAAACCGACAGCTGTAGATGAAGTGGATTTGCTGATAAATGATGAAAACATGAACGCAAAACCAACCTGGTAACCAAAGCCAGAAAATGCTGATCCAGAAAATATATGTAAAGGAATTATTGAAAATAAAATTTAGAAAAAAAGAATCTTACCATGTTTAATTGGAAAAGAAAGAACACAAGAAATACAACTGCAAAGCTGTTGTTCAAGAAGAAATCAAACTGAAACATCATTCCAAAGAGAACTGTGAAAAGAGATGAAAGTAAGGTGATAATTCCCTCCCATGTAAGCCACGATAACCAATAAGCTGTATCATAAAGACCCATCATAGCCATCGCCTGTAAGAAAAACGATACAGATTTTGAGAAAGAACTTGAATTGTGTATACGGTAGAGGTGGCAGAATGAGTGGGTCGAACAGTTTAGTTAAGGGGTCAAAACGGTTTTTCAGATGAAAACATGCAATTTCGAGCCATAAAGACTTTTTTTTTCCGAAAGGAGCTGTGTCACTTTTTAATCCATTTCTATCAATATTGTACATAATTAATGTGTTCTATATGATCATAAAAAAGTATGTTATTACAAAAATAATGTAACTTCTTTTAATTAGTAGAATTTAGAGGTTTTATGCCTTTGATTACACAACGATGGGTTTCAACCTGCTGTTTGACCCGATAAACCCATTTGACCTATTTCCTTTATTGTTAAATCTTTTAGCTGAACTCATTCGACCTTTTTCCAAAATCGACCGATAAATAGGCGAATGGGTCTAAACTGCCACCTCCACTAAACAGCATTATCATAAAAAGGGAATTATAAGTACCTGGCGAAGCTTGAGTTCTTTCTCAACTATCAAAGAACTAATCTGTAACACAAAACCAAACATGGCAATTGCCAGGAAGAAACTTGGTCCTACCGTGCCCACAGAAGAGAATGTGTCAACTACAGGGTGTGCAAATTCCTTTAGATTGACAACCCAACTGAAAGTAGGATCTGCCACATATTAAAATTAGCCCAGTTATTTCCCGATATGGAGAATCACATGTCACACATGTCAGTCCACAAGCACATAAAAGGCATTAAATAAAGTGATATATTATACCTCCTATTAAAGACCTTGCAATTTCACGTTCAGCAGCAATTTGGAGGGGTACTTGGAATTTGAATGTTGGGTCTTCAAAATCTCCTCTTTTGGCAACGGGTGTAGAGTTTGTTTGTAAACCGTAACTAATTACAGTGGCATTTCTCTCTACAAAATGCAGAGCTCCAGGACAGGTCATAGGATTAGCGGAAAGCCATGTATCCACGTCACTCTTTGTTCGAAATGGTAAGACCTATTCATTTAAGATCGTGAATGATCATTTTCTAACGAAACAATATCAATCTGGTACAGCTTTAATATCCCCCTTTTTGATATTTTCTACAATTGAGAGGATACAATACAACTTATTTTACCCTTTCCATCTATCACATTATATGTTTTAGCCATTTATATCACTAAAAAGGGTAAAAACATTTTTCAGTTCTACATTCTGAAATATTTTGGTTAACTCGTCACATGTAAGATGTATAAAGTATCTTAATAAAGGACTTGTAAGAGAGAAGTGCATTCTGGTAGAATCATAGCAAGAACTATTTTTTCAACTATTTAGTAAGAGTCCGGCTCTTTCGAATTAATCACATTGTGAATAAAAAAAAGTTTGCTATATCTTTTGACTCGGTAAACAAAACATAAGGAAGTTCTATTTATCGATTACCATTTAAATTTATATTAATTAATATTTGTTAATGGAAGACAAGTGAAAGCTCATAATCAGGGCAGGGACTGGGTAGCGTAGCCACTACAACTTTGTCACAATATAAAAAATAGTCGCATTTATGTTATTTTTGATATTTCTCATAGTGTTTTACCAATCATACCTACTTACTTGGATATAACATATTTAATAGGATCAAAGTTAGAATAAAAGTAAAAAAGATATGATTACCTTGGTAGAAGGAATAGGTCTACCAGGATTATTAGCCCTAATTTGATCAACAATTGATCCAATTCTAGCACTATCACTTCCACTCCATACAAAGTCATAACAAGGTAGTTTAGTGAAATACTTATCCTCACACGGAAGAATCGGTGGATCGATAAGCGATTCAGGATCACGAATGCTTTTGAAAGCAGTTGACGAACCGAATCGAGCTTCGATTGCTTTTTGAATAAGAAAAAGTAAAAGTATGAAGAATATTGATGAGAATAGTTGAAGGAATGTAGCTCGCTTGTTTCGCCATGCGAGTAGTAAATTCTTTTTCAATAATGCTTTGTATTGTTGATACAACAGCGGAAATCCTTTCTGTGATTCCATTACTAATCTGTATATCTATATATGTATATGTATATATTTATATGTATCTGTATCTGTATCTGTATCTGTATCTGTATCTATAGGTGTGTGTGTGTGTGTGTGTGTGTGTGTGTGTGTTTTGAGAATCAATTGTGGGATGGAAAAGAAGAAGCGCGGGGTTTTGGTTATCTTATAAAACAGCAGGGAGGGTGTTTATAAATGCCATTGGTTTATTTAGAAATTACTAGATGTGCCACTGTCAATGATACTTTGGATTGCTTACAATCCACCCCCATCAACTATCACGATACCTAAAACATTTGTTTTCACATTTAGTTTGTTATTTTTAATTTCATTTAAACCAGTTTTTTTTTAATAATCGTTCGTTGTAGTGTGTTTAAAAACTTAAATTGTAATCGATACTGTAAAAACAAAATCTAAAATTAAAAAAAGCTAAAAATCGCAACTCTAAAATAAAAAAGAAATTATAAAACTATAACTTTACAATCAATCGTAATCAATATATAACCAATATATTTAATAGTGTAATCTAAAAGTAAAAATGTAAAACACAAAAAATGGTTTGTATAAAGTAATCCAAAAATAAAAGAAAAACCTAAAAGAACTTTTAAAATTAAAAGGAAAAAAAATATTAATTAGGTTGTCTAAGAGTTAAGGCCTAATAACCTAACAGCTTAACTATAAATAATGTTTGGTCACTCAAAAACATATAGACTATATCAGTTCATAAATATTTGTATAGGGAATGAGAATCTTAATATACAAATAAATAAACATATGATTTAGAGTATTTTCTTATTAAAGTGATCAACAGCTAAACTTAAAATGAAGCATTGATTTGATCAAACATTTTTAACACATTAAAGTAATGGTTTTATATGTGGATTAAAACAAGGAGCCGATTTAAATATGTTATCTATACTATTTTATAAAGCAAATTTAATTTATTCTAACTTTAGATTATCCTTAAAATTAAGTTTCAAACTTACTATTAGTGGTAATTTGTACCTCTCAAATAAATGTTTAAATTCATAATAATAAGTATTAAATCTCATAATTATTCAATAAATTAAATGATTAGTTTTCAAATTAAATAAAAATAATAATAATAATTAGATTTTTAAAGAAATGATGCAAACGTAGTAAATAATTAATATTTAATTATATGTTTCAAATTTATTCCTATATCTATACTACTCTATAATTAAATTTGATGTATTCTAATTTTAGAATACTCTTAAAATTAAGTTTTCAAAACTTACTATTAGTGGTAATTTGTAACTCTCATATAAATGTTTAAATTCATAATGATGAGTATTAAATCTCATAATTGTTCAATAAATTACATGATTAGTTTTCAAATTAATGAAATAATAATACTAGTTAGATTTTTAAAAGAAATGATGCAAATGTAGTAAATAATTAATATTTAATTATATGTTTCTAATTTATTCATATATCTATACTACTCTATAAAGTAAATTTGAAATATTCTAATTTTCAAAATACTCTTAAAATTAAGTTTTCAAAACTTACTATTAGTGGTAATTTGTAACTCTCAAATAAATATATAAATTCATAATAATGAGTATTAAATCTCGTAATTGTTAAATAAATTACATGATTAGTTTTCAAATTAATAAAAATAATAATAATAATTAGACTTTAAAAGAAAACGATACAAATGTAGTAAATAATTAATATTTAATTATATGTTTCTAATTTATTCATATATCTATACTACTTTATAAACAAATTTGATGTATTCTAATTTTAGAATACTCTTCAAATTAAGTTTTCAAAACTTACTATTAGTGGTAATTTTTAACTCTCAAATAAATGTTTAAATTCATAATAATGAGTATTAAATCTCATAATTGTTCAATAAATTATATGATTAGTTTTCAAATTAATAAAAATAATAATAATAATTAGATTTAAAAGAAATGATGTAAATGTACAAAGTGTTAAGGCCTATATTTTATTATATAATCTAATTGTTACTAATGCATAGTCATCCTAAAAAGATTTTCAAATATTTGATGTAAACTTTATGTTGTAAACAAAGTTTTATTCAACTCACTTACTAATATGGGATAAAAGTTAAAATACATAAAATTATTTATTTTTTATATATCACCAATATATTATTCTTTAGTAGTATATCATTTGTTTATATAAAGTCTAATTAACCAACTAATCATTTTTATATAGAAAAATATTTAGATATTTATATTTATATTTAATAAAAAATATATATTTATAATTTTTACACATCTAACCAATATATATATAAATAGTATATTTGTTAGGTCTCAATAAGATCCCAAATACTAGCTAATCAATTACAAATTGGTATTTAAACGTTAATTATCATGAATCGATTAACACTCAGTTTCTTGTTTAATTATAGCGGAATTATAATAACAAGGTAACGAGAATAGCACACAGTTGTCTATTTCAAAAAGGTTCGATTCAAGCTCACTATTTATACACAATAATAGTGAGCTTGATAAGTACGAATCTTAGTAAATCTTCTAAAAGAGTAGAAGATTTTATCTAACAAACCTACCTAAAATAGTGTCTTACGTTTCATTACTAGATTATTGTCCCGCGATAGCGCGGAAAAAAATAAAAATTGAATTGTTATGATCTAACGGTTGAAATCAAATAAGTTAACCCATCTAAGGGTCCTTACTTCGCCATGTGGCATTTAAGGCCTCTCTTTTATTATATATTAAAGATGGAGCTGAGTAGTCAGCTCCACAATGCCTTAGTTTATTTTAGTCACTCAGACTCAAAGTGTCACTCAGACTCAAAACTAAGACTTTAATAAACAGATTTATAAACTTGGATTAAATCATTGATTTTCCCAACAATATTTTTTCTCATATTTTTTTTCAAGAAAGACAGACAATATATTACCATCCAAGAAGATACAATTGAAAAGGCATCTTTTTACAAGAAATAAAAATAAAGAGGGCCTACCAAAAAACTACCTCCACAAAACAACCAAACAAAAGAAAGAAACACCTCTATGATGCATTTAACCCATGCCACACTTGACACATATATCAAACAAATAACATAAAACATAACGCAAGCAAATAAAAAAACTATATATAAACAACAATAACAGATAATATATTAGTTTATCGATAAATAATATAATAGGTACAAAATACAAAATACATGTAAATATAATTTTTGAATTAAAATTATAAATAAAAAATTTATTGAATAAAAATATATAATAATATAAATAATCAATAACGCAAGCAAATAAAAAAATTCTATACAAACAACAATATTTAAACAAGATGAATTAAATAATTTACGTATGATTTTTCAATAAAAAAATATGTCACATTGCACGAGTACTTTCCATAAATTTATAATTTATTTTTCATTGTAAAAACAAATGTTTCATACTAGTATACTTTTTTATAATGTGATATTGCTTACACACATGTATATCGATAACTACTTTAAAATCGACATTACTTCGAAAAAGTTAAACTTTCAAATTGTTGTATATGATTTTCAAATGGAAAAAAAGTTATCCGCCGCGTAACGCAGATACACTCCTATTTCAAAATAATAAAAATCTACATAGACCACCTTCCTATGTGTTTACAATGGTTGACTATCAATTTTTGTTTGTCATTTATCTCTTGGTTAAGCAAAACATATTTTAGAAGATTTCATAAACTATGCTTAATAAGTCTAAAACCTTTAATATGTCCTAAATACATTTGATATTCATAAACACTTGATAACTCATAACTCGTGAACTCTTATAAGTAAAACATTGTTAACTAAGAATATTTCCCCGTGATTTTAAGTTGATCTTGATTTATTTAACTTATCGGCCATATATGGCCGTGGGGTAAAACAAATTTAGTTAGGTTATGTCGAAATGGAGATATGTATTTTTCGTTAATGACAATGATAACAATAACTTATAATATTATGTTTTTTGGATAAAGTATTTAAATAGAAGATGAATGCCGTGTGGACGTTATCGAATGACGTTTATGAAGATAGGTTAAAGTACATAGTAAAAATGATGCTGAGAAAACTTCAAAGTTAAACCAAAAGAAGTGGAGAGGGCATTTTAGGCATCACAAAAAGGGCATGTTAGGAATATGAATGTGACACTTGGTATAATTCCATTCAAAGTTTCAAAATAAAATAAATACTTGTATGTGAAGCAAAAAGAGTCAATGAGTTCTAAACAAATCAAATTTTTTGTTCAACACTATCATGGTCGGGTTGTGCTATTTGTGACCATATGTTTAATTCATAATTATATCTAAAAATACTCGTTAGTATTTATTCATGTAATTACCAAATATTTTTATATATTTTTCATTGGTGTAGATCATTGTTTGAGAGAAAAATATGTCATTGTTTTAGAACCTTTGGATCAAATTAAATATCAATCTTTGTCACGTAAATCATGTCTTTTTACACATACTTATATTGTCCTAAAATTGATTTAGCCATTAAACATATTAAACACATAAAAATTAATTTTGTTTTATATTTTTCTTTTCCAACGTGACTAAGTCAAAGAAAAAGTAACAAATTTTTTTTCATATTTGTAACCGGATATATCCTACAAATAAATGTAATTAACAAAAATATAATACAAGAATATTATAATTAACCGAAAACATAACACAAGATAAATTATATTCGATTATTTTTAAACCCAAACGTTTATAGCTTACACATAAGAAAAAATATTCATTGCCAATTATAGATCTATTTTATGATGTTTTCTAAGATAAAACTATGAAAACGGTATATTCATTAGCAAATATTATTATAAATGTATTTTCTCAACTACAACAATTAAAGAAAGTTAAAGTTATGGTCATGACTTTTCAAACGTGGAAGTGATATACTAATTTGCGTATGTGATGGTCGATATTTTTTTCTTGCAATTTTGGATGAGAAAGTTAGTTTGTGTGTTAAAGTATAGCTATGTTTAAACTAGAACACTTTTATTAATGTTTAAATATCTTAGACGATATCTAAATATTATTACTTTCGACTTCAAACTATTTTTTTATTATTTTTTTATTGCAATTTATTAATATATACTTGTCCTGGTTTTTTTTTTTTAAGTGCTGAGCATACTTTCAAATATAATATATACTTTTTTCATGACTATTATTATTGATATAATTAAATATATTATTATTACAGTTATTATTGGTCTTATTTTTATTATTTTACTAAAATCTTTGAAATAAAATACGCTTATATGCATCTTCAAATGGAATATGTCATTAGTAAGGTTTCTGAATTTACAATACTATCATGTTGAATTTTTCTTATTATTAATAATAAATAAAAAGAACACATTATATATACAAGTGGGTAGACTACAATATTTTTAAATAAACAAGAGTTACATCAATCTTTTTTTCGTTTGTTTATGTCAAGTGAATCATATAAATATATGATTTAGGTAATTATGAATGCATGAAATAATATGATTCAACTATTTAGTTTTTTTCGGCAATTTTTATATTTAACTTTAAATAATTTATCGTTTTAATTACTTAACTTTAATATTTCAGTAATTTAATTATCATTAAATTTAAACAATCAATATATTTTTAATTTTTTAATATAATTCGATAACGAAAACATTTCCCGAGTGTTTAAAACATAAATTTGATGTAAGTTTAGAGATTGAAACCAAAAATGGTTTAGAAGTTAATTATTAAAACATACTTTCAAATAAAGTTTAGCAATGATAGAATAAGGTATCCAGACAATGCACGGATATAATACAAGTTATATCCTATTCATATATCATGATAACCTGCTGAGAACAAAGAGGAAAATTTTAGAAGAACGACATAGAATAGAAGAGATAAGAAATAGTAATATAGTTATTAAAGTCAACTTTATTATAAGCCATTATCTTTATCTAAAATTAATTATAAACTTAAGAAAAATATCCAAAAGTTTTAAAAATAGTCGATAAACCTTGGTAAAAACAATCTTCTAGCGGATTAAATAGTAAAGTTTGTCGATGAATTCAGTCGTCAACGATGCGACAAAATTTGGTTGTCACTAATGCTCGCTGCTGAAACCGATAGTTAATTTTCATCCATTAACGGTAGCATATATGAAAATAACTCGATTTCTATCAACCAAGTCACCATTTTCTATGTCATATATTTAAAGTCAATTGTGTTGGTACCGTTATAGCTTATAAGTACTTTTTGTTATATTAAACCGATTTAGGATTTTTTTTCTTTAGAGTTAATTATAAGGCAAATTGCATAAAATAGTAAGATATTTTCCATCCATTTCTAATTTTAAAAACATACTACTAATTTTCTCTATAATAGTAATTAATTTTCAAATAATTGCAATTACAAAAACTTGTTACCTAAAAACGAGATATGCCGACATGGTGTGTTTCTTTTTTTGTAACTTTTGTGATTTTTATTTTATTTTTCAGGCTTACGACATCATAAATTCATTAATTTCGAGGTAAAAATAACCTGACAAATCAACGTATATCCCGTTTCTAAGTAACAAATTTCTATAATTGCAATTATTTGAAAGTTAATTATTATTATGGGGAAAATTAGTGGTACGTTTCTAAAATTAGGAATGGAGACAAAGTATATTTGTAATTTACGCAATTTGCCCTTAATTATATAAATATTCTCTATGATTTGTCAATTATATAAGAATTCAAACACTAAATTTTTTTTTTTTTTTTTTTTTAAGTTATGTTCTTATGATTTCAACCTATTATGAATCTGGTCCCTTTATCATTAAGTTTGTTAGTTTGTCTTTAAATACAATACGAAATTTGTAATTCATTATGAATAGAATGTAACTCTAATAACACATTCTTTAAAGTCGTACAAGAATAAGCAAAAGTTGTATCATATTATCTAGTGGTGGTCTTGATTGTCGAAGGACGAGAAAAAAGAACTTGCGAGGTCAATTAAAGCATAACTTCCACACTTAAAGATTTGTAGATTAATTCCATAACCATATTTTAAAAGTTAATATGAATGTTACTGATAATATAAGTAATAATTATAAGGTGAAAGATGCACAAATGGTGTGTGTATACGTTTGTGAGGGGATATGTGTAGATGTCATTTAGTGTTCTTTTTAAAAGAGTTAATTCCATAAATGGTTCTTATAATTTATAATAAATTACAGTATTGGGTCATTTCATTTAACACCATTATTAACATGTTTAATCATAAAAAAAAAATTATATTTTAATGGATTGATACTACAAGATTATGATTGGAAAAGCAAAAAGCAGAAACTAAATACGTAGTATCCTACCAACTACATAGACCGTTTATTTAATTAACTCTTTAGCTTCGTTTAAAATAATCATGTAGAATCCCAATTAATCTTTGCTGTTGTATATGAATTTTCAACATATATGGATAAGCATGTTCTATGAAATTTCCAGGAGATATTCATAGAAGTGAATGAATATATATACTATTTATTCACTGTAGTTACATTTAAATTAAAATAAATAAGTGTTTAAAAATATATCTATTTTTATCAAGTATTTTTACAAGCTTAAATAAGTCTCTCTTATATATCAAACATTTTTAATATTGGTATTGTCTGTATTCGTATATAGGAAACATCCATATTAATTACTGTCAGTTTTTCATGTCACTTATTTGCAATGATTTGATTTGTCGTATATATACAATAACGGGTATTTGAAATTTATATTAATACAACATATCTCGTTAAAAGTTGAATGTGTACTATAAAATTTAGAGTATAGTTTGTACATTTTCAATTATATATCACAATCAAAAAATATAAATAAACTGAATATTAAGGTTCAAAAGAAATACAATTAAAAAAAAATGTGTATACAATGAAATGAATTAATAAGATCTTAGGTATTTCATTTGTTGTTCAAGGGTGTTTTGTTTGATTGAACTGTCGTAAGAGTAGGGGCTGAGTCAGGACAATGATATATTAGACAATTGTCCTCATTAAATATTTTTCGTAAATTAAAACATTTTTAAATTTTTGAAGTTTTACGCTAATAAAAAAAATAAAAAACTTTGTTCTCGCTTAAACAATTACAGTTGATCCAGTAAATGAATTTCTTTTAGTTTGATCTTATATGAAATGTTTTTGGCTTCTCCCCCTTCTTATGAGTCGAAGAAAAGAAAGTACAAAGATAATGAGTAATTATTTAAATTATTATTTAGTTTATATATCTGAGTTTAAACGATGTTAATATAACATAAGAAAACAGACTATTAAAAATATAAAATAATGAGTAGTTTTTTTTTTGCTTTTTCTGTAAAGCTTGTTTACAAAACTTGACATGATATAATAAAAGAAGTAAGGAATTGAAAAATAAATTATTAATATAATTAACAATTAACAAAATTAACAAATGTATTACATTATTATTATTATTAATATTAACAATGAACATATATATATATATATATATATATATATATATATATATATATATATATATATATATATATATATATATATATATATATATATATATATATATAGGGGAGGGTTAATGAAAAACGTTTTTAAAATAAAAAGGATAGGAAGGATTGTGCGAATGCCATGTGGCAATTTTGAAATTTCTTTTTTTTAATAAAAAATAATATTTTTAATAAAATAATAATATTTTTAATAAAAAAAATTTTTTTTAATAAAAAAAAAACATTTCGGGGGAAAGAAGAAAAAATTTGGTTCGAAAAAAGTTATGCACGAAAAAATTGGCAAAATTATGCACAAGAATTCATTTTTTCAAAAATTGATGTACGAAAAATATTTTTTAAACGAATTTATGCACAAAAATCACTTTATTTGTAAAATGATGCACTAAAATTGTCATTTTTTTTATAAAATGATGCACCAAAAATCACCTTTTTAGTTGGTGCATCAATTTTTCGTGTACATAAGTTCAAAACTTGTACTTTCAATGATTATAAAAGCTCAAGTTAGGGGGAGATTGTTGGGATTAGAACTTAGTTAAAATAGTTTTAGTTTCAATTAATACTGTTTCTAACTACTAAAAGTAATGTATGTTCATTAATGCGGACAGAAGATGGTTAATGCTGATCATTAATGCTGAAGACATACAAGTTACTACGGAAGACAAGTTAATACTGCAGTTGAGGATTAATATTGAAGACATTCGTTACTACTGCTTCTCATTAATGCTGCTGCTTCAACATAGTTACTGCGGGACAATTACTACTGCAACACTTGTCATGCAAGTTTAGTATAGAATTACAATTGTAGTTAGATTGTATTTCTATAATTGATAGATGTAGTTTCCTAGTTTATCTAGGTTTAGCCTCAAGGTCTATATATAGATCCTTGTATTTGATAAAGAAACACGTTATATTGATAATTCATATTAATCAATTGAGGCTTATAATTCGGCAAATTATTGTTCATCATTGTGTCACACCCCGCTAAAGCGGAAACACGAGGTGCGAAGAGCAAAGATATCATTACACGAGTCATAAATAAACATAACGGTTTCAAGTCATTTAAATTAGGAATAAAAGTTTACAAGTCCGAGAAATAACCAAGTGTACTTCAATTCATACAAACCGATACATAATTAAACAATTTGATAAAAAAAATTCCCAAAATAATTAGACAATGAACATGGTCTCCTCCCGATTCGTATCTCACGCAACTTGCCTGACCCGCCCACGCTATGCACTTCGATGCTTACACTTGGTTTCCTGAAACATGAGATAAAGTGTCAACTACATAAAGTAGTGAGTGAGTTACAGTTTTCTAGTCCTCGACTAAAAAGGTTTCCAACAAGTGTATATGTATAAAAGATTTCTTGAAAAAATGAAGCGGAACGGCGCTTAAAATATATATACTTTTAAAATGATCATATGGCAACAAGGTATAGCAATACCTTAAAAGAATATACATAGACAAGTAGAACAATACTTGTAAAAATGGTTGCGGAACTCGTATATCTCAAACTATATACGCGCAACTATATGCGTAAAATAAAAGCAACTAATGATTGGAACTATTGTATCAACCTCTTGGCATAATATAACATAAGTGATCACACTAAACCGATTATCCAACCGTGAACAACCCCTTACCCCGCACTATCTACGAGGAGTATGTCTGATCTAGTAATATGTACTTAGATTGCCATCTAAGTAAGGAACGGTCCTTTCCTAAGTATCGATACCCATAATTACTAACGGCTTAAAGCTAATAGTGTGTACAAACTGAAACTGGGCATTTATGCAATTTTTAAAATGATAGTAGGCAGTTATGAAGCACGTTATATTCTCATCAAGGGTTGGAAGCATATACAATAAATCATAGTTTCAAACAAGTGCCGATCGGGGGCAAGCCATAAAGTCAACGAGTGCCGAACAGGGGCAATTAAAAGCAGTTTACGCATATAAGTTCATAAAACGTTCAAAAGTTCATAAAACATTTAGATCTCATGTTTCCCCCAAAAGAGTTAATTAAATACAGTAAATAACAGGGGATGTAACTCACGGATTGGTACGAGACGAGACGAGTGTGTGAGTGGTGGTCGGAATGCTTTGGAATCACGGAAATCCTATAGTTACACCAAGTTATCGAATAAGTATAATTGTTTATGTGTTCAAAATATCACTTTAATACTTGTTAGAGTCATTACAATTAATTCTGGACCGATACGTGAAATACCGAGCTTAAGGTTACATTTTACCGCGAATTTAGAACGTTTTCGGGACCTGATCACAGTTACGCGGCGTAACTGTTAGTTACGCTGCCAGCGAAACTGACGGGCAGTTTCGGGTCAAAAATTGTTTTCGGTGTCGTAAACTCATCTTTGATGGTAAAATTCGATATGTACTTATAGATACTTCAAAAATACCTTATAAACGACAGTTTATAGCATCTTTTTAACCACAAAAGTTAAGATTCTCAAAATGACCCGTTTGTACGTGAATGGGTTGAAATCTTCAAAAATCATATTTTTCTTTGTTTGATCTTACATGCAACTGATTATTAATGAAGGATATATATGTTAGTATTCAAGTCTCAGTTTCTTTTAGATTTTTAGCCACAATTATATAGATTTATGTAAAAATCCGTTTTTGTAAGAAACCGTTATAAAACTTCATAAAAACAAGTTTTTATGTGTTAGATTATTCATGCAATGATTTATATCAGTAATAAAAGTGATTGGAAGAGTTTCTACCGGATGAAAAGCTTTGATGATGTTTTGGAGGAGATTAAAGCTTCAAAAGTGTAGAAAAACGTTTCCTTGACCCGAAAAAGTGAATCCTTTTTGCTACCCTTGCTATTGGAACGATTTTAGGTGGTTTTTAAGTGATTTTTACTGGGATTAAGTAGCTGTAATTGTAGAGGTTCTTGAGAAAATTAAGTGTGTGTTTTTGATAGAAATGAAGAAAATGAAAGAGAGTGATGAGTGCTAATGGTAAAAAAAAACTCGATTTATGTAATTTTTGGGGTCCAATCGGGTGTAAACACGTGTCGAAAAGGTCAGAGCAAGTGCACCAATCGCTAAACATGAAAAAATGACTCATCCTGCTAGTTACGCTGCGTAACTACATAGTTACGCTGCGTAACTACATAGTTACGCTGCGTAACTATCCAGGATAGTTACGTTGCGTAACTGCTTAGTTACGTTGCGTAACTGCTCAGTTACGCTGGTTCTTGAAAATTTTGCTTTTTTCGTTATTATTAAGCATTTTCGTTAGTTGTGAGTTTACGACTTGTTGTGGGATGAACTTAGGCAAGTTCATTAAGTGTTTTCTTGGTATTAGGACTCATTTATTGATTCCGATTTCGATTCCGACACACACACGTTTACGGTATAAAAGTACGGTTAACGACAATAACAAAATTCTCAAAGATATAGAGTACTAATTTCACCTGAAATTTAGACGGTTGTCACATTCTCCCCGGGTTGAAAAGAATTTTGTCCCGAAATTGATTCGCCTCATCGGGAGGGAGAGTCTTTGAACAGATGTGGATACTTCTGACAAATTTGGTCTTCTCGCTCCCACGTAAATTCATGACCACGTCGGGAATTCCACCAAACTTTGACGATAGGAACACGACTCTGCCTGAGTTGTTTGACTTCTCGGTCTACAACCTCAAGCGGTTCTTCAATGAAGTTGAGTTTATTATCGATCTGGACTTCGTTGAGCGGAATGACAATAGTCTCGTCAGATAAGCACTTTTTCAAGTTCGACACATGAAAAACACTGTGAATGTTGGAAAGAGATTGCGGAAGTTGGAGTCGATACGCCATCGGGCCGAAACGGATTACCCCCTTCCACGAAGATATCTTGAGAAGCACTCTATCGCCAACTTGGAACTCAAGGGGTTTCCTTCGGTTGTCGGTGATATGCTTAAAATAATTGACATTTTCTTAATCATATTTCTCTTTAATACTCTTGTTTTTCGCATTTTGTTACGATTTGGGTAGTGTTTTCGTATATATATGCAGTTAAGTGTTAAGCTTGGATCATGGAGCAAAAAGGAGTTGGAAACGGTAGAAAACGTGGCTAAAACGAAGAATCTATGAAGAATTAAAGTTGAAGATCATACGTGAAAAGTGTTCTAAGCACCTCCACCGTTTTGATCATAACCTCTTCATACAATATCCGATTTAGGTGATTCAAATTGGAGAAGAAAGAAGAAAGAGAGAGCTACAATTTATATTTTGAAAGAAAGTTCATCAGATCACTCCAGCCAGCGGCTGAGTTATTTTAGCCGGCGGCTGAATCTCAAAATCTCCAAAAGTCAGCTGCGGGTCAAACGAAACGTAGTGCGCAAGAAATTTTAGCCAGCCGACGGCTGGAGAAGCCCAGGCGGCGGCTGGAAGGTTGGCCAGACCCCTATTTAAACAAATCTTTGGGTTACGAATCAAGAATCCTTTTTTCCACTTTTCCACCACCAAAGGTCGACCAGGAGAGATTCTAGGAGGGTTTTTGAGGCCTCGGATCACGTTGGAAGTCACGATTAACGCAAATTAACCGTCTTCGAAGTTCGTTTAAGTTGGTTTGTAATTTTAACTTAATTTCTTGATACAATGTTTTTGTCTATTGAATCTTGTGCTATTTTCTCCCAATCCAACATGAACTAAACTCTTGAAAGTGATTGCTTGGATTGTTGAGCTTGAATCTATGGATTATTAAGTTTTATGTTTGAATCAATTGGTTTTTCCTTTATTATTAACGTTTAATCGCAATCCATGTTTATTTAAAGTTGTTAGGTTAACTACTTAGCGTGATTGATAAACTTATATCATAACTAGCGTTCATATAGGTTTATTAGTTATTTACAATTATATAATTCGTTAGATAATTGTAGCTTGAGACTTAATTGAGATAGGATAAGAATAATAGTAACCTAATAAATTAAACGAACATGACAATTATATCATAATTGAATAGTTGAGACTTTTGTTAATTCGTAGTCGACAGATTAAATTGTTAATAATAGTGACTTTACAGCACATATTAGGGTGGATAGTCTAAGATAGCTCTCGATGTACGATCATTCGTATGATCTTTCCCTGATTTTGTAGGATTAGATAACCCTAATAGGAAGTCTAGTTATAATAGGAATCACAGCTAAACCAATCAAACATATTCGTATTATCCATAATTCAAGTGAAACGTAATATCCAAGTAATCACTGCTTTTTAATATCTGATCACATCTTAAGAACTTTTCCAAACATATTTTCATTCACAATCCAGTTTAGTTAATTGATTATGATTTTTCTTTGGTTACTTACTTAATCGAAATACGTTCTCTCAGAACTAAAACGTCCTCCTTTGTTAATTTATTTTTATTAGTTTAATTAATTATTTGAAATAACGAATTTAAATACACGTTCCCTGAGTTCGATCCGGACTTACTAGATCTATACTGCCATACGATCAGGTACACTGCCTGTATTGTGTGATAGTCTACTTTAGTAATATCCAATTCTTTTTAATAATTTAACTCAAATTTTACACATCAAGTTTTTGGCGCCGCTGCCGGGGAACTGTTGCGATTTTTATTTGTTATTTTTGAACTTTTAGTTAATCGATCCTTTCGGGAAGATTTATTTTTTGGAAGTTAAGTTTTCTGTTTTTCTTTCGATAGTGTTGTTGAGACTAACATGTAGGTGTTAAGTGTGAATAAGGCATTGGATGAAATAAACAAACTGGAAAAATTGGATAATGATGATTTATATTCATTGTTGTTGGAAGCAACATATGAGATTTTACAGCTGGAGGAAGAACATGAAAGGAAACAAGTACAACAAAAAAACGAAACGCTAGAAACTGGAACTGAGAATTCCAGCCAGCGACTGGATTTAACCACTCGACGATTGAACTTCCAGCCGATGGTTAAACCATTTCAGTCGGCGACTGAGTATACATGTTCCATGTTTTCGGTTTTTGAGACTTTCCGTTCTTTACATAAGGTACTTGAGTTTGAGACGTTGATCAAAGGACCCTCTGATATGTACTTAATGGAAGAAACACCATCCATGGAGGATTTTTATACTAGAGGAGGTCCAACTTACA
The DNA here is from genome assembly GCA_910822075.1 of Senecio squalidus. Taxonomy (NCBI): domain Eukaryota; kingdom Viridiplantae; phylum Streptophyta; class Magnoliopsida; order Asterales; family Asteraceae; genus Senecio; species Senecio squalidus. The sequence continues at coordinate 18,076,980 of CAJVGC010000432.1, read as the reverse complement.
TGGAGGATGTTATGAGGAAGCATGATATAAAAATCATAGGCATTGGAATTAAAGTTTTGCTACCTAGGGAGACGAAGGAGTGACACGATGCTTGGGTGAAACATAACAAAGCCCTCGATGTTGGAGACGAGACGTTACTTTTTGATGATCACTTTGGACATGTTTTGAAGGAGGAATTGTTGCATGTTGGAGTTTACACGAAGAAGAAAGGCCAGGAAACCTCGACCTTCACATTGGCAACACTTAAGTGTGGGGAGAGTCGAGCTAAAGACTCGTTAATAAAGAAGCGCTTTCGGGAGGCAACCCGTTGTTTGTTTTATTTTCTATTTTATTTTAATTTTCATTTTATGTTTTGTTTTAGTAGGTATTTGATTTGCAAGCTAACGAAGTGGACGGAATATTTTGAACGTGGTACGAGTTTTGATCGACAAGGGGGAGTTTCTTTTCTTCTTTTCTATTTTCTTTTCTCACAATTTGTTTAAGTTTTAGTACAATGAGGGCATTTTACAATTCAAGTGTGGGGAGGGGGTAGAAAAGAAGTCTACTTGTCTTTAGGTGCAAATTTTTGAAACTTTCGTAATTAGTTTAACTAGTTGCATAACTGAGCGCACCAACCATGTTACATTTTTGGGAGGATTTGAGCCATTATAGCATACATTTTATATGCTTTTATCTTCATTTTTTTATGAGTGTGCCGGTGACTTGTAAACTTTAGAACTTGACACTGTATACGCTTCGAGGCTATGAATGAGCATAAGTTCTACTTATCAGTAACTAGGAAAGAGGCAAAAGAATTAGGATTGTTAAACCGTTTATTGGCCTATTCGTTTCTTATAGTCAGTAGCTATACTGGTTACGTGACTCACACTACCCATCAAACACTCATTTTTAGTGTTTTAGACGTTTAGACATCATATTTGCGCCAAACCTTTTTCTTTTGTCACCCATTTCACATATATATTCCACAAAATGAGCCTTAATGTTTAAGTCGTTTAATCCAAATATTTTTGTTGAAAATTTTCCTCTTTCATAAACTTGGTTGATTATTAGAAGAATCGTTGTATATTGTGGCGTGGAGTTTTTAATTTGCTTGAGTTCACGAAGAAATTCACATGTGGATGGAATAATGAAGAAGTTTTCACAATTTTGATGGGCCTTTTGAGCGGTGTCTTTAAAAAAAAAAAAAAAAAAAAGAAGAAGAAGTTAAAGCCCGTACTAGGTAATCAATAACAGTTGAAGTGATTTAACGGCCTTTGCGAGAAATAAAATTCTCAATCGAAGTGTAATCAGTTAGCATAAAAAGCTAAAAGAATGCATTGGGAAACCGTTGAAAAATTAAGGCGAAATTTGGTTTTTGGGTGTCATCAGAATGAGTCACTAAGAATAATCAATCGAGTTTTGAAGGTAATATGGTTTTTGACTAAAATGTTTGGATTTGTAGACTAATTGGAATTCCTATTTTTCATATCATTCATTATCATTCATTTTTATTCCATTTTCCATTATTTTATCCATCACCCATTGTTACAACCATAAGTCATCTGAACTAGTTATTTAGACTCTATTGGTGGATAAGCGTATCATTTTCAAGCCTATGATAGAATACTTGTCATGACTGAGCTTTGAGCTATTTCACATATATTGCACTAAGATTAGCTTTTCGAGTGATTGAGTGGTATACTTCCCAAATCGTGAGATGTTTAGTTATGCATTTAAATATTGGCTTGGTAATTGTTAAATTCATCTTCGTAAATCAAATTTTTTATAATTTATTTGATTCGTTGAGTATTTTATTTTTATTGAAGATGATTGTTTTGTTCTAAATCTCATAGTCCACTTGAGGACAAGTAGGATTCAAGTGCGGAGAATTTGATATGCTTAAAATAATTGACATTTTCTTAATCATATTTCTCTTTAATACTCTTGTTTTTCGCATTTTGTTACGATTTGGGTAGTGTTTTCGTATATATATGCAGATAAGAGTTAAGCTTAGATCATGGAGCAAAAAGGAGTTGGAAACGGTAGAAAACGTGGCTAAAACGAAGAATCTATGAAGAATTCAAGTTGAAGATCATACGTGAAAAGTGTTATAAGCACCTCCACCGTTTTGATCATAACCTCTTCATACGATATCCGATTTAGGTGATTCAAATTGGAGAACAAAGAAGAAAGAGAGAGTTACAATTTATATTTTGGAAGAAAGTTCATCAGATCACTCCAGCCGGCGGCTGAATCTCAAAATCTCAAAAAGTCAGCTGCGGGTCAAACGAAACGTAGCGCGCAAGGAATTTTAGCCAGCCGACGGCTGGAGAAGCCCAGGCGGCGGCTGGAAGGTCGGCCAGACCCCTATTTAAACAAATCTTTGGGTTACGAATCAAGAATCCTTTTTTCCACTTTTCCACCACCAAAGGTCGACCAGGAGAGATTCTAGGAGGGTTTTTGAGGCCTCGGATCACGTTGGAAGTCACGATTAACGCAAATTAATCGTCTTCGAAGTTCGTTTAAGTTGGTTTGTAATTTTAACTTAATTTTCTTGATACAATGTTTTTGTCTATTGAATCTTATGCTATTTTCTCCCAATCCAACATGAACTAAACTCTTGAAAGTGATTGCTTGGATTGTTGAGCTTGAATCTATGGATTATTAAGTTTTATGTTTGAATCAATTGGTTTTTCCTTTATTATTAACGTTTAATCGCAATCCATGTTTATTTAAAGTTGTTAGGTTAACTACTTAGCGTGATTGATAAACTTATATCATAACTAGCGTTCATATAGGTTTATTAGTTATTTACAATTATATAATTCGTTAGATAATTGTAGCTTGAGACTTAATTGAGATAGGATAAGAATAATAGTAACCTAATAAATTAAACGAACATGACAATTATATCATAATTGAATAGTTGAGACGTTTGTTAATTCGTAGTCGACAGATTAAATTGTTAATAATAGTGACTTTAAAGCACATATTAGGGTGGATAGTCTAAGATAGCTCTTGATGTACGATCATTTGTATGATCTTTCCCTGATTTTGTAGGATTAGATAACCCTAATAGGAAGTCTAGTTATAATAGGAATCACAGCTAAACCAATCAAACATATTCGTATTATCCATAATTCAAGTGAAACGTAATATCCAAGTAATCACTGCTTTTTAATATCTGATCACATCTTAAGAACTTTTCCAAACGTCTTTTCATTCACAATCCAGTTTAGTTAATTGATTATGATTTTTCTTTGGTTACTTACTTAATCGAAATACGTTCTCTCAGAACTAAAAAGTCCTCCTTTGTTAATTTGTTTTTATTAGTTTAATTAATTATTTGAAATAACGAATTTAAATACACGTTCCCTGAGTTCGATCCGGACTTACTAGATCTATACTGCCATACGATCAGGTACACTGCCTGTATTGTGTGATAGTCTACTTTAGTAATATCCAATTCTTTTTAATAATTTAACTCAGATTTTACACATCAGTCGGCATAGCCTTCTGCCGGGTACGGGATGTCTTCACCCTTTCCCGACCGGTAGTAATTTTGTCAATGGTTTCCTGGACGATATCAAGCCTTGTGAGTTGTCGATCGCCGGCTTCTAACCAACAAAGCGGTGACCGTCACTTGCGTCCGTATAAGGCCTCAAATGGTGCACTTGATGCTAGCGTGGTAGCTGTTGTTATAAGAGAACTCGACCAAGGGTAGGTGAGCGTCCCAACTTCCTCCAAAGTCAACTACGCACGCTCTCAGCATATCTTCAAGCGTTTGAATCGTCCTTTCACTCTGACCATCGGTCTGAGGGTGGTAAGTGGTGCTAAGGTCTAGTCGCGTCCCAAGCGATTTCTGAAGTGCATTCCAAAATCGGGACGTGAATCGACTATCCCTGTCGGAGATAATGGAGAGAGGCATTCCATGACGAGAGACGATCTCGTTGATGTATACCTGAGCGAACTTCTCCAAAGAGTAGTTCTCTCGTACCGGTAGAAAGTGTGCGGATTTCGTCAATCGATCCACGATGACCCAAATCATGTCATTACCCCTTGCCGTACGGGGTAGTTTGGTGATGAAATCCATGGAGATCTGTTCCCACTTCCACATAGGAATCTCCGGCTGTTGCAGCAGACCTGAGGGTCGTTTATGATATTCCGCCTTGACCTTCGAGCAAGTAAGACACTTAGCTACGTATAAGGCGATATCATTTTTCATGCCCGACCACCAATAGTATTCCCGGAGATACTTGTACAACTTGTCGGATCCCGGATGAATAGAGTATCGGGATCGGTGGCCCTCGTCCAAAATGAGTTTACGAAGGTCTTCGGATCTCGGAATCCACACTCGACTCTTGAAGTAGTGGATTCCGTCCGATTTGAGTTCGAATTCCTTCTCGTGGTTGTGTAGAGTTTCATCCTTAATGTTCTCAAGTTTCAACGCTTCTCGCTGAGCTCTGGCGATTTGCGTTTGTAGGCTTGTCTGAACCTGTATTGCCAACGCTCTAACTCGAGATGGTTTTACCCTTTCCTTCCGACTCATTGCATGTGCTACTACGTTTGCTTTACCCGAGTGGTATTTGATCTCGCAATCGTAGTCGCTTAATAGTTCTACCCATCTTCGTTGCCTCATGTTGAGCATTTTCTGATCGAGGATGTGTTGGAGGCTTTTGTGGTCCGTGAAAACTGTGCACTTAGTGCCGTACAGGTAATGTCTCCAGATTTTCAATGTGAACACGACGGCTCCCAACTCTAAGTCGTGTGTGGTGTAATTCTGCTCTTGTACCTTCAGTTGCCTTGAAGCGTATGCGATGACCTTGTCCTTTTGCATAAGGACGCACCCAAGACCTTGGTGAGATGCATCGCAAAACACTACAAAATTTTCTGTACCCTCCGGTAGGGACATGATCGGTGCGTGGCACAATTTGTTTTTGAGTTTCTGGAAGGATTCGTCCTGTTCTTTACCCCAAAGAAAGTCTTTATCTTTCTGAGTGAGTTCGGTCAGGGGTTTAGCGATCTTTGAGAAATTCTCAATGAACCTTCGATAATAGCCTGCCAACCCTAGGAATTGTCGGATTTCCATAGGAGTCGTTGGGGCTTGCCATTTCTCGATCGCTTCGATCTTTGCCAGATCAACATGAATTCTGTAACACCCCGGCTAAAGCGGAATACACCAGAGGCATTACAATTTGTTCTTAACTCGTGTTCCTCTATTAGGTTATAATAGACACATATAATGGTTTAAATGAATTCATTAAAGATGAATAAATGTTTTACAGAAAAGTAATCGAAAAACGACAAAAGACTTAAATTATTCATTAATGTCATTAACTAGGTCCAAGCTCTTATGTTTTCTTCAAGCAAACCTATCCATTTCCTGTATCATGTAAAAAGTAAACGTCAATACAAAAGTATTGGTGAATAAACAAGTTTAAGACACAAGTATAAAGTATTAAAAAGATTACGTAATAAAGAGTATAAAAGTAATATAAATGAATATGTAAAATGTAGTATAAAAGATTGTATAATAAAAGAATGTATAAAAATGCTGAAAATAATGGCTGCGAGACGCATTAGCCATTTGGCGAGAAACCATGGCTGCGAGACGGCGTTGGTTGTTGCGTTGACGGTTGGCAGCGTTGTTCAACATGCTGAAAATAAGAATGAATAAAGATTAGACTTTAACGAGTAACGATAATTGACTGGGTGTACGCTTAACAATGACCAACGAATGATTTAACGAATGACTAACAGGTAATTAACGAATGAGTAATGAATAATTAACGGATGATTAACGAATGATTAACGAATGATTATTGATTCACGTATGATTAACGTATCCGTATCACTCACGTATAATGTTTAAAGAAATCATAAAATAATGAATAAATACGTATAAATACGAATAAAATTGATTTTTGAGGGTTACGGTTAAATCCGTAGTAATTCTCGACATATCAAGAATACCAACTCCAAAGAATCATATCGTGACCTAGGAGAGGATGACTCTCGTTCAAATTTCCCAGTTTGGTATATGTAATTGTAACCAGATTCCGCTCTAGAAAGAAATTGAACTACCGATCTTCCAAACCTTACAGCCTTATAACATGAACTTTTAGAATTTTAATTCAAGACGAGAAGGGTAAAACATTTCATTATTAAAGATTTGGTTTAAGTGTCGCGCTTTGGCCGAGGAGATGAGTGTTCGTCGAGAGTTTACGAACCAGTATCGTTAACGCTCTCTCGATTAGTCACATCCAAACCTTACAGTTACTACGCAAACAAGTACTAAATCTTCAATAAGGTTTAGAAATATATATATAGTATTTATAATTTTTTTGAAAATGATGAATGAAGAATCTCTCAAAAGAATTTAGTAAGAGGAACACAAAAATTAGTTAAAAACAATTTTTATGATGCATGAACACACGATGACGTGTGTGGGGTAGCTTATAGACTAGGTCGTATTCTAACCACCTCATTCCCTATAAACACGAGCTCTGATACCAACTGTAACACCCCGGCTAAAGCGGAATACACCAGAGGCATTACAATTTGTTCTTAACTCGTGTTCCTCTATTAGGTTATAATAGACACATTTAATGGTTTAAATGAATGCATTAAAGATGAATAAATGTTTTACAGAAAAGTAACCGAAAAAACGACAAAAGACTTAAATTATTCATTAATGTCATTAACTAGGTCCAAGCTCTTATGTTTTCTTCAAGCAAACCTATCCATTTCCTGTATCATGTAAAAAGTAAACGTCAATACAAAAGTATTGGTGAATAAACAAGTTTAAGACCCAAGTATAAAGTATTAAAAAGATTACGTAATAAAGAGTATAAAAGTAATATAAATGAATATGTAAAATGTAGTATAAAAGATTGTATAATAAAAGAATGTATAAAGATTGTATATTGTAAGCAAGTATAATATGTGTATAATGGCATAACACGCGTTTGTATCAAGTCTGATGTATATCATATATGATCAAAGTCACATATGGTCCGGTCGAGGGCCTTGACATTCACAGTAACACGTCGGAATGTCTAATAACGGCCAATAGATCTATCACGTTTCCCGTTTAGTATATACATATAATGAATGATTGATTGTTTGAATGTTTGATTTATCGTGTTTGAATGTTTGATTTATCGTGTGTGCATCCCATAATGATTGTGTCACTTGATTCATTCCAATGTTTGCCATAATACGAAAATATAGTATCAAATATGAATATAAGTACATATAAACATAAATGACTTTACGAATGAATATAATACAAAAAGGTATACATATAAACATGATTATAAGTGAGTATATAAACATGAATATAAGTTTTAATATGAATATAAGTATGAATCTCAATGAATATAAGTCTGAATATACACATAAATATAAGTATGAATATAAACGTAAATATGAATATGAATCACCATATTACTATAAGTATGAATATAGACATAAAATATAAATGTGAACATAAGTATGAATTAAACATAAAAGTATGAATATAAGTATGAATATGAATGTCATGATACAGCCCAAAGATTTATATAATAAAAAGGGCATCGACTTTACTCACATGATTAAATACGGAGGTAGATACGGATACTAGATTATGAATTCGGAATACGTTGAAAGGAACACCAAACTTGCCTTTACGAATCTAGAAATAAGAATAAATATGAATAAGAATATATCATGAAATTAGAGTTTTCAAGATTAGAGTTTGAATATACAAGATTAATAAGATGATGATGGTAAGCTTGAGTAACATAAAAGATAAACATGATTAGGGATTATTATGATGAAAAAAAATAGAATTGGGAACCTTTACAATCGATTATGGGAGGCTTGAAGTTTCGATTATGGAGCTTTGTGTTGGTTCGATTTTTGACAAGAAGACACCAAGTTATTGAGTTTGAAATGTGATAAAGAAAGGTCAAAATGTTGAATTTGATGATGAGCTTCGTAACTCCCCTAATAATCAACTCCAAATTTAATTATTGTAGGTTACAAAAAGAAATGGTTAAAGAGGTGTTTAAAGCCAAAAACGTTTTATTGCATATTTCAAGTTCCATATTTAAATACATAAATAAGAAATGTGTAACTATTAGTCTACCAAATTTGACCAAACTTGAAGGCTAAGAACAAGGAAAACGTTTGGAAGGTTTAAAGTATTGGAACAACTTGCCATGAATGCAAACATACATACATACATACATAGTTCCTTGCATGCATATATTAATTAAACTACTTGTCTTAACACATTACTAGAATTACTTGTATTTATATAAGTCCATGTGTATTAAACACATTTTAGTGTACATTAATGTACACATGCAAGATAACACATTAATAATGTTACAAGATATAATAAACAAGGTTTAAATAGAATTAAGATAACCCAAATATACATAACTCAAATCGAACTTTTATAAATCGTCAAATGTATACAATTACAAAGTCCGAATTAAAGTTACAAGTCAAATATCGGGTCGGATTCGGGCACGGTGTTACAAATTCCCTCTTGGTCGATCACATGACCAAGGAAGCGTACTTCTCGGAGCCAAAATTCGCACTTCGAGAATTTGGCGTATAGTTTCTGGTCTCTAAGGAGTTCTAGAATGAGTTTCAAATGTTTCGCATGATCCTCCTTGTTCCTTGAGGAGATGGGGATGTCATCTATGAATACGATCACAAATTTGTCCAGATATGGTCTACACACCCTGTTCATCAGATCCATGAACACCGCTGGTGCGTTGGTCAGACCGAAAGGCATAACGAGAAATTCGTAGTGCCCATAACGAGTTCGAAAAGCGGTTTTTGGAATGTCGGTCTCACTGAGTCGAACCTGATGATAACCCGAACGGAGATCGATCTTAGAAAAATAAGTTGCACCCTGCAACTGGTCGAACAGATCATCGATTCTCGGGAGTGGGTATCGGTTCTTGACGGTCAGTTTGTTCAGTTCGCGGTAATCGATGCACATTCGAAAGGATCCGTCTTTCTTTTTCACGAACAGGATTGGGGCTCCCCAAGGGGACGAGCTTGGACGAATAAGACCATGATCTAAAAGTTCCTGCAGCTGTTTCGACAGTTCTTGCCTTTTGGGTGGTGCCAGACGATACAGTGTCTTGGCAACTGGTGTTGCGCCAGGAACGAGGTCTATTCGGAATTCCACTTGTCAATGCGGCGGTAGCCCGGGTAAATCCTCGGGAAAGACCTCTGGATGATCCTTGACTACGGGGATGTCTTGTACTCGGTTCTCTTTGGGTTTACGTTCAACGACATGCGCAAGGAATGCATCGCAGTCCTTTTTGAGGTATTTGCGCATTTTGACAATAGAGACGATACGAAGTTGTTGTCCAGGTTTATCTCCCTGTACAACGAGGGTTTCACTGTCTGCGACAGGGATACGAATGAGTTTGTCGAAACAGACGATCTCGGCTCGGAAACGAGATAACCAGTCCATTCCGACGATAACGTCAAAGCTTTTCAGCTCAATCGGGATCAAGTCGATGGGGAAAGTTTTGTCAGCTAGGCACATTGAACATCCTAGGATTATATCCTTAGCTTCGAACTCTTGACCATTAGCATATTTGATAGTAAAGCTATCCTTAAGAACTTTAGATCCTAGATTAATAAGGGTTCTAAATTCTAAGGACACAAAGCTTCTCTCAGCTCCTGAATCGAACAATATAGAAGCATAATGGTTGTTTACAGAAAACGTACCCGTTACTGCATTCGGGTCCTGACGGGCTTCCTCAGCTGTGACCACAAATGCACGACCGCGGCCCCGCCCGCCTTGGTTTGGTTGGGAATTCTGGAGCTTGGGGCAGGTTTTCCTGAGGTGTTTGTCACTACCACATTCGAAGCATACCGACTTCTGGCCCTGGTTGCCTGTACCCTCTGTGCAGTATCTAGCGAAGTGTCCCACCCTCTGGCACCTGTGACACACCGGGCAGTTCCCGATGTGGTGGTAATTGCACTTGTTACACTTGGGGTGCGGCCCAGTGTAAGTTTGGGGTCCAGTTGGTGGTGCGGTTGCGGGTGCAACAGTCACCTCATAGTTGCGGGTGGTCTTGGCTTTCTTGTTCCGGTCACTTCTCCTCGGTGTCTGCTCAGTCTTCCTTTTCTCACCTACCTCTTTCTTGGAGGATGCTTGGGTGGAGAGAAGGTTACTTGTCAGTCAGTGCGCCAGGATGATAGCGCTCTGGAGTGTCTGAGGTTCAACGGAGATAACCATACCCCGGATTTCAGGAACAAGACCGGAGATGTATCGATAAATTCTGTTCTCCTCGGGAGTTACCAGCCTTGGAACTAGTCGGGCCAGCTCGTGGAATCGGGCAGTGTATCCTTCGATGTCGTTGCCGACCATCGTATGATCCCACAGCTCTGCCTCGAGCTTTTTCACTTCTCCCTTAGAGCAGTACTCATCGACCAGGAGTTTCTTGAATTCATCCCAAGTACGGGCATATGCAGCTTCACGCCCTCGGGTTCGGACCACACTGTTCCACCAGGATAGGGCTCTTCCGTGGAGCACGCAGGAGGCGTACTCCACTTTGTCAGCTTCAGCACATCGGGTGATGTGCAGGACCGATTCGATGCTTTCAAACCTTGTTACTAGTCCTACAGCACCAGTGGTGCCGTGAAACTCCTTAGGCTTACAAGCCATGAAGCCCTTGTCGTTGCAGGTGGGAGGGTTTGGGTTCTGGTTGCCTCCCTGTTGTTGTTGCTGTTGCTGCTGCTGCTGTTGCTGTTGTTGCTCTTGCTGTTGTTGCTGCTGTTGCTGCTGCTGGTTGTTGTTGACGTTGGCATTTATCCCAGCAGTGATCTGGATCATGTTGGGCATGGATGCGTTTATCTGAGCAGCGATTTGTTCGGCTATCAAACTAGCATTGGAGCTTTTAGGAGCCATGATTCTACAACAGAAAAGGGAGATCCAGTTTAGAACGCACGAATAAGATGCGATAAGAATTTTAAATAATGAGCAACGATAATGATAATATAAGAGGAATAGATAGCACACGCTCGATAACGATCAGAGAAATAATAATATGATTCAACAATAAAGACAAGTACGGATAATAAAGTAGATCTTTCATTCAATAACAAAATACTCGGTTACATTATTCATAATGATACGAAACGGTTCAAATACAAGTACACTACAATAAGAAATAAGAACTAGCTTTAAGTCGTTTACATATGGAAAAATACGACTTAAGCTCACGATACAATACATAAATGAAGAGACTAACGACGCCTATCTAGGAACATCTTTGTCAAGATGACCACGATCAGGGTCCCCATAATCATGCATGCGCTGACGAGACGTTGCACCGTCCTCGCCGTGGCTTGAGCCGACGAGATAACTCGTACCGACTGCTCCGACAGGCGATGTGCTGCATCAGAGACTTCACATAGGAGAAGACCCTGTTGTTGGGCCTCTTCCGTGAGTCCCTGTAGGTCTCGACGGAGTTGCAGGAACGCTGCTGGGGGCGAACGCAGAGTAGGCGGCATCATCATCGGTCTTGACGGTCCTGCGCCGTTGGGGCGCTGCATCTGCTGATCCTGGAACTGTCGCTCCCAATGGTACTGATCCATAGTCGGCGTACGTGAAGTCCCTGCGTTCGGATCTCCGAAAGGCATCGGGGGAGGAGCGGGTCTGGATGGGTCGGGAGTCTGTCTAACCATCCTGTCTGGCAGACGGCCGAGAAGGACAACCTGCTTACGTGCAGTCATCCTTACGCGGGGTCCGCGCTGCTGCTGGGGCGGTGCTGAAACGGGCACCGGGGGTGCAGCTGGTAACACGGACCTCGGATTGGAGGTGCCGTGACTGCTCGAGAAGGCCATCGAGCTCTCCTCTGTAGGGTCGGTGGTCTCATGGCGTTGGGCCTCTGAAGCGGTGAGGTCGTTCGAGACCTCCTGCGAGTAGACGGCCCGCGAAAGTGAGTGAGACTGCTACCACGAGCGAGACGATGAGCGAGAGTGCGATGATCGAGAGATGTCGAATCTGCGAATAACGAGTCACGTGAGTACAGGGGAAATAAGGAAAATGTAAATGAAATGCATACACGGGTCAGTCACGTGAGAATCGGGAATCGATAAGACCAGGAATTTTTCTACTCAAAAACCGTTAACAATAGCAACTACTTTCCGTTCTAGCATAATTTATTTTGAACTAGGCATAGTTGATCATGTTACGCATAGTTGAAAACAATTATGCAATTGCGGAATTAATCCACTAAAGTTTGAACCCGTGAAATGATTTTTCCGAAAAAGCCTTGGTTAGAGTTTGTTTTCGAAAATTTTTTAAAATTTTGAAAACCCATGTTCACTATAACGTGTGCTCTGATACCAAGTCTGTCACACCCCGCTAAAGCGGAAACACGAGGTGCGAAGAGCAAAGATATCATTACACGAGTCATAAATAAACAAACGGTTTCAAGTCATTTAAATTAGGAATAAAAGTTTACAAGTCCGAGAAATAACCAAGTGTACTTCAATTCATACAAACCGATACATAATTAAACAATTTGATAAAAATTCCCAAAATAATTAGACAATGAATATGGTCTCCTCCCGATTCGTATCTTACGCAATTTGCCTGACCCGCCCACGCTATGCACTTCGATGCTTACACTTGGTTTCCTGAAACATGAGATAAAGTGTCAACTACATAAAGTAGTGAGTGAGTTACAGTTTTCTAGTCCTCGACTAAAAAGGTTTCCGACAAGTATATATGAATAAAAGATTTCTTGAAAGAAATGAAGCGGAACGGCGCTTAAAATATATATACTTTTAAAATGATCATATGGCAACAAGGTATAGCAATACCTTAAAAGAATGTACATAGACAAGTAGAACAATACTTGTAAAAATGGTTGCGGAACTCGTATATCTCAAACTATATACGCGCAACTATATGCGTAAAATAAAAGCAACTAATGATTGGAACTATTGTATCAACCTCTTGGCATAATATAACATAAGTGATCACACTAAACCGATTATCCAACCGTGAACAGCCCCTTACCCCGCACTATATACGAGGAGTATGTCTGATCTAGTAATATGTACTTAGACTGCCATCTAAGTAAGGAACGGTCCTTTCCTAAGTATCGATACCCGTAATTACTAACGACTTAAGGCTAATAGTGTGTACGAACTGAAACTGGGCATTTATGCAATTTTTAAAATGATAGTAGGCACTTATGAAGCACGTTATATTCTCATCAAGGGTTGGAATCATATACAATAAATCATAGTTTCGAACAAGTGCCGATCGGGGGCAAGCCATAAAGTCAACGAGTGCCGAACAGGGGCAATTAAAAGCAGTTTACGCATATAAGTTCGTAAAACGTTCAAAAGTTCATAAAACATTTAGATCTCATGTTTCCCCCAAAAGAGTTAATTAAATACAGTAAATAACAGGGGATATAACTCACGGATTGGTACGAGACGAGACGAGTGTGTGAGTGGTGGTCGGAATGCTTCGGAATCACGAAAATCCTATAGTTACATCAAGTTATCGAATAAGTATAATTGTTTATGTGTTCAAAATATCACTTTAATACTTGTTAGAGTCATTACAGTTAATTCTAGACCGATACGTGAAATACCGAGCTTAAGGTTACATTTTACCGCGAATTTAGAATGTTTTCGGGACCTGATCACAGTTACGCGGCCTAACTATAGTTACGCGGCGTAACTATAGTTACGCTGCCAGCGAAACTGACGGGCAGTTTCGGGTCAAAAATTGTTTTCGGTGTCGTAAACTCATCGTTGATGGTAAAATTCGATATGTACTTATAGATACTTCAAAAATACCTTATAAACGACAGTTTATAGCATCTTTTTAACCATAAAAGTTAAGATTCACAAAATGACCCGTTTGTACGTGAATGGGTTGAAATCTTCAAAAATCATATTTTTCTTTGTTTGATCTTACATGCAACTGATTATTAATGAAGGATATATATATTAGTGTTCAAGTCTCAGTTTCTTTTAGATTTTTAGCCACAATTATATAGATTTATGTAAAAATCCGTTTTTGTAAGAAAACCGTTATAAAACTTCATAAAAACAAGTTTTTATGTGTTAGATCATTCATGCAATGATTTATATCAGTAATAAAAGTGATTGGAAGAGTTTCTACCGGATGAAAAGCTTTGATAATGTTTTGGAGGAGATTATAGCTTCAAAAGTGTAGAAAAACGTTTTCTTGACCCGAAAAAGTGAATCCTTTTTGCTACCCTTGCTATTGGAACGATTTTAGGTGGTTTTTAAGTGATTTTTACTGGGATTAAGTGGCTGTAATTGTAGAGCTTCTTGAGAGAATTAAGTGTGTGTTTTTGATAGAAATGAAGAAAATGAGAGAGAGATGAGTGATAATTGGAAAAACAAAACTCGATTTATGTAATTTTTGGGGTCCAATCGGGTCTAAACACGTGTCGGAAAGGTCAGAGAAAGTGCACCAATCGGTAAACATGCAAAAATGACTCAGCCTGCTAGTTACGCTGCGTAACTACATAGTTACGCTGCGTAACTATCCAGGATAGTTACGTTGTGTAACTGCTCAGTTACGCTGGTTCTTGAAAATTTTGCGTTTTTCGTTACCGTTAAGCATTTTCGTTAGTTGTGAGTTTACGACTAGTTGTGGGATGAACTTAGGCAAGTTCATTAAGTGTTTTCTTGGTATTAGGACTCATTTATTGATTCCGATTTCGATTCCGACACACACACGTTTACGTATAAAAGTACGGTTAACGACAATAACAGAAATCTCAAAGATATAGAGTACGAATTTCACCTGAAATTTTGGACGGTTGTCACACAATGAAAGAAGAGAAAAGCAAACCGAGATCCAAGCTTTAAGTCTTCTTCTTATTGCAATCCCAAACGAGTACAAATCACAATTTGAAGGGTACACCGATGTAAAATCCCTATGGGAAGCCTTGGAGAAAAGGTTTAGTGGAACAAAGAATATCTCTTTAATTATCTCATGTTAAGTCCCTTCGAGAAACGCAGTAGTAACCTTAAACATAAATCAAGTGCCTTACTTTTTAGTATTGCTCTATGTTACTACTGCAAAATTAACAGTAGCAATAGATTTTGACTAAAGTTTTATTAGTACTGCAAAATTTTCATTACTACGGGAAGGTTTAACTACTACTGCCCATAGTTTTGTTAATACTGCAAGTATTCCATTAATACGGACATCTGGTTAATACTGGAAAGTAATATCTATTACTACTGCCAGACCAGTTAATACTGCCGTCATTACTACTGTCATTACCTTAATTACTGCGGTCATTATCTGTTAATACTGCAACGATTAGTACTGCAGAGTTTTCTTAATTAATAAGATTACTCTGTTAATACTGCGTTGACAAGTCAAACCCCAACTTGTAACTAACTTTTAACACGTGGCGATTTGTGATTGGACCTCACTTTTAAATCTTTGGCGCGGGTTCAGCAATTTTTGACACATGGCAACACACGATTGCACCGTTACTTTTAATCATAACCTGCGTCTACCAACTCGCCAAGTTGTTATAAACTTTTCAGTATAAATAGGGTTCTAATTAATCTTTCAATTAATTACCTTTCTTCTCAAGAACCCTAACTAAGAAAAAGTTACCGTTACAATAAAAAATCTAAGATTTTTTTCACTGTTTGATTCAATTCTTTCTTCTTACTAACAATGGATGATCTACAGTTCTTCGAAACCCATAACATGGTGGCATGCTTCATCAAGAACAAGGAAAACGAGGATTTTTATCCTATTATCGATTTCTTGAAGCAGTCACACATTAAATTCTCTCTAACTGTTAGCCCAGAGTTACATGAAGACCATATTAGAGGATTTTGGAATACTGCAAGTGTAACTTCTGTGGGAGAAGTTCCTGTGATCAAATCCACAGTAGATGGCAAAGAAATCATTGTTTCAGAGGCAACAATTCGCACTCATCTTCATCTACAAGATGAAGCAGGTATAACTGATTTACCAAGTGAAACAATTTTTGAAAACTTCAGATTAATGGGGTATGAGGGGGACCTAAACACTTCAAGTTTTCTAAAAGCTAAATTGTCCCCCCAATGGAAGTACTTGTTGCATACTTTGCAACAATGTCTTTCACAGAAAAGAACGGGTTGGAATGAGGGTAGTTCTTCTTTGGCAACTGCCATGGTTGTTTGGCTACAAACCAAACATACAATTTTTCAAGCCTTATTTTTGATGGAATGCTATGGAACTTGGCAAATCCCAAATATAAAATTTTAATGTATCCAAGGTTCCTACAGCACATCTTTAATTTGTGAACTTAGAGATCTCAATAGATCTCAACACGTTTTCTCAGCCCATTATCATACCAAAAAGGTTTTTGCAAACATGAGAAGGGTTAATAAAGGTTTTTCAGCAAATGTTACACCATTGTTCTCTACAATGATGGTGGGAACAAGTTCTGCAACAGATGAGAGACAAGTGACTTCACCTCTGTCTCAACCCCCATCTGATCCTGTTACTACTGTTAGTACCTCTGCAGTTTCTGCTGCAAGTAATGAAGTCATAATCCCAGAGGTTACAACTATAGTTAATACTGCAGGTGTTCCTCCAGTTAATACTGAGAGTTCTACTCCAGTTGCAACTGAACCAATCACCACTATTGTGACTACACCATCTACTTCTACACCTTACTCACCACCACCACTTGTTGCTACATTTACTAGAAAGACTAAGAGGGTTACTCAGCCTCTTTAGTCTCAAACTTCCCCACTCTCTAAATTCAGACAAACAAGGGAAAACATTGAGCAATCCCCGAAGCTCACTGAGGTGGTCCATAAGGAGGGGCGACCATTTGGAAAGGGCTCACACTACTGGATTCCTTACTTCTCATAGTGAGGCCCAGGACAGTGTGAACATCACTAAGACCCAATCCAAGGCAACACTATCCTTTGATGCTGCCTTTGTGGCATCTTTGGAAGGTGGTCCCAGGTAACCATGGGGGAGGGACAAGCTTCTGCAGAGCAGAAGGGTCCCTCTACATCCGATGATCAACCACCTGTTGGTACTCAACAGGCAAGGGGTGAGGATTGATATAACTATTCACCACTGCAATTGATGGAAGCTTGTGCCTCATTTTTTCTTAGAGTTGAAAAACAAGGAGAAGACCTTGCAACTCTAACCACTTTGGTCCATACTCTGGTTGAGCAGCAGAAACAACTACAAGAATTTTTGATGAAAAAGCCCACAACCAGGAGCATTGGTACATCTCCGAGACCATCCAGCTCTTCTTCTTCTTCTTCAGATGACACTCCTCCAGCTGACAAAATGGGGGAGAAAGCAGTTGAAGATATTTTATCATCTGAAGAGAGTGCTAAACCCAAGGGGGAGGAAAGAAGAAGTGATGATACTGTGATTACTGCCACATCCTCACATGAAGAAGAAGTTGAAGGTGAGAAGATGGTGATAGATGAAGATGTTGAAAAGGAGCAAAGAGTTGAGGGGGAGCAGGAGATGGAGATTGAAGTTGAGAATCAAGAAGTAATTACTACTGCATCCATTGATGAAGTTCTAATTTCTACTACAGAGTTTGTTACTACTGCCCCTCCAATTACTACTGAAGAAATAGTTACTACTGATCCTACTGAAGAAATTAATACTGAAGATCCTGTTTCTACTGTTAGTTCTATTAATGCTGATCTTCAAGTTTCTACTGAAACACCTCCAACAGTATCAATTCCTCCACTAACAGCATCAATTCAACATAGTGAAGCTCCGAAGGCAATCTTTTCTGAAGCAACAACCATTACAACAGTTACTACTGCTACAATCTCAACTGTTGTTGAAAAAGTTGTTGCTGCAGAACTCTTGAAGCTTGAAATGGCCAAAATTCTTGAAGAAAGAAAGATTGAACAAGCCTCACTTCCCAAGCAAAAATCATTGAAGATACCTGCAGTTCCTGATAGCAACAAATTGGTAGAAGGAGTGGACTTTATTGAAGATCTTTCAAGACTAGCAGGTAGAAGACCAATTATTCCTCCTCATAGATCATATATTCCCAACCACTTGCAGAGATTGATGCAGCCGAGAAGACTAAGGGAAAGAAAATAGCTGTTGATCTAAGTGAGAAGGAGAATATGTAGAAAAAGAAGGAGAAGGAAGAAAAGCTAGCTGACTTTGCAGCCTTTCAATTTGCTGCTGAAGACTTGGATGTAGGAGATGATCCAGCAACAATTATTGACATCCACACCAAGCTTCAAATTCAAGAAATGGAAAAGATTCAGAAGTTGAGAGAAGAGGAGCTAGCATTGAAAGTTGAGCTAGAGAAGGAGATGGCTGAACTAGCCCAAGCTGAAAGAGAAAAGAAAAAGAAAGTCCAAAAGAAGCAATCCACTCAAGACAAGCTTACTGAAGATAGACAAAAGTTCATCTCATACCTAAAGACCAAAGGCTACAATGGTAAATCATTGGGGCCAATGAAGATGGGGAACTTGCTTGGCTTGGTGGAGAAAGAAAGAAAAAGGGACTCTCAAAGAAGGATTCAACTCACTAAACAAGAAAATCAAAAGCAATATGAGTTGGAGAGATCTTTAAAGAGAGCACATGAGATAGGTAGAAAGATGTTTGATGCTCAAGGAAAGGAAATTCCAAATCCTTTTGCTCCAGTTAAGCCTAATCCACATGAGAAGCTGAAGAGGAAGAAATCAATGTCAACAAGAGTTATTCAAAAGAAACAAAGAATAGAAGACATTCCTACTTCAGCTGTTACTCAAGGAAGTCCTATTATACCAATTGTTCCAGTCAAGAAAGAACCAGTTGTTGTTGAAGAAAAAGATGATGATATAGAAATATCTCAAGATGACTGTTAAGCCTTGATTGTACATGAAGAGGGACTTAGGATAGCGCCATTAGCTGTTGAGCTTCCTGAGATCATAGACTGGGAGTATACTGGTGGGCCAAACAAGACAGAATATGTAACCAGGCGAGATAAGTCCAAGAACATTGTTCCAGCTTTTCACATGATGGTAAGAGATTTCTCAAGGTCTGATCTAGAGCGTATTTATGACATTGGAAAGATCAAGTATTCAAATTTCAGAGGTCAAAGCTCAGACATAGATATGGCCATGGATTGGTTAAATGGAATGTTTGATCCAGAGACTGAGAAAATCAATCCTGCTTCCAAGAAGGGAGGTTCAAACAACCCAATTATTAAGTGGTATATGTATGAAAGGAGTGGTACTTACTCTATAGTTAGAACTCATGGTGAAATGGAATTCTATCTAGTAGATAAGAAGTATGCACATGGGTTGAGGACTTTGAAAGAGCTGATAAAGGTGAGATTGTATGGATTTATGGCTTCCAGAATGGCTCATGAGTTGGTTTGGAGTATCATGATGCAGCTTAATGAAGAAATTGCAAAGGAAGAAGCAGAAAAGAAGAAGAATTCAGATGATAAATGATAATGTTTTGTAATGAAAGTAATTAAACTGATGTATGAAAACTTGTACTTTCAATGATTATAAAAGTTCAAGTTAGGGGGAGATTGTTGGGATTAGAACTTAGTTAAAATAGTTTTAGTTTCAATTAATACTGCTTCTAACTACTGAAAGTAATGTATGTTCATTAATGCGGACAGAAGATGGTTAATGCTGATCATTAATGCTGAACACATACAAGTTACTACGGAAGACAAGTTAATACTGCAGTTAAAGATTAATACTGAAGACATTCATTACTACTGCTTCTCATTAATGTTGCTTCTTCAACATAGTTATTGCGGGACAGTTACTACTGCAACACTTGCCATGCAAGTTTAGTATAGAATTACAATTGTATTTAGATTGTATTTCTATAATTGATAGATGCAGTTTCCTAGTTTATCTAGGCTTAGCCTCAAGGTCTATATATAGATCCTTGTATTTGATAAAGAAACACGTTGTATTGATAATTCATATTAATCAATTGAGGCTTATAATTCGGCAAATTATTGTTCATCATTGTTTATACGTTAACAATATTATTTGTTTGAATAACTTGTTAATATCAAAGTGTTCATATCCGCTGCTGAACTTCTTTGATAGATCACGATCTAACGATGTTAAGGTTTAAGGTTATACAAGCTTATTTGATCCTGACATATTTAGTTTTACTTTATGAACTCAAAAACAAATTTAAAATCCAAAATACTATTATCCAATCTAATTCAAATAAACATACCATGTCGTAAAATCCAAATAATTCAATTGTTGAATTGGTTTTATTCAAATAGTGATCACATCTAATTTACATGTAACTTTTTAAATCTAATATAAAATATGAATATTTAACTTATAAAAATTTAATTTAAATTAGACGTATGTCTACTTAGGTATAAGATATAGTGTATTAAAAAAGAAATTTAATTAAATTTAGTTCTTTATTTTAATAACTTATTAAATTTAATCATTAATTCACAATTCAACTAAAAATCTTCATAAAATTAATCTTTAATTCATTTCTTTTAACAACTTACTTAATAATATTAATTTATATATGGCTATCATATATTTTAGTTTCAACCAAAATTATCATATCCCTGAACGTCAATTAGATTTTTGATCATATTTTAACAATAGTGAAAAAATATATGAAAATTTGTAACTATTTCTTCTTCTTAAACATTTTATTTTACGTATTTTTGAAAAATACATAATAATTGCTTACTATTGCAACTTTGAATCAAATTAAAAATATTACATGTAACTTTATACAGTCTAATAAATTTTTAACAAAAAATATTTAGTTTGTGAACAAATAAAAAAACAAAATTTATAAATTAAATCAATTTAAATTGTCCATATGTCTACAAAAAAGAGTATAAATTACCTACATGATCATATTATTTTGTTTTTTCTCAATTACATAATATTCCATTTAACCTTTCCTGTTTCTTTTTTCTTCGGTCATACTTTTTGTTCACTACATGACACATTATTTAATAAATTACCAAAAAATATAATATATAATATAGGTTTATAAATAAATATTCTGAACACGAGTTTAAGGACTAGTATACTAATAAAAACAAATATATTGCATTACATATACTAATAAAAACGTGTTTGATTTGGCATTATCAATTGTGAAGCATACCGGTAGACCGGTTCTTAAACAATTAACAAATATATTACATTACATATACTAATAAAAACGAGCTTGATTTGGCAATATGAATAGTGAAACATGCAAGTAGATTGCTTTCCGCGAACAACTAATCATGTAGGTAGACTGCTCTTTAACATTAACAATTAACAAATTAACAAATTAACAAAAACAAACTTGTTTTGGCATTATGAATAGTAAAGCATGCATAGACCGCTTCCCGCGAGCAGCCAAACATGTAGGTAGACTGCTTCGAGCAGTCAGTCTGTATGCTTATCTTTTTGTTTGTTTTTCTGTTTTCTTCTGAGGTTATGCTATTAAATATATCTATTATCCTTTTATTTTGATTGTTCGTTAATTTTTGACTTAAACCTTTTCTTTTAGATTATGTTTTCTTTTCAAGTATTTGGTTAACTTATATTTTTTGTATTATGTTATTAAATAAAGTAGTAACGTCTTTATTCGCTTATTTGTTGATTTTGGATTTTTTTATTTTTTTATTTAGTTACATTATTTTTTTTAGGTTAAGCTATTAAATAAAATAATTATTTATTATTGATTTTGATCGATTGCTGATTTTTAGTTTTATATTTTTTTTTTCGGATTATGTTTTTCAACTTTTTAAATTTTAGATTATTATCTATTTTTAAGCTATCGATTAAAATAAAAGTTTTTTAAATCTATGAAAACACGCAAAGATAAAAACTAATTTATTTAATGTGAAAGACAACTATTCAAATATACGTATTATATTTTTCGATGTTAGAATTCCCGGGGTTAAATATATGCCACGTACTTTTGATAAATGCGTCATGACGAACGTATGCAACCGTATATACTGAGAAATTTCATGCACCTTGACCATGTGCGCATGTCATCTTTGAATTACTTGTTATAATATTGTAAAATGATTATAAAAATATTTTACAAACAAATATAATATATGTTTTTGTAAGGATACTATTCGACCTGTGTGCGTTCCACAACTTGATTAAAATTTATGAACAATGGGATACGAATTTGTAGATGGTTAAAATAAGAGAATTAACTAATGTAAGATAATAAACCTACTCAAAACATGTAGAATCAAACCCTTTCTTCTTATTCTTATCAAATAAAAATCAACACAAAATAAAAATATTATATACCTCATAACATGTCACCTATGTTTTGTAAAGGTTAAAAAGGTGTTACATGAAGTTTATTTAGGTTCAATATTTTTCTTTTTAATAAGCCTTGTTTGGTTGATAATTTTTTGCGAAGTTTATTTAAATATAAGTTTATAAAAAATAAGTTATTTCAAATAATTTAAATAAGTGGTTTGGTCTAATAATATAGTAAATTTAATTAATATCTCTCTTAATATTTGTCTTTTTATATTATTATTATGTATTTTATTTTTTTATTTTATATTTTAAGCTCTAACTCCAGCTATTTTGCCAAACACATTTACGAAAATAAAACTTCCAGCTTTCAACTTTAAATATAAGTCTCACTTTTTAACGTCAGCTACAGACTAATTTTATCAAAAATACCCATTATAACTAAAAATAAAAGCTTGATTTTCTTAAAGTTTAAAAAAGATTCAAAAGTATTTTATAGTTACTAGTAATATACACGCATGATGTTGCAGTGATAATAATTTTTTTTAATTTTCGGTAAATAATTTTCTTCGGTGGTACATATTTTCTTACAAATAATTTTACGAACAATTAAGATTTCGGTTTGTAAACATTCAGTTAGTTAGAAATTTTAAAGATTAACTCCAATTATTTGAAATTTTACCCAATACAACTGATTGTTTTAAATTTATAAAAAAAGAAAACTCAAATATTTTAAATTTTTACGTATATATAGTAAGTGTGTTATAGAGTTATAATTTTAATTATTTAATAATTAATTAATTAAAATGATAGTTTAGTAATTTTAACATTCTTAAATTTCAACACTTTATACCCAAATGTTTATAATGTATATAGACTATCTGCCTTAATTCTCACTATAACTGTTTTTAGTTTATGCATATGAATACATTAAATTTTGTAATTTATTAAATCTTTTAATTTATTCCCTATTTATTGATGCTATTAAAATTAATTCGTTGATTTATTTATTTACTATTTAGGAATGATTAATATCATTAAAACTAATAACTCCTTAAAGGGTAAATTAACGAGATATGCTTATTTCTTGAGCTAAAATTTAAAGAAAATGACAATATTAGTGGCGGTTTTAGAAATAGGTTTATAACTATTAAAGATGTTTTATAAAATAGTAATCGTTTTATTATCACGTGGCATGAAAAGGTATAGAATTTTAAGTATTCATAATTCAATTCTTTTGTAAAAATCAAAGTTCAATGTATTTATTACTTATTAGTATCCTATTTCATTAACCATAGAGCTTTATGTATGATGAATAGGTTGAGTTTATTTAAAACTATAAAAATAAAATTGAGTATGAAAAAATCAATCACAATACTCTATTTCAAAACCCATTTTAATTGTTTTTTGTTTAAAAATTAATTATTTCAAAAATCGTAAATGTATTAAACGAATAAATTACACCATTAAAACAAACATTATCTTCTCTTTCTATAGAGCACCCACTTGATATACTTTTGACGAAATTTTTTTCCGGGTTTTTTCTCGGGTTTTGAAAAGTTTATATTAACAAATAACAGTTTTATCACATGTGATAATAGTAGTTTGATTTAAAATTTACGTGTTTTTCTTTTTGGATCTAGTTAAATATACATCATATAACATATCTATGTTTTGAAATTCACATTTAGTGTTCAAATCACATGTGATATTACCTTACGAATATCAACATTTGACAAAAACCGCAAAAATAAAAATTTGTCAAAATTCGATTTTTTAACGGTTTCATATAGATTATACCTCATATAATATTTTTGTGTTTTAAAATTTACATTTAAAGTTCAAATCATGTGAGTTATTGACTTATTAGTATTGAAATACTACGTATATTATAAAATCGCATATTAGACCACTCTCAACCGTTGTTCTAACTGACACAGTCAGTTTTTGCCAACTCAGCGCCACGTCAACTGACACCAAACTAACAATAAACTGACTAAATCACTACCAACAGTAACCCGTCAGTCAGTTTTTCTGGACCCCACATATTTTATTATTTATACATTTAAAATATAACAAAAATAATTTAAACAACTTCATTAAAATAAAAAACATTAATACCATTACATTAAAATAAATAAAAAACAATACAATAAAAAAAAACATTACGAGAAATAAACATTACAATAGAAAAAAATAAACGTCTAATCTGTGACAACCGTCCAATTTCAGGTGCATTTCATACTCTATGTCTCTCTTATGGTCTATCTAGTCTTTAACTGTTCAATAACCAGAAACGCGACAGTGTCGGAATCACATCCGGAATCAATTTATATAAGTCCTAATACCAAGAAAAACTCCTAATGAACTTTCCTAAGTTCATAATGTATCATACTATAAAACTTTAGTTAACGAAAAGGTCCAACGAAACAATAATGCAAAAACAGCCAAAACACAAAATTTGTTACAAAATTGGTCCAGGACGACGCACACAAGCCTTGTGCGCCATCCTGGCAGGACGGATTTTGTAATTTATTTGAATAAATTGCATGTCTCGATTGAACCAACCTC
Organism: Senecio squalidus; assembly: GCA_910822075.1. NCBI lineage: Eukaryota > Viridiplantae > Streptophyta > Magnoliopsida > Asterales > Asteraceae > Senecio > Senecio squalidus. Next base: position 18,052,164 of record CAJVGC010000432.1, on the reverse strand, counting down.
TTAACCAACCAAGCACGGGAATAGACCATAATTACTGCTATGTTACAGTCCCCAAAACCCCTCTCTCATCATTTTCTTTATTCATTTCATATTAACATTTTTATAAAACAAAACACACACATACAAATTTTCTCTCTAAGCTCTCTCTCAAGAAAACACCAAGTTCCAGTGATTTCCGACCATCAAAACCCATTTTTCATCCATCCAAATCGTTCAAAAACACCAAAGGAAGCAAGAGGAGTCAAGTATTTCGGTAAAGGACCATTTTCGTCAAGATTTTTAAGTTCTAAATCCGGCCAAATCACCATCCAAGCTATTTCCTTCGGTAGAAATCACTCCCTTTTTATTATTTACTGATTTTATTACTTTCATGTGAGATCTAAGACGTAAAACTAAGTTTTTACAAAAATCTATGACTTTTTATGGTCAAAAACGATTTTTTTTTACCGAAATAACCTTTGGATCCAAAAAAATTACGGTTAAAAACACTTTAGAAACTGTTAAAAAGATGTTTTATTAAGTTTAGACCTATTGCATGTCGAAATCCGTGGCTAAAATAAACGTTTCGCTCGAAAAATCACCAAAAACCACCCTGTGCGCCGTCCTTAAGGACCAGGACGACGCAGCGGGTGAAAATGTGGGCTGTGCGTCGTTCCTCTGGTCCAGGACGGTGCACAGGCCTGACCAGATTTCCGAAACTTCGTTATTTGAACGTTTTTGACTTGTTTGACCCGCTGGCTTTCTAATACATGATGTTTGGGACTGAGAAACATAAAAGTAATAACATTTGAGACATGTATGGACTAATCGGACTTAAAATGGACTAGATTAAATATGATATTGTGTTATAGGTGAATTTGTGAGCGGAAGTGGATTGTGCATTTTTGGATATGAAATTTGGGCGCGGAAGCGCTGCCCAAATTTCCTTAGAAAAATGTAAACCACTTCAGCAAGCAAAAGCACTTGTGACGCGACAATAATAAACGTTAAATCGGACTTTTGGACAAAAACGTGACAATTACCATTTCGGACTATTTAGGACAATACTTAACCTTGACACTTAAAGTTTAATTAAACTTTATCTATTATATTACATAAAAAGAACATAATAAGATAATAACTAATTGAACTATTTTGGTATTAATAGGCAATCCGTGATTCCCGGCTTCCATTTCGACCGACTTTCGCATTCTTACTCTTCGCAATCCGTGAGTTACAACCCCTTTATTTAAATGTATTTTTGCATGATTTTTGGGGGAAACATAAGATTACTTGTACTTTGGAAACTTTACGAACATATGCAACTTTTGAGAACTTTTGAAACTAATACGAACTTATGCATCATCTCCGATAGGGATAGTCGATTCACGTCCCGCTTTTGGAATGCCCTTCAGAAGTCGTTAGGGACGCGACTAGACCTCAACACTGTATACCACCCTCAGACCGATGGTCAGAGCGAAAGGACGATCCAAACGCTTGAAGATATGTTGAGAGAGTGTGTAGTTGACTTCGGAGGAAGTTGGGACGCTCACCTTCCTTTGGTCGAATTCTCCTACAATAACAGCTACCATGCCAGCATCAAGTGTGCGCCATTCGAGGCTCTATATGGACGCAAGTGTCGGTCACCGCTTTGTTGGCTAGAAGCTGGCGATCGAAAACTTACGAGACTCGACATCATCCAGGAAACCATCGAACAGATCACCACGATCCGTGAAAGACTAAAGACATCCCGTACCCGGCAGAAAAGCTACGCAGACAACCGAAGGAAACCCCTCGAGTTCCAAGTTGGCGATAGAGTGCTTCTCAAGATATCGCCATGGAAGGGAGTAGTCCGCTTCGGAAAGCGCGGCAAATTAAGTCCAAGGTACACCGGTCCATTTGAAGTCATTGAGCGTATCGGTCCCGTTGCTTATCGTCTCCAACTCCCCCAGACTCTCTCGAACGTTCATAATGTATTCCATGTCTCACACTTGAAAAAGTGTCTATCCGATGAGACCATCGTCATCCCTTTTGACGAGGTCAAAATCGACAACAAACTAAACTTCATTGAGGAACCGCTCGAAGTTGTTGACCGCGAGGTCAAACAACTCAGACAGAGTCGTATTCCGATTATCAAGGTTCGGTGGAATTCTCGACGTGGTCACGAATTCAAATGGGAACTTGAAGACCAATTCCGTCAGAAATATCCACATCTATTCGAGAACACTTCTTCATGATGGGACGAACTAAATTTCGGGACGAAATTTCTTTCAACCCGGGGAGAATGTCACAACCGTCCAATTTCAGGTGCATTTCATACTCTATGTCTCTCTTACGGTCTATCTAGTCTTTAACTGTTCAATAACCAGAAACGCGACAGTGTCGGAATCACACCCGGAATCAATTTATATAAGTCCTAATACCAAGAAAAACTCCTAATGAACTTTCCTAAGTTCATAATGTATCATACTATAAAACTTTAGTTAACGAAAAGGTCCAACGAAACAATAATGCAAAAACAGCCAAATCACAAAATTTGTTACAAAATTGGTCCAGGACGACGCACAAAAGCCTTGTGCGCCGTCCTGGCAGGACGGATTTTGTAATTTATTTGAATAAATTGCATGTCTCGATTTCACCAACCTCTTAACCAACCAAGCACGGGAATAGACCATGAATAGACCATAATTACTGCTATGTTACAGTCCCCAAAACCCCTCTATCATCATTTTCTTTATTCATTTCATATTAACATTTTTATAAAACAAAACACACACATACAAATTTTCTCTCTAAGCTCTCTCAAGAAAACACCAAGTTCCAGTGATTTCCGACCATCAAAACCCATTTTTCATCCATCTAAATCGTTCAAAAACACCAAAGGAAGCAAGAGGAGTCAAGTATTTCGGTAAAGGACCATTTTCGTCAAGATTTTTAAGCTCTAAATCCGGCCAAATCACCATCCAAGCTATTTCCTTCGGTAGAAATCACTCCCTTTTTATTATTTACTGATTTTATTACTTGCATGTGAGATCTACGACCTAAAACTAAGTTTTTACAAAAATCTATGACTTTTTATGGTCAAAAACGATTTTTTGTTACCGAAATAACCTTTGGATTAAAAACACTTTAGAAACTGTTAAAAAGATGTTTTATTAAATTTAGACCTATTGCATGTCGAAATCCGTGGCTAAAATAAACGTTTCGCTCGAAAAATCACCAAAAACCACCCTGTGCGCCGTCCTTAAGGACCAGGACGACGCAGCGGGTGAAAATGTGGGCTGTGCGTCGTTCCTCTGGTCCAGGACGGCTCACAGGCCTGACCAGATTTCCGAAACTTTGTTATTTGAACGTTTTTGACTTGTTTGACCCGCTGGCTTTCTAATACATGATGTTTGGGACTGAGAAACATAAAAGTAATAACATTTGAGACATGTATGGACTAATTGGACTTAAAATGGACTAGATTAAATATGATATTGTGTTATAGGTGATTTTGTGAGCGGAAGTGGATTGTGCATTTTTGGATATGAAATTTAGGCGCGGAAGCGCTGCCCAAATTTCCTTAGAAAAATGTAAACCACTTCAGCAAGCAAAAGCACCTGTGACGCGACAATAATAAACGTTAAATCGAACTTTTGGACAAAAACGTGACAATTACCATTTCGGACTATTTAGGACAATACTTAACCTTGACACTTAAAGTTTAATTAAACCTTATCTATTATATTACATAAAAAGAACATAATAAGATAATAACTAATTGAACTATCTTGGTATTAATAGGCAATCCGTGATTCCCGGCTTCCATTCCGACCGACTTTCGCATTCTTACTCTTCGCAATCCGTGAGTTACAACCCCTTTATTTAAATGTATTTTTGCATGATTTTTGGGGGAAACATAAGATTACTTGTACTTTGGAAACTTTACGAACATATGCAACTTTTGTGAACTTTTGAAACTAATACGAACTTATGCAACTATTGTGTGCTTTTGGAACTATTATGGAACTAATGATCTATTTTGGAAACTTTTGAAACTCTTATGCGTAAACACTTATTTTCCTCTACTGGCTTACTTGAACTTACCGGCTTGCCCCCTTTTCGGCTAAACTAATTAATGATACTTGTATGCGAGACCGACCCTTGATGAGATTATAACATGATTCTTAAGTGACGACTATCTTTTTTTGAAACAAAACTACTTAGTGCCCAACTGCTTTTTAGAACTTTACACACTATTAACTTCTGAGCCGTTTAGTAATAATGGGTATCGATACTTAGGAAAGAACCGTTCCTTGCTTAGATGGCAGTCTAAGTACATATTACTAAGAACTTGACACTCCCCGTAGGATAGGCGGGGTAAGGGGCCTCACGGTTGAACAATCGGTTTAGTGTGAACACTTAAGTTATAGAATGCTAAGAGGTTGATACAAGAAATCTAATTAGTTACTTATACGCATAAATATATAAACTCTTTTAGCGAATGATTTCGCAACACTTTTAGCGAATGATTCCGCAACACTTTTAGCGATTGATTCCGCAACTATGATTTTACTAAATCTGACTCTACTTGGTCTGTGCAAACTTTAGGGCATTGATACGCCCATTACTTAGAAACTTTGAAAGTATATAAATTTTAAGCGACTTTCTCCGCTAACCTCCTTTTTGGAAAACTTTTACTTTTATATACTTAACCGAATTTTGCCGAGAAACTTAAACTGTAACTCACTCACTACTTTCGTAGTTGACACTTTATCTTATGTTTCAGGAAATTTAGTTTAAGCATGAGGTGCATGGTATGGACGGGTCAAGGCGGTCGCGTGAGAACTGATTTGGGAAAAGACTTGTCCACTTTCTTTTGGGAAATTTTAAATTGAAACTTTATTTATGTATTCGTACTAAATTTCTATGACTTGGTTATTTCTTTTGAAATTGTAAACACTTTTATTTATTAATCTATGACTTGAAGCCGTTATGTTTGTTATGACCCGTGTAATGATGTTCCAGCTCTTCACATCTCGTGTTTCCACTTTAGCGGGGTGTGACAGACTTGGTATCAGAGCACAGGTTATAGTGAAAACGGTTTTAAAATTTTTTCAAAATTTTCGAAACCAAACTATAACCAAGGCTTTTTCGGAAAATCGTTTATGGGTTCAAACTTTAGAGAATTAATTTCGCGATTGAAAGGTTATTTTTAACTACGCATGTCCTGATCACCCATGCCTAGTTCAAAATGAATTATGCAAGGACGGAACGTAATTACTATTGTTAACGGTCTTTGAGTCGAAAATTCCCGGTTCTGTCTTTTCCCGATTCTCACGTGACTGACCCGTGCATGCATTTCATTACATATTTCCTTTATATTTCTTTTGTGTCTTCACGTACTTACGAAACTCATTGTTCACAGATCCGTCATGTCTCACTCCTCCCGTTCGCGTTCACCGTCACGATCTCAGTCCCGTTCGTTACCGAGAGCTGCTTCGCCTTCTGTGGCTTCCGAGGGCCGCACCGCCTCGGAAAGCCGACGTCGGCAGACCACCGATCCCACGGAGGACACCTACATGGCGGTCTCCAGCAGCATCGGGTCCAGCCTGAGGATTTTACCACCACCCCCTCCACCATCGCCCGCTGCCGCACCACCGCGCTTTTACGGGCCGCGTACCAGGCTGACCGCGCGGAAGCAGGTCATCCTCCCAGGCCGCCTTCCGGACCGGATGGCCGTACACCAGGCCGGCCCATCCCGACCCGCACCATCCCACCTCCCATTTGGTCACCCCGTAGAGGAGGCCCCACATAACCCTCTCATGGATCATTACTCCTGGGAGAGACAGATGGAGCGCGAGGAGATGCAGCGCGCTAGAGATGTCGAGGCCGCTAGGCAGAGGATGCCTCCTACCCTTCTGCCTCCCCCACCGGCAGCATTCCTTCACCTGCACCACGAGGTACGGGGACTGGCACAGGAGACCCAACAGCAGGGGCTCCTTATCAGTGAGGTCACTGACTCTGCAAAACAGCTGTCGGAGCAGGCGTTGCGAGTCATCGCATCGACCCGAGCTACGACACTAACCGTGCAGTACCTCATTGGCGTGTGCCTGGTGATGGGCACATTGATTGCGGTCATGGCGGCCAAGATGTTTCTAGAGAGGCGCCATTAGTTATTTCCTTGTATTGTACTGTACCTAGCCTAGTCGTAATTTTCCTATTGTACACGACTTAGGCTACTTATCTATTATCTTTTATGTATTGTAATCTTATTTTCTCATTCAGTACTTGTATCAAACCTTATTATCATTAATGGAACTTCTATCTTTTATTATTATACTTATCTTATCGTGTGAATCTTTTACTATTGACAATCATTACAGTTCTATCTCTTGAATCATTGTCATGCGTGTACTATTCGTTCATTCATATTATTCTCGTGCTGTTATTATCAACATTCACTAAATTATACTCTTATCGTATTCCATTCGTGCGTTCTAAATTGAATCTATTCTTTTGGTTGTAGAATCATGGCACCTCGCTCAAACGCTAGCATCATTGCTGAACAAGTCGCTGAGCAGTTGAATGCGGCAATGCCCAACATGATCGCTCAGATCACCGTCGGGATAAACGCCAATGTCAACAACCATCAACAGCAGCAGCAACAGAACAACCAGAACCAGAATCAGAATCATAACCAACACCCGAACCCTCCCCCGTGAAACTATAAGAGCTTTATGGCGTGTAAGCCAAAGGAATTTCACGGCACAACTGGTGCTGTAGGATTGCTCCAGTGGTTCGAGAGTATCGAATCAGTCCTACACATCAGCCGATGTGCCGAAGCCAACAAGGTGGAGTACGCCTCCTGCGTATTCCATGGCCGAGCTCTGTCGTGGTGGAACAGCGTTGTTCAAACCCGAGGGCGCGAGACTGCCTACGCTCTTTCCTGGAACGTCTTTAAGAATCTGCTCATTGAAGAATACTGCCCGAGAGGGGAAATCAAGAAGCTCGAGGCTGAGCTGTGGGACCACAAGATGGTCGGAAACGAAATCGAGAAGTACACCACCCGGTTCCACGAGCTCGCCCGGCTAGTTCCAAGGCTGGTAACCCCTGAGGAGAACCGGATCGATCTTTACATCTCTGGTCTCGTTCCGGAAATCCTTGGCATGGTCATCGCATCTGAGCCCCAATCATTGCAGAGCGCCATCATTCTAGCTCATCGCCTTACCAGTAACCTACTCACTGCTCCTGCCTCTGCCAAAAAGGAGTCAGGTGAGAAGAGGAAGGCCGAGCAGGCCCCGAGGAGAAGCGATCGCAACAAGAAGACCCGAAGCTCCCGAAACTTCGCTGTGACTGCCGCACCTGCACCTGCACCTGCACCTACACCAGCACCACCTACTGGATCCAGGTCCTACTCTGGACCGCACCCGAAGTGCAACAAGTGCAACTTTCACCACCACGGGAAGTGCCCGTTATGTTTGAGGTGCCAAAAGGTAGGCCATTTCGCCAAGTACTACCCGGACAAGACAACCACCCCAGCTCAGAAACCGACGTGCTTTGAGTGTGGAAGCGACCAACACCTTAGAAACACCTGTCCTAGACTACACCGAACACCGCAGAACCAGGGTGGACAAGGTAGGGGCCGCGCATTCGCACTAACAGCTGAGGAAGCACGTCAGGACCCCAACGCAGTTACTGGTACGTTTTCCATCAATGATCATTTTGCTTCCGTACTATTCAACTCAGGAGCTGAGAGAAGCTTCATTTCCTTAGAATTTAGACCCCTCATTAACCTAGGATCTAAAGTTCTTAAGGATAGTTTTACCGTCGAATATGCTAACGGCCAAGAGTTTGAAGCTAAGGATATAATCTTAGGATGTTCGCTATGCTTATCTGACAAAATCTTCCCCATTGAACTAATTCCTATCGAGCTTTCGAGTTTCGACGTTATCGTTGGAATGGACTGGCTGTCTCGCTTTCGAGCCGAGATCGTCTGTTTCGACAAACTCATCCGTATCCCTCTTTCGGAAAAAGAGACTCTCGTTGTTCAGGGAGACAAGCCTGGACGACAACTTTGCATCGTATCCTCCATAAAAATGCGCAAGTACCTTCAGAAGGACTATGACGCATTCCTTGCCCATGTCGTCGAGCGTAAACCTACAGAGAGCCGAATCCAGGATATTCCCGTAGTCAAGGATCATCCAGAAGTCTTTCCCGAGGATTTGCTAGGGCTGCCACCTCAACGACAAGTGGAATTCCGAATAGACCTCGTTCCTGGCGCAGCACCGGTTGCCAAGACACCGTACCGTCTGGCACCACCCGAAATGCTAGAACTGTCAAAACAGTTACAGGAACTCTTAGACCATGGTCTTATTCGCCCGAGTTCGTCCCCCTGGGGAGCCCCAATCCTCTTTGTTAAAAATAAAGACGGATCATTGACTATCGAGAGCTGAACAAGCTGACCGTC
>CAJVGC010000432.1:17931362-18043633 GCA_910822075.1 Senecio squalidus | reverse complement strand
TTGATGTGAAGCTGTTTCATGTTCTCCAGAAATTTGTGATAAGTGACAGCGTCTTTGTCTTTCTTCAGAGCATCAGGGTATGGAACAGCAGGTGTGAAGTCCTTAGTCACCGGTGTGATTTTCGGCTTCGTAGTAGCAGCTGGAGTGGGTTTCTTCGAAATCAGCGGTTCAGCAGCCGGCTGGCTAGATTTGGCCGCCGGCTGGCAGTCAGCCGCCGGCTGATTTTGGGCAACCGTCGGCTGAAATTCAGCAGTAGCAGAATTCAGCGGTTTGTCTGCATTCTCTTGTCCGTCTTCTTTGTTAACCTGTGCAAAACCAGAAGAAATATTGTTAGTAACACCTGTAAAAGAAGAATTGAGAGTTTTACCACTTCGGGTGGTAACTGCTTTGACATGATCTCGAGGGTAAATTTGTGATAAGTGACAGCGTCTTTGTCTTTCTTCAGAGCATCAGGGTATGGAACAGCAGGTGTGAAGTACTTAGTCACCGGTGTGATTTTCGGCTTCGTAGTAGCAGCTGGAGTGGGTTTCTTCGAAATCAGCGGTTCAGCCGCCGGCTGGCTAGATTTGGCCGCCGGCTGGCAGTCAGCCGCCGGCTGATTTTGGGCAACCGTCGGCTGAAATTCAGCAGTAGCAGAAATCAGCGGTTTGTCTGCGTTCTCTTGTCCGTCTTCTTTGTTAACCTGTGCAAAACCAGAAGAAATATTGTTAGTAACACCTGTAAAAGAAGAATTGAGAGTTTTACCACTTCGGGTGGTAACTGCTTTGACATGATCTCGAGGATTTGTTTCCGTGAAGCTCGGTAGCTGTCCCGGAAATCTTTCTTGCACTACTTTCGCTAGTTGTCCCATGGTCCCTTCGAGTTGCTTGATCGAAGCGCTTTGATTACGGATGATGGAATCAGTGTCATCCATTCGCTTGATCGTGGTTTGCATAAACTGATTATTAGTTGTCATGAGTTGTTTCATCAGTTCATGCAAATCGTCCTTTGGTGGAAACGGCGCCTTAGGAGCTTCTTTAGCATAGAACCCAGGTGGTCCTTGCCGATATGGTTTTTGCCCATTTGGATTTCCCTGATTGTTGTTGTAGGGCTTGCGATAACCATTGTTGTCTCCTCCTTGGCGATAGTTGTTGTTATTCCTGTCTCCTCCTTGGTAATCTCCATACATTACCTCTTCAGTGATTTCTTCCTCATCTTTCCTAGGGAAATCTTTGGCTAGATGGTATCCGTTGCAAATTTCGCAACCAACTTGAATAGCATGAACTTTCTCGTTGACGCGCTTGATGTCTCTTCCCATAGCATCCAGTTTGTTAGTTATAGCAGCGAGACCGTCGCTGTTATCAGCCATTTGCCTTCGTCCCTTACCACCGTCTTCCCATAGTTTGGAGTGTTTAGCAGATTTTTCAATAGCACTCCAAGCATCAGCCGGGATTTTCCGTGGTATTTTGCCTTCAGAATCCAACTCGTTACGAGTTTGACGATCAACCCCCTTGTAAAATGTCTTGATAACTTGCTGAGTGTTGAGATCATGCTGGGGGCATTTGTGTAACATGTCTTTGTAACGCTCCCATGCTTGATAAAGTGACTCACCGATATCCTGTGTGAAGTTCCTGATGTCATCAATCATCTTAGAGGTTTTTGAAGGGGGACAGTAGTTCTTCAAAAACTTGGCCCTCAGATCGGCCCAAGTAGTGATGGAATTAGCCGGTTCGTTCCCAATCCACCGTTTTGCGTTTCCTTTGAGTGTCATTGGAAATACCCGCAACATAACAGCCTCCTTTGTTACACCAGGAATAGTGTAAGCATCAGCAATCTCGATGACCTTTTCCACATGAACATTAGCATCTTCATTCTCATCTCCATTAAAAGGGTTCTCTCGAAGTTCCTTGAGAAACTGGCCCTTAAGCTGGAAGTCGGCTCCTCGAGTGATAGCTGGGTTGGGAATGTCTGTTGCAACATTCGGGGTAAGAGCATAGTACTCCTCCAAAGTGATCTCATTGATGTTGACTGCCATTTCGTGCTCTGATTCTTCCGTTGACTCAGAATCTGATACGGTGACTGGTGAATTAGGGATTGGTTTCTCGTCCTCTTGATCAGATAGCTGATTGTATTCCTCGTCAGAATATTGCATAAAATCAGAAGTGAAACTTTCGTTTTGGTGAATCTTAAAACTGGTGAGTGGTTGAGCTTTTGGGGAAAACAGTCTGCGTCGAATGCGAAAAGCTTTCTCCGGATCTTCGAAAGGTTCTACAAGATTTGGATTTGAACTCCGGGTCATGCAAAACCTATAAGACAGAAGAGAATATATCAGTAGCCCGTGATAACTGAAAATTAAACAAACCGAAATATTAAAATTACAATAAAACGAAAAATAAACAAACAGCTGCTAATCAGCCGGCGGCTGGCTAAATTCAGCCGGCGGCTGAAAATCAGCCGGCGGCTGTTTTACTTCAGCCGGCGGTTAAAAAGTGCTGTGTGCAGATTTTCCTGAAAAACTGTAATTTCAAAAATCCGATTAGTCCAATTAACAATTATCACGTAATACAAAATAAATGCAACTTCCAGAAAGATAAATCTTTCCAAAAGGATCGAATAATTACAAATTCAAAATTACGAATAAAAATAGCTACCGTTCCCCGGCAGCGGCGCCAAAAACTTGATGTGTATTTTATAGCATAAAATTAATTAAAGTTTAGAAAAGGATTTTTACCAACGTATATCAACACACAAAACAGGCAGTGTACCTGATCGTACGCAAATATAGAATCAGTAAGTCCGGATCGAACTCAGGGAACGTGTATTTATATCCGTTATCTTCAATTATGTAATTAAACTAATTAAAGCAAGTAAATATGGGGGGCGTTTTAGTTATGTGAGAACATATTTCAGAAAACAATTAACTAAAATAAAATAACAATTTAATGAACTAAGTGAATTAATGGATGAAAAACTGTTTGGAAAAGTCTTATAGATTTAATCAATATTTAGAAAGCAACGATTACTTGGAATTACGTTTCACCTGGATTATGATTAACAAGAATATGTTTGATTGATTTAACTGTGATTCCTATGATAACTAGATTTCCCGCTAGAGTTATCTAATCCTACAATTTTAGAGAAAGATCATACGATTGTTCGTACATCAAGAGTTATCTTAGATTTATCCACTCTAAACTGTGCTTTAAGTTCACTATTGTTTACAATTTAATCTGTCGACTACGAATTAACAAAAGTCTCAATTATTCAATCCTGATATAACTGTCATGTTCATTCAATTCATTAAATCACTAATATCTTAGCCTATCTCAATTAAGTCTCAAGCTACAATTATCTAATAAATCATATAATTGTAAATAACTAATAGATTTATAAGAACGCTAGTTATGTTATAGATCTATCAATCACGCTAAGTAGTAAATTTAATAACTTTGAATAAACATGGATTTCGATAAAACGTAAACAATAATGGAAAAATCAATTAGTTCAAACATAAACTTGATTAAAACATAAATCCAGGTTCAACAATCCAAGCAATCGCTTAATGAATTTAGCTCATGTTGGATTGTAAGCAAATAACAAAATAAGTCTTAAAACAAATCATTGTATCAAGATAATAATGCGTAAAAGTTCAAACCAACGGTTACTAGCTTCAAAGATGATTAATTGTGATTAACCAAAGCTTCCAAAGTGTTTAATGGCTCCTAGGACTCTTCTTGCAGCTTTCCAGGATGAATGCAGGTTGAAAATAATGAATAATGTGTTTTAAACTCGAGACCTAGAAGCCCATTATATAGATTCTGAAAACGACCTTTTTAGCCGTCGGCTGGCTCACTTCAGCCGTCGGCTGGAACACGCGGGCTAAAAAGTTGCTTCCGCGGCACGTAACGAACAATTAGTAAAAACTTTAATTTAGCCGTCGGCTAAATATCTTCAGCCGTCGGCTGTTTCTCCAACTTCACGTTTCTTGCTCGTTTGTCTCCGTTTTAAGCCGGTTTCAGCTCTTTTTCGCTCCATGGTCCAAATATTACTCTAATCTGCAATTCTCACTAAAAATATACCAAATCATAATAAAAGTTGCAGAAAATGAGCTTAAATACGACAAATGTGGCCACAAAATATGGATTATTTCAGGCACATCAGTAGGCTGCTCTTTAACATTAACAATTAACAAATTAACAAAAACAAACTTGATTTGGCATTATGAATAGTAAAGCATGCATAGACTGCTTCCCGCGAGCAGCCAAACATGTAGGTAGACTGCTTCGAGCAGTCAGTCTGTATGCTTATCTTTTTGTTTGTTTTTTTGTTTTCTTCTGAGGTTATGCTATTAAATATATCTATTATCCTTTTATTTTGATTGTTCGTTAATTTTTGACTTAAACCTTTTCTTTTAGATTATGTTTTCTTTTCAAGTATTTGGTTAACTTATATTTTTTGTATTATGTTATTAAATAAAGTAGTAACGTCTTTACTTCGTTTATTTGTTGATTTTGGATTTTTTTTTTTTTTTTATTTAGTTACATTATTTTTTTTAGGTTAACACTACTACAAAAAGTTATATATAGACCGGTTGTAAAGGCCTTTAAGACCGGTTTTTGAACACGTCTATATGTCACAGGTCTACTTGTTCAAAAGTGATGTAGACCGGTTTTCAAACCGGTCTTAATATAATTAATTAGACCCGTTATTAGCTTATTTGGCGCTTCAATTGAAACCAAAACCGGTCTTGATATTATTAATTAGACCTCTTCAAACCGGTCTTAATAAGTGTCTTGTAGGTGTGCATTTTATGATTAAGATTCAAAAACACAAATCTAAAACCTTAAATTACCCACCATAATTAATAACTCAAACCATAAATTCAGTGCTATTTTAAAACGAAACTATAATATACATTCTAAGTATTTACAAACACATTCAACTACAAACAATATTCAAAATCAAATAGTATCTACTACATAATGTTCAACAAGATTAATCAAAACTAATTAACAAATATAAAATTCAAAGTGTGAAACGCTAAAAGATCCGGGCTTGTTAGTTTCTCATCCAACACATCTCCTTCTATGAGTTTCCTTTGTACCTAAAACATTAAGATAACCATACACATTTTAGGTCTTCAACAAGTCCAAAAGTGTAAAGATGAATATATTACAAAGATTGGAATGTAAAAGGATACAAGCAAAACATACTTATATGTCTCTTGTTGACTACCTGTAATCAATAAGATAATTACATAAAATAATCAAGGGTATCTTCCACTTTGTTTCGGCATAAAAGAGTTCTCAATAAGTTGATATTAAAATAACTGAAAACCGGTTAATATATATAATTGCAATATTGAAATATTAACCACATATCACAAAAGTAATGTTGAAGTGAGAGCTAATACCTCAAAAGACCAATCTATAGGGCACACAACAAACAACCAAAGAGATCAACAAACAATTAATGAAATATTTTGGGGAAAGTATAGAGCTATCAAAGCTAGAACAAATACCTTGAAAGAACTAAATCCTTCAACAAATGTAGTCTTCATTTTTGTCTATAACAAGGTTTGTAAGGTCGCGCTCTGTTGCGGGAATATGCAGCTTATTCATGAGAAAAATGATAGTGGGTCTCCACTATCACATGAAGTATTGATCTGAAAAGGCCAAATTAAGTGGACAATGTTATGCTTGATGCCCTTCGACTCTATTTCGTTTTTGGTTAAGAAATAGACAATTCACAACAATTAAGAACTATTATACATAGGGTCGTTAAATAATGGGGACTTACATGCCATTTTAATCCATCCAACAAATCAAGCTAGGTTGCTATCTTGAGACAAAAAGTGAATTAGTGGATGGCTTAAAATTAATTGAAATAAAAATAACATCATAACTATGAACTTACCTTCGACACTAATATGTATGTACTGATATAAAGTTGAAGACCAAATAAAACCAATTAGGTGAAAGGAAGTCAATGTTGTTCATTAATTATAACTATGAAAGACATAAAACAACAATGGAATGAATAATAGCGAAGAACAATAGAAATTTAAAAAGCAGCTAACAAAAAATGAAGAGTAAAATGAAAAAGAATTCATTAATGGTGGAAAGAACAAAAACATACTTTTATAAATACAAATATGAGTATATTTCTTATATGAAAGTGAATTGTTAATGGTTAATATTAAAAATGAAGTCATTTGCACCCAACCATGTCGACATTATATCAAACAGTTGGAAGACATTTTTAAATTGCAATAAGTGAACACTAAATTGAAACATCTCAATTCACAATTCTTTATACCAACATCTCTTATCAATTCTTATAGATGTAATCTTGCATAAAAAGCAGAGGTAAATATGTGGTTAGTTTTTACAAAAAAATATCAAAGAATAAATAAAGGAGTCTACACCAACCTAGAAAGAAGGATAATTGAAGGAGAGAATGGATGTCGGGTTAGAAAAGAATCCGGCATCAGAGAATTGATCCCCTTATGAACACAAACTGCATTCAAAGATTTGAAGGGTTAGGGTTGTAGGAAAAAGTGTTAGACAGAAAAAACTAATATGGAGAAAATGTTAAAAACACATCCCACGTCTAAAAAATTTTAAAAAACTTGAAAAGTTAAGGAGGAAAAGCCCGCTAACATTTTTATTTAGACCTGCTCATTTATATTAACTCGCTCCCTTTTCTTTTTATACCGGTTTATATATTAAGACCTGGTTCTATATTAGTATCTAGACCTGTTAACATATTTAGACCGGTTACAACATTTTTTTTTGGTGGAACATGTTATAAAGACCTGTTTGGTTTAAAACAGGTCTAAATGTTGGGTCTAGATGACTGTAAATGTAG
The DNA here is from genome assembly GCA_910822075.1 of Senecio squalidus. Classification (NCBI taxonomy): domain Eukaryota; kingdom Viridiplantae; phylum Streptophyta; class Magnoliopsida; order Asterales; family Asteraceae; genus Senecio; species Senecio squalidus. The sequence continues at coordinate 18,036,784 of CAJVGC010000432.1, read as the reverse complement.
TAGTGTAAGCTATTAAATAAAATAATTATTTATTATTGATTTTGATCGATTGCAGATTTTTAGTTTTATATTTTTTTTTTCGGATTATGTTTTTCAACTTTTTCAATTTTAGATTATTATCTATCTTTAAGCTATCGATTAAAATAAAGGTTTTTTAAATCTATGAAAACACGCAAAGATAAAAACTAATTTATTTAATGTGAAAGACAACTATTCAAATATACGTATTATATTTTTCGATGTTAGAATTCCCGGGGTTAAATATATGCCACGTACTTTTGATAAATGCGTCATGACGAACGTATGCAACCGTATATACTGAGAAATTTCATGCACTTTGACCATGTAAAATGATTATAAAAATATTTTTCAAACAAATATAATATATGTTTTTGTAAGGATACTATTCGACCTGTGTGCGTTCCACAACTTGATTAAAATTTATGAACAATGGGATACGAATTTGTAGATGGTTAAAATAAGAGAATTAACTAATGTAAGATAATAAACCTACTCAAAACATGTAGAATCAAACCCTTTCTTCTTATTCTTATCAAATAAATATCAACACAAAATAAAAATATTATATACCTCATAACATGTCACCTATGTTTTGTAAAGGTTAAAAAGGTGTTAAATGAAGTTTATTTAGGTTCAATATTTTTCTTTTCAATAAGCCTTGTTTAGTTGATAATTTTTTGCAAAGTTTATTTAAATATAAGTTTATAAAAAATAAGTTATTTCAAATAATTTAAATAAGTGGTTTGGTCTAATAATATAGTAAATTTAATTAATATCTCTCTTAATATTTGCCTTTTTATATTATTATTATGTATTTTTTTTTATTTTATATTTTAAGCTCTAACTCCAGCTATTTTGTCAAACACATTTACGAAAATAAAACTTCCAGCTTTCAACTTTAAATATAAGTCTCACTTTTCAACGTCAGCTACAGGCTAATTTTATCAAAAATACCCATTATAACTAAAAATAAAAGCTTGATTTTCTTAAAGTTTAAAAAAGATTCAAAAGTATTTTATAGTTACTAGTAATATACACGTGTGATATTGTAGTGATAATAATTTTTTTAAATTTTCGGTGAATAATTTTCTTCGGTGGTACATATTTTCTTACAAATAATTTTACGAACAATTAAGATTTCGGTTTGTAAACATTCAGTTAGTTAGAAATTTTAAAGATTAACTCCAATTATTTGAAATTTTACCCAATACAACTGATTGTTTTAAATTTATAAAAAAAGAAAACTCAAATATTTTAAATTTTTACGTATATATAGTAAGTGTGTTATAGAGTTATAATTTTAATTATTTAATAATTAATTAATTAAAATGATAGTTTAGTAATTTTAACATTCTTAAATTTCAACACTTTATACCCAAATGTTTATAATGTATATAGATTATGTTAGAGCAAGGATTGACAGGCTCATTAACTTGGGTGTTTGGGATTCAACCCCTTGACCTCCTGCTTAGCAGTGCGAACCTATCAAGCTCTTGGAGAGCCTAAGGTGGTCAAGTGGCTGGTTGGAGAAAGATGATCGGAATATGTTTACTGCGGGAAGTGTATAGGTATTCTATAGGTATTCCGGTCAAGAGATATGATACTGTGTGCAAGTATGAGAGTGGAGAAGATGAAGCTGCCTCTAAAACCTGAAGCGTTGGGTATTTATACCCAACATTGCCAGGTACCAACAACAGTCATGATGATCATTTATTGTTCATCAATAGGATTCCAACGGGTATAAGTGAAAAGCTAACGCTCCTGCAATGATATAATCTCATCAATGCCTTTGACGGTTACATCCAAACATTAGGCTTGGATGTCTGACTGGCAGAATGTCAGGAGCATGATACCTTGAGATGAACTCCAAAGCATCAGTGTTGGTCTAGAGTAATGCAGACATATGTACACAAGTCCTTAGACATGCCAGAGCATGAGTGTCGGACTGAGCGTCGGATGCCGGGGCAGATCTCCGGGCACGGGGCCAGCTAGGTGCCGGGACACAACTCCCGGACACCAGGTGCCGGGGCCATGATTCCCGGACACGGGGCGCCTAGGTGCCGGGACACAACTCCCGGATCCCGGACACGGGGCCACGATTCCCGGACACGGGGCGCTAGGTGCCGGGACACAACTCCCGGATCCCGGACACGGGGCCACGATTCCCGGACACGGGGCGCTAGGTGTCGGGACACAACTCTCGGATCCCGGACACGGGGCCACGATTCCCGGACACGGGGCGCTAGGTGCCGGGACACAACTCCCGGATCCCGGACACGGGGCCACGATTCCCGGACACGGGGCGCTAGGTGCCGGGACACAACTCCCGGATCCCGGACACGGGGCCACGATTCCCGGACACGGGGCCTTACTCCGGGCCGGGGCCATTTTACCCGGACACGGGGCCTGGTGCCGGGGCCATTTTACCCGGACAAGGGGCCTGATGTCGGGGCCATTTTACCCGGACACGGGGCCGGGTGCCGGGGCCATTTTACCCGGGCACGGGGCCGTTTTACCCGGACACGGGGCCTGGTGCCGGGGCCATTTTACCCGGACACGGGGCCTGGTGCCGGGGCCATTTTACCCGGACACGGGGCCGGGTGCCGGGGCCATTTTACCTGGACACGGGGCCGGGTGCCGGGGCCATTTTACCAGGACACGGGGCCGGGTGCCGGGGCCATTTTACCCGGACACGGGGCCGGGTGCCGGTGCCAAAGCCTTGGTGCCGGGGCCAGGTTTCCGGACACGGGGCCTATCTCCCCGGACACGGGGCCGAAGCCCGGGTGCCGGGGCCAAATCTCCCGGACACGGGCCTGATTCTCGGTGCCGGGGCTAAATCTCCCGGACACGGGGCCTGATTCTCGGTGCCGGGGCCAAATCTCCCGGACACGGGGACAAGGACCAAGTGTCCGGACGCCGGAGCCTTGTGTCCGGACGCCGGGACGAAATGTCCGGATGCTGGGGCCAAGTGTCCGGACGCCGGAGCCTTGTGTCCGGACGCCGGAGCCTAAGGGCCGGAGCTAGGAGATAGCAGGCAAGCTTTTGTAAGTGAGGTTATGTGTTTAGGGGGTTAATGGGCTATGTGTATGAGCCATTTCCTACTAACACTATCATGCCCCCCAGTTAGGTTTTAAAATGGTTTTTTGAAGCCTAACTTTTTTTGTTCTTATTGTCTCTTCCGGCTATTCTTTGGCCATGCCTTTCTTGGCCGCTTGAGGTTGCCTTGAGTAGTTGTGACCGAGGCCATGTCCAATGTGTCTTTGAAAAATAATGTTTTATTGGGTGATCAAGCCAATAATACATTTTTAACCTGTTATCTTGGACGTTGTGTCACACCATCTTGGGTGTGCGTAAGAGTAATTATACTGAATTGTGTCTATGACACTCATTTGAGTACCTATAGTTCTTTTGTATTCCGATGACATAGCTAGATGTTGGCATCTCATGTATATTTCATATCGTGCCGATGGCACTTTTGTTGGTTAACCTTCAATTTGTTTTACTCGCAAGTGATGTCGCTTCCCAATGAGAAGTGCTTGCCTTTTCCCGGTAGGTAAAAAGACGAATATGTGATTGCATGTTTGGCGTAGACGTAAGATGTCTATATGTGCCTTTTGCTAAATTTCCCTCCAAACGTAGTTTGGGGTGGTGCATCAGGTTTGTTGCCTTGTGGGATACATAGATCAGACCACTTTGTATTTTGAGGTGCATTTCTGTGAATGACTCTTTGAAGAGTGTTTTCTTATGGTGTGGCCAAGTCCCTGATGAGTGAGATGGCCAAATACCAAAGTTTGCCAGATTTCTCAGATATCCAGACTTGGCTAGTTGTTGATTGTCAAGGTGTACCATGTTGTAGAGACATCCGGACTGGCCGGCTGTGCATATTTTTTTTTTTTTTTTTTAAACTTTCGGCATTGAAACAACTGTTGGCTAGGCACATCCTGACGGGTGTTGTGGTTGTAAGTGCTGACAATCAGCAATAGTATGTAAATATTAAACGTAGCACCTTTTTAGATTCATTGCATTCCATGTCCTGGGTAATGGTTGTCCATCTAAGTCAGACAGGGTGTAGGAGCCAGTTCCATGTGCTTCAAGGACACTATATGGGCCTTCCCATGTGGGACCCAACTTGCCCAAGTTTTCGGTCCTGCTAGCTTCATTCTTCCGCCATACGAGATCTCCCACTTTGAAAGATGTGTGTCGGACTCTTTGGTTATAATACTTAGCCATCTGTCTATGGCTTTCTGCTTGTCGGATGAGAGATATTTCTCTTCGCTCCTCGATGATATTCAAGTTCTCCCTTAGGGCTTCTTCGTTTAGCTCCGGATTGAAATGAAGGGTCCGGTGAGTAGGGATTGTAAGTTCTGGTGGGATAACTGCCTCAGTGCCATAGACTAGGCTGAAAGGGGTTTCAGATGTAGTTCTGCCGGGGGAAGTTCTATGTGCCCAAAGAATGCCTGGGATTTCGTCTACCCATGCCTTTGCATATTTTCCCAATCTGGCCTTAATTCCCTTGACGATTGCTTTGTTCATGACTTCCACCTGACCATTAGCTTGTGGGTGTGCCACAGAGGTAAATCGTTGTTGGATATCCATATCCTGACACCAAGTCTTAAATGGATTATCTGCAAATTGTTTTCCATTATCACTGACTAGGACGTGTGGAACTCCAAAGCGACATACTATATGTTCCCAAACGAAGCTTATCATTCGAGGCCCGGTGATAGTTGCCAAGGGCTTAGCTTCAATCCATTTTGTGAAATAGTCCACAGCCACTAAAAGGTATTTAACATTGCCTACTCCAGGGGGGAATGGTCCGACAATGTCGATTCCCCATTTGTAAAATGGCCATGCGCTAGTCACTGGAATGAGGTCCTGCTTTGGCATTTTTGAGACTGACGCATGTTTTTGGCATGATTCACATTTTTCAATTTCTTCCTTTGCATCTCTGTGCATGGATGGCCAGAAGTATCCAAGTCTCATGACCTTAGTGGTTACCGAACGAGGGCCTGCATGCATGCCACAACTTCCACCATGTACATCCTGAATTAGATCCTTTGCTTGTGTTGGGCCGACACATCTTAGATGTGGACCCAAAAAAGACTTCCTAAACAGGTAGTTGTCTATGAGGAGATACATTGGTGCCTTCATTCTGATTTTCCTTGCTAGTTGTTTGTCTTCCGGGGGTTGTCCATTCTGAAGGAAGTTTTTTATTGGAGTCATCCAACAGTCTTCCTCCGTTATTGCGGCCACTTCCTTTGTTGGCACTATGGATTTCTCAGTTAGGACTTCCACCAACAATTCTTTCTTGAGGTGGGCGAAGGAGGATGCTGCAAGTTTGCTCAATGCATCTGCTATTTTGTTACGGTTTCTTGGCACTTGCTCTATGGTAAATTTTGAGAAGTCCGAAATGATTTTTTTGGTTTCTTCAAAGTATTGTTGCATGGAAGTTTGATTTGCTTCATAGCTACCATTGATATGATTAGCTACCAACTGGGAGTCCACAAAAGCTTCTATATTTTGAACTCCCATCTTTCTAGCTATTCGTAGCCCTGATAAGAGAGCTTCATATTCGGCTTCATTGTTGGTTGCCGGGAAGTCAAACTTAAGGGCGTAGGTATACTCGTTTTTGTCTGGATCTGTGAGTATGAGGCCAGCTCCTGACCCTTCTAGGCTGGATACGCCATCTGTGAAGAGGGTCCAAGGAGGGCTGTCTGTCACTAATGGATCCTTTGGTTCTTCCATTCCTTCGATTTCAGCCAGGAAATCTGCCAAGATTTGTCCTTTCATCGAGTTTCGAGGTTGGAAAGAAATTTCATGTTCTCCCAGTTCAATTGCCCATTTTGCTAATCGTCCCGACACTTCTGGTTTTCCCAATATTTGTTTGATTGGTTTGTCTGTTAGCACTTGGATGGGATGTCCTTGAAAATATCTCCTCAAACGTCTAGACGCATGAACCAAAGAGAGTGCCAATTTTTCCAAACATGGATAATTAACCTCTGGGCCTTTCAGTGCCCTACTGATGAAATAGATTGGCATTTGTGAGTCGCCCCTTTGGGCTACTAAAACTGCGCTTACACATTCCTTGGAAGCAGCCAAGTATATAGTTAGTGTCTCCCCGGCTATTGGAGCCGTGAGTGTTGGGAGATTGGCCATGAATTTCTTCATTTCTTGAAATGCCACTTCTGCTTCTTCAGACCATGAGAAGTCTTTTTTCCGAATGCATCCCTTTAAGGTATTAAAGAAAGGGAGGGATCGATCTGCGGCTTTGGACAAGAAACGGCTAAGTGCTGCTAGCTTGCCATTTAGGCTTTGGACTTGCTTTTTGGTGGAAGGAGATGACATGTCAATGACTGCCTGAACCATCTTAGGATTGACTTTGATGCCATTAGGTGTAACAATATGTCCCAAGAATTTTCCTTCCTCCATGCCAAAACTACACTTGGATGGATTAAGCTTCATGTTAATATTACGTAATGTTTGGAAAGTTTCCAGGATATCAGCCAACATGATGTCTTCCGTATTGCTTTTGATAACTATGTCATCTACATAGGCTTCTATGTTCCTTCCCACTTGATTTTTGAAAGTTTCATCTATTAGACGTTGATAGGTTGCTCCAGCGTTTTTCAAGCCAAATGACATTTTTTGGAAACAAAATATGCCTTGGTCTGTGTGAAAAGTTGTTTTGTCTTCATCACCTTTTTTCATACAAATTTGGTGATAACCTTTATATGCATCTAAAAAGCATTTGAGTCTAAATCTATCTAAGGATTCCACTTTCCAATCGATTTCTGGTAAAGGATAGTTGTCCTTTGGACAAGCTTTGTTGATGTCTTTGAAATCAACGCATAATCTCCAAGAACCATCTCCCTTCTTTACCATAACTGGATTAGCAATCCAAGTTTGGTATTTTACCTCTCTGACAATCCCTGCTTCGACCATTTTGTTTACTTGGTCACATGCAGATTTACTACGATCCGGGGCCATGCCTCGTTTTTTCTGTCGGATTGGCACAATATTGGGATTCGCGTTTAGGGAATGCTCTGCTAGTTCCCTTGGGACACCAGTCATGTCTGATGTCTGCCATGCGAAGACATCAAGGTTTGATTCTAGTAACGCTATGAGTTTAGTCTTTGTCTGTGCTGGGAGTTGTGAACCAATGGTCACTGGTTGTTCAGGGAAGTTTTTATTAATAATAATTTTTTGTTCCGGACCATCAATGATTTCCATTGCCGGATCACTTTTGGGACCCTCTACCAGTTTTGGTTTCTCTACCTGTTTGCACTCTTTAGGCCATGACGTTCTAGCCCTGACTGTGGCTATGCCAGCTGGGGTAGGGAACTTTATCATGTCATGAATGGTTGATGGAATTGCTCCAAATTTTTGTAATGCAGGCCTGCCCAGTAGGACATTGTAGGCCGATGGTGCATCAATGATTGCAAAATTAATCATTTCTAACCTATAGTGTGGATATTCTCCTAACATCATGTTTATTGCTACCTCTCCGATTGGCCAATGCGTCTCACCTGAAAACCCCACTAGAGGGAATTGTGTTGGACGCTTTGAATGTTGTACTTTTTCAGGGAGCTTCCTAAAACAGTGGGCATAAATAATGTCCATTGAGCTCCCTGTATCAACATATGCCTTATTCACTTCATAGTTGGCTAACCGGATTTGTATTACTACAGGGTTGAAGCAAATAGGCTCCATCACCCAATCCTGAAGGACTGATGCCTTCCTTTTGCGAGATGTAGTTTCTTCCTGCGCCATGTATATGTAATTAGGTGGGGTGGTGGATGGGGTATTGGTGGTTGTCTTTGGCTTAAGTGAACCGATTTGTGATGAGGAATTGCCTTCCAGGGAGAAAAAAAATGGTGGTGAAACTAAGAAATGAAATGAAAAAAGATAGAAATGAAATGAGACACCGTTGCTAAAAACGTGTCCCACAGATGGCGCCAATGTTAGAGCAAGGATTGACAGGCTCAGTAACTTGGGTGTTTGGGATTCAACCCCTTGACCTCCTGCTTAGCAGTGCGAACCTATCAAGCTCTTGGCGAGCCTAAGGTGGTCAAGTGGCTGGTTGGAGAAAGATGATCGGAATATGTTTACTGCGGGAAGTGTATAGGTATTCCTGTCAAGAGATACTGTGTGCAAGTATGAGAGTGGAGAAGATGAAGCTGCCTCTAAAACCTGAAGCGTTGGGTATTTATACCCAACATTGCCAGGTACCAACAACAGTCATGATGATCATTTATTGTTCATCAATAGGATTCCAACGGGTATAAGTGAAAAGCTAACGCTCCTGCAATGATATAATCTCATCAATGCCTTTGACGGTTGCATCCAAACATTAGGCTTGGATGTCTGACTGGCAGAATGTCAGAAGCATGATACCTTGAGATGAACTCCAAAGCATCAGTGTTGGTCTAGAGTAATGCAGACATATGTACACAAGTCCTTAGACATGCCAGAGCATGAGTGTCGGACTGAGCGTCGGATGCCAGGGCAGATCTCCGGGCACGGGGCCAGCTAGGTGCCGGGACACAACTCCCGGACACCAGGTACCGGGGCCATGATTCCCGGACACGGGGCGCCTAGGTGCCGGGACACAACTCCCGGATCCCGGACACTGGGCCACGATTCCCGGACACGGGGCGCTAGGTGCCGGGACACAACTCCCGGATCCCGGACACGGGGCCACGATTCCCGTACACGGGGCGCTAGGTGCCGGGACACAACTCCCGGACACCAGGTGCAGGGGCACAACTCCCTGACACGGGGCCACGATTCCCGGACACGGGGCGCTAGGTGCCGGGACACAACTCCCGGATCCTTGACACGGGGCCACGATTCCCGGACACGGGGCGCTAGGTGCCGGGACACAACTCCCGGATCCCGGACACGGGGCCACGATTCCCGGACACGGGGCGCTAGGTGCCGGGACACAACTCCCGGATCCCGGACACGGGGCCACGATTCCCGGACACGGGGCGCTAGGTGTCGGGACACAACTCCCGGATCCCGGACACGGGGCCACGATTCCCGGACACGGGGCGCTAGGTGCCGGGACACAACTCCCGGATCCCGGACACGGGGACACGATTCCCGGACACGGGGCGCTAGGTGCCGGGACACAACTCCCGGATCCCGGACACGGGGCCACGATTCCCGGACACGGGGCCTTACTCCGGGCCGGGGCCATTTTACCCGGACACGGGGCCTGATCCCAGGGCCATTTTACCCGGACACGGGGCCTGATCCCGGGGCCATTTTACCCAGACACGGGGTCGGGTGCCGTGGCCATTTTACCCGGACACGGGGCCGTTTTAACCGGACACGGGGCCTGGTGCCGGGGCCATTTTACCCGGACACGGGGCCGGGTGCCGGGGCCATTTAACCCGGACACGGGGCCGGGTGCCGGGGCCATTTTACCTGGACACGGGGCCTGGTGCCGGGGCCATTTTACCCGGACACGGGGCCTGGTGCCGGGGCCATTTTACCCGGACACGGGGCCGGGTGTCGGGGCCATTTTACCTGGACACGGGGCCTGGTGCCGGGGCCATTTTACCCGGACACGGGGTCGGGTGCCGTTGCAAAGCCTTGGTGCCGGGGCCAGGTTTCCGGACACGGGGCCTATCTCCCGGACACGGGGCCGAAGCCCGGGTGCCGGGGCCAAATCTCCCGGACACGGGGCCTGATTCTCGGTGCCGGGGCCAAATCTCCCGGACACGGGGCCTGATTCTCGGTGTCGGGGCCAAATCTCCTGGACACGGGGCCAAGGGCCAAGTGTCCGGAGGCCGGAGCCTTGTGTCCGGACGCCGGAGCCTAAGGGCCGGAGCTAGGAGATAGCAGGCAAGCTTTTGTAAGTCAGGTTATGTGTTTAGGGGGTTAATGGGCTATGTGTATGAGTCATTTCCTACTAACACTATCAGATTATCCGCCTTAATTTTCAGTATAATTGTTTATAGTTTATGCATATGAATACATTAAATTTTGTAATTTATTAAATCTTTTAATTTATTCCCTATTTATTAATGCTATTAAAATTAATTCGTTGATTTATTTATTTACTATTTAGGAATTATTAATATCGTTAAAACTAATAACTCCTTAAAGGGTAAAATAACGAGATAATAGCTTATTTCTTAAGCTAAAATTTAAAGAAAATGACAATTTTAATGGCGGTTTTAGAAATAGGTTTATAACTATTAAAGATGTTTTATAAAATAGTAATCGTTTTATTATCACGTGGCATGAAAAGGTATAGAATTTTAAGTATTCATAATTTAATTCTTTTGTAAAAATCAAAGTTCAATGTATTTATTACTTATTAGTATCCTATTTCATTAACCTTAGATCTTTATGTATGATGAATGGGTTGAGTTTATTTAAAACTATATAAAAAAATTGAGTATGAAAAAATCAGTCACAATACTCTATTTTAAAACCCATTTTAATTGTTTTTTGTTTAAAAATTAATTATTTCAAAAACCGTAAATGTATTAAACGAATAAATTTCACCATTAAAACAAGCATTATCTTCACTTTCTATAGAGCACCCACTTAATATACTTTTGACGAAATTTTTTTCCGGGTTTTTTCTCGGGTTTTGAAAAGTTTATATTAACAAATAACAGTTTTATCACAAGTGATAATAGTAGTTTGACTTAAAATTTACGTGTTTTTCTTTTTGGATCTAGTTAAATATACATCATATATCATATCTATTTTTTGAAATTCACATTTAGTGTTCAAATCACATGTGATATTACCTTACGAATATCAACATTTGACAAAAACCGCAAAAATAAAAATTCGTCAAAATTCGATTTTTTAACGGTTTCATATAGATTATACCTCATATAATATTTTTGTGTTTTAAAATTCACATTTAAAGTTCAAATCATGTGAGTTATTGACTTATTATTATTTAAATACTACGTATATTATAAAATCACATATTAGACCACTCTCAACCGTTGTTCCAACTGACACGGTCAGTTTTTGCCAACTCAGCGCCACGACAACTGACACCAAACTGACAAACTGACAATAAACTGACTAAATCACTACCAACAGTAACCCGTCAGTCAGTTTTTCTGGACCCCACATATTTTATTATTTATACATTTAAAATATAACAAAAATAATTTAAACAACTTCATTAAAATAAAAAACATTAATACCATTACATTAAAATAAATAAAAAATAATACAATAAAAAAACATTACGAGAAATAAACATTACAATAGAAAAAAATAAACGCCTAATCTTCGTCTTCGTCTTCGTCGCCGTTGTCGTCTTCATCTTCGTCGTCGTCGCTTTGTTCTTGTTGCGTACTCGATCCACCGCCAAACATCTTCTTAAAGTCCGATTTGAAATTTTTAAATGTTGCTTTCTTAGCTTGTTTTAACATTTTTTTTATGCTTTTTACCAATACTTTTTGGTATTGGTTTAGCCATAAAATTTCAAGCTTTAAGAACAAACTTTTTTTCGGCAATTTCGGTAAGCTTGTCCATCGTTTCTTTTTGCGCCTCAGCCGCCATTTTGATCGATTCAATGGTTTCGTCCCTTGAACTTCTTGATGAGGTAGCCGCGTCGGATGAAATCGAAGTTCTTTGACTTTTTTTACTTGTGTCACGACCGTATGGACGTCAGATCCGGTCGTCGGTGAATAACGTTGCCATGGTAGCCGCAAGACCCGGGTTTTCTTCTTGATAGGTGTTGGGTACCTTTTCATCTTCCTCTAAGTTTACCGGTTCCGAGATGGGTGGCTTTTTTTTTTATCTTCGTTTGTTTCCCAACCATCCTCCGTGTAGAACTTTGGGTATCTATTAATCGCGCGCCAAGAAGAAGTGTAAATAAAGTGTCGATCGGTTTGATCCTTGAATTGTACCTTTGCCTCGTCTAAAACATTTTCGTCAGAATCCCCACTTGGACGATGATCATTAAGGCGCTTGTATATCGGGTTGAAAAGCTTGACATCTTTGGAAATTTTATTCCATTTGCCCGTTAGTTGGTTAAGGCTTCGTTTTTCCTCGACCAAATTGTTGTAATCCTTTTGTACCTTCCCCCAAAAACTACTACCCGGTAGTTTGTTTCCGTCTATAGCATTTTTCGAACAATGCACCCATCGTTCGGATAAAATCCTAGCTTCTTCGTCGGACCACTTTACTTGGGGTCTTTTCCCACCGACGACATTTTCCGATACGATTTCGTCGATTTCTTCCTCGTTGGGCGGTGGGTTTGGTGGTGGATTCCATTGTGATGTGTTTGGTGGTGGATTTCATTGTGTTGTGTTTGGTGATGGATTCCAAAATTCAGAAGTGTTTGGTGGTGGGTTCCATTGTGAATTGTTTGGTGATGGGTTCCATTGTAATGTGTTTGAATATTGATGAAAATGTGGTTGTTGTTGGCTAAATTGGGGTGAGTTTTGTGGTGGTGATTCTTGGTACCAATCACGGTGTTGGTACGAATTGTGTGGATCGTCGGATGCTAGTGCGAATCGATTGGCAATTGGTGGCCCGTATGAAGCAAACCCGGATGGTGTAGCGTTACTTGATTGTGGAGCGGAAGAAGAACCCGCCGGTGAATGTGGCATTGGAGATATCGGGTTATTTAATAAATTTTGAAACATGTCGTAGATCACCGAAGGTGTTTTTTTCGTTTGTTTTCTCGGTATTTTTTTGGGTTGTGTTTGAGTGTTGAATGTATTTGTTTGAGTGATAAATGTGTATTGTATTGTTGGTATATGTTGTGTGTGAAATGTTTAAATGGGTATGGATATATTTATAATATTAATTTAAAGAAAAAAAAAAAAATTTAAATTTACAACGTCTATATAGCCGTTGGTTTTAAAAAAAATATTGATTTTTAATTGAGTGAGGCCCACATCCCTCGTCCCTTTCTCCGCTCGATACCAACAAAACAAAAAAAAACTCACCGACGATGGCAACCGACGAATCGGTGCCATCGGTTCGGCCACCGACGACCAACCGGCAGTTGCGTTGGCAGTGGTCTTATTTACATTAATATCACATGTGATAATAGTACTATCACATGTGATAATAGTACTATCACATGTGATTTCGTGGAACTTTTTATCCGTTTAATTGAATTATACATAATATAATGATTTTAGGTTTTTAAATCCACATTTGATGTTAAAATCACATGTGATATAACATCCCGAGTTTAATTACTTGTCTAAAAACGGGGGGAAAAAAAGTTGTCAATTTTTGTTTTCTTGGTCTAGATAAATTATACATTATATAACATTTTTTTTTTGGAAATTACAATTAGATGTTAATATCACATGTGATATTAGCTTTACAATTTCAATACCCACCTAATCTTCAAAAAATAAAAGTCTTCAAAAGTATATATGACCACTGCTGTAATTAAAGAGAAGAACAACACAGTCGCAACGGCGTAATTTGTTACGTCTAACGACTAATGGTTTGCGAGATAAATTAATTTAAAAAAGGTTGAAATTGGATTTTGATTTTAATCTAAACCATTAGATTAAAATTAAATAGATGGTCGAGAGTGATTCCTTTATACCTTACACAATAAATGGTCTTAAATGATCTATTCCCGATGATGAATATAGATTTATAGAGGATAAAAACTTTATAAGTTGGTAGAGTGTCAAGTTATAAAACTTTATAAATGTTTTATAAAAAAGATGCTCTAACCATTATTTGACACCTAGGACAAAATTTTATATGAAGAAAATAGTATAAACATATCATCATTCAATTACTCTCTTTTAATTATATAAAAGAAATATATCCAATATGTTTGTGAGTGTGATATGTTTCCAGTATCTATACTAATATATAAACTATATTAGCTTTTTTATTTTAAAATTTAATTATTACAAGAAGAATAAATCCTATCATTCATTTCATAAACTAATTTAAACTATTTAAATTTTGAATAAAAAGATTAAATGAATTTAATAAATAAGTTTGTAACTTATAAACAGTTAAATAGATAAATAGAAATTAATACATGATCTTTAATTATCACTTAATTAATGTACAACTATTTTAGTAGTACCAAAACTAAAACACACTTCATCTTTCAAGAAAAAAAAGTAAAAAAAGTTATATTTCTATACATTATAGATACATACCAATAGTTATTTCATTCAGGTCACCTTACCCCTATTTTGTGATACTGTTGATTATCATGTTTAACATTTTCGTGTTTAACTATCGATTCAATGCCTCATTTCTATTCACTACCGCCGCGTAGCGCGGGTACACTTCTAGTACTCATAAAAACGTAAACTACTAATATAGATTTTTTAAATGGTTAATTACTTAGAACTATGACGTACTTTTTGTTTTATTCTTTTGAAGTCATTGTACAATTTTATTCTCTAACCGGTCATTATAAGTTGTTCGTTTGTCACATTTTGATTTTTCTTTTTAGACTAAATTATAAAAAAAGCCTATGTAGTTTATATAAGAACGAAATTTGTCCATATGAATTTTCTTTTAAGACTAAATCATAAAATAACCCATGTAGTTTGTATAATTACAAATATAGTCCCTCATTTCAGTAATTTATTACAGTTCTCTCGTTCGTTAAACTTAACAATTCGAATGTTAAAATTTAAGATTACTATTTTCCTTTTATTATAAACACTATAAGCGAACACGTCACCTTCTTCCCGCTACTACTTTGAATTGAAGTGTTTGAAGTTTAATTCACCATCTTCTTCGTATTCTTGCAAATCATAACCGTCATTGTCTTCCTATTCTAGGGAATTTAGGTTTTTGTTACAAATTTAGATTTTTTTTTAACAAACTTTAGGGTTTTCGTAAATTAACAAGGATGGTTCATTTAATAAAATTGGGATTTCTTTTAATAAAATATATTGTTTGATAGAATCCTAAGATCAAAAGTTTGAAAGCGTGAGGAATCAACATAAAAAGTGTTAGAGAAATTTAAGGTACCAAAACTATGAGTTGAAAAAGGGTAAGTGGTCATTTTATAAAATTTAAGGGATAGACTTTAAAGTTTAAAAGACTAATGACTAAAGTGAAAGTAAATGGTAAAATGAGGGTGAATATTCGTAAAATATTTTAGTATGGACGAAATTTATCATTATGTACAAATTAGAAGGGCTATTTTACAATTTAGCTAAAATTGAAAAATCAAAATAGGACAAGTGAGAGCTTATAATGATCGATTGGAAAATAAAATTGTTCAATCAGCTGAAAAGACAAAACAAAAAATACGTTGGAGTTATAAAGTGTTGGAGCATGAATTTGGTGATAATTGAAGCTTCAAATTCTACATCAAAGTTATGTTTTGGACTAAGGAAATAGGTCGGGTGAACAAAGTTCATCCCCGACTTAAAACTTAGAAAGTTATTCAGTGAAGACTTTAACTCAGAGTTAAAGTTAATTAAAGACTTAATGTATTTTGTTTACCCGAAGTATTCTTAAATGAATATAAGGGTCATGTAATGTAATAGTTAGTGATACTTTATAGCCTATAAATAGTGAGAGATATGTAACATGTAAGTAGAGCTTTGATAGATGGACTTTCATGTAACCGTTTCTCCCGCCATTTCTAGGCTTTGAATAAAATACTTCTTTTGCTATTTTCTGTTTTGATTCATTGTTAGATTCAATAACTTAATTACTAATTTGTGATTCCGCCACATATTAGTGATCCTAATCACCTAGTTATTCGTTTGAGATTATTCAAGACCTGTCAATTGGTATCAGAGCTGGTAAATCATATTCAATTTGATTCAGCTCAGTTTTCGAGTGACACTGAGCTATTTATGAGGTGCTCAGAGGAGTTTTAAAGGATTAGACAATAAGATAAACAATTTGAGCAATTGTGTTTTAAAATTTTGACGGTAAAAGACGTTATTAAGGAAGCTCAGTGTTAATTGATTGTTCTAGAGTGAATTTGATCAATATAGTGTTATTATAGGATTCGTTTGATATTTCTGCAAGTTTGAAGGAGCTTTGAATCATTCCGATTTAATTCCTTTCATCCGAGTTAAAATTTGTTCATTCGACTTAAAATTCATTTCATCTATTCAAATTTCTAGTACTGTAATGGCTGCTCCAGTTTGAATTACAATAATAAAATCGGTTTCGGTGGAAGACCTCCTAAATTTCTTCCAGGAGTAGATTTTATGATGTGGAAACTTCGTTTCAAAGCGTTTATCTACTACAACGAGGTGCAACTTTGGAATTTAATCGTGAATGGACCACATCATCCTATGATTCACGAAAAAGTGGTACTCAAATGGTGGATGTAGCTCCTGAGATGTATTCTGAAGCTGACAATAAGCTTATTGACGGAGATTTTCGAGCACTTGGAGCTGTCATTTTGGCATTACCTACTGAGATTTATAACAATTTCAAAGACTGTTCTTCAGCTAAAGAGTTAATGGATGCCATGGAGTTATGCTATGAAGGTAGTTTTGAGCTAAAGGAAAGAAAGAATGTTATGTTGAAGAAGTTGTATGAGTCCTTTGAACATATGATAGGTGAGAGTTTATCTGAACAAGTGAGTAGGTACACCTTATTGGTTAGTGATCTAAAGAGTGCTGGAGTTGTGATGAAAGATAGTGACATTTGTAAAGAAGTTGATGGGATCTCTTCCTACCAAATGGTCAGTTCAAGTTATGATCATTATACGAACTGCTAATCTCAATGCGATGACCTTGGTGGAACTGATAGGGATTCTACAGTCATATGAAATGGATATGAAGTTGGATGATTAGAAGCAATCAAACAGTGGTTATGGATGTGCTCTAGTTACATCAAAAGCTCAAGTTTCTGTGAACACAACTCATTATGCTAGTCAAGCTCAGCCTCACAATAATTCTCATTTTGGAAGTTGTTATTCAACAAATCAAACACCAGTTGGATACAATCCTACTAGCTATGGAGGGCATTCTGGTCAAAGTGGAGAATCTAGTGCATATCAGTCATCAAGTTTGAATTCAAGTATGAGTGGAATGAATATGAATGGGTTAGGAGACAAAGACATGTTGTACAAAGCATTTGTGGCTAGTTATGAAGCATATGTAGCTGGTGGTTTGACCCAAGCCGAGTTAGCTAGATAAGACTTTAAGCAAATTCATCCTGATGACTTGGAAGAGATTGATTTGAAATGGAAAATGGCAATGGTAAGTGTAAGAGCAAACAAATTCTTCAAGAAGACTGGAAGGACCAATTTTAGGAAGGATAATGGAGATAGAGTTGGCTTTGACAAGACCAAGGTGAAGTGCTTCAACTGTGATGAACTTAGTCATTTTTCTAGAGAATGCAGAGCACCTAGAAGGATGAACAATAACTATCAAAGGAACAGTAATCAAGTGAAAGATGATGCAAAGAAGTTGACTGCTGCAGAAGTGAAAGTTGGGAATGATGAATCAAGATCAAGTGGACAGAAGCAAGCATTCATCACTTTTGGTGAATGAGATGGCGTGCAAGAAGAAGAATTCAAGAACAAGAACGTTCAAGCTCTCATGAGTAAGATTGATTCAGTAGCAGCTGATGAGGTACTTTCAAAATTTTGTTCTGTTAAATGCTTAAACACTCTTAAGTATACTATAGAACACAATCATAGATTGATCAAAGAAAATGATTTGGTTAAATTTCATCAAAGAGAATTTCTGAAAACAGAAAAAGGTTTATAAAGAGAAAATTGATTCACTTTCAAAAGATATTGATGTTTATAAAGAGAAATTGGGTACATTGGAAACTCAACATGAGAACTTGTTTGATAGATTTAAAAGGGTAACTCATGAATTTGAGAATGCTAAGATTCAGGTTGATAAGTTCAATTTTTCATCTAAAACATTAAATGGAATCATTGAATATCAAATTGTTCATAAAGCAAAAGCTGGAATTAATTTTAAAAATGTTCCACCTCCTTTTAATGATAATTACAATGTTAAAACTGAATCTACAAGCTTTGAAAGTAGTTTACCTGATTTAAATAACTTTGATGATGTTTTTGTGTTACAGTCTAATGTTGACTTGAAACTGAAACAAATTGATGAAACTTGCTCTTCTGTGCATAATGTGAATGATTTGAGTGCTACGGCTAGCCTTAATGTTAATTTTAATGTTGTAGCCAGTCATAATGTAGAGGAGTCAAGTGTTTGTGTGTTTGCTGAAGAGTTTAAAGAAGAGAAGAAAATTGTTAGGATTGCTAAGGAGATTAAGTCTGAGTTTAAGTCTGGTTGTGTCTGTAATTCGAATTTAAATAATGTCAATTTTTGTAATAACTCGGATTTGTTAGCGATTGAGGAAGAACCTGTTGATTGTATTCATGACGGTGTGCATGAAAGAAGTTATAATTTTCATAATTTGAATGTTTCTATGTTTACTAGAAATGAGTTGATTCTGAATGAGATTGCACTTAGAGAGTCTTTGAAAGTTGAGTCAAAGAGAGTCAAAATTGGAAAGTCAAAGAGAAAACCAAAGTGCAGTTGTTGAATGTTGGTTGAAATCCAAATCTAAAGTTGTGTCTGAATGTGTTAAAATTCCTGTTAAACTGCAGTTTGGTAGAGTAAATTTTCAAGAATGCATGCTTAAACATCAAAAATCTAAAAATGTGAATGTGATTAAATTTCGTAGAATAAATTCTGCTTTGTTAGTTGAACTAAATGTGCCAAAGTTAAGATATTCTACATCTGAGTTAAAATCTTTAGGATTGAAAGAAAAATTTATAAATCAGGGGATGTGAGAATTAAATCTGATGATGAAAATTTTCAGTTTAACTCTGATATTAAAAATGTTAAGCCTGATGCACAAATTTTCAAATAAGATTTTATTTTGAATTCAAACATTAACTTGGATGTAGAAGGTTTTAACTCAGATGATGAAAGTTTTAATTCGGATTATCAATATTTTATGTGTGAAAGGAAATTACGTGATCATTTCAAATTCAATAAGTTTAAAAGATTTAATTCCAAATTTACAAGAACTTGGGTACCCAAATCTTATTAAGATATTTGCTTATGTAGGAGCAATCTACTGATCTTGAAGATAATATATGGGCTGTGAATAGTGGATGCTTCGGACATATGACAGGGAATTTCAAGTTACTACAAGAATTTATTGCTTTCATTGGAGGACATGTATCATTTCGAGGAGATATGGGTGGCACAATAACTGGTCAATGGAAGGTATCAAATGGTGAATTGACACTAGATCAGGTGAACTTTGTGAAAGAATTGAATTACTATTTGCTTTCTGTGTCTCAGGTATGTGACAAAAAGTACACATCTGCTTTTCACTTATGAATATTTTTACATCTTAAATCCTGAATATGTGATACCAAAGGATATGATAGTTTTGAAAACTCCAAGATATGAGGACATGTACATTTTGGATATGAACAAAGTTAAATCAAATGATTATTCTAACTGTTTTATATCCAAAACTACTGAAAAGGAGTCTGATTTATGGCATAAAAGGCTTTGTCATGTAAATATTAAAAACATGAATAAATTGGTCAAAGATAATTTAGTCACTGGATTACCCAAAAAGAATTTTCATTTTCTTGACCATTGAATTTCTTGTTTAAAAGGTAAACAACATAAATCAAATTTCAAACTCAAGACTTATAATTGAGTAGATACAATCCTTCATCTTTTACACATGGATTTGTTTGGTCCCATTAGTGTAAAAAGTCTTGGAATGAAATCATATTGTCAAGATTTTCTTGGGTATATTTCCTTGCTCATAAACATGAGACACCCAAGATTATCAAAGATTTTGTTGTGTAAACTGAGAATTTATGTAGTAAACAAGTTAAAATAATCAGATGTGATAATGGTACAGAATTTATAAATGCCACTTTGAATGAGTTTTGTGCACTTAAGGGAATCACTAGACAATTTAACTCTCTAGAACACCCCAACAGAATGGGGTAGCTGAAAGGAAAAATAGGACATTAATTGAAGGAGCTAGAGCCATGTTAAGTGCATCATTCTTACTTTTTGGGCAGAGGATGTGAACACTATGTGCTATGTCAATAACATAATTCATGTTGTTAAGAGCTTAGGAGAGACATCATATGAATTGTTTTCAGTGAGAAAACCATTTATAGGATTCTTCAGTGCATTTGGGTGTCAATGTTCTATTTTGAATACCAAAGATCACTTAGGAAAGTTTGATGATGAAGGAAACTTTCTAGGATATTCTAATCTTTCAAAGGCCTATAGAATTTTTAATAGAAGAACTAGATCCATAGAAGAATTCATCAATGTTATTTTTAATGAATATACACCAAATGTGAAGAATTCGGTTGCTGATTGGTTATTTGATTTAGATACTTTTGTGAATTCTTTTAATGGTTCTTTTCAAGAGCATGGTTCAGAAGTAGTGCAGGATTCTCAAGTAACTGATACACATGTTGAAGATATTGATGACTTTGAGATTGGTACAAGGAAGGAATCAAGTGATCAAGCAAGTTCAAGTGCATTGCATCAACATCCAGTTAATGTCAAGAACAATCATCTGCAGATACAACATTTGTTAATCAAGCAACTTCAGATACATTAGCTGATGCAGACCTTCAAGAAGTTGAAGTTGTTTCAGTGTCATCTGAAATTCAAGACATGAATGTTGTGGAAATTCAAACTCTTGATCATGATGAAGCACAATTTAACTCTGAGGCAGAAAATGAGAGTAAAGACAATTCGGATGAAGATCAATTTAAGTCTGGTGATCTAAATAATGGTCAATTCAACGTGCACAACAATTTAACTCTGATGAAGAAGTTCACAATCAAAAACATTCAGATGAAGTTCAGACTGAAGCAGTTCCAATCATTTATGACAATGTGCATGAAATTCTACAAGCCATGATCAATCCAATGAAGCTATTTTTAACTTCTTATCTCTTGCAAATTTTGATCTAAATCATTGAAATCTCTTTGATAATATTACAGAGGATGCAAATATTTTCTTAAGAATTCATAAAACTCATCATTTGTCTAATATAATTGGAAATTTGAATGATGGGGTCAAAACAAGAAACACTTTTGGTTTGGTTAACTTTTTTTTATTCTCATGCTTTTTATCTCAAATTGAGCCCAAGGATGTAGATGTTGCATTGACCATAAATAGTTGGATAGAGGCTATGCAGGAAGAACTCTCACAGTTCAAGAAACAGGAAGTAGGCACTTTGGTAGAGAGACTTATAGGAGTGAATGTTTTTGGTTTTAAATAGATATTTAAGTTCAAAAGAGATGATAGTGGTATCATTGTAAGGAACAAAGCTAGACTTGTGGTTCAAGTATATAGTCAGGAAGAAGGAATAAACTATGATGAGGTGTTTGCTCCAGTTTCAAGGATAGAAGTTATTAGATTGTTTTTGGCCTCTGTTTCGTTTAAGAACTTTAAGGTGTTTCAAATGGATGTTAAATCAACCTTTTTGTATGGAGTTCTAGAAAAGACTATGTATCTGAGTCAAGCCCCAGGTTTCATTGATCCTCAATACTAAGTTGGATAAAGATTTATATGGTTTACACCAAACTCCTATAGCATGGTATGAAACTCTTTCTAAGTACTTGATTGCATATGAGTATCTTAGGGGCACTCTAGATCAAACTTTGTTTATTAAGACAGCTGGCCAAGACTCAATTTTTGAGAAAATTTATGTAGATGATATCATACTTGGGTCAACTAATGATGTGTTGTGTAAGGAATTTGAATTTTTTATGCACTCTAAGTTCCAAATCAGCTCTATGGGAGAGATGTCTTTCTTTTTAGGACTTCAAGTTAAACAATTGGACAATGGAATTTTCGTTAACCAATCTAAGTATGTCAAAGACATGTTGGTTAAGTTTGGGTTCACTGATTGTAAAGCTGTTCCAACTCCTGTTGACACTAGGGCTAAGTTACATCCTGATTTAGATGGAGAGAGTGTTGACCAACATAAGTATAGGTTCCTTAATGTACCTTACTACAAGTAGGACTGTTATCATGTTTGGAGTATGCTTATGTGCTAGATTTCAAGCTGATCCTAAGGTTTCCCTTCTCATTGTTGTTAAGAGAATCTTTAGGTACCTTAAAGGACAATCTGCTTTAGGGCTTTGGTATCCTAAGAACTCAAACTTTGAATTTCATGCTTTCACAGATAGTGATTATGGTGGCTGAAAATCTTAATAGGAAATCCACAACTGGAGGTTGTCAATTCTTAGGAAATAGGTTAGTCTCTTGGAAGTGCCAAAAGAAAACTTCTATGACTCAATCATCTGCTGAAGCTGAATATATTGCAGCTGCTTATTGCACTTTCCAAGTTTTATGGATTCAAAATCAGATGTTAGACTATGACCTTAACTTCATGACCACTCCCATTCATATAGATAACGATGTTGCAATGTTCATCACTAAGAATCCAGTTCAACACTCCAAAATCAAACATACTGAAATTAGGTACCATTTTATAAGAGATTATTTTGAAAAGAAACGGATGCATTTAGTAAAGATTCACACAGAAAATCAGTTGACTGACCTTTTTACAAAGCCTTTTGATAAAACAAGATTTAACTTTCTTGTTCAAGCTATAGATCTTAAGAATCTTGATTGAGGGCTTCTAAGAACATATTTTTTGTACATATTTAAAAAAAAAATCAAAATACAAAAAGAGGGGGCGGAAAATGGGAAAAGCCAAAAATATTTTAAGTTTGATGTTTTTTTTCTTTAAGTCGGATTAAGAAAATTTTAAGTCTGATGTTCTCTTTCTTTTAAGTCGGATTAAGAAATTTTAAGTCTTCTGTTGAATTTTGAACAGTTAAATTTCAAAAATATGTGTATTTCTGTTTGTATAGGTAAAACTCCAAAACATTTCTATCTATTTTATTTTTAAGGTTTTTGAGTCTGTAATTGGTATTTCTTGTATTTGTGTTAGTTGTTTAAGAAAATCAAATACAAAATTTAAAAAACCAGTAAAAAAACAATACAAAATTGAAAATACTGCACAAAAACAAAATTTCTAAAAAATGAGTTAAAAACCTAAATTTTAGCATAATTTAATATAGTTCTGTATTTATAGAATTTCTTGAAAACAAATGTTTTCATAAATGCATATATTCTTGTATTTTGAAATCTTTAGTAACGCGTGGTTTATAAATTGCTTCAAGTAC
The DNA here is from genome assembly GCA_910822075.1 of Senecio squalidus. Lineage (NCBI taxonomy): Eukaryota > Viridiplantae > Streptophyta > Magnoliopsida > Asterales > Asteraceae > Senecio > Senecio squalidus. The sequence continues at coordinate 18,013,611 of CAJVGC010000432.1, read as the reverse complement.
TCAAAATAGACAATGTCAAATGGGAGATCAGTTCTGTCAACTAGAAAACAAAGAAAAAGTGTATTTTCAGTAATTTATGGCATTTAAATCTATTTATCATAAAAACTCATAAAGTTTAAAGTGTTCAAAATTGTCAAAACGAATGAGTATGACATAAAGATTATAGTATTCAAAATGGTCAATTTAAAAGAATTTGACTATTAACTTGGTATAAATCTAGTCAGTTGTCCTTTGAGGTCCTTGATGCTAACTTGATAAACGGCGGAGACAGTTGAATAACTTGAACAATTGTACTAAGATTGTTTTAGAACATTAAACATGTCAAAACATTAAAAAATATATTGAGAGGTGAACCACTCTATAAGGTTGCAGAATCATAATCTGTGGATGCTCAATAAAGATTGAAGAATGTATATGTATTCTTATAAATACTTTTTAATTTTAAATTCTTTTATACACTAAACTGTTTATGCTTTTCATGAACATAAGGTATTTATGCCATAGTTAAGTAAAATATATATTGTTTTATTTATTTATATTTGACAGATTGAATAAGTTTGGCAATTTATCATGTCATATCTAAATTATTAAAAATTGCAATTTATAAATTTTTGACACATGATTTATTTTAATATAAATACAAGTTTTTGAATTTTACTAAAACATTTAATTTTTAAAGAAAATTTGTTGATGTGAACTAACTTATACAATCCTGGAATATAAGTTTTTGATTCTGAAATTGAAATTTTAAGTTTGTAAGCTATTTCAAGGTTAACCGGTGACCTGAAAGATTTAAAACTGATGATAATATTTTACTTTGGAGTTTAACTCTGATGTTAAAAGATTAATTCGGGAACATTTGAATGGGTTGTTGGAGCAGACAAGTCAAATGGTGAAGCTTCCAAAATAACCAAGTCATAGTTTAGAGTAGTTTAGTATCAATTCGGACTCTCCGAATTGTTTAATAAAGTGTAAAGTTTAGGAAGGTTTCAGTTCGGGGGAACTAATTCTTCACTGAATTAGTTCAAGTTCCTCCGAACTAAACCAACTTAACTGTAAGTTTATGTCTACTCCGAAATGTTTTTTAATAAACATAAGGATGGCATTTATGTAATTGTCAGTTAGTACATGTCTATAAATAGTAGCTAGCAATCATATAATATGCATGCTTTTGAAGAGAATTGTTGATGTAACCGAATTTCCCGCCCAAATACAATTTTCATTCTACTTGTTCATTCATTGTTGATTATCATCTCTAAATCGTTCATTCAATTACTTCTAATTCCGCTAGTTGTAATTGAGATCTTACACTTGTTGATAGCTGTTGAGGATTTACGAGACCTAACAAGTGGTATCAGAGCTGGTTATCAATTCAATTTGATTCAGCTCAGCTACAGTCGTAGTGTTTGAATCAGCCTGAGGATTTAGAAGATCTAAGATCAACGCGTTTGTTTGAGTTCTGAATTTTTAAATTTTGGCGGTAAGATTTAGTTATTACACATATGCATTAGATTAATCGAATTAAGTGTTATGTACTTTGAGTTTTAGTGTTAGTAGTAAAATTAGTTAAGATTTCAGTGATTTTAAGTGATCTGTAGTCAATTTGAGGTTAATCAATCAGTCCGAATTTAGTATTTATCTCTCCGGTTCAAAATCAGTTGCAAGTTTCATCATTTCTGTTATTCCAAGAAACATTCCTGCAGTGAATTACGATAAAGAAACAGGTTCTGGTGGTAAGCCTCCTAAGTTTTTACGTCAGGACTTAATGATGTGGAAATTGAGATTCAAAGCTTTTGTATACTACAGCGATAGACAGATTTGGACCTCAATTGTCAATGGACCTCATAGGACAATGGTTCAGGAGACAGGAGGGACATGGATGATAGATCTGGATCCTGAGAGGTATACAGAGACTAAGAACAAACTCATTGATCGTGACTTCAGAGCTTTAGGAGCAGTAATTCTAGCATTGCCAACAGAAATCTACAACAACTTCAAGGAATGCTTATCAACTAAAGAGCTAATGGAAGCAATGGAATTGATATATGAAGGGAGTATTGAGATGAAGGAAAGTAAGAGAGACATGCTAGAGAAACTGTACGAGGCTTTTGAATATATCAGAGGTGAAAGTCTGTCTAGGCAGATTTCGAGGTATTCAGTATGGGTGAGTGATTTGAAGACTGCTGGAGTAATGATGAAGGACATTGACATTGTGAAGAAGCTGTTAGGATCTCTTCCACTAAAGTGGGTTGTACAAGTGATGATCATAAGAGAACAACCAATCTGAACACAATGACACTTGTTGAACTAATTGGAATTCTCCAATCATATGAAGTTGATATGAAGTTGGATGAAAAGAAGCAGTCCCAAAACTCTTTTGGATGTGCATTGAAAGCTTCAGCTCAAGTCAATTCACCTCATTATTCCAGTCAATCATTGCCTCAACCTCAATCATATGCTAGTCATTACTATGGAGCCTGTCATTCTACAAGTTGTTGTTCACAAACTCTAGTGTACAATGTTCATTCTGGTCAAACTACACCATCTGCAATACTAGGGCCATCAGCTATGGGTGATAGAGAGACTCTCTACAAATCTTTTGTTGCTAGTTATGAAACATTCGTAGCAGGAAGTCTTAATCAAGCTGAATTGGCAAGAGAAGATCTAGAACAACTTCATCATGATGACTTGGAGGAGATAGATCTTAAATGGCAAATAGAAATGGTGAGTGTAAGGTCCAACCGATTCTTTAAAAGAACTGGCAGGAATAACTTCAGGAAAGAAAATGGTGAGAAGATGGGATTTGATAAGTCAGAAGTCAAATGCTACAACTGTCAAGAAAATGGGCACTTTGCAAGAGAATGCAGGGCACCAAGAAGAAGCAGTCACAACAATGGCTATCAAAGGAACTATCAACAAGCTGAACAAAAGCAAATCACTGGATCTGAAATGAAGAATGACAGAGAAGAAGCAAGCTCAAGTGGAACAACATTGATCACCTTTGGTGAATAGGATGAGGTTGCTGAGAAGGACTACAAAAACAAGAGTGTGTATGCATTGATAAGTAAAACCTCTTCCTCTGCCAACCATTCTGATGAGGTACTTTCAAATACTTGCACTTTATCTTGCTTACACACTGTTAAATATATATAAGAGAACATAATTTGAGTTTAATTAAAGAGATTAATTTGATAAAGTTTCATCAAGAGAGTTTTTAAAGAAAAAAAAAACTTATAAAGAAAAAATAGACTCTTTGACAAATGATGTAGATGCATACAAATGGAAACTGGGAAGGTTGGAAACTCAGCATGAAAACTTGTTTGAAAGATTTCAAAAGGTTTCCAATGAATTTAAAGAATCACAAATTCATGTTGAGAAATTCAACCTTTCATCAAAAACTTTGAGTGGAATCATTGAGCATCAAATGGTGCATAAGGCAAGGGAAGGTATTGGATTCAATGTAGCTCCGCCTCCTTTCAATGACAACTACTAAAGTAAGCCTGAATTTACATCATTCAAAAGTAGTTTGCTTGTTGAAAATTGCTTTGATGAATCATCTACTCTACATGATAATATAGAACTGCATGAAAATTGTTCTTCTGTGCATAACATGAATTATTTTCCTGGTAATACTAGTCTAAATAGAGTTTTTAATTGTGAAGTAGTCAGAAATTTAAAAAGTCAAGAAGTTAAAGATGGTGATTGTGAAGAGAGAGTTAAAGATTGTGATAATTTAGATTTACTTGAAATTGAAGAAGAATTTGTAGAACAAATTCACAGTTGTCAAAATGAGAGATGCTTTATGTTTCATAATTTGAGTATGAATGATGGATTTGCAAAACAAATTGTTTTGAATGATGTTTTGTTGAATGATTCTAAATTTGAGTCTGCTTGTGTGAATGTTAGTTTATCTGAATCCATTAGTGAATCTGTGCTTAAAAGTGAAAATGTTGAACATCAAAAGATTAAACTGAATAAATCAAAAAGGAAACCATGATGTTTAACTTGAAAAAAGAAACATAAAGTAGAAGAATGTTGGCTAAAGTCTAAAAGAAAATTGTTTCTGATTGTATGTTAACATCTATGAATTTGAAATTTGGAAAAATTGACTTTAACAAAATACATGGATGGGAAACCAGAAAATTCAAAAGTTGTGAATGAGTTGAAGTTTGGTAAAATAAATTCTACGTTGCTAATTGATTTGAAATCATTTAAATTAAAATATCCTATGTCCAAATTAAAAGAATTAAATTCAGTTGATAATTTGTTGAATTCGGATAGAATGAAAGTTAATTCGGAAAAACACATTGTCAAAATCAATTCGGACAAAATTCGGTCGAAAAAAATGAATTCGGATATGGATAGCATTAGTTCGGATGATACCAAATATGATTCAGAATTTTCAATGTTTGATGCTAAAACAAAAGTACATGATTATTTCAAATTTAACAAATTCAAAGGATTATCTTCAAAATTTAGAAAAGTGTGGATTCCAAAATCTCACTAAGTTCTAACTTTTGCAGAGGAAGTTCACAAATCCTTTAGAAGCCAACACTTGGGTAGTTGATAGTGGGTGCTCAAGACATATGACAGGAAATATCAAATTGTTACATGATTTCAGTGCTTTTAGAGGTGGAGATGTTTTATTTGGTGGTGATATGGGTGGATGGATAACAAGAAAAGGAAATGTGTCAAATGGATCTTTGACTCTGGGACATGTGAATTATGTTAAAGAATTAAACTATAACCTGCTTTCAGTGTCTCAGGTATGTGAAAATAATTTTTATGCTCTTTTCTCAAAAGATTCTTTTATGTACTTAAAGGCAAATTTGTTATTCCAAAGGATATGATTGTTAATCAAACACCAAGATGTGAAGACTTGTATAGTTTAGACATGAACACTGCTTAGTCAATTGAATCATCAAGTTGTTTCATATCTAAAACTACTGAAAAAGAGTCTGATTTATGGCATAGAAGACTTTGTCATGTCAATATGGTTTCTGGATTACCTAAAAAGAGTTTTCATTTAAATGACCATTGTAATTCATGCCTTAAAGGAAAACATCATAAATCAAGTTTTAAACTAAAGACTCAAACTTCAGTAGATACATTTCTTCATCTTCTACACATGGATCTATTTGGTCCAGTAAGTGTGAAGAGTCTTGGCATGAAATCTTATTGTTTAGTTATCACTGATGACTATTCAAGATTTTCATGGGTCTTTTTCTTAGCTCATAAAACTGAAACAGCTGAGCTAATTAAAGACTTTGTCATTAAAATTGAAAACTTTTGTGATAAGAAGGTTAAGATTATTAGATGTGACAATGGCACAGAATTTAAAAATGTCACCCTGAATGATTTTTGCACTCTTAAGGGAATTTTTAGACAATATAGCTCCCCATGAACTCCACAGCAAAATGGAGTTACAGAAAGGAAAAACAGAAATTTAATTGAGGGAACTAGGGCCATGTTAAGTGAATCTTCATTACCTGTCACATTCTGGGCTGAAGCAATAAACACTATGTGCTTTGTCAACAACGGAATTCATATAGTTAAGAGATTAGGAAAAACATCATATGAATTGTTTTCTGGAAGAAAACCATTTGAGGGATTTTTCAAAGCTTTTGGCTGTCAATGTTCCATTTTAAGCACCAAAGACCAATTAGGAAAGTTTGATTCCAAAACTGATGATGGTTACTTCCTTGGATATTCTAGTGTTTCTAAAGCCTATAGAATCTTTAATAGAAGAACTAGAATCATAAAAGAATCAATCAATGTGATATTCAATGAATATACACAGAATGTTAGGGATTCAGGTGCTGAATGGCTGTTTGATTTAGACACGTTTGTGAATTCATTTAATAGTGTTTGCCCAGATGTTACAGAACAAGTGCAGGTATTAACAGAGAATGTAGCAAATGCTGAAGATAGTGATGACTTTGTACTAGGAAGACCAGCAAATGCAAGTGCAAGCCATCTACTTTGAATCAAGATCACAACAATTCAGTGGATGATACAACAATTGTAACTGAAGATCTTGCAGAGAGTCAAACTGATGCAGATATTCCTCAAGAAGAAGACATTCTAGTAAACTCTGATGATCAAGACAATGTTGTACAAAATCAAGAATTGCAAGCTGATGAAATTCATGTTGATTTGGGTGCACAACATTCCACTAACGATATTTCAGATGAACAAGTTAATGGGGAACTAAATTCTAAAAATCCTCAAGAGAATTCAGTTTTTCAAATGGAAGAAAATTCGGGGAACATTCAGAACAACTCGGAAGAAGGAAATGTAATTAATCATGATGAAGCACAACTCAATACTGATGAACAAATGCAGACTCTACCTACTGAACCAAGCCATGAACAACCCAGTGAAGTAACTTCTGAACCTTCACTTTTGTATGATATTGTCCCTAATGAAACAAACCTTTCTACTAATATTACTGGGGAAATTAACTCATTTTTAAAAGTTCACAAAACTCATCCTCTAAGTAATATTATAGGAAATTTGCATGATGGGATCAAAACTAGAAGTAGCTATGGTTCAGTCAATCTTTGCTTATTCTCTTGCTTTCTGTCTCAGCTAGAACCTAAAAATGTTGATATTGCTTTAACCATAAATAGTTGGGTAGAAGCTATGCAAGAGGAACTATTGCAATTTAAGGTTCAAGAAGTAGGTACTCTGGAAGAAAGATCAGTAGGAGCAAATGTGCTTGGAGTTAAATGGATTTTTAAAGTTAAGAATAGATGATAGGGGAATAATAGTGAGGAATAAGGAAAGACTTGTTGTAAAAGGATATACTCAGGAACAAGGTATTGATTATGATGATGTCTTTGCTCCAGTTTCCAGGATAGAGGCTATAAGATTACTCCTAGCATTTGCTGCTTTTAAGAACTTTAAAGTATATCAAATGGATGTAAAATCATCATTTTTGTGTGGAGTTCTTGAAGAAACAGTCTATGTTAGTCACAATCCTGGGTTTCTGGATCCTCAATTCCCTGATCATGTGGTCAAACTGGACAAGGCTTTATATGGATTACATCAAGCTCCTAGAGATTGGTATGAGACATTGTCCAAGTATTTGATTGATAATGGCTATTTAAGAGGAAATACAGATTAAACTTTATTCATCAAATCAGTTGGCCAGAAATCCATATTTGTTCAAATATATGTTGATGACATTATTTTTGGTTCAACTTGTGAAAAACTGTGTAAAGACTTTGAGCTTGTTATGAAGTCTAAATTTCAAATGAGCTCAATGGGTGAAATGTCCTTTTCCTTAGGACTTCAAGTTCAACAATTAGATCATGGAATTTTTATTAATCAGGGAAAGTATGTCAAGGATATATTAACCAAATTTGGGTTTTCTGATTGTAAATCTGCTTCCACTCCTGTTGACACTAGGGCCAAACTACATCCAGACTTAGATGGTGAAAGTGTTGACCAACATTTATATAGGTCTATGATAGGTTCCTTAATGTATCTTACTGCTAGTAGACCTGATATTATGTTTGGAGTGTGTCTGTGTGCTAGGTTTAAAGCTGCCCCTAAGGTATCTCACTTGGTTGCTGTCAAGAGGATTTTTAGATATATTAAGGGACAACCTTCATTAGACCTTTGCAATCGTAAGAATTCTACCTTTGACTTCTATGCATATACTGATAGTGACTATGGTGGCTGCAACTTAAATAGAAAATCTACCACAAGAGGTTGCCAGTTCTTAGGAAATAGGCTAGTATCTTGGCAATGCAAAAAGCAGACTTCTGTTTCACAGTCCTCTGCTGAAGCTGAATATATTTCTGTTGGTTCTTGCACATCTCAAGTGTTATGGATTCAGAATCAGATGTTAGATTATGGCCTTAATTTCATGAACACACCTATTCACATAGACAACACAAGTACCATGTTTATCACTAAGAACCCAATCCAACATTCTAAAACTAAGCATATTGAGATTAGACATCACTTTATTAGAGACTGCTTTGAAAAACATTTGATTCACTTAGTAAAGATTCATACAGACCTTCAATTAGCAGACCTTTTCACAAAGGCATTTGATGTAACAAGATTCAACTTCCTTGTTCAAACTATTGGTCTTATAAATCTTGATTAACTGTATTTCTTCAAAAAATATTTTGTACATATCTTTTTGATTTTTGCTTTCTTTTATTTGAAAATACAAAAAGAGGGGGAGAAGATGGATAAAATTCAAAAATATTTTTTTTGATATCTAGGATAGTCTTTTAATTCGGTGTACTTTTCTGTAATTCGGAGTAATTTTTCTTCAACTTCAGAAAAACTTCAAAAATATGTCATTTAAATTTGTATAGATAAAATCCAAAAAAAAAAAATAAAAAAAATATGTCCTTTCTGCTTGTAGGTTTAAACTCAAAAAGATTTTATTTCTATTCTATTTGCAAGGTTTTGAGAAAATAGAAAAAAAATACAAAAACAGTATAAAATTTGAAAATGTTTCACAAAACAAAACTTCTAAGAAATGAGTCATAAACATATGTTCCAGGACTATTTATTTATAGTTCCAAATATTTAAATAATTTCATGAAACCAAATGTTTTAACAAATGCACATATTTCTGTATTTTGAAAATCTTAACAACCTGTGGTTTATTCATTGCATAAGATCACTAAAATTAATATCTTTCGAATGAGAATTCAGTGATTGTCACGTAAAAAAGCAACATAATGTTATATTTTCAGCAAATATGAGCATCTAAATCTATTTATTCTAAAACTATAAAGTTTTAAAAGTGACTTTTTGATAATTTATTGACTTTGAGATCCTTGATGCTAACTTGATAAACGACAAAGACATGTGAATAAGTCCAAAATATTAATAAACTAGACCTTTGTCCCCTAAGATCCTTAATGCTTACTTGATAAACGGAAAAGACAGGGGAAGGAGTTGAACAATTGTACTATGTCAAATTTGAACCTAAAAATCATGCATTTAATCAAAAATATCTTGAGAGAAGAAGCAGTTTATAAGGTTGAGAAATCATATTCTAGGGACTCTCAATAAAGGTGGAAGATTAGTCATGTGTTCAGTCAAAATAATTTGAGCAGAATATGTCACAAAAGCTGTTTTGTTTTTAAGTAAATATGATATAAATGTCATATTTAAGTAAAATATCCATTTAATTTATTTCTACTTGACAAGAAGTGAAAAGTTTGATTGATTATTAAGTCCTTTTTAAACTATTAAAACTTGCAGTGAATGAATTTTTGACACATGATGAACTCTAATAGAAATACAGGTTTCTGCATTTTATAAGACATTTCATTTCTTGTGAAAATTTGCTATTATGAACTAACTTATGAAACTCTGGAATATAAGTTTCTGATTTTGAAAATAGAAATTTTGCTTCATAAATTATTTCAAGTTTGACTGACTTTTTGAATTATATTTGTTCTGGAGTTAATTTTTGTATCCCTGAAAGCTACAATGTGTTAATGTTGAACTAAAGTTTAAATATCTGTTGACTTTATTAACTTTCTTCTAGTTCGGAGTCAGTTTATACAATTCTGACTATTTGACTAAATTGATTTTTCTTTCAAATTCGGAGTATTACTTTAGTTCGGAGTCTGTTCGGAGTTTTAAATATAATTCTTAATATCGGGGAACTTTTGGTGTGAAATTAAATATAATATTTTCTCTAATTCATTATTTTATTAGTTTAAATTTAAATAATCATTTTTAATCAAAATTGCAGTTCTCTAAGTCGATTATAAATATCTAATCCCAATATAGTTTATCATTGTTTATTCCTCTGAGCGATTAAGTTTTAGCATTGTCTTTTCATTTTCTAGAGCCTTTTTCGAAAATCTGTGTTTCTTTCTCTGTTTTCTATCACTTGTTATATCTTTCTTAAGGTAAAATTTTGCTGTTTTATGAATTTATTTATGCATTTTTCTTGATTATACATCTTTTCTAATCATAATTTTGTGTTACATATGGCGTTTAAATTCAAACCTAAACATAATGTTGCAACATTCTTGGACATGACCCATTCTGAAGTAGATAATGACTGGAGGTTGATTATGGGATTTCTAATCAACTCAAATCTACAGGAAGCTATTTCAGAAGACCCAGTCCTTTACAATGATTTATTACAAGAATTTTGGACCAATGCTAGGTTTGAGATCATTGGAGGAGTGAGAACCATTACATCATCTGTTCAAAGAGAAAGTGTAATAGTTACTGAGGATGTGATTAGAAAGGTTTTAAGTTTGAATGATGCTGAAGGGATTGATAAATTGAGTATGGAGGAGATAAGAACGGTTTCCAGAGAAATTGGGTATGAAGGTGACTTCCCTGATAACATGATAAAGAAGGCAAGAGTGTCCTTCAACTGGAGAAATCTGATCCATGTGTTGGTGTGTTGTATGTCTGGGAGGTCTGGAGGATTTGATGAGCTTAATCAAACCTTAGCTTCTGCATTTGTTTGTCTCATTACTCAGAGAAAATTTAACTTCTCTAGTTTTATTATGGACAACATGCAGAGGATGCTAGAAGGGAATGCAACAAAATTCTTGCTATACCCTAGATTTCTCCAAATGATTCTTCAGTCTGAAGTACAGGGTTTAATGCTTAAAGGACCAAGTCTCAAAGATGAGAACATGAATTGGAAATTCATGGCAAACATGAAGAAGGCATTCACAAGGGCAAGAGTTGTATTTTCTGGGAATTTTACACCTTTCTTCCCATACATGATTGAGCAAGCTAGAGTAGCTATCAATGACTTCATTGAGTTTCAAGGGGAGGTAGCAGGAAATGTGATACAAGAAGAACAACAAGGTGCTCCTGTTCAAACTGAACAAGCTGAAGCAGAACCACAAGTTCTAGAAGAACAGTTGCACATGGAGGTTTTACATGTATCTCCTCAGATTCTTACTTCTTCTACTCCATCAAGGCCATCTGTGCAACAAGAACCCATGAATATACATCAAGTATATACAAGAACTAAGAGTCAAAGTGGGAATTTGAAGAAAATTGCAGAGCTCACCAAGCAAATAGTGGAGTTGGAGCTGCTGGTCAAGAGACAGGCTTCCTTGATCAATCAATTAAGGTGGAAGCAGACTGTGAATGGGGTCATTATGGAAAGCCTGAGAGCTAAATCAGGAGTACCAAACCCTATGGATGATGCATCCAAAATAGGGGGAGATATAGATTTGGATGTTGAAAATGTGGAGAGAATGGAGATAGATGGAATAAAATTGAATGAAGAAAGAGAGGTTATAGTAAGGGGGAGTGAGAGTGTGAGCATTAACCCCTCAGTAATTGAAAAGATTGTTGATAGTCTATCCATGGAAGTTGTGAGCAGAAAGGGAAAGGAGAAGGTTGAAGAAAAGAAAGATACCAGTTTTGAGAAACTAGAAAAGAATTCGGAGGAATTGGAAATAGGTTCGGAAGAAGAAATTGTTCAAACTGAGGAACTTGAAAGAAGATTCAGAGTGGTGGATCAGCATGGAGAACCTGTTGACCAAGCAACATTTGAAAAACACTTTGAAGGTATGTATGAAGGATTATTTGATGAATTGGCTGAAGAAACATTCACTATTAGAATTAAAGAAAGAGAGCCAAAGCCTTCACGTACTTATGATGGTTGGAATGAAGAGATTGGAGGAGAAAAAGTTGAAAAAGTCATCATTGATATTGATAGTGAGGATGATGATGATATGAATGAGGAGTGTGTAGTTAAACAAGAAGAGGATGAGAGAGAGAGGTTGAGAAGGAAGCTGAAGTTGAAAAAGAAAAGGAGATTGTAGTTGAAGCAAGTGCTAGCAGAGGTGAAAGAAGAGTAAAAAGTCATGCTTTGAAACCATAATCTTTGGTACCTTCCAAAGTGATGGGTATGAAGAAGAAATTGTTTAGTTTCAAGCAGTATCAGACATAGAAACAATACAAACTTCACTTAAAGAATTACCTTGTAACTATTGGGAGCATGAATGCAAAGTCTGTTGGTCAGATGAAGATTGAGACACTTGAAAAGAATTGGATGGATGTTCAAACAAAAGTGATGATTAGAACCATGAAAGAAAAGAGGGAAAAGATGGTTCAGGATATCATGAAGAAAAAGCAAACTGAAGCTGCTCATGAAGAATCAAATGTTAGAGAATCTTCTGCTCTTGAAACTGATCAACCTTCACAAACTGATATAGCAACATTGAAGTCTTTGATTGAGAAACAGAGACAAGATGTTCACTCTAGATCAAAAGTGAAGGTAGAAGAGATTGTTCAACATATGGAGAACCATCCATGGTTTTCTGAATCATCACTAAGAAATGAATTCATTCAATCTCAATCATCTCTAACAACAGACCACATCCAAGATCAACAAGATAATCAAGAAAAAGACAGTATGTTTGTCAAAACTTCTAAAACTTAATCATCTTCTCCGCCGGAGGATTACTATGTATATGATCCAACTGCTACTGCTATAATAGAAGATCTTTCAGAGTGGTTAGAGACAACTGCATATGATGGAGGGGAACTTGACAAATATGGTTTCCCTGTTGATGTTGATACTCATGATCAAAAGGAAGGCAACAGTTCTGGTTCAAGAATCAGGGATTTATCTGTTGAAGAACTGAGGGCAGAGAGAGAAGAGATTATGAAGTTGAAGAAAGGCATCCTTCCACCTATTGTAGGATGGAAATTTGATTATTGCTCTGGTGCAATTGTCATCAAAAGAAAGAGCTTAAGAGGAACAATGACCAAATATTACAGACCTACTGAACAGTTAAGAGAGATTTCAGTGGAGGATGTTGTGCAACTTAGCCAATTAAAACTGATCAATCATGGTGACTATCCTCAAGGGTGTGAATACGAGAACTTCATCAAAGACTGTGCTAAAACTGGATTTTCAAATTTTGGCAAGAAGTTCAATGCTAAGAGGAAGAGGGTTATTATGCATATAACACCAATGAAGAAGGTGAAAGTGATCAATCAAAAGGCTAAGATCCTAAGATGGTGGGCAGATTACTCCTCAAATGAAAGGGTTCTGAACAGGGAGGATGGAGTAGAAGAAAGATTGTATGAGATGGCAGATTTATGGGAGCTCACAAATGAAGATATCATTACACTGTCTAAACTACCTTTAGAAAGAATGGAACAAGATGACACAGAAGGTATGATGGCTTTGGAATGTGTAGTGATAGAGCTGAATAAAATAAGAAATGAACGAAGAGAAGGAAGATGATCTGTGATGAACATAAAGATGGGATGGGAGCTGACTATGTAAGACTAGGATTTTGGAAGCATCATCCAAGGGGGAGATTGTTGGAGCAGACAAGTCAAATGGTGAAGCTTCCAAAATAACCAATTCATAGTTTAAAGTAGTTTAGTATCAATTCGGACTCTCCGAATTGTTTAATAAAGTGTAAAGTTTAGGAAGGTTTCAGTTCGGGGGAAATAATTCTTCACCGGATTAGTTCAAGTTCCTCCGAACTGAACCAACTAAACTGTAAGTTTATGTCTACTCCGAAATGTTTTTTAATAAACATAAGGATGGAATTTATGTAATTGTTAGTTAGTACATGTCTATAAATAGTAGCTAGCTATCATGTAATATGCATGCTTTTGAACAGAATTGTTGATGTAACCTAATTTCCCGCCCAAATACAATTTTCATTCTACTTGTTCATTCATTGTTGATTATCATCTCTAAATCATTCATTCAATTACTTCCAACTCCGCTAGTTGTAATTGAGATCTTACACTTGTTGATAGCTTTTGAGGATTTACGAGACCTGACAGTTGTAGTGGCACATCCCCATAATATGTCTTTGTAGGTATCTCCCCTCCATGAGTTTTTCGTGCTTTCATGAATATGCCTAAATCAGTATTTGTGTTCAGCACATGGGAACACCTTTTCCATGGCAGGAGGTAATCCCTACAACAACAATAAGATGTTAATTATTAACATAAAGTACAAATAATTAAAATAGTACCATAATACATATGTGACAAAAACGAATTTTCCAAGGTATATTCCCGCCATTATTCTATTTTATCTCTTTATTTTCGATATTCGTTTTGACCCTATTGAGTATTATTCTGATTATTTGCGTTTTATCGTGTATTTATATTTATATACGTTTCGTATTCGTATATTACTTTCGTTTTGTCGGGTTAGTTATATTATTCGGGTTCCGCGTCGGAAGCGTATTTATTCCTAAGCGCCTGGTAGAAATAAGTATGTTCGTAAGTTAGTTAGGGATTTTATGCCTTTAATTATACGATTAAGAAAACGTTTAATATATATTTCAAAGTTAGTCCTCTAACGTACATTCTGTTACAAAGTTAGTCCCTTAACTGGACTTAACGGCAAAACCATTACAAAATCAGTCCTTTTAACCGAAAGCTGACTTTTGAAAAGTCAAAGGACTGCGTCGCAGTCCCCTATGACTACGACGCAGTCAGTGCCATATATGGCCAAAATGGTGGGTCGTTGTCACAAATCTTTGGACCATACTCTCACCATCCCGAGTTCTCCCTGTCTTTTTGGCATTTAGCCCACACATTTTGGATCTCAAACTTAGCCCTTTGACTCTTTTCTTTTCCTTTCTTTTGCTTTCAAACAAAACACACACACACACAAACATATTTTCTCTCTCAAAAACTTTCTCTCAACCTCCCTTTAGAACCTTATATTCCCAATCAATTACATCACAAAAATCGTCCATCTTTACCAAGGAATTCATCACCAAGTCGGGGCATTCATCACCTAGTTGTTCTCTTTTCGTTTTCCTCCATTTCGGTATGTTTTTCTCGCCATTTTGTTCTTAAACTTTCTTTATTTTTCATAAACTTTCTGTTACTTTTGGTTAGAAAACATAAACATACAACTATATAAAAGAAAATCCGAAAACAAGTTTTATTATAAAAGTTATCATTTTCGTTATTTAAAACTATAATATATAAAAATGTATTTTTACTCTTATAAACACCTAAAATGTGAAAGAAAACACCTATAATATATATTCTGGGCATAAGGTACAAATTTCTTTCGAAAACATTGGCTAAAACTCTTGAAAACATAAAGTTATTGCTGTTTCGTAGCCTGTTGCGCCGCAACGGGGCTAACGAAACAAAAATTGGCTTAGCATAACAAGCCAACTGTGCCACAGCCCCTGACAGCTGTGACGCAATGCGGGTGCCCAGCTCCATAATCTTGTTTGTTTCGTTACTTGTACACCGAAACAACCCCCGTAACACTCTAACGCAACAAGTTGCGTAACAACCTTCAAGTAGCGCAACAATATACTACGTGACACCCTAGTACCATAACAAACCTCCGTAACAAGTCACGTAACAAGAATTTTAGCGTAACAAACATCTTAACGAAACAACCACTGCGCCGTAGCCAACCCGCGCTGCGACGCAACGAGCATATTTTCAGCAAAACAAAAGTTAACGAAACAAAGCTTGTCACGCAACCCTTGTGGCGCAACACCTATCCAACGTAACAAGGACTTGCGTAAAACCCCTCTTAGCGTAACAAAGAATCACGTAAGACTCTCTTACATAACAAACTTACGAAACAAGAAACATTGCGAAACAAGAAACATTGTGAAACAAGGCACTGCGTCGCACTCACCCCTTGATGCGACACAGTCATGCCACAAATTTCTGTTTATTTGGTTTTCGTTACTTAAAATCTTCATCGGTTATTCTAAAGCGTATTCTTACATCAAGTATAATACATTTACTTAAACATATGTTTTGAACTCCAAACATAACAATAATCTAATGTATAACGATATTAACACGGTTTTAAATGAAAACGTATAATCTTTCGATAAAACGTACATCTCTCCAATAATCGACTGTAATCTTAAACTCTTTTATAATTAAAGTATAAGATCGTCGTTTGACACAAAAGTATGTTATAATATATTCGAAATACTACTTTTTGGAGCGATATTATTTATTTATCACATAACGTTAATCGTATAAGGCAACCCTACTAAACTAAAGATACTTGGACTCATTTACGGTATTTGTGCTAGGGCACTTAGGCGTTGGAGCATCGGTTGCTTGATTTGTCATTACCCGACATATTTTATCGCTTTACTGTGAGTTATACGTTGCCCTATTACTGTTTTTAATATTTATACGAGCATGTTGAGCGTTTGTCAAATGTTTATACTTATATTATCTTGATTAGGCTGGTAGATTATGTTGCCTTTAGATTTAAGTGTCCCTTTACTTATACGGCCTTGGTGGTAGTATAGGGCCCTCAATGCAAACCTGTTAACTCTTTATGAGCCATCGGTGCGTATATATAGATCTATAAGGGTTTTACAAACCCTCATCGCTGTTATGGGATTATGACCTCGATGTTATGACCGGTTTAATTCGTGATATTGCTTTAGTTTGACACACTAAGGTAGAGGGTTTTGGTTGCCTTTTAATGTAAGGTTCAGGTGCAAACGATATCTAGGGCTATACATAGATCTTACTAGACTCCCTGATTCAAGATATGTTATCTATGGTCTTTATCATTTTATTACTGATTTTATCGGGTCAAAACTTACTAAACTTTTATACTTGCGTGTTTTTATGAAAATGCGTATAACCCACCAAATTTTTGTTGACGTCTCTTTTTAAGCCTTTTCAGGGATTTGAAGTTACACTATTTGCAAGCTATGCTTTTGTATAACTACTTGGATATTTGAGCTTTGGAACTTGTTTACATTCGATTTGTATTAGTTCCTGTTATATCCAAACTTTGTAGTTCACTTTTGTAATTTGATTCGGATTCATGTAAACCTTGTAACCAAATTCGTATTTTATCTATTGATGATTGTATTGTTATTTATGTTTGATGTAACCTTTGAAATCTCTGATACCGTATTGACTGCACACCTCGGGTTTCCGCCTGAGCGGGGTGTGACAACATACCTTTTGCCTGCCACTTATGAATGTAATATCCGACATGTTGGTCGAATTCAGTTCATCTCCCAAACATGTGAGAAACCATATCCATGAATCACATGTTTCAGCCTCCACAACCCCATATGGAAGTGGGTAGGTACCATTATTTCCATATATACCAACATCAATTTAGATTTACCAAAAAATAGACCATTCATGTGACAACCATCAACACCTAGTAAAATTCTCATCCCTAATTTAAAACTTTCTTTTAAAGACCCAAGATAAATACAAATCCTCCTAAACTGCCTATGTGCACTGTTAACATCCATCACATCCTCAATGTCTATCTTCACAGTTGTATCTAAATTTGTCTCTTGAAGCTCAAGTACATAATACCTCAGTAAATCATATTGGTGAGTATAATCTGAATTTTTAATTTTCCTTAGAAAATTGATATCTGTAATAAATATATTTGGGTTAAAAAAAGAAAGTTATACTTCATTAAAGACTAGTAGCGTACCCGCACTACACGACATGATAACATAAAATAGTCGATGCTGGTAAAAGTCGATCACCTATAGCAGCAACGAAAAATAGAGCGTTGTTCAGTAGTGGTGTTCATCCAAACTAAATACCATTGTACGGACTTATAGTAAAAATTATTATTCCAAATGGTTTATTACCAATTAAATTATTGTAATAATGTTTATCTTTTATTAATATTTATTAATAATTATTGATTATGAATTGAAGTATATATAAAATAATTTAAGAGTGAGTTATAAAACTCATTTATTAAATATTATTTAATTTATAATATTGGATGATTAAAAATAATTTAAGAAAATTGAATTATCTTAATTTTGTTTATTTAAAATTAAAACTTTAAAGGTTATATGCTTTGTAAAGTAGTACCGATATAGATTTATATTAAAAATAAGTGATAATTTGTTAAATTTATTACTTAAAAATAATATTATTTTTAAATCATATACAAATAAAACAGACTTTTCAAAATTTTCATTAACTTAGGCTATGCGGAGTGGTGAGTGATGAGTGATGATGATGTGGAGTGATAGAGGTTTTTTTTAGGAGAGATGGTGTGATTTGTAGGAAAGAGAGTGTGATTTTAGGAAAGAGGGTGTGATGATGTGGAGTGATAGAAAATGGGTGGAGTGGTGAGTGATGATGTGGAGTGATAGAGATTATTTTGTAATCGTTAAAACACAAAAACACCCACAAAACGCCGTGACTACCAAAACGCCACCACCATAACGCCCCCATAACGCCCCCACCGGAGTGGTGTGGGGGCGTTATAGATGCTTAGTTGGCGCTGACGGGGCCTATAACGCCCCTTTTTTTTCCCACTCCGTGTAGTCTTAGGCTATGCGGAGTGGTGAGTGATGAGTGATGATGATGTGGAGTGATAGAGGTTTTTTTTAGGAGAGAGAGTGTGATTTGTAGGAAAGAGAGTGTGATTTTAGGAAAGAGGGTGTGATGATGTGGAGTGATAGAAAATGGGTGGAGTGGTGAGTGATGATGTG
Organism: Senecio squalidus; assembly: GCA_910822075.1. Lineage (NCBI taxonomy): Eukaryota > Viridiplantae > Streptophyta > Magnoliopsida > Asterales > Asteraceae > Senecio > Senecio squalidus. The sequence continues at coordinate 17,995,156 of CAJVGC010000432.1, read as the reverse complement.
GAGTGATAGAGATTATTTTGTAATCGTTAAAACACAAAAAACACCCGCAAAACGCCGTGACTACCAAAACGCCACCACCATAACGCCCCCATAACGCCCCCACCGAAGTGGTGTGGGGGCGTTATAGATGCTTAGTTGACGCTGACGGGGCTTATAACGCCCCTTTTTTTTTTCCACTCCGTGTAGTCTTACAAACGAAGATGAATATATTGGCGTTATGTAAAAGTTATTGTGTAATTCACCAATACCAATGAGTTGACATTCATATATTATAATAAATTATTTTGCAACAGAAAGCAAAATGCCTTTTGTAGTTGTTGAAAGCTAGAAAACGTGATTTTCTAAGCAGTTTACAGAAACTATATAACTATTTAAAAATAGAAAAATAAGCAATAGATATAGTCACTTTGGACAGTATTGTAAATAACGACATTATAGAGGGCGAAATATAAAAGGGCATATTTGTCAATTAATTTTCAAAAGAAAAGGGTAATATTGTCATTTTGACACAAACTCCGGTAGCTATAACAGCCAATCATCCGTAACAGTTGAAAAAACAAAACCCAAATTTATTCTTTTTTCGCGCCAGATTCCAACAAACTTAGTGTGTGTTACTGTGTGAGAGAGAAAATCAATGTCTGATTCCTCTAGTTTCTCGACTCAAGCTAACGCTTTATTTCGAAAGAATTTAACTTTTCAGGTTTTTTATTTTAAATTTTTTTTTAGGTTTTGTTTATTGTTTTAATTTGTTTAATATATGTATTAATATTAATTTATTTGATTTTATCAGAGAAGGAATATCAAGACAAATTTGAGGCTTATATTATTTCCAATTGTTCTCTGTTTATTACTTGTGTTACTGCAAGCAGTAATCAATAACGAACTCGATAAGCCTTCGAATAAATGTGGCTGTACTTGTATTGATCAAAACGGTGATGGTCAATGTGAGAGAGTTTGCGGTATTCAATACTCCGATTTGTCTCAAGTTGCTACTTGTACTATCCCTACTCCGCCTGAATGGCCTCCCATATTGCAGTTACCTGATCCGCAGTTTCGTGCTGTGAGAACTGATTTTTATTCGTTTGGGGATTTGCCCAGCGATAGATGTAGGGATACTGGTTCTTGTCCTGTTACTGTGCTTATGACTGGGAATAATCAATCCCTTGGAGAGAGTGAGTGTGTCGGTTTTGTTATTTTTTTTTTGCAGATTTAGTTGCTGACGTATTGATCAAAATAAATTTATGATTGATTTATTATATTTGATAGGGTTGTCTAGAAATATGTTCCCAAGTTCATCCGATTTTACTTCATCCAATGGCTTGGCTGGTGTTGTTTTGGTTAGTTATCGTTTCTCTTCACATATTCCAAATTTAGCTATTCGGATTTATGTGATATGATTGCATAGATATATCTTTTTTCTTTATCAGGGGTCAGCTTCAAAGACTGATATGTTTAACTTTCTTGAGCCGGCCTTCTTCTCGAGTAATCCAGTCTACTATGTTCAATCTCAGTGTGGATCCAATTCCACATTTTCTATTTCGGTTCCAGTAGGTTTCATGGAACTGGAGAAAGGTATCGTCTATTTATTAATTAATTAGTTTAGTTTTGCTTGACATACTTGCGTTTATAATAGCTTAGATGCCAGCAAATGATGCACCCAACAGTACTCGTAGTAACATATCTAGCACATGTAGCTTTCGACTAATGAATAATTAAAATATCTTTATGGTATGGGAAGTCGATTTGTTTATTTTCTCTAACTGATCTTATATTATTAACGTAGAAATAAGATGCGTCCAAGGTCAACATTTATGGCGCAACAACTCTGCTGATATTAACAATGAGCTATATGTGGGATACAGGAAGGGAAACCGTGAGGAGAAAATTAATGAGATATTAGCAGGTTGGTTGACCCACAGTCCCACACATATTTTGTTGCGATAACGAAGTAACTGATCAAAGCATTGATTGTTTTTCTTTTTTTTCTTTTTAACATTTCCACAGGCTATGATTTCTTGAATTCAAATACCAATAATTATAATGTGACAGTATGGTATAACTCTACTTACAAGAATGATACAGGAAATGGACCCCTTGGAATGGTCCGGGTTCCTCGCTCAATAAATTTGGTACACAATCTTCATTTGCAGCATGAATAGAAATTTCATTCCACACACGCTGTTTTCATATATTAGTCAACGCTATGCTTCTCATTACAAGTCCTTTTTGCTATTTCACTTAATCAGATAGGCATTAAATACTGAATTTATTTTGTTGGCAATCAATTGGCAAAATTTGACATTTCCAACTTGTACGTATACAGGTGTCAAATGCTTTCCTGCAACTTGTGGTTGGGCCTTCTACACAAATGCTGTTTGATTATGTAAAAGAAACACCCAAACCTGAAACCGAAATCAGACTGGATTTCTCTTCTCTCCTTGGACCTTTATTCTTTACATGGGTCATTTTGCAGCTATTCCCTGTGAGCAAAATCTTAAATTAAAAAAATATTTAGAATTAAGTACAGATAATTAGAGTTTTCTCTTAAGTTCATTTTAATCACGAAATTTGTTGCAGATTGTACTAACAGCTCTGGTGTATGAGAAGCAACAAAACTTAAGGATCATGATGAAAATGCATGGGCTTGGGGACGGTCCTTATTGGATGATTTCTTATGCATACTTCCTTGCCATATCTGTGGTGTATATGTTCTGTTTCGTGGCCTTTGGTTCAGTTGTAGGTATAAAGCAGCAAAAACTGAATTACACTTTCTTCGTTTTTTAAGTTTTTATTTTTCTTAACTAATGCAATTCAATTTGTTGCAGGGTTAAAGTTCTTCACATTGAATGACTACAGCATCCAATTTGTGTTTTATTTCATCTACATAAACTTACAAATAGCTCTGGCTTTTCTAGTGGCCGCACTTTTCTCTAATGTCAAAACTGCTGCAGGTTTGTTGTCAGATTTTTCGTATTTATTTTTTGAATGAGAGATTTATGACTTATATCGACATTGATTATGACAGTTGTCGGATACATAACTGTGTTTGCAACTGGTCTCTTGGGAGGATTCTTCTTCCAGTTCTTCCTCCAAGATAAATCATTTTCAAGTAAGTAAAGATGCAAGCAACGTAGTCTAGATCACTAATCATGTTGCATAAATTTTTGGAAAAGCATATAAAGTGACATTGAGCATTGTCTTGTTTAGAGATATGTATGATATCACGGAGGTTGTAAGATTGGAAGTTTGGTTAACGGGTTCAGGTTGAAAGTTATCATTTTTTAGTAGGGGCTATATGTGTTGATCCACAAACACTGTATTTTTTATGTTTTAAAATTTGTTAATGCCTTGTGTTATGATTAGCATTTTTAGACTTTTGCGCCTCCAAACCCGTTTAACCGTTTGACACATTCCCTTTTAGTTAGTCTTTTTTTTTATCTGTCTGAAATAAAAACACAAACGGAATCAACACATGCAATTGGGTCTAAATTGCCACATTTAATATTTTATTGTTTACATGCTGTTTCTCTAAATAGTTTTTACGTCCTTTGCAGGAGTTTGGATAGTTGTGATGGAGTTATATCCAGGGTTCTCTCTATTCGCTGGATTATATGAATTTTCACAGTATTCATTTATCGGAAACTATATGGGCACTAAAGGAATGCGTTGGGGAGACATAGGTGACAGCAATAATGAGATGCGTCATGTCTTAATAATCATGATTGTGGAATGGTTGGTTGTTTTCGTTATTGCATACTACATTGACCAGGTTGTAACATCAGGAAGTGGGGCCCGAAAAAGCCCACTTTTTTTCTTGGAGAATTTGAAAAAAAAGCCTTCAACGTCATTTAGGAAAACCAGTTTAGAAAGACAGAGTTCAAAAGTATATGTGCAACTGGAGAAGCCTGATGTTTTCCAAGAGGCAAGCAGTTCATTTTACTCTAGTTTCAAAATAAAAAAAGAGCATAAGATATTAATTTATGTGGACTCAGTTGTTCGTTTTATTTACAAAATAGGTGAATTAGTCGGTCATTTATTTATACTAGGAAGATACTGTTGCCATTAACCTCTCCTAAAGTGAGATCATGTATATTAAATTTTGACCTTAACCTTTGGTTACTTTTAATCGTTTCCCCAGAGAGAGAGGGTTGAGAAGTCACTACTTGAACAAAACACGAGTCATTCTATTGTCTGCGATAACCTAAAAAAGGTATATCCAGGAAGGGATGGAAACCCGGAAAAATTTGCAGTTAGAGGGTTGTCACTTGCATTATCTCAAGGGGAATGCTTTGGTATGCTTGGTCCAAATGGTGCTGGAAAAACCTCCTTCATTAATATGGTCAGTTTGAAAATATGTTTTACTCTTGATTCATAATTTGTTTTTGTTTATTTAAGACCACACATATCGGTAGATACATGATATATCCCCGCCTCTTTGCCGCAGTTCTTTCTGTAATATTTGACTATTTTTCAGTGTTTATGTAGAGGTGGCATATTGCGCAGGTTGGGTAAGGATCTGGATAGAACGGGTAGTTTTTATACGTGCTAGGTCGGGTTTACCCAAAACTATTTTACTAACACTTCTTTACTCTTTATATGTAACACGTATCAAGTGTACTATTGTATCAGTAAAACTCTTTTTTACAAAATGAAATGATTTGTGAGGTTTATGCATTAGAAAATACATTTTGGAAGGTATTTAACCCATTCGTCCCATTTTCTTTTAAATTAATCTTTGGATTACCGTAAAAAAAAAATCCTATTCACTGTTTCCATAGTTGACTCGGTTGCCTTGTTCCAAATATATTGTTTTACATGTTACCGGTTTGTCAGGGTAAATTTTTCATAACATGGCATTATAAGTCTCTTTTTATCTGAGAAAAGATTATGTACTTTGACCGAAAAAGAGGTTATAATACATATCAATTAAGAAAAATATCTTGAGTTATAAAACATATCTTGAATCTATACATATATAAATCTCAAACTAAGGAAAGCGTGTTGGTGTTGACAGATGATTGGGCTCATGAAACCAAGCTCAGGCACAGCATATGTTCAAGGTCTGGATATAAGAAGCAACATGGACCAGATTTATGCCAACATGGGTGTATGTCCTCAGCATGAGTAAGTATCAAGATCACTTTAGAACAAACAAATGTTCTTAGTTTCACTGATCACGTTGGTTGAATAATTTGAATTATTTCATTACTACTAACAAATGCTTTGTATAGCCTGCTCTGGGAAACCCTAACAGGTAGGGAGCATCTTCTGTTTTATGGAAGGCTTAAGAACCTCAAAGGTACCGCCTTGACACAAGTAAGTTTGCATTCCCCTCAGACATTTTCTTCCGTTTATGCCAACATGGGTGATGTACCTATCAGTAGAGGTAGAAACATATTCGGTTTGAAACCTGTCACTTTATAGTCCGGGTCAAAATAACACTTATAGTCCGGGTCAAAATAACACTTTGGTGCATTTGTAATATATTTCTGTAAGAAAATATGATGCTCTAATTATGACAGTAAAAACAATATTATTAAAATATATGAATAAATACAGTTTTAGAGGTTGTATACAGAAAAAACTAGACTTTAGGCGACTTTTTAATACTTTAACCCATTCCACGTTTATGGGTAAAAGGGTCAAAATTGTTCCTCTATTACCAAGATATATATTGATCTTTTTCTGATTCTTGAACTTAATTACTGGTAAATTTTTTCATTTTAGGCGGTAGAAGAATCTCTTAGAAGTGTTAATCTGTTCAACGGAGGGGTTGCTGACAAGCAAGCTGGGAAGTACAGTGGAGGCATGAAAAGAAGGCTTAGTGTTGCTATTTCATTGATCGGAGATCCGAAGGTATGTTTAGTTATCCATGTTATTAGTTGACTTCCAGAGTATCTTTTCACACGTCCTGCTCTGATATTACTGTCAACTTAACTTATATAGGTTGTGTACATGGATGAGCCCAGTACTGGATTGGACCCAGCTTCAAGAAACAATCTATGGAATGTGGTGAAGCGGGCTAAACAAAATCGTGCAATTATCCTCACCAGTAATCCTCTTATAACCTTTCCTTCCAGTTTAAGAAAATGAAAACTCTTCGACAACAAGTCTATTTATCTTCATTCATAGTAATCTTTGCTTTTTAATGCTCCCTCTGTCCCAAAATTATCTGATTTGGATGATGTAAATGTTTCAGCACATTCTATGGAGGAAGCAGAGCATCTATGTGACCGCTTAGGTATTTTTGTCGATGGCAGCTTGCAGTGTGTCGGCAATCCTAAAGAGGTACTGTTAATTTTTGTTTCATTATGAAAAAAGTGTACCTGGATACACTCACTAACTTAGACTAGTAATGTGATCGCTACCTGCATGTGCTATCAAATTATTACATATCTTCTGTCTGCCTACCCTGCTTGCCTCATATGATTTGGAATTTTTAGAAGTGGCAATTACAACCCACTACATATAAATGATCCAATTTAAGGTTTGTTATTAATCTCAAATGGGACAAAACAAAAGATGTAGCTAAAGGGAAACGGGTCAAATTTATCGAGTGGGCAAATTGGTTGAATGGAGCTTAAAGTCTACTCGAAATGCGTACAAATTTCAAAATCATTTTAATTTTAAGATTTAAATTATTGCTTTTGTTATCATGATAGATACATTTATTATGTATAGAAAGTGGTCAAAAAGTGGTTTGGGTCAACGCAATCTTACCTGGTCCGTTTTGGCCCGTGCTAAGAAACGATAACTTCGACCCAAATCCGGTTTGACCTGTTACCCATCCTTTGCGACCCATTACAATCCAAATCTGATTTTATTGTTAAAGTTTTGATTACAAAAACTGAAAATGAATTTGATCTATTGCTTAGGTGAGTTTAATTCCCACATACTTTTTCCTTTATTGGAAAGATGTTTCAACTCGGTCTCTGGTTGTTTATGGTTCTCAAAAGACAAAAGTAGAAATAGATGTTTGTTTGTTTTCTCATTTTATATAGTATTATAATTTTATCTTTATTTCAACAAGGATAGTTGAAGGGTAGATATGGCGGTTCATACGTGTTCACAATGACAACATCCTCAAATCACGAGACGGAGGTAGAGAACCTTGTGAAGGGTCTCTCGCCGAACGCTAATAAGATATACCAAATATCTGGGACACAGAAGTTTGAGTTACCAAAACAATCCATCAAAATAGCAGATGTTTTCCGTGCAGTTGAGGATGCCAAAAGCAGGTTCACCGTTCAGGCATGGGGCCTTGCAGACACAACCTTAGAAGACGTTTTCATAAAAGTCGCTCGAGAGGCTCAACCATTCGATGTTCTCTCATGAAAACTTCAGTTAAAGGTCATCAGTTTAAATTCTTATTTCTTGGCAGTAGATTGAAAGAGAGTATATATCCATATATACATATAAAGTATGTTTTAGTTTTGTATAAATTTGAATCATTTGTTGCAGAAAATCAACCACATGTGGTGTTTTCGCGTATAGTTTGTATCTTATAAACATACAACTTTTTGCTTTATTTTTGGGTAAAGTTTATAAATTTGAAATGTATTTTCATATATGTCCCATTATTATAAAGAATATGTCGAACAAGCAGATTTGAAGACAAACTCAAATGCCATTAGTTATGTTGTTTTCACTAAATCATTGAAAAAAAAAACTTTTTACAAGTTACCATCTAGGAACTTTTTCGATAAGGGTGTGTACTCAAAAGTTTTTTTAAATGTTTAAAATTTTAAATGTCTAATGAAAGCTCTCGGAATATTGTTTAAAATATTTTATTCGACTCCGGATCTAAGATGTTTTAGTAATTATGAAAAGGGAGAATTTCAAATATGTCATTGTCAGGATCGTTTAAGTTCTATAACCCAAACACTTCTAATAAAGATCTTGATCTATCAAGGAAGTTCAGCAACGAATGAACACCTTGATATTACAAGTTTATCGAACAAACAAATATTGTATAAGAGAAAACAGTTATGAACAATAATGTATGTCGAATTATAAGCCTCAATTATATTGAACAAAGTGAATCAATGCAACGTGTTTTCTATCAATTATAAGGATCTATATATATAGACTTTGAGGCTAACATATCTACAAATAGGAAACATCTATTAAGGGAATTACAATCTAATTCTAATTGTAATACTAAACTTGCTAAACTTGCGTAGCAATCTTGTTGCAGTAGAAACAAACAGCAGTAGTAATGAGAATATGCAATAGTAATGATCTTGCAGTAGTAACACTGTCTTCAGTAGTAACTGTCTTCATTCCGTATTAATAACTTCTGTCCGTATTAATGAAGCAGTACTTCAACAATAGTAGTAACGAGCAACATTAATGAAATTAAAACTAATTTAACTAAGTTTCAATCCCAACAATCTCCCCCTAACTTGAACTTTTATTACTAATGAAAGTACAAGTTTTTATACAGCTTTTAAATACTTTACATTACAAGATACTATCACTCTTCTCTTGATCTTGGCTCCTTCTCTTTTGCTTCTTTGGCTAACTCTTCACTCACTTACCTCATTATCCTCCACACTAATTCATGAGCCATCCTGGAAGCAATTATACCATGAAGTCTAACCTTAATCATCTCTTTCAGTGTTCTCAACCCCAGATCATACCTCTTTTCAACTAAATAGAACTGCATAGCTTCATGCCTTCTAACTATTGAGTAAACTCCACTTCTTTCATATAGGTACCATTTGATCACAGGGTTGTTGACTCCTCCTTACTTGAATGCAAGATTCACCATCTCTTTTTCAGGGCTAAACATCCCATTAAGCCAATCCATCGCCATATCTGTTCCGGAGCTAAACATCCCATTAAGCCAATCCATCGCCATATCTGTTCCAGAGCACTCACCCCTGAACCTTGAATACTTGATCATTCCAATATCATATAGGCGCTGCATGTCTTCTCTTGAGAAATCCCTGATCATTCTGTAGAAAGCAGGTACAACTGTCTTAGACTTGTCTGGTGACCAAGTAAGTTGTCTTGTTTGGGCCACCAACATATTCCCAGTCGATTATCTCAGGAAGCTCAACAGCCAACGGTTCAATCCTTAGTCCTTCCTCATGTACAATGAGAGCTGAACAATCATCTTCAGAAAGTTCAATGTCCCCTTCCTTCTCTTCAATTGGAACTTTGACTGGCTCTTTCTTGATAGATACTGATACACTTGGACTTCCTTCAGTAGTAGTTGAAACAGTAGGAATGTCACTTTGTCTTTGTCTTTTCACTGGTACTCTTGTAGAGTGTGACTTCTTTCTTTTCAACTCCTCTGGCTGTTTAGGCTTGACTGGAGCAAAAGGGTTATAACTTTCATTCCCTTGGGCATCAAACATTGCTCTTCCAGTCTCTTGAGCTCTCTTCATGGATCTCTCCAACTCAAATTGTTGTTGATCTTGTTGTTTTGTAAGTTGAATTTTCTTGAGATAGTCCTTCTTCTTCTCCTTTTAAACCAATGCAAGCAAATTTCATATCTTCATTGGGCCCAGAGACTTTCCATTGTATCCTTTTGAATTTAAGTAGGACATGATCTTTTGCTTGTAACCAGCGAGCTTCTCTTGTGTGGTTTGTTTCTTAGCAGTTTTCCTTTTCTTCTCAATCTCTTCATCTCTTTTTATTTGAGCTAACTCTTTTTCTTGCTCAGCTAGCAGGAATAAATGTTCTGCTTCAATCTTCTGAATTTTCTCAAACTCTGCTTTTTGAAGTTTGGTATGAATTGCTTTAATTGTCTCAAGGTCAGTACCCACATCCAACTCTTCAGAAGCCAGTTGAAGGGCAATTAGCTCATCCATTATCTTTATTCTCTCCTTCATCTTCTTCTCTTTATCTTCCTTACTTGCCTCCACAACTATCTTCTTTCCCTTTGCCTTCTCAGCTGGTTCCACTTGTGGTCTTGGCCTAGGAATGTAAGATCTGTGAGGAGGAATTATAGGTATCATACCTCTATCTTTCTCTGCTCAATGATTTTACTTCTTTCCAGCTTTAGAAGCTCTACAGCAGCTGCTTGTTCATCAATAGTAGGAATTGGTGCTGCAGTAGTAACAGTTGTAACAACTATTGTTGCTTCTGTGAAGATTGCTGCTGGAGCTTCAGAGAAAATAGTAGTTGGAGCCTCTCCTGTAGGAATTGATACTTGTTGAGCTTCAGTAGAAACAAGAAGATCAATAAGAATGGAGCTTTCAGTAGAAATAGGAGGCTCAGTAGAAACAGCTCCTTCAATATTAACAGTAGAAAGTGTTGTAGTAGTAATGACAGTAGAAACTGTTGGAGCAGTAGAAACAAGGTCTTCCGTAGAAATGAACTCTGCAGTAGAAATAATGATTGTGTCAATTGCAGCAGTAGTAATCACTTCTTCATCTTGAATCTTTTCTACTTCCATTTCCTGCTCCCCCTCAAGAATATGCTCCTCCTTATCTTCTTCCTCAATATCCATCTTTTCTCCCTCCACCTTAATATCATCTTCTTCTTCTTGCTCTGAGGTAGCAGTAATAACTGTATCCTCACTCCTTCTCTCTAACTCCTCCCCCTTGACTACAACATCTTCTTCTATTGACAAAACATCTTCTATTTCTTTCTCCCCCTTTTTGTCAGTAGGTGGAGTGTCATCTGAAGAAGAAGAAGAGCTGGATGGTCTTGGAGATGTTCCAATACTCCTGGTTTCTGGGTTCTTGTGCATCAATTGAGCTGTAAATATTTCATGTTGCTTCACCAGCTTATGCACTAATTGTGTTAAAGTGGCAAGTTCCTCCCCTTGTTGATCCACTTTAACTATAAAAGTTTGGCACAGTTCCATCAAGTCAAGGGTAGAGTAATTATATCTATCCTCACTCCTTGCCTGTTGAGTACCAACAGGTGGTGGATCATAGGATGTAGAGGGACCCTTCTACCTAGCATAAGCTTGTCCCTCCCCCAAGGTCTATTGGGGCCTGGGACCACGTTCCAAAGATGCCACAAAAGCAGCATCAATGGGTTGTGTTACCTTGGGTTGGGTCTTAAGGATGCTCAAACTGTCTTGTGCCTCACTATAAGAAGTAAGAGCAAAAGTAGTAGGAGCCCTTCCCAAATGGTCTTCCCCCTTCTTAGCGAACACCTCAGTAAGACTCTGGGAGAAAGCTCAGTGTGTTCCCATGTAGTAGCCTCACCTGAAGATTGTTCAGGTAAAGTAGTGGAATTTATTGGAGTAGGGGTTGGTTTAGGCTTAAGACGCTGAGGAAACCCTTTTCCTTTCTTGTGAAAGTAGCAACAATTGGTGGTGGTTGATGATGTGTAGAATCATAAGGTGGAGTCACAAGAGTGGTGACTATAGGTGCAGTTAAAACTGGAGGAATGCTCTCAGTAGAAACTGGAGGAACACTAACAGTAGAAACTGCATTTGTTGCCTCAGGGATAACAGCTGCGGTACTTGCAGTAGGAAGAGAAGTAGATGGGGGTTGAGACAGAGGTGAAGTCACTTGTCTCTCATCTTCAGCAGTTGTTCCTACCATCATTGTAGGGAATAATGGTGTAACATTGTTTGAAAAACCTTTGTTTACCCTTCTCATGTTGGCAAACACTTTCTTGGCATGAGAATGAGCAGGAAAAACATTTTGGGATCTAGTTAGATCCATTATTTCACAATTTAAGATATGCTGTAAGAATCTTGGGTACATTAAAAATTTGTGTTTAGGATTGGCCAAGTTCCACAACATACTATCAAAGATAAGATTTGAAAAATTGTAGGTTTGGTTAGTGGCAAGACAAACCATGGCTGTTGCCAAGGAATAACTTGCCTCATTCCATCCTGTTCTCTTTTGTGAAATACATTGTTGCAAAGTATGCATAAAGTATTTCCATTGGGGGGGACAGTTTTGCTTTTAAAAACGTTGATGTTTTTAAGTCCCCCTCATAGCCCATTCGTCTAAAGTTTTCAAAAACAGTTTCGTTAGGTAGAGAGCTTATACCTTCTCCATCTTGAAGTTGAAGGTGTGTTCTGATTGTAGCCTCTGAAACTGTGACCTCTTTGCCATCAACGGTGGCATGTATAACTAGTACCTCTCCCTTTGAAGATACCACATCAGTATTCCAAAATGCTCGTATGTGATCTTTATGAATTTCTGGACTAATTGTTAGAGCAAACTTTATATGGGACTGCTTCAAGAAGTCAATTATCGGATAAAAATCAGTGTTTTCTTTATTCTTTTTAAAACAAGCAACCATGTTGTGGCTTTCATATAACTGTAAGTCAGCCATTGTTGTTTAATCGTAAGAATTTTGATGAATCAGTGAAAGAAAACTAGATTTTGAGTTGCAATGGTAACTTTTTAGCAATTAGGGTTCTTGAGATGAAAAGTAATCAATGGAAAGATTAAATATGAACCCTATTTATACGCTTAAGATTATAACAACTTGACGAGTTGGATTAGACTCGCGTGATGATTAAAAAGGACGGTTCAATCGTGTAATGCCACATGTTTAAAATTACTGAAGCCGAATTTTAAATTTTGAGGTCCAATCACAAACCGCCACGTGTTAAAAGTTAGTTGCAACTTGAGATTTGACAACGCAGTATTAACAGAGTAATCTTATTAATTAAGAAAACTCTGCAATAGTAATCGTTGCAGTATTAACAAATAATGACCGTAGTAATGAGGTTAATTACAGTGGTAATGACACCGACGGGCCGTATTAACTGGTCTGGCAGTGGTAATGGACATTACTTTCAATATTAACCAGAGGTCCCGTAGTAATGAGATTACTAGTAGTATTAACCATTCAAGCAATATTAACAAAACTATGGGCAGTAGTAGTTAAACCTTCTCGTAGTAATGAAAAAATTGCCGTACTAATAAGACTTTGGCCAAAATTTATTTCTACTGTTAATTTTGCGCTAGTAACATAGTACAATACTAAAAAGTAAGGCACTTGATTTATGTTAAGGTTACTACTGCTTTTCTCGAAGGGACTTAACATGAGATATTTAAAAGACAAATTATGGTTGCTTAATCCATGTTGATCATGCCAATACTGGTAATCAAGAATGTAAATCTTCCCACAACAAAAGCTTTTGTGAGAAGATTAGCAAGCGGATTATCAGTATGGACCTTTTCAACATGAATCAACTTCTTTTCATTACAGTCTATTATGAAGTGATATCTTATCTCAATGTGCTTGGTCTTGGAGTGCTTTACCGGATTTTTGATTATGCTTATTGTGCTCTTGTTTTCTATGAAGATGGGAGTATTCATGAATGCATATCCATAATCCATCATTTGATTTTGTATCCATAATACTTGAGCACAACAACTTGATGCAGCAATGTATTCAGCTTCTGTTGAGGAAGTAGAAACCGTGGTTTGCTTTTTGCACTGCCAAGACACCAATCTTGAGCCTAGGAATTGACATCCTCATGTGGTTGATTTCCTGTCTAAACTTTCACCACCATAATCACTGTCAGTATAAGCAATTAAATCAAAATGTGAGTCTTTAGGATACCATAGACCTAAGTTAGGTTTGCCCTTCAAGTAACAAAATATTCTCTTGACTGCAATGAGATGAGACATCTTAGGTCTGGTTTGATACACATACTCCAAACATGATGTCAGGTCTTGAAGTTGTGAGGTACATTAGTGAACCTATCATTGACCTGTAGTTGTGAATATCTGCATCCTCCCCCTCAAGATCTGCAGTCAACTGTTTATGTGTCTCCACAGGGGTGCTTGCCACCTTTGCTTCTAGGAAACCAAACTTGGTGAGAATATCTTTCACATATTTGGACTGGCTGATGAAGAGTCCATCAGGCTTCTGCTTGACTTGTAGGCCTAGAAAGAATGTTAATTCTCCCATTGAGCTCATTTGAAACTTCACATGCATCAGCTTTTCAAAGTCTCTACACAAGTCTTCATTGGTGGAGCCAAAGATGATGTCATCCACGTAGATTTGTACTAGAAGAATGTCAGAGTTCACCTTATTGATAAAGAGAGTCTTATCTATGGTTCCTCTTTGGAAGTTGTTTTTATGAAGGTAATCTGAGAGTGTTTCATACCAAGCTCTGGGTACTTGATGAAGCCCATAGAGAGCTTTGTCTAGTTTGTACACCATATGAGGAAATTGAGGGTCCTCAAAGCCAGGTGGTTGTCTCACATAAACTTCTTCTTCAATTACTCCATAGAGAAAGGCACTCTTTACATCCATCTGAAACACCTTGAAGCCTATGAAAGATGCAAAGGCAAGAAATAGTCTGATGGCCTCCATTCTTGCTACTGGTGAAAATACATCTTCATAGTCTATTCCCTCTTCTTGAGTGTAGCCTTGAGCCACCAGTCTGGACTTGTTCTTGATGACTATTCCTCTTTCATAATTTTTGTTCCTGAAGATCCATCTTGTTCCAATGACCTTCTTTCCTGTAGGAAGTTTGACTAGCTTCCAAACATCTTGGATTTTGAACTGGAGCAGTTCTGCTTGCATAGACTCAATCCAGTTTGGATCAAGGAGAGCTTCTTGTATCTTCTTTGGTTCCATTTGAGATAGAAAGCAAGCAAATAAACAAGTGTTTATATCCTTCAGTGGGTCCTTTTTGGGCTTGGTTTGACTCCTTGTTTCCATGGAAATGTCAAACTTTCCAATGATTTGAGTTGGTGGATGATTTTTGTGTATACGGGAAGTTGGTATCTTCTCCACTCTTAAAGTGACATCTAGATTTGTATCATTGAGGTCTGGCATTCCATAGCCATGAAAGGGACCAGAATTTAGAGAAGTGCTCTTTGGAGTAGACATTTCAGCATCATTATCTTAAACTTCTTCAGTAACTATTTGTTCAACCCCATCTTCATTATCCTCTACTAAGTGTGGAACTCCATTTGGTTGCATGACTTCTTCTTTTTCAGGTGGTGTAAATGGAAGTTCTTCATCTTGTAAGGGTTGGTCTTCAGTGGTTTCTAGTTGATGCGTCTCCTCTTCAACTGCTTTGTCAATAGTGTCATAACGATTTAGAGGATCATCAGTTGAAATGGGGAGATAAACATACTCCATTACATCTAATCTGTCTGTTCCAACAACTGGAGAGTTGGCAGTAGAAACATATTCAATATTAACTGGATCAGTATTAACAGGATGAGCTGAAGTAGTAGGAACATGATCAGTAGGAATAGATGCGGATTGATGAAAGTCAAAGTTGAAATCCAAGGATTTTGTTAAGGCATCCAAATCAAACAGCCAGTTTGGTCCTTGACCCTTAGTGTTGGGGGTGTTTTCATTGAATGTAACATTTGAACTTTCTTCAATAATGTTGGACTTGTGATTGTAGACACGATAAGCTTTGCTGTGATGAATATCCAACAAAGTATCTTACATCTGCCTTGCTTTCAAACTTACCAAGATGGTCCTTTGAGTTAAGAATTGTGCAAGGACACCCAAAAGCTCTTAAGAAACTTATCAAGGGTTGTCTGTTGTGTAGAAGCTCATAAGGAGTTTTGTTGTGCGACTTGACTAAGAGGACTCTATTTTGCACATAGCAGGCACTATTAACTGCATCTGCCCAAAAGAAAATGGGTAAGTTGGAGTCTGCCAACATACTTCTTACAACTTCAATGAGGGTCCTATTTCATCTTTCAGCAACTCCATTTTGTTGTAGAGTTCTTGCAACACTGAATTGTCTTTCTATTCCCTTCTTCTCACAAAATTCATTCATCACATGGTTCTTGAACTCTGTTCCGTTATCACATCTGATCTTCTTCACCTTCAGATTGATTTGATGTTCTACTCTTGTGATGAAAGAGATGAGTAGATGACTGGTCTCATCTTTAGTGGCAAGGAAATACACCCATGTATACCTTGTGTAGTCATCAGTGATAACAAGGCAATAGGATTTCTTAGCTATACTCTTCACATTTGTTGGTCCAAATAAGTCCATATGTAGCAGGTGTAAAGGAGTATTAATGGTGTTGATTTCCTTGGTCTTGTGAGAAGATTTATGTTGCTTTCCCTTCAAGCAAGCTACACAGTTGTCATCTAGTGAGAATTGCTTATTAGGCAGACCTCTAACTAGATTTGATTTCACCAACTCATTGATGTTCTTGAGATTCATGTGACACATTATTCTGTGCCAAAGAGTGGATTCATCTGTAGTTGCATTGGATACAAAGCAGGCTTTAACTGTAGTTGGTTGAACCTTGGACATATCAAAGCAATATACGTTGTCTTTTCTTGGTGTTCTGAGTAGAACCTTGCTCTCAATAATGACGTATCCAGGCTCCATTATTAAACATTCAGTTGCAGTGAAGATGGTAGTGTTCTTCTTATCACAAACTTGTGATACACTAAGCAGATTGTATTGTAACTGTTGCACATAGAAGACATCCTTGAAGTTGATTCTTCCATTGATCACAGTTCCTTTCCCAGTAATCTTCCCTCCTTTTGGATTTCCTCCAAAGGAAACATAACCTCCATTGAACTTCTCAAAATTCTGAAGGCAATCAATGTTGCCTGTCATGTGCCTGGAACAGCCACTATCTACATGCCAACTGATCTCATCATCTTTTGTTGGTTGAACCTGCACATAAACAAGAAAGTTAGTTTCTGGTGGGGACCCAAGCCAAAGTTGACTTGGGTTTGCCAATATCAATCAAATTAACTCACCTTCCTTTGGACTAGGTTTGAGAAATCAGGTGGACTAGGTGGTTGAGTTACTTTGACCTTTGGTTGCCATAATTGTTTAATTGTTTTAACTTTTGGAACATGAGCAGTATTAACAGTTTTTGATTTAACAGTAGGAACAGATACTGGTTTAACAATCTTTTGTTGTACAATATTAACACTCGCAGTAGTAACAGAGTTACGTTTTGCAGTATTAACACGTGCAATATTAACACCATTATGTTTAACAGTATTAACACGTGCATTATTAACAAAATTTTGTTTAGCAGTATTAATTCTGTTTCTGCTGTTGTTAAAAGTCTTTTTATTAACACTTCTGGTGCTTGAGGCAGTATTAATAGAGTTATTCTTTGCAGTATTAACTCCATTACTACTGTTCAAAGCAGATTTTCTTACAAGTACGGATTTGATTTGATTTTCATGATGTTCAACCTTGCCAGTATACCCCAACCCCCTGTGTTGCTTTTGAAGCATTTTCTTTTAATTTTCAGGGTTATAAAAGCAGATTTTGGCATAGTGATTAGATTTGCCACAGATAAAACACACTTTGACTTGTTTCTTAGGAATTTGACCCTTTTGAATTTTCAATTGGTTCTTATTTCGTTGATTTCCTCTTGTACCTATATGAACCCAAGTCTTAATCTTTTCCCTATGACCATCAGTGTACTTACAACAGTTACATTTACACTTCTTCTTTTTATTGGATTCCAATGACACCGGACTTTGTGAATTTAGTTGTTTAACTTCTTCTGTTGTGGTTATGTGTTCTTCGACCTCTAGGTCACTTTCTTCATCTACATCCTCAATCAGAACTTCATCATAGTTGACTGGATCAACTTTGAATGATTCTGTTGGAGGTGTCTGTGTGATTGGGATTCTAGGTGCATCTAAAGTTGGAAGGATATAGTTTTGATTAAATGGTGGGCTACTTCTTTATAACCTATTCCAGCTTTTACTTTTCCATGGATTTGTTGTTGAATAAGGTTAGTAACAGATTTTGAAGCATGTTCTAATTTCCCTACATTTAACTCAACTTTATCTTTTTCCTCAACTAATCGTTTGATTTCTTCCCTAGCATCCTGAAGCTTAACTAATAGATCATCTCTTTGCCATTCAACCAATTAAATCTTTACCTGATAACTGAACTCGTTAGTTTTATAAGACTTAATTTGATTTTCTAGATTCTCTATCCCCTAGCAGCTGATCTAATGTTTTAATTGAGTCACATAGCAATTGATTATGATTTCTATACTTAGACATGACTTCTTTACATTCATTAGAACAAAGTTTGGAATTTACCTCAGCCATGAGTTATGGTGTTGCGGGATCCTTTGAAGAGGAATCAATGGCCATCAAAGATTGGATGAGATTTGATTCTTCAGTTGTTGCTTGTGTGTCTTCATCCCAGTCGTATCCAAGAACATCTTCATCGGCTGCAGTAGAAACATGCTCAGTAGAAACACGAGCTACAATAGTATCACCCTCTTAAGTATTAATGCATGCATGGGGAGCTATAGAAACCGTCACAGTAGAAACAGATGTATTTTCAATTATAACCTCCATTAACGCTCTGTTTTGACTGGTTTCTTCTACAAGGTGAATCATACCCGAATACATCTTGCGTGATTAATGCTGTTGATGTACTCTCTTGTGTGTTTCTTGAGTTGTTGACCTTTGATTTGTTCTTGCACT
This sequence comes from Senecio squalidus, assembly GCA_910822075.1. Taxonomy (NCBI): domain Eukaryota; kingdom Viridiplantae; phylum Streptophyta; class Magnoliopsida; order Asterales; family Asteraceae; genus Senecio; species Senecio squalidus. The sequence continues at coordinate 17,976,805 of CAJVGC010000432.1, read as the reverse complement.
CCCTTGCAAAGCGTCCTGGTTCTCCATAGTCGTAACACTTTACTTTGATTTTGTCAAAAGCAACTCTATCATTGTTTCTAGGATTAAATCTTCTGCCAGTCCTTACGACAAATCTCCTTGCCCTCAATGAAAGCATGGCCATCTTCCACTTGAGATCCATCTCTTCCTAGTCGTCTTGGTGGATCTGCTTCAAATCTTCATTGGTTAGGCAAGAGCTTTGTGATATGAAAGCTTCAAAGGACAGTTCTTCTCCACAATCATGTTGAGTTGTTCCAGCAGATGGTGTGATAAGGGCAGTATTAAAATTGTTAATACTGTTGTTGCTGCTGCTAGGCTTCTTTGCTTCAACCTCTGCTTCGAAGACTCTAAGATCGTTGTAGAGATCGTCCAACTCCATCTCTTCCAATACATCACCCTGTCTGTATGAGACAATGTATATGATCCATTCTTCACCTACAGATCTGATGAATTTTTTTATGGATGTCATCCTTATCAATCCTAACTCCTACACTTCCGAGTTTTCCAGTAAGCTTCTTGTATTTATCGAATGTCTGTGTCATTCGTTCTTCCTTCAAAGCCTTGAAAATTTCGTAGTCTTGCTTGAGAAGAGCCTTCTTGTTTTTCTTTGTGTAACATCCTAGTTTCAGATAAAGAATATTTTATAGATATATGTTATGTTTTAGTCTTTAATAGAAATTAGAAATGGAGAAGGACTAAATTGGTAAGAGAAATAGTTAACTTTGGTTAGAAAGGATTTAAATTGCTAACTATATATGGTTAAGTAAGTAACTTAATAAAGTCTTGAAAGATGAGGGACCAAAAGTGTAATTTTGGAAATTGGATATGAGGTGGGATTAAGGTGGCATTTCCAGACTTTTCTAGGTGTTTGTGTGTGTGTGTGACGGTGTAAAGAGAAAGAAAAGAGAGAAAGGATCAAAATTGAAGCTAAATAATAAGGAATTCCATCAATTAAAGTGAAGATTAAGAGTGTAAGAACCCTAATCTTGGTTCTAATGGAAGAAAAAGAAGGTATGATCATATACTTTAAGTTATTTGATGAAATTGAGTTTATATTATGTGTTATAACATCATTTAGATGTTTAATTTGAAGATGAAAATGGTTAAATTGGTTAATTTAGATATTTGATTATTTTGGGGATAATCATGAAAGTTGAAGAATTGTTAGAATTAAGCTTTGTTTATATGTTATTTGATGATAAATACTATATATAAAGGTTTAGAAGATTGAAAGATTTATTTATATGAAATTTTGTAAGATTTCATGTTTTAGCTAAAATGGGTGAAAAGATGAATTATTATGTAGAAATGTTTATTATTGTGAGAATGATTTAGAATGAAAGAATTAATGTTAAAAATGATTATTATCATGTTTATGATAGAAAAGATAAGTTAAATGTACTTGAATATGTATTTGGGTGAAATGGTGTTAAGTATGTTATGTTAGTTGCCAAACGGGTCATGTGACCCGTGAAGAAGTGGCAAATGGGTAAAAAATGGTTAAAAGGAAGAAAACATTACTTGCAATGTGTTGTTTGTGTTTGATGTAAGGTGTTTAAAGAGTTAAAATGCTTATTTGTGCATTAGAGAGTTAAACGGGTCAAAAGACCCAAGGAGTGGCAAGTTGGGTAAAATTTGCCAAAAGTGTTAGAAAGTGTTAGAAAGAGTTAGAAATAGTTAGAAAGAGTTGAAATGAGGTTAATACATATGTTTATATGTATGTAAGATATATTGAAAGAAAGATTTGTGTTTGGTTGTAAAAACGTAGATTTGGAGAAGAAGAATAAAAGGAAAGAGCTTTATATGTTGTAGCTTAATCCGACTTTGAGGTGAGTATACTAAGCTTATTTAATATATGTTGAATGTTTATATTTGTATGTAAATATATTGGAGAGTTGATTTATATACTAGTTATATATATGGTTGAGTTGTTAGCAGAAATGAGAACTAGAAGTGCCGTAAACTAACGTGCAAGTGCAGGAAAATATCAAAAACGAAAATCAGCCATTTCACTGGCCAAATACGCCGCATCTGGGCCTTGATGCGCCGCATTTGGCACTCAGTGAGTGGTTTTGAGTTTAGTCGTGTTAGATACGTAGCAGTTGTTGTTAGATGCGTAGCAGTTAATGTGTAGACCAGTTTTTAGTGATTCCTAAAGTAGTTTAAGTTTAGGAATGATGTCCTAAACCATTATTAAGTTAGAGATGAGTAGAAATGACATTTTTAAGTCGAGAAGAAGTAGAATCAATTTCACATACCGTGAGGGTATGTATACGACTTTGATAGTTGGAAAGAATTAAGAACCAACTCTATATAGTTGGAAGAAGAGAAAGATGAGACTTTAATTAGTCTTGGAATATCTTGTAAGCAATAATAAAGTATATATTGTTTGAGCATATAAAGAGAATTAAACCATAGAAGCTTTGTTAGGGTTGTTAGTTATATTATGGTGGTTAATTAAGTTATAGTGGTTGTTTATGTTATGGTGGTTGTTTATGTTATGTTATTTATTATGTGTATGAAGTATGTCTTAAATTGTTATAGTGAAAAGAATGGTTAGATACGACAATGTGATTGTCGGGAAAGAGAACAAGTGTTAGATACGACATTTAGTTGTCGGGAAAGAGAAGAAGTGTTAAATACGACATTTAATTGTCGGGAAAGAGAACAAGAGAAGAAGTAATTGTATAGAAAGAAAGAATAGATTTTTTAAAGTAGTCGTGTTAGATGTGATTAACATAATGGTAAGTGTGACAACCGTCTAAACTCAGGTCGAGAACGCTAACTTATGACCTCGATACGTATGTTTGATACTTGCTATAACTAATTTTATGTGTTACGTGGTTACGTAGACATTACCCTTTAAGCTAAGCTCGATGTAACTCACACAAAACTTTAAACATGTGTGTCTCGGAACCGGAATCAAACCAACAATTGAACTCTAAAATACTATGAATACATACAAAGAACTTTCCTAAGTTCATTTGAAATCAATCGGGAACCTTAACGAACAAAAATGCCTAGCGAGAACAAAAATCGGAAATTCGGCCAAACCAGCCATTCAGCCAACGGCTGGATGGACTCAGCCAACGGCTGGGATCCAGCCGGCGGCTGAGCTCCTCCAGCCGGCGGCTGGTTGCTGCTGGACAGGTGTTCGATGACTCATTTTTGCATGAAAAACGATTGGGACACATGTTTTAACCCGATTTGACCCCCTTTTCTGCCAGAAGTTACTATCCCAAGGTGTTAATACTCTTTTCTTTTCTTTCATTTTAACATAACACACACACACACACTTCACTCTTTTTCTCTCAACTCTCTCTCTCTCTAAACTCTCTCAAACACCATTTAACTCCAGAAATACAGCAAGAAAACATCAAGAAAACACCCCCATAAATCGTCCTCATCATCAATCTAAGCAAGGGTTTCCGTTCATCTAGTCAAATACATCATTTTCTACCGATTTGAAGCCGAAAACACCTCCTAGCTACTCTAGATCATCATACATACACTTTCTTTGGGTAAAAACACTTTTCCTTTACTGTTATTACATAAATAACTCATTGCATGTGCGATCCATCACTTAGAAACAAGTTTTTATGAAGTTTTATAACGATTTTTACACAAAAACGGGTTTTCATAATCTTCTACATAAATCTATATATTTGTGGCTAAAAATCCAAAAGAAACTGATATTTGAACATATATATAAGTACTCTTGATGAATATTCAGTTGCATGTCGAAATCTAGCTCAAAAACGCTTAAAATCGCGAAAATGGCAAAACAAGAAAATCTGTCTCGGCAATTCAGCCGCCGGCTTAAATATTTCAGCCGCTGGCTGAATGAGTCTGTGCACAAAATCGTATTTTTAACGTTTTAACGGAGAAATCGAAACACGTGTACTTTTCACAGTTTATAAACATAATATAACAGATTACATATTTGTATTTTGAATGATAAGATGAGGTATTTAAATAACTAATTCATCATAACGATATATAATGATATTTTATGAATCGTATTAAGCGGGAAAGTGGATAGGAAATTTTGGACATAAATTTTATAGCGCGGAAGCGCTGCCCAAATTTTATTGGACATACTTATAACACTTAAACAACAAACTATTCGTTGACTAACGAGTTTAAAAGCTAACAAGTTATATACTTACACGAAAACTTGGGTTATACTAGGATTCCGGTGATTCCGAGCACCTTCGAGCAATTCCGAGCACGCTAGAAATCTTCGCAAACAGTGAGTTACAAACCCCTACTCTTTAAACGTTTTTAATACTTTTGGGGTGAAATGCGAGTCTTAGGCTTAACTATTATTTAAGCTGAAAAACGCTTTATTACTTGAATGCTAAACGAAAACGATTTGATACGCAATGCTATTACGAAAACACTGGTATACTTTGAAAAGCTATTATGAAACACTTTGATATCTTGAATACTTATATGAATGACTATTTTGCCGGCATTGTTGAGGGATTTGCCAACAATGCCGAGGATACTAAAACTATTTGCCAATGACTAAAACAATCGATCGTCATGTTGCGGACTTTGTACAACATGGACGTGAGAAACCATTGAAAACTCCCGACACTACCAAGGACATTAGTTGCTATTAATCCCTTTGGAAAGGACCATTAGTAGATATGGATAGCGCTATTAGGGTAGATTGACCCTCACCACAACGACTTATAACGATGGTGCATAATACTAAATGGGTAGGCTTTAGGCTTAGCAACGATCATTGGGCAAAGCTTAGGATTGTCACATAGTCGCGCTATGTGGTCAATGCCTATAAAGACAAATGCTATACTCTATACATTTATATGCGACAACTATTTTGAATGCGATGCTCTATGCATGGTTATGCGATTACAATTTGAAAACTTATGCTTTACTAAAACTTGTAGCTCACTAACTACGTCTCCCGTAGTTAACACTTGACTCGTGTTTTCAGGTATCGAGTAAGCTAGCTGATGACTATATGCTTTTGGGGAGAATGACTTCAAGAACGGGATGGGTTTGGGTGGTTTGGTTGAACACCCCATTTTGTAATTCGGATATGTAACTTTGTTTTAAACTTTGTAAACCTTGAATATTATGTTTTCCTTAATGACATTTGGCGTTTATCTATATCTTGTGTATCGAATGCTATTGCTCTTCACATTCCGTATTTCCGCTTTAGCGGGGTGTGACAGACTTGGTATCAGAGCGCAAGGTTATAGTGAATACCGATTTTTCTAAAATCAAACTATAACCAATTTCTAAAAACGAAAGATTTTATTTAACCAAAACGTGAAGGCATTGTTTAACTTGAATTATTCGTAGCCTGATCACCTATGAATAATTTGGACTAAATCATGCCAGAACGGAATTGGTAAACATTAAACGAGCCTCCCCGGGAATTCTTGAAGTCAGACCCACACAGACCTAGATGCTATACTTAAGATACTCTATGTGCTCAGCTTATTACTAACACTTCCATGAGCCGTATCTTCGAACTAACTCGTCACCGATTCAGGGTATGTCGAGAGGGAAAGAGATAGCTAAGACCGACAGCGAAACCGAACACTCTCACGAATCCCAATCACGCTCTAGGAGTCAACAATCGTCATCACTCACCCTACCTTACCTCCGTCGGGACGGTGAAGGAAGCTCACGATTACCAACACGCCGCGCACGACACCCACCGAATCGTCACTCGAGACCTCAGATAACTACGCCACCACCACCCCCTGTTCGCGGATTGACTCCCGAAGAAATCCAAGCGCTTTGTAACATGGCCGTCGACCTCCGCGGATACACACAAGTCGTGAGAGATCACTCCCACCAGATACGTGGTTTGTACACTGAGGTGTTACGCACAAAGGCAATGGCACGAAAGGCAATTCGAGCAGCGCAACTTGATGCTGATTAGCATAGTACTAGTATTCCTTATGGTTGTATTGGTTGTATTTAAGGTTTAGAGGTTGTTGTAAGATGTCTTTTGGATTCTAAGCAGAACATGTAGTTTATGAAGGATTGTAAGCGTAATACTTTATGTTGATTGGTAATGTACGACAATAGTCGATGATGTTGGATTTTGTAAGAACATCAAATTTTGAGCGATATATAAAAATGGACGGATTATAATTACGATTGTTGTTGTTCTTGTTATTTCCCATTATTTGAATCTGAAGTGAAATATCAACACCCTAAACCCGAATTCTCTCTTGTGTAGGAATATGGCCGAACACAACGATGAGCGCATTGTCCAGAGGATCAACGCCCGACTGAACGAGGCAATACCTGACATCATCGCCCGAATCATCTCGGGTATTAACCAGGGAGGACCAAGGGGAAACAACAATAACAATGAACAGAACAACAACCAAGGAAACAACAACCAACGAAACAACAATCAGGAAAATAACAATCAAGGAGACAACAACCAGGGGAACAACCAAGGTTGTAGCTACAAGACCTTCATATCTTGCAGGCCAAAGGAATTCCATGGCACCGAGGGCGCCATCGGACTATCGCGCTGGATCGATAGTATGGAAGTCGTGCTAAGGATCAGCCAGTGCGCTGAAAACAAGAAGGTGGAGTTCACTTCTTGCATGCTTCAGGGACAAGCACTAACCTGGTGGAACAGCCAGCTACAGGTCCAAGGTCCGGACGCTGCATATAACATGCCATGGGCAAGGTTCAAGGAACTACTGGTAGTTGAGTACTGTCCCAAGGAGATCCTGAAGAAGCTCAAGAACGAACTCTGGAATCACTCCATGGTGGGAACCGACATCAACATCTACGTCGCGCGATTTCATGAACTCGCAAATCTAGTACCTGAACTGGTAACCCCCGAAGATAAGAGAATTGAGCACTTCATTTGGGGACTCTCACCCGAGATCAGGGCTATGGCGACGGCTACCGAGCCAGCTACGATGCAGCAGGCCGTGAGCTTGGCCAACCGCCTAACCCAGGATTGGATAAGGAATGGAGGAGCGTCAAAGCCGGGTGCAGAGGACGCTAAGGGAAAGCGCAAGGTTGAGGACACGTCGGGGAATAGAAAGGATCGTTTCAACAAGAAGGCCAAGATAGTGAGGAACTATGGAGTAGCCACGACAGAGAATACCGGCTATCAGGGAAAGGCGCCGAAATGCGACAGGTGCGGTTATCACCACGGTGGTGACTGTCGGTCATGCACCAACTGCAACCGCCTCGGTCACTGGACTCGACACTGTAAGGCAGTGAATGCTGGACCGCAGCAGGCGGGAAGGCAGCAGAATGAAGGACCGCGACAAGCTGGGAGGTTACAACAGAACGATAGGCCTCGCCAGGGAGAATGTTATGAGTGCGGTAGTAGGGATCACTACCGAAATGCTTGTCCTAGGCTAAACCCTGCCCGGAACCCAAACCAGAACCGCAATCAAAACCCTCCGCAGAACCAAAACCAGAACAATCAGAGGGGAAACGATGGGGGACAAGGCCGTGGAAGAGCCTTCGCGATTGGTGCCGAAGAGGCAAGAAACGACCCCCGGGTGATTGCAGGTACGTTTCTCCTTAACAACTATTATGCCTCAGTACTGTTTGACTCAGGCACGGACAAAAGTTTTGTGTCCTTAGAGTTTAGGCCTTTGATAGCATTAGAAACCGAACCCCTAGGCGAAAAGTTTACGGTAGAATACGCAAATGGGCAAGAATACCAAGCTAGCGACGTAATTAAGAATTGCACAATAACCCTAGCTAACCACACTTTCGAAATAGATCTGATTCCAATCGAACTTAAGAGCTTTGACGTAGTAATAGGAATGGACTGGTTGACCATCAGAGACGCGAAAATATTTTTTTTAGATAAGACGATACGAATGCCATTAGGAGATGGAAAGGAATTGATAGTACAAGGAGATAGGCCTGGCCAAACTTCGAAGCTTATATCGGTGATGAAGATGCGCAAGTACTTGAATAAGGGCTGCTTTGCATTATTAGTGAACATAAAGGACAAACAGGCAAAAGCAGCAGACCTTAAGGATGTACCGATAGTTAGAGACTATCCGGAAGTATTCCCCGAAGAACTACCTGGACTACCACCTCAGAGGCAAGTTGAGTTTAGAATCGAGGTAATTCCTGTAGCGGCACCAGCGGCAAGGACGCCATATCGACTAGCTCCGACTGAGATGCAGGAATTATCCAACCAAGTTCAAGAATTATTGGATAAGGGATTTATCCGACCAAGCTCATCACCATGGGGAGCGCCGATCCTATTCGTCAAGAAGAAGGATGGATCGTTTCGCATGTGTATCGACTACCGTGAATTGAATAAACTAACCGTCAAGAACCGATATCCTCTTCCATGAATCGACGACCTTTTCGACCAACTGCAAGGCTCGACCTACTTTTCAAAGATTGACTTAAGGTCCGGATATCATCAAGTGTTGGTTTCAGAAGATGACATACCGAAAACCGCATTGCGCACTAGATACGGACACTACGAATTCTTGGTAATGCCATTTGGACTCACAAATGCACCGGCAGTATTCATGGATTTGATGAATAGGGTATGCCGACCGTATCTAGACAAGTTCGTTATTGTATTCATCGACGACATCTTAATCTACTCGCGGACCAAAGAGGATCACGCAGAGCACTTAAAGCTGTTATTGGAATTGCTCAAGGAACAACAGCTCTACGCAAAGTTTTCTAAGTGCGAATTTTGGCTGCGGGAAGTCAAATTTCTCGGCCACGTAGTCAATGGATCTGGAATCCACGTCGACCCATCAAAAATCGAGGCTATAGAGAATTGGAAAACTCTCAAAAGTCCGACAGAAATCCGCCAATTTTTGGGATTGGCTGGGTATTATCGGCGATTCATTCAGGATTTCTCTAAGATAGCTAAACCCCTAACGAAGCTAACCCAAAAGAATGAGAAGTTCGACTGGGGAGATGCTCAAGAACAAGCCTTCAATATCCTGAAAACGAAACTGTGCAACGCTCCGATCTTAACTCTTCCTGAGGGAAACGAAGACTTCGTAGTTTATTGCGACGCATCTAACCTAGGATTAGGTTGTGTTTTGATGCAACGAAATAAGGTCATAGCTTACGCATCGCGACAACTTAAGAAACACGAGGTCAATTACGCCACCCACGACTTAGAACTAGGAGCGATAGTTTTTGCCCTAAAAATCTGGAGACATTATCTCTACGGAACCAAATGTACGGTATTCACGGACCATAGGAGTCTGCAACACATACTAGATCAGAAGCTACTCAATATGAGGCAAAGGAGATGGTTGGAACTCCTTAGCGACTACGACTGTGATATTAAGTATCACCCTGGCAAAGCGAATGTCGTAGCAGATGCCCTGAGTAGGAAGGAGAGGCAACAGACGACTCGAGTACGTGCATTAGGAATCTACCTTAGACCCGACTTAAGGGCGCGTATAGCGAGTGCCCAGCATGAGGCTTTGGAGGCAGATAACATAAAGGTCGAAACCCTGCATAATCACGAAAAGGACTTCGTAAGGAAGAGCGACGACGTCTATTATTTTAAGGATCGAGCCTGGATTCCTACGACCAACGAATTGAGGAAGACCATCATGGATGAAGCACACCGAACGCGATATTCCATTCATCCAGGGTCAAGCAAAATGTATAAAGACCTCAAGGAACACTATTGGTGGCCTGGAATGAAGAGAGACGTTGCTTTATACGTAGAGAAATGCCTCACTTGTGCGAAAGTGAAGGCCGAATATCAAAAGCCATCTGGATTACTACAGCAACCCGAAATTCCCGAGTGGAAATGGGAACAAATCACAATGGACTTCATCACAAAGTTACCTCGAACATCAAAGGGTAACGACATGATCTGGGTTATAGTAGATCGACTAACGAAGTCAGCACACTTCATTCCCATTAAGGAAAGTTTTAACGTAGAAAAACTTGTCCAAATATACATCAAAGAGGTAGTGACACGTCACGGAATACCCACGTCAATCATCTCGGATAGAGATACTCGCTTCACTTCCAGATTTTGGAAGGCATTTCAAGAGTCCTTTGGCACACGATTGGACTTAAGCACGGCTTACCATCCGTAAACTGATGGTCAAAGCGAGCGCACTATACAAACACTGGAGGACATGCTGAGAGCATGCGTTATCGACTTCGGAGGAAGTTGGGATAACCACTTACCACTAATAGAGTTCTCTTACAATAACAGCTACCATGCTAGCATCAAATGTGCGCCTTTTGAAGCTCTCTACGGAAGGAAATGCCGATCTCCACTGTGTTGGCTGGAGCCAGGAGATCGACAACTAATTAGCATGGATGTAGTGCAAGAAACGATTGATAAGATCACAACGATTAAGGAAAGACTTAAGACTGCGAGAAGTCGTCAAAAGAGCTATGCTGATATGCGCAGAAAGGATCTAGAATTTCAAGTCGGAGACAAAGTACTTCTAAAGGTTTCACCTTGGAAAGGTGCAATACGCCGTGGAAAGCGAGGAAAGCTTAGCCCGAGATACGTGGGACCATTTGAGATACTCGAAAGGGTAGGTCCCGTGGCTTATCGTTTAGAACTACCGCAAGAGCTCGGTAACATGCATAACACTTTTCATGTCTCGAGATTGAAAAAGTGCCTATCGGACGAAACACTCATCACACCTTTGGAAGAAGTACAACTAGACGAGAAACTCCAATTTGTCGAGGAACCGATTGAAATCATAGATCGCGAAACTAAGAAACTGAGACCCAGTAAAATCCCTATAGTGAGGGTGCGTTGGAGCGCTAAACGAGGCCCCGAATATACCTGGGAGCGAGAGGATCAAATGATGCTTAAGTATCCTCATCTCTTCACTTCTCCCACAACGAATACCACAAGTTGAAATTTCGGGACAAAATTCTTTCAACGTGGGGAGAATGTGACAACCGTCTAAACTCAGGTCGAGAACGCTAACTTATGACCTCGATAAGTATGTTTGATACTTGCTATAACTAATTTTATGTGTTTGTTGGGATAATTTATTATCCATATTATTGATTTTGATTTGATGAGACAAAATATAAACTGAGCATATACATCAAGGAAACATGGAGAAGAAAAAGTTGAAATAGCAGTTGTGATAACATTCTCATCAACAATTTACATTGAAGAAACTTATTGCTTTGCATGTAGAAAGCATAAGTTTAGGGGAAGATTGTTAGGATTAAATTGTCGAGATTGTTATTCTAGAGTTGCGTTACATACAACAGTTAGTATTGCGCAGTTCAAAAGAACTCAGTTAATACTGCTCAGTTACTACTCCACAGTTAATACTGCTCAGTTACTACTGCTCAGTTACTACTGCTCAGTTACTACTCCTCAGTTAATACTGCTCAGTTACTACTCCTCCACATCAGTTACTACTCCTGCAACTCAGTTATGGAAGACTTGAATTTCAAGATAAAGATCTAAAAGAATTAGTCTCCTAATATAACTAGGTTTCCTTATGTAACTAGTTTCCTTATGTAAGTCATATGAGACTCTATATATAAAGAGATCTCTAGACATTGTAAAGGCGTGGTTTTCATCATGTTTATTCTTTAGGAAAACACCAAACGATCTCACCACTTGAGATCGTTCCCCTTTGTTCAGCCTCAAGGTCAACATTGATCCTTGTAAAGAGAAGAAACACGTCTATTCTGATCAAATAGATTGAGGCTGGTGTTGTTAGATGTTTCCTAGAAAAGCTAGGTTTAGCCTCAAGGTCTTTTATAGATCCTTGTATGTAAAGAAACACGTCTGTTAATTTATTAATAGATTGAGGCTTGATGGTAATCGTTATTGTTTGTTCTTATTGTTCTTTTATATACAATATTCGATTATCATAAACTTGTGAATATCAAAGTGTTTATCCGCTGCAACTTCTTTGATAAATCTTGATCTAAGTAATCATTATCGATCCTACAAGTGGTTACGTAGACATTACCCTTTAAGCTAAGCTCGATGTAACTCACACAAAACTTTAAACGTGTGTGTCTCGGAACCGGAATCGGAATCGGAATCAAACCAACAATTGAACTCTAAAATACTATGAATACATACAAAGAACTTTCCTAAGTTCATTTGAAATCAATCGGGAACCTTAACGAACAAAAATGCCTAGCAAGAACAAAAATCGAAAATTCGGCCGAACCAGCCATTCAGCCAACGGCTGGATGGACTCAGCCAACGGCTGGGATCCAGCCGGCGGCTGAGCTCCTCCAGCCGGCGGCTGGATGCTGCTGGACAGGTGTTCGATGACTCATTTTTGCATGAAAAACGATTGGGACTCATGTTTTAACCCGATTTGACCCCCTTTTCTGCCAGAAGTTACTATCCCAAGGTGTTAATACTCTTTTCTTTTCTTTCATTTTAACATAACACACACACACACACTTCACTCTTTTTCTCTCAACTCTCTCTCTCTCTAAACTCTCTCAAACACCATTTAACTCCAGAAATATAGCAAGAAAACATCAAGAAAACACCCCCATAAATCGTCCTCATCATCAATCTAAGCAAGGGTTTCCGTTCATCTAGTCAAATACATCATTTTCTACCGATTTGAAGCCGAAAACACCTCCTAGCTACTCTAGATCATCATACATACACTTTCTTTGGGTAAAAACACTTTTCCTTTACTGTTATTACATAAATAACTCATTGCATGTGCGATCCATCACTTAGAAACAAGTTTTTATGAAGTTTTATAACGATTTTTACACAAAAACGGGTTTTCATAATCTTCTACATAAATCTATATATTTGTGGCTAAAAATCCAAAAGAAACTGATATTTGAACATATATATAAGTACTCTTGATGAATATTCAGTTGCATGTCGAAATCTAGCTCAAAAACGCTTAAAATCGCGAAAATGGCAAAACAAGAAAATCTGTCTCGGCAATTCAGCCGCTGGCTGAATGAGTCTGTGCACAAAATTGTATTTTTAACGTTTTAACGGAGAAATCGAAACACGTGTACTTTTCACAGTTTATAAACATAATATAACAGATTACATATTTGTATTTTGAATGATAAGATGATGTATTTAAATAACTAATTCATCATAACGATATATAATGATATTTTATGAATCGTATTAAGCGGGAAAGTGGATAAGAAATTTTGGACATAAATTTTATAGCGGAAGCGCTGCCCAAATTTTATTGGACATACTTATAACACTTAAACAACAAACTATTCGTTGACTAACGAGTTTAAAAGCTAACAAGTTATATACTTACACGAAAACTTGGGTTATACTAGGATTCCGGTGATTCCGAGCACCTTCGAGCAATTCCGAGCACGCTAGAAATCTTCGCAAACAGTGAGTTACAAACCCCTACTCTTTAAACGTTTTTAATACTTTTGGGGTGAAATGCGAGTCTTAGGCTTAACTATTATTTAAGCTGAAAAACGCTTTATTACTTGAATGCTAAACGAAAACGATTTGATACGCAATGCTATTACGAAAACACTGGTATACTTTGAAAAGCTATTATGAAACACTTTGATATCTTGAATACTTATATGAATGACTATTTTGCCGGCATTGTTGAGGGATTTGCCAACAATGCCGAGGATACTAAAACTATTTGCCAATGACTAAAACAATCGATCGTCATGTTGCGGACTTTGTACAACATGGACGTGAGAAACCATTGAAAACTCCCGACACTACCAAGGACATTAGTTGCTATTAATCCCTTTGGAAAGGACCATTAGTAGATATGGATAGCGCTATTAGGGTAGATTGACCCTCACCACAACGACTTATAACGATGGTGCATAATACTAAATGGGTAGGCTTTAGGCTTAGCCACGATCATTGGGCAAAGCTTAGGATTGTCACATAGTCGCGCTATGTGGTCAATGCCTATAAACACAAATGCTATACTCTATACATTTATATGCGACAACTATTTTGAATGCGATGCTCTATGCATGGTTATGCGATTACAATTTGAAAACTTATGCTCTACTAAAACTTGTAGCTCACTAACTACGTCTCCCGTAGTTAACACTTGACTCGTGTTTTCAGGTATCGAGTAAGCTAGCTGATGACTATATGCTTTTGGGGCGAATGACTTCAAGAACGGGATGGGTTTGGGTGGTTTGGTTGAACACCCCATTTTGTAATTCGGATATGTAACTTTGTTTTAAACTTTGTAAACCTTGAATATTATGTTTTCCTTAATGACATTTGGCGTTTATCTATATCTTGTGTATCGAATGCTATTGCTCTTCACATTCCGTATTTCCGCTTTAGCAGGGTGTGTCAATAAGGTATAATCACTAGCTTAACGCTAATATATTATGTTAATTGTATATTTTGTAAGTAATCGAGTTTTATGGCAAGGCAAGCTAAAGAAGAAGGGAAGGGGACCGTATTGTAGAGATTAAATGATAAAAAATGTTTTTGTAAGAGCTTCCGCTCCAAATTGTAAAATGAGATGTTAACGGACATTTGTCGTTGACTAAAGAGATGAAATAAGTAACACCTTAGAATATTAATTACATGTTTTGTAAAAAAAAATAATATAGAGTGTATTTGGTTCCGGGTGTTACAAGTTGGTATCAGAGCCTTGACTTGTGTGAGTCGAGTATCTAGTCAATACTTGAACCGAAGTTGACGCTTTGTAATGAAAGACCATTTGGGAAAAAGCTTGCCTTGCGGAAAAGATAAGAGTAAGTAAAGTTTTTGTAAGTGAAGTAAGATTAATTGTTAGTAATTGATAATGCCCTAATTTAAGATATGCAATGTTAAGTATTGCGTGTACAGGAGTTTGATGTGTTTAAAGTTAACGTCTGGCCAACGTTAATTTTGAACATGTTATACAAGAGTATATCCGTTATGGTTGATGAATGTTATATGAATGGCAAGTAAGGTTAGAAAGTATATGCTAGAAGTATATACTTACATTTATGTTTATATTAGTATATGTTGATAATTATAATTCCGTATATTATAATCTTTATATTTTGTTAGCAGTATATTTTCTTATTAGTAGAATTTGAGAGGGAAGAAGTAGTCGTTATAAAGAATGTGAGATAGAATTGGATGTTTAGTAATGGTGGCTAATGAAATTAGTCAAGCTTTTAGAAAGGTAATGTTATTTTTATATGAAGAGGATTAGAGAAAATGTGTTAGAAGTTTCTTTACGGAAAGGGGTAATATGATTTAGATAGAAAGAAAATTTTAGTCCAAGGTTAATTGGACCGTTTAGAAATTTTTTGTTTTAAGAATTAGAAATTGTTTATTAGTTAAAGTTATTCGAAATAGTATATGATAGAGAAATTGACGAAGAATTGATTTATGTCGAAAAACGATAGTTATTTGGACCAAAAAGTGAAGCAACTTTAGAATAAGTAAATCAAGGTACTTAAAATTCTTTGAAATTATAGAAAAGGATCGGATTTTATTTAGAATCCGGAGAGTGAAAGAAGTAAGTTTTATTCTTGTTTGTTCGAAGAATAGATTTCGGGGACGAAATCGTTAGAAGGAGGGAAGATTTGTAACATCCTAGTTTCGGATAAAGAATATTTTATAGATATATGTTATGTTTTAGTCTTTAATAGAAATTAGAAATGGAGAAGGACTAAATTGGTAAGAGAAATAGTTAACTTTGGTTAGAAAGGATTTAAATTGCTAACTATATATGGTTAAGTAAGTAACTTAATAAAGTCTTGAAAGATGAGGGACCAAAAGTGTAATTTTGGAAATTGGATATGAGGTGGGATTAAGGTGGCATTTCCAGAATTTTCTAGGTGTTTGTGTGTGGGTGTGACGGTGTAAAGAGAAAGAAAAGAGAGAAAGGATCAAAATTGAAGCTAAATAATAAGGAATTCCATCAATTAAAGTGAAGATTAAGAGTGTAAGAACCCTAATCTTGGTTCTAATGGAAGAAAAAGAAGGTATGATCATATACTTTAAGTTATTTGATGAAATTGAGTTTATATTATGTGTTATAACATCATTTAGATGTTTAATTTGAAGATGAAAATGGTTAAATTGGTTAATTTAGATATTTGATTATTTTGGGGATAATCATGAAAGTTGAAGAATTGTTAGAATTAAGCTTTGTTTATATGTTATTTGATGATAAATACTATATATAAAGGTTTAGAAGATTGAAAGATTTATTTATATGAAATTTTGAAAGATTTCATGTTTTAGCTAAAATGGGTGAAAAGATGAATTATTATGTAGAAATGTTTATTATTGTGAGAATGATTTAGAATGAAAGAATTAATGTTAAGAATGATTATTATCATGTTTATGATAGAAAAGATAAGTTAAATGTACTTGAATATGTATTTGGGTGAAATGGTGTTAAGTATGTTATGTTAGTTGCCAAACGGGTCACGTGACCCGTGAAGAAGTGGCAAATGGGTAAAAAATGGTTAAAAGGAAGAAAACATTACTTGCAATGTGTTGTTTGTGTTTGATGTAAGGTGTTTAAAGAGTTAAAATGCTTATTTGTGCATTAGAGAGTTAAACGGGTCAAAAGACCCAAGGAGTGGCAAGTTGGGTAGAATTTGCCAAAAGTGTTAGAAAGTGTTAGAAAGAGTTAGAAATAGTTAGAAAGAGTTGTAATGAGGTTAATACATATGTTTATATGTATGTAAGATATATTGAAAGAAAGATTTGTGTTGGTTGTAAAAACGTAGATTTGGAGAAGAAGAATAAAAGGAAAGAGCTTTATATGTTGTAGCTTAATCCGACTTTGAGATGAGTATACTAAGCTTATTTAATATATGTTGAATGTTTATATTTGTATGTAAATATATTGGAGAGTTGATTTATATACTAGTTATATATATGGTTGAGTTGTTAGCAGAAATGAGAACTAGAAGTGCCGTAAACTAACGTGCAAGTGCAGGAAAATATCAAAAACGAAAATCAGCCATTTCACTGGCCAAATACGCCGCATCTGGGCCTTGATGCGCCGCATTTGGCACTCAGTGAGTGGTTTTGAGTTTAGTCGTGTTAGATACGTAGCAGTTAATGTGTAGACCAGTTTTTAGTGATTCCTAAAGTAGTTTAAGTTTAGGAATGATGTCCTAAACCATTATTAAGTTAGAGATGAGTAGAAATGACATTTTTATGTCGAGAAGAAGTAGAATCAATTTCACATACCGCGAGGGTATGTATACGACTTTGATAGTCGGAAAGAATTAAGAACCAACTCTATATAGTTGGAAGAAGAGAAAGATAAGACTTTAATTAGTCTTGGAATATCTTGTAAGCAATAATAAAGTATATATTGTTTGAGCATATAAAGAGAATTAAACCATAGAAGCTTTGTTATGGTTGTTAGTTATATTATGGTGGTTAATTAAGTTATAGTGGTTGTTTATGTTATGGTGGTTGTTTATGTTATTTTATATATTATATGTATGAAGTATGTCTTAAATTGTTATAGTGAAAAGAATGGTTAGATACGACAGTGTGATTGTCGGGAAAGAGAACAAGTGTTAGATACGACATTTAGTTGTCGGGAAAGAGAAGAAGTGTTAGATACGACATTTAGTTGTCGGGAAAGAGAAGAAGTGTTAAATACGACATTTAATTGTCGGGAAAGAGAACAAGTGTTAGATACGACATTTAGTTGTCGGGAAAGAGAAGAAGTGTTAAATACGACATTTAGTTGTCGGGAAAGAGAAGAAGTGTTAGATACGACATTTAATTGTCGGGAAAGAGAACAAGTGTTAGATACGACATTTAGTTGTCGGGAAAGAGAAGAAGTGATAGATACGACATTTAGTTGTCGGGAAAGAGAAGAAGTGTTAGATACGACAATGTGATTGTCGGGAAGAGAAAAGAAGTAATTGTATAGAAAGAAAGAATAGATTTTTTAAAGTAGTCGTGTTAGATGTGATTAACATAATCGTAAGGTATACTCACTAGCTTAACGCTAATATATTATGTTAATTGTATGTTTTGTAGGTAATCGAGTTTTATGGCAAGGTAAGCTAAAGAAGAAGGGAAGGGGACCGTATTGTAGAGATTAAATGTTAAAAAATGTTTTTGTAAGAGCTTCCGCTCCAAATTGTAAAATGAGATGTTAACGGACATTTGTCGTTGACTAAAGAGATGAAATAAGTAACACCTTAGAATATTAATTACATGTTTTGTAAAAAAAAAAAATATAGAGTGTATTTGGTTCCGGGTGTTACACTTTGTATTCTTTGTTCCGTTGAACCTCTTCTCCAATGCTTCCAATAAAGATTTAGCATCATTGTATCCTTCAAATTGTGATTGATATTCGGTTGGAATAGCAATAAGAAGGATACTTAGAGCCTTAATCTCTGTTTGCGTTTCTCTTCTCTTTAAATCAGTTATAGCACGAGCAACAGCACCAGGCAATCCATCAGCAGCGAGATTTTCAATCTCTTTGTTACCATTGACGATGACATCTCATACTGTATAATCAGATAACAGTATGTGTTGCTTGATACGTAGCTGCCATAGATCAAAGTCATTACTATTAAGAATACGAACCTTGTTGACTAAAACGTCTGTCATGTTGTAGATTGATTTCTTCGGGATGAGACTTCTTAGAAACTTGTAGATCAATGGATCTTGAGCACATCCTGTGCTCTGATACCACTTGTCAGGATCCTTTAAGTTATATAACCCAAACACTTCTAATAAAGATCTTGATCTATCAAGGAAGTTCAGCAGCGGATGAACACCTTGAGATTACAATTTTATCGAACAAACATATATTGTATAAGAGAAAACAGTTATGAACAATAATGTATGTCGAATTATAGCCTCAATTATATTGAACAAAGTGAATCAATACAACGTGTTTTCTATCAATTACAAGGATCTATATATATAGTCCTTGAGGTTAACATATCTACAAATAGGAAACATCTATTAAAGGAATTACAATCTAATTCTAATTGTAATACTAAACTTGCTAAACTTGCGTAGCAATCTTGTTGCAGTATAAACAAACAACAGCAGTAATGACAATATGCAGTAGTAATGATCTTGCAGTAGTAACACTGTCTTCAGTAGTAACTGTCTTCATTCCGTATTAATAACTTCAGTCCGTATTAATGAAGCAGTACTTCAACAGCAGTAGTAACGCGCATCATTAATGAAATTAAAACTAATTTAACTAAGTTTCAATCCCAACAATCATTGTTAAAATGTAGAATATCATATTTGTCCAACTAAATTTGAAAATATCATATACGTCATTATCAAACATTAAAAATTTCATATATACCCAAATAGTTTATTTAATTCTTACAAAATATATAAAACCCTATATTAAACAATAAGTAAAATAGGTTTTTATAAATCAATATTTAAAGTAAAATTAGTAAAAAAAAAATGAAAAAATAATTTATGATATGTGTAATTTTGTATTATATTTATTTATTTAATTATAACAAACTTTAAAAAAGCAAGTTTTGATATACATCAAAATATATGTCGTTTAAGAGTTGTGAATCAAATTCATGGTTTTTGTGCAGTAAATATTCAAATTTGATGCACAACTACAAAACTACCCATTTTTTGGTTTACAACAAAACTCCATTTATTTAAGTTTAAAATATGATTAAAATGAACAATAATACAAAAATTCAAACCTTATAAATAATTTTTTAATTTTTTTTTACTTATTTTATCTTAAGATTTGATTTACAAGAACAAACCTCTATTTAAATTTTTTTAAAATATATAAAACCTTATATAATCAACACAAATTAATAATGGGTTAAAGTTGTCGGAGCATAAGTTACTTTTCGCAAATATTTTTATATAATCAACTTTTTTTTTGTTCATTTGGGTACCTAAACTCTTTGAAACTTTTAAAATGATTCGCGTACTTATTGAAACATTATTTTTCAGCACCACTTTTACGAGCTACCTGTTTGTAGCCGGTTATTCAAGTAAACCCACTAAACCCGACCCGTTTACCTATATTTACCCATTTACTTTTTGGGTTAAAGTAGCCAGAACGTAACAAACTTTACCAAAATGTTCATTTTATGTAATGAACTTTTTTTTTTGTATATTTGGGTACCTACCAGAGTTCTTACAACTGAGCGGAAAAGACGACCGAAATCTCGCAAAAAATGAATTACAAACACAATAGAATATGTAATCTAAAGGTTCTTATATTATCAAACATAACACCAAATCACTAGAAGTACAATTTAGAATGAATTTGTGTAAAAGAAAAAAACCGAGAACCACCTAGAACTCTAACTTTACCTTTCAATCAACCTACGCTTACTCTCAATACTTAGATTCCTTGCAGATCATTATACGAAGCTAATGGAATTCTTTAATTGATCTTCAAATCAATGCAACTATGATAAACCCAAATTCGATCTAAAAACTCAAACTGAAACTCATTTCCATCAAACTCTATCAATTCTAATTTCATTTATCACATATATCATGATGAAGAAATTAACATTATAACAATGAATCATAAAAAATCTTGATTTGTTGATTTTTTTTTTTTAAATTCATAAATCTTATAAAATGTTAAAAATGAATTGATATGTTAAAATTGATTAAGGAGTAATATTATATTACATGCGGTTAAGCAATCCTTTTAATTAAAATGAACTTCTCTGATCAGTATCAAAAGAATTCATGTTAGTTGACTTTCATGTTCATAGTTGAAGTCAATATTTTGTGAAAAAACAATGAAATTGTTTATTTAATTCGGTGTTTGAATTTCTGCATATTTTAGCCGGTTTATAAAAGTTTAGGTAGTTAATTAGCCGATTTAAAGAGTTTATGTAACCAAATGAACAAAAAAAAGTTCATTACATAAAATGAACATTTGGGGAAAGTAGGTTATATTCTGATAAATTTAACCCATTAGTAATTGACCATTATACCCATTATTTCTTCCAGTAATGGCACAAAGTACCACCATATTTTTTGGGGTAAGAAATTGAATGGATGAAGCTATAAAGTCTGAACATAATGGTTTGAATAAAGATGTTTTAAGTTCGGGGAAGGTCCGAACTAAAACATGAATAATCTGAAATGAGAATTTCAGTTCGGGGAACATGTTAGTTCCTCCGAACTGAAATCAAGCTGAAGATAACTTAAGTCAACAGTGGTCAACATTGAAAATATTAGTTCGTGGATGAAGACTTTGACTCCGAATTGAAGTGAACTTCCTCAGAACTAAAATTAAGATGTAGACTTGATGCTTTAATTGAATTTGTATGTTTAGATTTCTATAAATAGGGTGATAGGTTGTTTGATTCAGTTGTCTTTGAACCCGAACTCATCCTGAGTACCGTTGATGTGACAAACGTCTTATTTCCGGTGAAAACCGCATTCTCTATCTTTGAGTATCTTTGAATTGATCTTATCTTTACTTGTATCGTAAACGAGTGTTAGTCGGAATCAAAATCGGAATCATAAAATGAATCCTAATACCAAGAAAACACCTTGTGAACTTGCCTAAGTTCCTAACTAAAATAACCGGAAACTTTCAACTAACGAAAATGCTTGACGATAAAACGAACGAAAAACGAAAAAGGCAAAAATTTGCCCTCCAGCCGCGCCGCGGTGAGGCCAGTGCGCCGCGGTGGAGGGTGCAGACCAGCCATTTTTACAAACTTTGAAACTTAACTAAACGACCCAAACCAAAAAGGGCTTCGGTTTTAAACATGCCCTAAGGCTTTTTATGGTCCAGTGAACTCTCTTAACACCCCCACAACTTAGTCACAAACACAAACACACATACAAACACTCTTTACTCACTCTCTCCCTCACTTGGAGCTTTTTCAACAAACACCCCTCCACCCCTCTTCAATTATAGAGGTTTTTATACCAAAAACACAGTACTTTAACCATTATAATCACACACCAAATCGTTCTAATAATCGGAGGAAGAAAGGAGCTTCATCTATTTGGGGTAAAAATCGGTTTCTAAGCATTTTTGGGTCAAAAATCACCAAGAGACTACTTCAATCTCCTTCAAAACATCATCCATCCGGTAAAAACACTTCCTATCATTTTTACTCACCGTTATAACTCATTGCATGCATCATCTAATAACTAAAAATGAGTTTTTATCAAGAATTGTGACCATTTATGAACAAAAACGGGTTTAGATGAAAGTTAAGTTAAATCCTTGTATTTATGGATGAAAATCCAAACTAAACTGATATTATAAAAGGTTTTACTATTTTTAACCATTGCATGTCGAAATCAAACTCAAAAATAACGAATTTCATCAAAAACGAATTTTTGGTAAGGAATCTGTCTCGCGACCGCGCCACGGTGCCTCCACCGCGAGGCAGTCGTGGTGAATCCATTGACCGCGGCGCAGTCCCGCCACCGCGAGGCGGTCGTGGTGAACTTCTGACCGCGGCGCAGTCCCTCCACCGCGAGGCGGTCGTGGTGCAGACTTGTTACAAAACCTTATTTAAACCGTTATTGAGCGTAACTCTAAACTTGTTGCTCTAAACTTATGTTCGAAACTGAATTTATGAACTATAATATGTAATGAGTGTAACTTACATATAAAAGAACTAAATGAACAGGTTTTATATGACATTGTATTGGTAAATATATGTAATATGTTATGGAAATTGTTAAGCGGGAAAGTGTTTTAAAATTGGACTTAATGATTTTGGCGCGGAAGCGCTGCCCGATTTTCGGTAGACCTAAAACCGACACTTAAAATAAAAGCATATCGTTATCTAATAAACGTATAAACATTGGTACTCATTAAATCTTGGTATTACAATAGGATTCCCGTGATTCCCGACCCGTTTCGATCACTCTTCGCGCTCGTAGCTTATCTTCGCAAACCGTGAGTTACAACCCCACTTTATTTACTGTTTTCAAATAATTTTTTGGGGGAAACATGAGATCTAAATGAACTTTAGAACTGTTATGAATATTTGGAACTTTTATGAACTCTTGGAACGTCTTATTTACTATTGAACCCTTATTGAACGTTTTTGTGAAACTTATGCGTAAACAGTTTTAATTGCCCGTTTGGCATACAAAACTAAATGGTTTGCCACCCTTTTTCGGCTAAATGGTTTGCCACCCTTACTCGGCTTTATGGTTCAAATCTGTTATAAATTTATTACTTTTGCCACACTCGGCACCGTATTAAACTTATTTAATGCCACTCTCGGCACTCGTATGAACTTTGATTGATCGTATAACTAACGTGACTCTTGAGGGATATAACTAACCATAAGTGACTACTACTAGTTTGAAAAATGAAACATTAGTGCCCATCTTGCAACACACACTATTAGCTTTATTAAGCCGTTTAGTAATTATGGGTATCGATACTTAGGAAATAACCGTTCCTCGCTTAGGCGGCAGCTTAAGTACATATTACTTGATCAGACATGACTCCCTGTAAGTAGTGCAGGGTAAGGGGCCTCACGGTTGGTAAATCGGTTTAGGGTGAACACTTAAGTTATATTATGCCAAGTAGTCGTTATACATGATTTTAATCAATAGTTTACTTATCTTGCGCGTATATGGATATACGATCTCCGCAACTATCTTTTGAGCAACTTTTATGGATCGAACTATCTTTTGAGCAACTTTTATGGATCGAACTATCTTTTGAGTAACTTTTATGGATCGAACTATCTTTTGAGCAACTTTTATGGATCGAACTATCTTTTGAGCAACTTTTATGGATCAAACTACCTTTTGAGCAACTTTTATGGATCGAAACTATTCTTTAAGTATTGTTCTACTTATCAAAACTATTAAGTATTGATATACTTAACTTAAACCCTTTTTAGTCGAGGACTAGAAAACTGTAACTCACTCACTACTTTATTGTAGTTGACACTTTATCTCATGTTTTCAAGAAACCGAATGAAAGACACGAAATGCATATTGTGGATGGGTCAGGCATGTCATGTGAATTCAAGAATTGGGAAAAGACCTATTTTATCATTTTGGGAATTTTGTTAAACGCTTAACTATGTACTTTTGTTATGCAACTCGTTAAATACTTGGTTATTTCATCTTGTAAACTCGAATTTTCTATCTTAATGACTTGTAACCGTATGTTTTTAATTATAACTCGTGTAATGATATCTTTGCTCTTCACATCTCGTGTTTCCGCTTTAGCGGGGTGTGACAGTTGAGCTTAATCTTGTTAGTTGTAACTGTATGATTCAAACCGATTCACATCTATCAATGAAATCTTAAACAGTTTATCCTATAGATATATCAGTTCTTTCAATTTCAATCTTTGCTTCCTTTTTTTTATTCAACTCAGGTCATGAGATTCCACATCATGACCTATTTTATTCGATTCACTGAGCATAGAGAGCTTTAAGGTCCTGTCAATTG
This sequence comes from Senecio squalidus, assembly GCA_910822075.1. Taxonomy (NCBI): domain Eukaryota; kingdom Viridiplantae; phylum Streptophyta; class Magnoliopsida; order Asterales; family Asteraceae; genus Senecio; species Senecio squalidus. The sequence goes on along the minus strand of CAJVGC010000432.1, from coordinate 17,952,438 downwards.
GTATCAGAACCAGACAAATCAATTGATTAAATTCAATTGAGTCTGGTTCATCGATTTGACTTGATTCGAGAAAATTAGGTCAAACTATCAGTGCATGTTTGAATCGAAGGAGTTTGAAATGAAATTGAAGAACTTTATTGAAGAATTTGTGAAGATTTCAGTGTTTCTGGTGGATCTGCAGTTGCACATATCAATTCAAAGATCGTTAGTGAATGAAGCTAAAACACGAGTAATCAATTTGAGAAAGAGGTGTGATTAGGGGAGAACGGAGCTCAACCACGTGTTATCAATTTGAGAAAAAAGTGTGACGTGGTGCTTCAGATCTGAAATCAGAAAGACAAATCAAGGTGTTCAACTGATAGTGAAGACAATTGAAATTGTCAATGATCATTCAGATATACAAATGATGAAAGAAGGAAGACTACAAGTTGATGAAGAACAAACTGTTTTCAATAACATGTTTCTTCAAAACTGAATGAACTTGTAGTTAAGCTCAAGACTCAGGATGATCTACATGCACAAATCAGTTGGAGACTTGATGATTCTGGTTGAGATTTTTGTAAGCAAGGTGGAGCTCGTTTGAAGATTAGTTATTATAGCTAGTCACTTTCTTGCTGAAAAAGGTCAACAAGGATCAACGATCAGTATGAACTAGCAAGTATTCTAGAGGTTACTTCAAAGAGTAAGTGTAGAGAGATTATGGAATTACTTTCTTTTGTCATCTGAATCAGTTCACTTGAGAAATCTGAGGTTGGCCTATGATGGGAAGAAAAGTGATTTTGGCTGCTGGTTGATTGAAGCTAACCATGGAGAATCTTAATCTGAGTAGCCTGAAGACTCATAGCATCATCAAAGGGGGAGATTGTTGGGGTAAGAAATTGAATGGATGAAGCTATGAAGTCTGAACATAGTAGTTTGAATAAAGATGTTTTAAGTTCGGGGAAGGTCCGAACTAAAACATGAATAATCTGAAGTGAAGATTTCAGTTCGGGGAACATGTTAGTTCCTCCGCACTGAATTAAGTTCCTCCGAACTGAAATCAAGCTGAAGATAACTTAAGGCAACACTGGTCAACATTGAAGATATTAGTTAGTGGATGAAGACTTTGACTACGAATTGAAGTGAACTTCTTCAGAACTAAAATTAAGATGTAGAATTGATGTTTTAATTTAATTTGTATGTTTAGATTTCTATAAATAGGGTGATAGGTTGTTAGATTCAGTTGTCTTTGTACCCGGACTCATCTTCAGTACCTCTGAGCTTAATCTTGTTAGTTGTAACTGTATGATTCAAACCGATTCACATCTATCAATGAAATCTTAAACAGTTTATCCTATAGATCTATCAGTTCTTTCGGTTTCAATCTTTGTTTCCTTTTTTTGATTCAACTCAGGTCATGAGATTCCGCATTATTACATGTTTTATTCGATTCACTGAACATACAGATCTTTTAGGTCCTGTCAATCTTTGAAAACCCACAAAAATCGATGTACGAAGAACTGTCTATTTACTCGGATCCCGACCAATAGTATTAACGCCATTGAAAAGCAACTGAAAAGCAAAAACAGAGAATTCACATATTTGCAATACACTAACATTCATTTTACAATATTAAATTTAAAAATCATAAATTTAATAGCTAATTCAATTCAAAATCAACATAATAATACTTAGAGTATACATCCAATTAATTTCTCTACAATAGACAATATCGAAAGTTGATTTTTTAACTAATATTTATTTTGATATTAGTATTATTAGAAGAAACATGAGTATTTTGTTCAATTATTAATTTATTTATATCTATATCTATACTATCTATAACGCATTTGTCCATAAAATATTAAAGTTGAAATTTAAGAAGAAAAAGACTAAAATGTCCCCTATTTACCGTCTAAATACACTTTAATTTTTCAAGTAATTTCCTTTCTTTTCAACTAACTTTCCTTACTGTTCATTATTTACCCTCTACTAAATTAAATTACTATTAATTTAACTAAAATTGTTTTACAAAAATTTCTTACATCTAATTTCCATATCTAAAATGTGAATTAATTTTTTTTTTTATAAAGCTTTGCATATAATAACTTGTTATGTTCAAAGATCTGGATTTGAAATCGCAACCGAATAGGTGTTTTTATAGCCCGGAGAGGATGGATGACCTAAAGCTTTTACTGCGCAGATGATATATGAGTTAAAAGGCCACTTAAAAAACTATTACACTTAAAAATATAGTCGCAACTAGAGTCAGAAACTATTAATTATAATACGATTATGGTCATTCAGCTATATATTACCACTCATTTTAACGGGAAGTTCGAGTTTGGACCGAAATCAATGATTTCTTTAATAGAACACGGTTACAACCAGAAACTATTCGACACAACATATAAATAATATTTTATAGTTCGAACGGTCGAATGAGAACAATTTTCTAAAACAATCAAATGAGCTTACTACATCACCACATGTATGTGAAATATATGGAGAGAATGAGTTTGAAGATCGATGGACCAAATAATAAATTATTACACTCAAAATATTAATCGTGAAATAAGACACTAACAAAAATCGTTACCGCATATAAATAAATAAAATGATTTTCCGAAGGGCGTACCAGTATAAACTAAACGGTTACCGTATAATTCATTTTTTTGTTCGAAAGACCAAATAAGAAACTCTTACCACATAATTATTTTTATGCTCCGAGTGCCCGAACGGCTCGAACCATAAATATTATTTATCTTGAGATGAATGAGAAACTACAATAAACCGTTACCATAATTTTTCCAAATATAATTTTTCTTTCCCGATGCATCGCGCGGGTTTCATACTAGTTGTTAATATTAAAAGGTTTAATAGATCTTTTTTATGGATTAAATAAACTATTTGGATATATATATGATATTTTCAAGTTTAACAATGGTATATATGATATTTTCAAATTTAGTTAAATAAATATGGTATTTTATATTTTTATAATGACATATATGAAATTCTCCCTAACCAAAATTCTTTTTATAGTTCAACCTACGTGTTAATGTATTTTTGCTACAAGGCTTGCATACCAACTTTTTACATCATCTTTTCACGAATATGAAAATAAAAACTTTACCTCACCAGGTGTAAACTTGTCTACCACATGTGTCTCATAGAATGTGAAGAATTCCTATAAAAGTTCGTATGACTCCTCGATGGCCAGGAGTCGAATGTCAAAACAATGATTGACTTTTGGTGTTGCGGAAAATGTTATCGACGAAGGTTCTTCGAAGATACATGGCTTATAGTATATTCTTTTTGGTGGTGGTGGGTTCGACATGTTAACAATTGAGTTCGTACTTGCTTCACGATGTGGTGATAAACTTTTCAAATCCAAAGATGACGAGTCGCCCGAATGAAATGACAACTTCCTAGTCCCTAATACCCATGGAGGTCGTTTCAAATTCAAAATATAAATGCAAAGGAGATCGATGTTTTGATTCCCTTGTGTCGAATACGAGGCATGATAACAATATACCACTGTTCCACATTAACTTGAAATGTCCATAAAAATTTATATCCGTAACATCAAAATTTATCTATTACAATACCTTTCATATATTCCTTGTATGTGATTACATGCATGGCAGAAAATTTAGCATTTTTATTAAAGAAAATATATATTACACAGGTATCACCAATGCCTAAACACGTTACACGAAAAACTGTTTTTTTTTTTCAACTACAAATTTTCGTCGGAAAACAACATTTCTTATAGATTTAGCCACGCAGAGAAAATTATTTGAAAACCACACTCGAGAATAAGTTCCAAAAAATATACCGATCAGGAATGTGACGAAACCAAATTTGAAATCTTATAAAGTATCCATTGAATCTGTAAAACAACATTTCTTATAGATTTAGCCACGCAGAAATATGTTTGTCCACATTGCTATATTTATTTGTCCCAAAATATTTGTCCATTTTCTTAAAAACACATATCGTATTTACTTCTTAACGGGGGTGAGCATCGGTTCAAAACCGGACCGGACCGAATAAAACCAGACCGGACCGAATAAAACCAGACCGGGACCGAAACCGAAATACGCACAAAATGAGGACCGTGGACCGGACCGTAAGAAACCGGTTCGGTTCCGGTTTGATCCCGATTTAGAGACTGTTTGGTCCGAAACCGGGCCGGGAACCGAACCTTTTATAACCCAAAATATTGCATTCGAAAAGCAACACAAAAATCCGAAAAGTCTTTAGTTTCTCATGTGTAATGGACAATGTATCGTCTTTTGTGAACTCTTAGAATGTAAAGAGTATATAAAAAACGATATGATCATGAATTTTTGTTAAAATGACGATGAAAGGTACAAAAAATAGAGAAAATTATCAAAGAAGGGTAGATAAAATTGTTCAAATTCATTTGGATTTAATATGCATTCAGCATCAGACTTCATTAGAATCCTAGTTCTCCATTAATTGAACATTTGAACTCATAAACATACAATTATTATTGCATACTGCATATACTACTTAAGTATATATACTTGAAACGTTTTAAAGTTCACAGCTAAAACTCAAAATATTGCATGCAAAGAACATATTGATAGGGATCTATGTGTCAACATATATAATTTTATGATTTATCAAGAAACCTACACATACAGTGTGATTTAGAGTTATTTAAATATAATATATGGTTCGTTTTCGGTCTTTACCGATTTTATTCGGTTTTAGACTGGATCGGACCGAAAACCGTTTTTTCTAAAATTTCAGGACAGGAGACCGGATCAAACCGAAAACCGCTTTTTGTAAAAATTTAGGACAGTAGACCGGATCGGATAGGACCGGTCCCGGTTCGATTTGAACCGGTCCCGATTCAGTTTGGGGGTTTGATCGATTTGGACCGGTTTATGCTCACCCTTACCGCCATTATACCCTTATTTAATATTGCCATTATTACAAATTCGTAAGTCAAACCAGCACAGGGACATTTGCCCATCTTTGTTTCTTTTAGTCGATCCTACTCTCCGATTTGGCCTCATGTTGCTCACAATTTAGCTTGTGCTTCTATCTTTTATTCTTCAAGATGTAGTGGCAACCTTTGAACGTAGACAATGACGAGTAATCCATAAGAGAGTTTAGAGCCGAGACTAGAGTTTTTAAACTAAATATTGGTATTTGGTTTGTACATTTGTAAATGATTAAAATAAGGGACACAATAACTAACATAGTTCTTTTAATAAAAACAAGTATGCATGCTTGGTAAAGTTTTAACAAGAAAACCCACAAAATTGCTGCTAAAGATCATGGCCGGATATTGGCATGTCTACAATGAACATTTGAGCAGGGCCCACAACTTCATAGGGGCACCAGAATTTTATAAAATTTAATATTAGATATAATAGATTCAGGCCCAGTTTGTATCCTAGTTAAACTCAAAGTTGTTTTGACGTATTACACTATATAAACAAATCCCCATTCTCCAAGCATTGTAACTTTAAACCTATTCCTACGGCTGACACCACCCAGGAAAAGCAAATCCTTTTTCGTCTTTTTGAACAGGTACTTTATTCCTACTTTCTCCTTCAATTAATTTTTTATTTGTTTTATGTTTTCTTTATATGTTTTCTTTATTTGACTATTTATTTGTTACAATTTATCAATTTTTTGTTAACTTTTTTTAAGTATTTAGATTATTTGTATTTAAGGGGCCTCATTTGCTTAGCCGAGCAGGGCACCCAAAATCCACGGGACGGCCCTGCTAAAGATAAAGTAAACAACAAAAATGCTATTAATACTATGTGTATGAATATATGGTATAAATTCAATACGGTGTATTGTATTTTTATTTGACCAACACCATGTCCATACTTCGTACGTTCCACATTTCCCTAATCCGTATGATCATCAAACTTTGAACATTGGTTGCTACATAACGTCTAAACTGTATATCTCTTAATTTCTATCTACACATGTATACCATAACGTATTTGTATTTGTTAGAGCTAAAAAATGTATATTTTTCTGTGTGTTTCTTACTGCTAGATTATATGTAAATACCTAACTATACATGTAATTAGTTATTGAAATACTTTAATATTATATCCAACATTAGTCGGAACTACGATGTAAATCCGTGGTCATTAAGACGGCGAGAAATCCATAGAAGACTTGTCGGAATTTTCTAACGGATTTACAATTTTTTTCGGTAATTTGTTTGTAATCCGTTAGTAAGTGAACAAACATCAATTCGTAATTGGTAGTAATTATGTTTGAAAATTTAAAAGGATGTATTTCCTAAGGAAAAATGCCCTTTTCCATTAGTGACATATAGTGCTTCCAAATGAATTTCCGTCAAAAATGCCCCTCCCTGGAGTTCATTCTATGCTCCTCTTTGTACACAATTGCTTCTTAATAACTCTAGGTGATTAAACATATAAGCTTCAATCTTGCATGGACTTTGATAACGTAAATGAAGCTTGCATAAACCATAGAAAAGGTTTTTAAGTTGTTTTGTACATAAATTTTATGTGTGTTAGGGTTTAAGGCTTCTAATCTTGTATATCTTCTTAATCAATGTATACGTGTACGAAACTGGGTTTCTAGGAAGAATGTACTCCCTTTTACCCATTTGGACTTTAAAAATAATTTGAACGTCGTCTAAATATCACTACTACCAATAATCCTTACTACTATTTTGAATTCCAAGCACAACCCTAGTTCAGAGCATTGAGGAAAACTGTCACACCCCGCTAAAACGGAAACACGGGATATGAAGAGCGAGATTGTCATTTGCACAAGTATATATTTATATACCAAATTTACATATATAAAACCAACATTGAGTTATACAAAAGTATTATGTTTAAGTTTACATATCGAATTCGAAATAAACATTCACATCCAAACCACCCGAACCATTCCCTATTCTTGAAGTCTCTAGCAAACCCGCAAAAGCAATCCAACAGTGAGCATCTTCAATCACTTACTCGTTCTCTGAAAATACGAGTAAAATGTCAACTACGAGAATCGTAGTTGGTGAGCTACAATGTGTAGTAAAAGCATATAAAGTTTCTGACGCATAAAATGTTGGCGTAAAGTATAAGTATATAAGCTTTGCATATGCGCGTTGTACCATACTAGGTAACGTGGCATATATTTCAAGTATGTAGGCATCAACCACATAGTGTACGGCTATGTGACGATCCTAGTGTTACGCAATGTTTCGTTGCTAAGCCTCAAAGGCTACCCAATTAATAATAGTGCACAATCGTTATTTGACGTTGTTGTGAGGGTCTCACTACCCTGATAGCGCTATCCACATATTACTAACGGTCCTTTCCAAAGGGATTAATAGCAACTAATGTCACTTGGAAGTATCGGAAATTTTAGTGGTATCACACGTACATGTTGGACACATCCGCAACATGACGAACAAAAGTTTAGTTCATTGACAAGTTGCCATTACCTCAGCGGTGGAATAATCCACATGTGTAAGACAATAAGTATAAAAGTATAAGTTTCTAGAGTTTTCACAGCATGTTGGCAAAACATTCAACAATGCTAAAATATGTTTTAGTTTAAGTGTTCAAGCGTATACATTCTATGTATAAAGTATAGATTTCAAACATAGAGTATCTCGTTTGAAAGTATGCAAAACTAGCATATAACGCTTATAGAATAAGTTTACGATAACAATTGTAAAATAGCATTTAAACAATACCTTTTGAGTACTCGTATTTTTCCCCAAAAACATGTATCAAAATAGTTGAAAAAAGGGGTTTGTAACTCACTTGTGTTAAATAGTCGGTGTGTGCCGGAACTTGCGTCAAGTAGAAACCGAATCAACGATATCCTAAAATACCAATATCGTATTAGTGTTTCGTTTCATTTCTTTATAACTTTTAAGTCTTATTTCGATATGTTAAGCGTTATTTACTTATTTTGTCCAAAAGTGCGTATATTTTAGTCTCGAGTCCAATATGTCCGTAAATTGTCTTAAATTAATACGTTTTCATTTTCATCCAATATTTTATAACACCTTACAATCCAAGTCCTTTTTAAGTTATACTTTTATATATATTTTTACAAAAAGCTTACACTTTTAGTTCTTTTTAACCAAATTTTAAACTAAGTTATATATATAACAATTTAGTCATCTTTTTATCATGAATTAACATAATTATATATGTTTATATACCATTTTTTTACAAGTTTTAATCTAATATTATTAAGTAATATTAATCATAATATAACTTTATATACATGATTTAAGTATCAAATTATAATTCATATATATATATATATATATATATATATATATATATATATATATATATATATATATATATATATATATATATATATGTTTGATAACCATTTATATACAAATTATCACCATCAATATGTATATTATTACAAGATCAAAAGATGTTTATAATAACAATTTTGTGTAACTTTAATCCATGTCTTCAAATCAATATAATCAAAACACCATATCAAATGATAGTTTACATACAAATATAATTATATAACTTTAGTAATAATACATATTAACCAAACTATACGAAAGTTTAAACAAAGATTAAAAGAAATTAGTATAAATTATATTCAAAATGATCTTGATTGTTAAAGCTTTACTTACCCAAAACTCTTTCTTGCTTAGTCTTTTATGTTCAAAAATACCCAATTTCTTCTTTGTAAACTTCCTTTTAACTTTCACCCAAATTATGTGTATGTATGTATGTGTTTGTTTTGTGTTTGTAAAAGAAAGTTTGTGATATAAATTTGTATTGATATAGAGATGGTTGCTAATGACTCATTTATGGGCTTTTATCCTATTGCCACATTCAACATATGTGTTACATGACTAACCACCAAAGCATGACTAATTTGTTTTTTTTTTTTTTATAAAAATCTGGACAACATCTATTTTATGACATTTTCGATCAACTTAATATCACATTCAATAATCATGGCCATAACCATTAGAAAGTAGACTCTTATACCTTTCCAACGATATTTTATTCATCGAAAAAGGAGTTACGGTTGATTTATTATGATTTTTACAAAACAGCCTTCTTTTAGAGTATAAAGCTGTCCAAATTTCGAGTTTTATCCATATTTCACCAAAAATCAAAACAACTATCCAACTTACTTTTACAAAAACATAATCTCTTTTCTAAGCTTGTTTAGTAACATTTCAACTATTATTTAGATTTTCGTTATGCAATATTGTAATGTTATGAATTTAGACAAATTCATAATGGTCTTGGTATAATTGGTCGTCTATTGATTCGATTCCGATTCCGCGACACACACAATTAAAGTTCATGTAACGTAAAACTTACGTTAAGAGTTTTGCTTGAGTTACTAAGAGCTTAGCTTTAGCAATAAGTTATGTTTACGTAGCATCGTAACACATGAGATAAGTCGTGTCAAGTATCATGAGTAAGCGTTTGAGTTTAAAAGTTTATGAACTCGACTTTCGTTTTTAAGACGGTTGTCACATTCTCCCCCCGTTGAAAGAATTTCGTCCCGAAATTTCAACTTGTAGCATTCCTTGTGGGAGAAGTGAAAAGTTGAGGATACTTTTGCATCGTTTGATCCTCTCGTTCCCATGTATGTTCAGGGCCACGTCTTGCGTTCCAACGTACCCTTACTATGGGAATTCGATTATGTCTAAGTTTCTTAATTTCGCTATTTATGATTTCAATCGGTTCGTCAACGAATTAAAGTTTTTCATTTAGTTGAACTTCTTCTAAAGAAGTAATGAGTGTTTTTTCTGATAAGCACGTTTTCAGCCTGGATACATGAAAGTGTTATGTATGCTACCAAGCTCTTGTGGTAGTTCCAAACGATATGCAAATAGACTTATTTCGAGTATCTCTTATGCTTTCCTCGGCGTATTGCACCTTTCCAAGGTGATACCTTAAGAATTACTTTGTCATCGATTTGAAATTTTAAGTCTTTTCTACGCACATCAGCGTAACTCTTTTGACGACTTCTAGTAGTCTTAAGTCGTTCCTTTATCGTTGTAATTTAACAATCGTTTCTTGTACTACATCCATACTAATTAGTTGTCGATCTTCCGGTTCCAACCAACACAATGGAGATCGGCATTTTCTTCCATAAAGAGCTTTAAATGGCGCACATTTGATGCTAGCATGATAACTATTTTTATAGGAGAATCCTATTCGTGGTATATGATTATCCTGACTTCCTCCGAAGTGAATAACACATGCTCTTAGCATATCTTCTAAGATTTGTATTGTACGTTCGCTTTGTCCGTGAGTTTGCGGACGATAAGTTGTGCTTAAGTCTAATCGAGTGTGAAACGATTTTTGGATTGCCTTCCAAAATCTGGAAGTAAAATGAGTATCTCTATCCGAGATAATGGATGTGGTAATTCCATGATGAGTTACTACTTCGTTGATGTATATTTAGACATATTTTTCTACGTTTTAACTTTCCTTGATGGGAATAAAGTGTGCTGATTTCGTTAGTCGATCTGCTATAACCCAGATCATGTCATTACCCTTCGACATACGAGGTAATTTAGTAACGAAATCCATTGTAATCTGTTCCCATTTCTATTTGGGGAATTTCTGATTGTTGTAGTGTGACAACCGTCAAAATTCAGGTACTTGTTCAATTATTATATCGGTTCGAAACGTTAGTTACTCCTTTATCGCGTTCGCTTTATTCTAGTTCGTAACTTTTGAGTCTGTACTTTGTCGGAACTAGTGTCGGAATAACTTCCGGAATCAATTATATAAGTCCTAATACCAAGAAAACACCTATTGAACTTTCCTAAGTTCATAACAAATCATACTTAAGAACTTTCAATTAACAAAAAGGTCCAACGAAGCAAAAACGTAAAAACGAAAAATCTGATAAGGCTGAAAATCACCCGGTGCGCAGCACCTAGTGATGAGGTGCGCAGCACCTCACGCCAGAATTCAAAATAATTACAGTTTCAGTCCCTGCCTCGTTTTTACACAACCACCACCCAAACCAACCAATTAAAAACGACTTAAGTCACTCATTACTGCAAATTAACAGTCCCAAGAGCAGATTATTATTACCTTTTCTTTTCCATTTCATTTTCATTTTACAAAACATAAAAACACACATTAAAACACACACAACCCTTTTCTCTCTAATTTTCTCTCAAGAACTCAAGAACACCAGTGACATTCCACCATCAAAATCCATCATTTGTCCATACAAATCGTTCCTTTCATCAAGAGAAGCAAGGGGGTGTCGTTATTTTGAAAAAGGACTAGTCTTGTAAAGATTTTTGGGAGCTAAAATTCGACCAAAACTCATCATCCGAGCTTTTCCTTCGGTAGATTTCTTTATTTTTACTATCTTTATACAAATATTCAATTGCATGTAAGATCTAACGGTTGAAAATGTATTTTTACGCAAATCTATGACTTTTTATGGTCAAAAACGTTTTTAACCGAAATAACCTTTAGATCCACGGATTTGTAACCAAAAATGTTTTATAAACTGTTAAAAAGATGTTTTAATAAGTTTAAACCGGTTGCATGTCGAAATCTATGGGTAAAAAGACGTTTTTAGCAAAGAAATCACAAAACGGTGAAGAACAGCAAGGAGGTGCGCAGCACCACCTGACAGGTGCCGCGCACCGGGCTACTGTTCTTCCCAAAAATCGTCGTTTTGTCCGTTTAAAACTTATGTATACATTCTGGACTTGTTCTAACATTATTACGGGACTGAGATAAACCAAACTAATAATAATGGTGACTTATATTGGACTATTTGGACTATTTTGAGTTATAATATATATGATATTGTGTTTTAGGTGATTTGTGAGCGGAAGTGATGGTACAATTTTTGGGCATGAAATTTGGGCGCGGAAGCGCTGCCCAAATTTCCTCAGAAATTGTAAATCACTTCAGCAAGCAAAAGCACTTAAGATAATAATCGAAAACGTTAAATCGGACTTTTGGACAAAAACGTGACAATTACCTTTTCGGACTATTTTTGACTATACTTAACCTTGACACTTAAAGTTTAATAAAGCTTATCTATGTTATTATATAAGAACATAATAATATAATAACTAATCAAACTATCTTGGTATTAATAGGCAATCCGTGATTCCCGGCTTACATATTCCGACCGAGTTTTCGAGTTCTCTTCGCAATCCGTGAGTTACAACCCCTTGTTTTATATATTTTACATGAATTTTGGGGGAAACATAAGATTAATTGCATTTTAAAAGCCTTATGAAACAAATTGCAATATATCGAACTTTGACTTTTGACTTATTAAACTTTGACTTTCGAACTTATAAACTATTTGACTTTTGGAACGTACTTAGACTTATTTTGACTTATTTTGGAACGTACTTGGACTTATTTGAACGACTATTTGAACTCTTATGCGTAAAATATTTTACTTTACTTAGACTTATTGGCTCGCTCTCTTTTGACTAAACTAATCATTGATGCTTGTATGCGTACCAACCCTTGATGGAACTATAACACGATCTTAAGTGATGGACGTACGACTCTCTCGCTTTTAAAAATGAAATTTACTTAGTGCCCGACTATTTTAGACTTAGACTTTCACACTATTAACTACTTAGCCGTATAGTAATTATGGGTATCGATACTTAGGAAAGAACCGTTCCTTGCTTAGATGACAGTCTAAGTACATATTACTAAGTACTGATTAACTTCCCGTTTGAGAGGCGGGGAGTTGGGGCCGACACGGTTGGATAATCGGATTAGTGTGAACACTTAAGTTATAGATGCCAAGAGGTTGATACAAGAAAATCAAATTAGTTACTTACGCATAAACTTATAACTTTTTAGCGATTGATATACGCTTCTACTATTTGACTAAATTTGACTATATTTGGTCTTTACAAACTTAGGGCACCAGTCCGCCCATTACTTGGACTTTAAAGTATATAAACTTTAAGCGACTTTTCTCAGCTAATCTCCTTCTTGGAAACTTTTACTTTTATATACTTTACTTATATTTTTGTCGACTATTTAAACTGTAACTCACTCACTACTTTCGTAGTTGACACTTTATCTTATGTTTCAGGAAATTAGTGTAAGCATGATGTGCATGGCATGGACGGGTCGAGGCGGTCGTGTGAGAACCTCTTTGGGAAAAGACTTGGCCATTTGTTTTGGGAATTTTTAATGAAACTTTTTAATTGTGTATCAATGTACTAAATTATCGTGTCTTGGTCGTTCGAATGGATTTGTAAACACTTTTACTTTTAATTAATGACTTGATTACCGTTATGTTTTATATGACCTGTGTAAAGATTTTCCAGCTCTTCACATTCCGTGTTTCCGCTTTAGCGGGGTGTGACAGACTTGGTATCAGAGCACAGGTTATAGAGAAAAACGGTTTTAAAAATTTTTCAAAAAGTTTTCGAAACCAAACTATAACCAAGGCTTTTCGGAAAATCATTTATGGGTCTAAACTTTAGCGAATTAATTTCGTGATTTGCATGTTTATAATTTAACTACGCATGGCCTGATCACCCATGCCTAGTTCAAAATGGATTATGCAAAGACGGAACGTAATTACTATTGTTAACGGTTTTGAGTCAAAATTCCCGGTACTGTCTTTTCCCGATTCTCACGCGACTGACCCGTACATGCATTTCATTACACATTTCCTTTATCATTTCTTTGTGTCTTCTAGTACTCACGAAACTCATTGTTCACAGATTCGTCATGTCTCACTCGTCATGATCGCTTTCACCGTCGCACTCCCAGTCCCGCTCCTTACCTAGAGCCGCGTCGCCTTCCGAGGGCCGTACCGCTTCAGAGAGCCAACGACACCAGACCACCGATCCCACGGAGGACACCTCCATGGCGATCTCGAGCAGCATCGGGTCCAGCCCGAGGGATGTGCTACCACCCCCTCCACCGGTACCCGTTGCCGCCACACTCCACTACCGAGGCCCACGTACCAGGTTGACCGCGCGAAAGCAGGTCATCCTCCCGGGCCGTTTGCCGGATAGGATGGCTGCCCGCCAGGAGGGACCATCCCAGCCTATTCCATCGCATCTACCGTTCGGACACCCACCAGAGGTCCCACGGAACCCTACCATGGACCACTACTCTTGGAGAGACAGTTCGAGCGCGAAGAGATGCAGCGCGCCAGAGACGCCGAGGCCGCGAGGCAGAGGATGCCTCCTACCCTTCAACCTCCCCCACCGGCCGCATTCCTTCACTTGCACCGCGAAGTGCGGGGATTGGCTCAGGAGACCCAGACCAGGGACACCTCATCAGTGAGGTTACCGACTCCGCAGAACGGTTGTCAGAGCAGGCGTTGCGATTCATCGCATCGACCCGAGCTACGGCCCGCACTGTGCAGCGCCTCATTGGTATGTGTCTGGTGATGGGCACGTTGATCGTGGTTATGGCAGCCAAGATGTTTCTGGACAGGCGCCATTAGTTGTTTCTTCATTGTATTGTACTTAGTCTAGTCGTAATTTCTCTTCTGTACACGACATAGACTTCATTAGCTTTCTTTATTATTGTGACATAAAAGAAAGATAATGAAGTCTATTTCGTGTACAGAGAGAAGATTACGACTAGACTAAGTACAATACAATGAAGAAACAACTAATGGCGCCTGTCCAGAACATCTTGGCTGCCATAACCACGATCACGTGCCCATCACCAGACACATACCAATGAGGCGCTGCCAGTGCGGCCGTAGCTCGGTCGATGCGATGAATTGCTCTGACAACCGTTCTGCGGAGTCGGTAACCTCACTGATGAGGTGTCCCTGGTTCTGGGTCTCCTGAGCCAATCCCCGCACTTCGCGGTGCAAGTGAAGGAATGCGGCCGGTGGGGGAGGTTGAAGGGTAGGAGGCATCCTCTGCCTCGCGCCTCGCGTCTCTGGCGCGCTGCATCTCTTCGCGCTCGAACTGTCTCTCCCAAGAGTAGTGGTCCATGTAGGGTTCCGTGGGACCTCTGGTGGGTGTCCGAACGGTAGATGCGATGGAATAGGCTGGGATGGTCCCTCCTGCGGGCAGCCATCCTATCCGCAAACGCCCGGGAGGATGACCTGCTTTCGCGCGGTCAACCTGGTACGTGGGCCTCGGTAGTGGAGTGTGGCGGCAACGGGTACCGGTGGAGGGGGTGGTAGCACATCCCTCGGGCTGGACCCGATGCTGCTCGAGATCGCCATGGAGGTGTCCTCCGTGGGATCGGTGGTCTGGTGTCCGTTGGCTCTGGCCCTCGAAGGCGACGCGGCTCTAGGTAAGGAGGCGGGACTGGAGTGGCGACGGTGAAAGCGATCAGGACGAGTGAGACATGACGAATCTGTGAACAATGAGTTTCGTGAGTACTAGAAGACACAAAGAAATGATAAAGGAAATGTGTAATGAAATGCATGTACGGGTCAGTCGCGTGAGAATCGGGAAAAGACAGTACCGGGAATTTTGACTCAAAAACCGTTAACATAGTAATTACGTTCCGTCTTTGCATAATCCATTTGAACTAGGCATGGGTGATCAGGCCATGCGTAGTTAAATTATAACATGCAAATCACGAAATTAATTCGCTAAAGTTTAGACCCATAAATGATTTTCCGAAAAGCCTTGGTTATAGTTTGGTTTCGAAAACTTTTGAAAAAATTTTTAAAACCGTTTTTCTCTATAACCTGTGCTCTGATACCAAGTCTGTCACACCCCGCTAAAGCGGAACACGGAATGTGAAGAGCTGGAAAATCTTAAACATAACGGTAATCAAGTCATTAATTAAAAGTAAAAGTGTTTACAAAGTCCATTCGAACGACCAAGACACGATAATTTAGTACATGATACACAATTAAAAGTTTCATTAAAAATTCCCAAAACAAATGGCCAAGTCCTTTTCCCAAAGAGGTTCTCACACGACCGCCTCGACCCGTCCATGCCATGCACATCATGCTTACACTAATTTCCTGAAACATAAAATAAGTGTCAACTACGAAAGTAGTGAGTGAGTTACAGTTTAAATAGTCGACAAAATATAAGTAAAGTATATAAAAGTAAAAGTTTCCAAGAAGGAGATTAGCGGAGAAAAGTCGCTTAAAGTTTATATACTTTAAAGTCCAAGTAATGGGCGGACTGGTGCCCTAAGTTTGTAAAGACCAAATATAGTCAAATTTAGTCAAATAGTAGAAGCGTATATCAATCGCTAAAAAGTTATAAGTTTATGCGTAAGTAACTAATTTGATTTTCTTGTATCAATATAACTTAAGTGTTCACACTAATCCGATTATCCAACCGTGTCGCCCCAACTCCCCGCCTCTCAAACGGAAGTTAATCAGTACTTAGTAATATGTACTTAGACTGTCATCTAAGCAATGACGGTTCTTTCCTAAGTATCGATACCCATAATTACTATACGGCTAAGTAGTTAATAGTGTGAAAGTCTAAGTCTAAAATAGTCGGGCACTAAGTAAATTTCATTTTAAAATCGAGAGAGTCGTACGTCCATCACTTAAGATCGTGTTATAGTTCCATCAAGGGTTGGTACGCATACAAGCATCAATGATTAGTTTAGTCAAAAGAGAGCGAGCCAATAAGTCTAAGTAAAGTAAAATATTTACGCATAAGAGTTCAAATAGTCGTTCAAATAAGTCCAAGTACGTTCCAAAATAAGTCAAAATAAGTCTAAGTACGTTCCAAAAGTCAATAGTTTATAAGTTCGAAAGTCAAGTTTAATAAGTCAAAAGTCAAAGTTCGATATTTGTTTCATAAGGCTTTTAAAATGCATTAATCTTATGTTTCCCCCAAAATTCATGTAAAATATATAAAACAAGGGTTGTAACTCACGGATTGCGAAGAGAACTCGAAAACTCGGTCGGAATATGTAAGCCGGAATCACGGATTGCCTATTAATACCAAGATAGTTTGATTAGTTATTATATTATTATGTTCTTATATAATAACATAGATAGCTTTATTAAACTTTAAGTGTCAAGGTTAAGTATAGTCAAAAATAGTCCGAAAAGGTAATTGTCACGTTTTTGTCCAAAAGTCCGATTTAACGTTTTCGATTATTATCTTAAGTGCTTTTGCTTGCTGAAGTGATTTACAATTTCTGAGGAAATTTGGGCGCGGAAGCGCTGCCCAAATTTCATGCCCAAAAATTGTACCATCACTTCCGCTCACAAATCACCTAAAACACAATATCATATATATTATAACTCAAAATAGTCCAAATAGTCCAATATAAGTCACCATTATTGTTTATCTCAGTCCCGTAATAATGTTAGAACAAGTCCAGAATGTATACATAAGTTTTAAACGGACAAAACGACGATTTTTGGGAAGAACAGTAGCCCGGTGCGCGGCACCTGTCAGGTGGTGCTGCGCACCTCCTTGCTGTTCTTCACCGTTTGGTGATTTCTTTGCTAAAAACGTCTTTTTACCCATGATTTCGACATGCAACCGGTTTAAACTTAGTAAAACATCTTTTTAACAGTTTATAAAACATTTTGGTTACAAATCCGGGGATCTAAAGGTTATTTCGGTTAAAAACGTTTTGACCATAAAAAGTCATAGATTTGCGTAAAAATACATTTCAAACCGTTAGATCTACATGCAATTGAATATTTGTATAAAGATAGTAAAAATAAAGAAATCTACCGAAGGAAAAGCTCGGATGATGAGTTTTGGTCGAATTTTAGCTCCCAAAAATCTTACAGACTAGTCCTTTTTCAAATAACGACACCCCCTTGCTTCTCTTCTTGATGAAAGGAACGATTTGTATGGACAAATGATGGAGTTTGATGGTGGAATGTCACTGGTGTTCTTGAGTTCTTGAGAGAAAATTAGAGAGAAAAGGTTGTGTGTGTTTAATGTGTGTTTTTATGTTTTGTAAAATGAAAATGAAATGGAAAAGAAAAGGTATAATAATCTGCTCTTGGGACTGTTAATTTGCAGTAATGAGTGACTTAAGTCGTTTTTAATTGGTTGGTTTGGGTGGTGGTTGTGTAAAAACGAGGCAGGGACTAAAATTGTAATTATTTTGAATTCTGGCGTGAGGTGCTGCGCACCTCAACACTAGGTGCTGCGCACCGGGGGCATTTTCAGCCTTATCAGATTTTCGTTTTTTACGTTTTTGCTTCGTTGGACCTTTTTGTTGATTGAAAGTTCTTAAGTATGATTTGTTATGAACTTAGGAAAGTTCAATAGGTGTTTTCTTGGTATTAGGACTTATATAAGTGATTCCGGAAGTTATTCCGAAGTTCCGACAAAGTACAGACTCAAAAGTTACGAACTAGAATAAGCGAACGCGATAAAAGGAGTAACTAACGTTTCGAACCGATATAATAATTGAACAAGTACCTGAATTTTGACGGTTGTCACACTACAACAATCAGAATTCCCCAAATAGAAATGGGAACAGATTACAATGGAGTTCGTTACGAAATTACCTCGTAGGTCGAAGGGTAATGACATGATCTGGGTATAGCAGATCGACTAACGAATCAGCACACTTTATTCCCATCAAGGAAAGTTAAAACGTAGAAAAATATGTCTAAATAGACATCAACAAAATAGTAACTCATCATGGAATTACCACATCAATTATCTAGGATAGAGATACTCATTTTACTTCCAGATTTTGGAAGGCAATCCAAAAATCGTTTGACACTCGATTAGACTTAAGCACAACTTATCGGCCGCAAACTCACCGGACAAAGCGACGTACAATACAAATCTTAGAAGATATGCTAAGAGCATGTTATTCACTCGGAGGAAGTCAGGATAATCATATACCACGAATAGGATTCTCCTATAACAATAGTTATTATGCTAGCATCAAATGTGCGCCATTTAAAGCTCTTTATGGAAGAAAATGCCGATCTCCACTGTGTTGGTTGGAACCGGAAGATCGACAACTAATTAGTATGGATGTAGTAACAAGAACGATTGTTAAATTACAACGATAAAGGAACGACTTAAGACTACTAGAAGTCGTCAAAAGAGTTACGCTGATGTGCGAGAAAAAGACTTAAAATTTCAAATCGATGACAAAGTAATTCTTAAGGTATCACCTTGGAAAGGTGCAATACGCCGAGGAAAGCATAGAGATACTCGAAATAAGTCTATTTGCATATCGTTGGAACTACCACAAGAGCTTGGTAGCATACATAACACTTTCATGTATCCAGGCTGAAACGTGCTTATCAGAAAAACACTCATTACTTCTTTAGAAGAAGTTCAACGAAATGAAAAACTTATTCGTTGACGAACCGATTGAAATCATAATAGCGAAATTAAGAAACTTAGACATAATCGAATTCCCATAGTAAGGGTACTTGGAACCAAGACGTGGCCCTGAACATACATGGGAACGAGAGGATCAAACGATGCAAAAGTATCCTCAACTTTCACTTCTCCCACAAGGAATGCTACAAGTTGAAATTTCGGACGAAATTCTTCAACGGGGGGAGAATGTGACAACCGTCTTAAAACGAAAGTCGAGTTCATAAACTTTTAAACTCAAACGCTTACTCATGATACTTGACACGACTTATCTCAGTGTTACGATGCTACGTAAACATAACTTATTGCTAAAGCTAAGCTCTTAGTAACTCAAGCAAAACTCTTAACGTAAGTTTTACGTTACATGAACTTTAATTGTGTGTGTCGCGAATCGGAATCGAATCAATAGACGACCAATTATACCAAGACCATTATGAATTTGTCTAAATTCATAACATTACAATATTGCATACATACGAAAATCTAAATAATAGTTGAAATGTTACTAACAAGCTTAGAAAAGAGATTATGTTTTTGTAAAAGTAAGTTGGATAGTTGTTTTGATTTTGGTGAAATATGGATAAAACTCGAAATTTGGACAGCTTTATACTCTAAAAGAGGCTGTTTTGTAAAAATCATAATAAATCAACCGTAACTCCTTTTCGATGAATAAATATCGTTGGAAAGGTATAAGAGTCTACTTTCTAATGGTTATGGCCATGATTATTGAATGTGATATTAAGTTGATCGAAAATGTCTAAAATAGATGTTGTCCAGATTTTATAAAAAAAAAAAAACAAATTAGTCCTGCTTGGTGGTTAGTCATGTAACACATATGTTGAATGTGGCAATAGGATAAAAGCCCATAAATGAGTCATTAGCAACCATCGCTATATCAATACAAATTTATATCACAAACTTTCTTTTACAAACACAAAACAAACACATACATACATACACATAATTTGGGTGTGAAAGTTAAAGGAAGTTTACAAAGAAGAAATTGGGTATTTTGGAACATAAAAGACTAAGCAAGAAAGAGTTTTGGGTAAGTAAAGCTGTAACAATCAAGATCATTTTGAATATAATTTATACTAATTTCTGTTAATCTTTGTTTAAACTTTCGTATAGTTTGGTTAATATGTATTACTAAAGTTATATAATTATATTTGTATGTAAACTATCATTTGATATGGTGTTTTGATTATATTGATTTGAAGACATGGATTAAGTTACACAAAATTGGTTATTATAAACATCTTTTGATCTTGTAATAATATACATATTGATGGTGATAATTTGTATATAAATGGTTATCAAACATATATATATATATATATATATATATTATATATATAATATATATATATATATAGATATATATATATATATGAATTATAATTTGATACTTAAATCATGTATATAAAGTTATATTATGATTAATATTACTTAATAATATTAGATTAAAACTTATGGTATATAAACATATATAATTATGTTAATTCATGATAAAAAGATGACTAAATTGTTATTATATATAACTTAGTTTAAATTTGGTTAAAAAGAACTAAAAGTGTAAGCTTTTTGTAAAAATATATATAAAGTATAACTTAAAAGGACTTGGATTGTAAGGTGTTATAAAATATTGGATGAAAATGAAAACGTATTAATTTAAGACAATTTACGGACATATTGGACTCGAGACTAAATATACGCACTTTGGACAAAATAAGTAATAACGCTTAACATATCGAAATAAGACTTAAAAGTTATAAAGAAATGAAACGAAACACTAATACGATATTG
>CAJVGC010000432.1:17876139-17931262 GCA_910822075.1 Senecio squalidus | reverse complement strand
TTTACAAAACATAAAAACACACATTAAAACACACACAACCCTTTTCTCTCTAATTTTCTCTCAAGACTCAAGAACACCAGTGACTTTCCACCATCAAAATCCATCATTTGTCCATACAAATCGTTTCCTTTCATCAAGAGGAAGCAAGGGGGTGTCGTTATTTTGAAAAAGGACTAGTCTTGTAAAGATTTTTGGGAGCCTAAAATCCGACCAAAACTCATCATCCGAGCTTTTCCTTCGGTAGATTTCTTTATTTTTTACTATCATTATACAAATATTCAATTGCATGTAAGATCTACGGTTGAAAATGTATTTTTACGCAAATCTATGACTTTTTATGGTCAAAAACGTTTTTAACCGAAATAACCTTTAGATCCACGGATTTGTAACCAAAAATGTTTTATAAACTGTTAAAAGATGTTTTAATAAGTTTAAACCGGTTGCATGTCGAAATCTATGGGTAAAAAGACGTTTTTAGCAAAGAAATCACAAACGTGAAGCACAGCAAGGAGGTGCGCAGCGCCCCCTGACAGGTGCCGCGCACCGGGCTGCTGTTCTTCCCAAAATGTCCGTTTAAACTTATGTATACATTCTGGACTTGTTCTAACATTATTACGGGACTGAGATAAACCAAACTAATAATAATGGTGACTTATATTGGACTATTTGGACTATTTTGAGTTATAATATATATGATATTGTGTTTTAGGTGATTTGTGAGCGGAAGTGATGGTACAATTTTTGGGCATGAAATTTGGGCGCGGAAGCGCTGCCCAAATTTCCTCAGAAATTGTAAATCACTTCAGCAAGCAAAAGCACTTAAGATAATAATCGAAAACGTTAAATCGGACTTTTGGACAAAAACGTGACAATTACCTTTTCGGACTATTTTTGACTATACTTAACCTTGACATTTAAAGTTTAATAAAGCTTATCTATGTTATTATATAAGAACATAATAATATAATAACTAATTAAACTATCTTGGTATTAATAGGCAATCCGTGATTCCCGGCTTACATATTCCGACCGAGTTTTCGAGTTCTCTTCGCAATCCGTGAGTTACAACCCCTTGTTTTATATATTTTACATGAATTTTGGGGGAAACATAAGATTAATTGCATTTTAAAAGCCTTATGAAACAAATTGCAATATATCGAACTTTGACTTTTGACTTATTAAACTTTGACTTTTGAACTTATAAACTATTTGACTTTTGGAACGTACTTAGACTTATTTTGACTTATTTTGGAACGTACTTGGACTTATTTGAACGACTATTTGAACTCTTATGCGTAAAATATTTTACTTTACTTAGACTTATTGGCTCGCTCTCTTTGACTAAACTAATCATTGATGCTTGTATGCGTACCAACCCTTGATGGAACTATAACACGATCTTAAGTGATGGACGTACGACTCTCTCGCTTTTAAAAATGAAATTTACTTAGTGCCCGACTATTTTAGACTTAGACTTTCACACTATTAACTACTTAGCCGTATAGTAATTATGGGTATCGATACTTAGGAAAGAACCGTTCCTTGCTTAGATGTCTAAGTACATATTACTAAGTACTGATTAACTTCCCGTTTGAGAGGCGGGGAGTTGGGGCCGACACGGTTGGATAATCGGATTAGTGTGAACACTTAAGTTATAGATGCCAAGAGGTTGATACAAGAAAATCAAATTAGTTACTTACGCATAAACTTATAACTTTTTAGCGATTGATATACGCTTCTACTATTTGACTAAATTTGACTATATTTGGTCTTTACAAACTTAGGGCACCAGTCCGCCCATTACTTGGACTTTAAAGTATATAAACTTTAAGCGACTTTTCTCCGCTAATCTCCTTCTTGGAAACTTTTACTTTTATATACTTTACTTATATTTTTGTCGACTATTTAAACTGTAACTCACTCACTACTTTCGTAGTTGACACTTTATCTTATGTTTCAGGAAATTAGTGTAAGCATGATGTGCATGGCATGGACGGGTCGAGGCGGTCGTGTGAGAACCTCTTTGGGAAAAGACTTGGCCATTTGTTTTGGGAATTTTTAATGAAACTTTTTAATTGTGTATCAATGTACTAAATTATCGTGTCTTGGTCGTTCGAATGGATTTGTAAACACTTTTACTTTTAATTAATGACTTGATTACCGTTATGTTTTATATGACCTGTGTAAAGATTTTCCAGCTCTTCACATTCCGTGTTTCCGCTTTAGCGGGGTGTGACATGTAGTTATCCTGATGGTTTTTGATATTCAGCCTTTACATTTGCACAAGCTAGGCATTCTCAAATCGGGTTTAATATAGATTCCTAACGCACCGTATAGATAATGTCTCCATATTTTGAGAGCGAAGACTATTCTCCCAACTCTAAGTTATGCGTAGTGTAATTGACTTCATGTTTCTTAAGTTATCGAGATGCATATGCTATAACTTTGTTTCGTTGCATTAATACACAACCTAACCCTTGATTAGATGTGTCACAGTATACAACGAAGTCTTCAATTCCCTCGGGAAGAGATAGAATAGTAGCGTTACACAATTTTGTTTTTAAGATATCAAAAGCTCTTTCTTGTGCATCTCCCCAATTGAATTTCGTGTTCTTTTGAGTTAATCTTGTCAAAGGTTTTGCTACCTTAGAGAAGTTTTGAATGAATTGCCGATAATATCCTGCCACTCCTAAGAATTAGAGGATTTCTGTCGGACTTTTGAGAATTTCCCAATTCTCTATAGCCTCAGTCTTCGATGGATCGACGTAAATTTCGGATCCATTGACTACATGATCAAGAAATTTTATTTCACGCAACCAGAATTCGCACTTAGAAAACTTTGCATAAAGTTGTTGTTATTTGAGTAATCCTAACAACAGTTTCAAGTATTCTGCGTGATCTTCTTTGGTTTGAGAGTATATAAGAATGTCATCAATGAGTACGATAACAAATTTGTCTGGATATGGTCGGCACACTCTATTCATTAAATCCATGAATATAGCTAGTGCATTTTTGAGTCCAAATGGCATTACTAGGGACTCGAAGTGTCCATATCTAGTACGGAATGTTTTTTTTTTTTTTTTTGGGAATATCATCTTTAGAAACAAGGACTTGATGATATCCAGATCTTAAATCGATTTTTTTTTTTTGCAGAATAGGTTGCGCCTTGGAGTTGATCGAATAGATCATCGATTCGTGAAAGAGGGTATCGATTTTTTTTATGGTTAGTTTGTTCAACTCACGGTAATCGATACACATACAAAATGACCCATCTTTCTTCTTAACGAAAAGAATTAGCGCACCCCAAGGTGATGAGCTGGGTCTAATAAATCCTCTATCCAATAACTCCTTAATTTGATTGGACAATCCTTGCATTTCCGTTGGAGCTAGACGTTATGGCGCTCTTTCCACTGGTGCCGCTCCTGGAGTTAATTCAATTCTAAATTCCACTTGTCTCTGAGGTGGTAATCCTAGTAGTTCTTTAGGAAATACCTCCGGATAGTCTCTAACTATCGGTAAATCCTTAAGGTACTGCTTTTGTTTGTTTATCTTTTATGTTTACTAACAATGCAAAGTAGCCCTTATTCAGGTATTTGCGCATTTTCATCACCGATATAAGTTTTGAAATTTGTCCCGGCTTATCTCCTTGTATAATTAGTTCTTTACCATCCCCTAATGGCATACAAATTGTTTTATCTAAGCAGAATATCTTAGTATCTTGAATAAGAAATGTATCAACAATCACTCGTGGGTCGTGTCATGCTTCCTCAACTCCTATCACGAATGCTCCGATTTGTAAGATGCTCGGGCCACATGAGTTATGCCAAGTATTGAGTTAATGTTTAACTTTATTGATGGCTGGTAATAATTCGGTCAAGTTACCAGGAAATACTTCTGGGTACTCCCCTTACTACTAATCGATTTCTTTTGGCACTTTTTTGGTTAGATAGCAATGAGTCATAACCTCGGTTGTAAATGTTTTCGGATATAAGGTTTAGTCTTGTCCTCCTTATGTTGCCTTGTATAAATAAGGTCTTATCGTAGAGCAGAAGAGTTTAGATGATTTCCTTGTAGAAACATAACTTCAATACGTTTGACAAATAAATATTCCATGTTCCACCATGACATAAGAATGTGATCATATCTTCGTAATGATCCTTCGTTTTAGGATATACTTTCAAAATCTACCTTGTTTTGAAGTTACCTTAGATTCGTATTCAAATCTAGGAATCCACACTGACCAATGATTCCCAAAATAAGTTTGTATTATCCTTGCGATTTCATAATTGCTAGTCCTTTAATCGAGTACCATAAATTATTGCACATTATTTCTCATAATAATAATGTCAATAAATGAAGGTAAGGTATGAGGTATACATGTTTATGCTAGGGACATATCATGTATTTAAGATTAGAAGATGTGTGCGACGAAAGATTGCTATGTTGTGTAAACTCGACGTATTAATACACACTTCTTGTTATAGAACGAGAAGTAACTATATATAGCTTAAGTGTATATATATATATATATATATATATATATATATATATATATATATATATATATATATATATATATATATATATATAGTTGAGATTGGGTAAAGTAGTTATGTATTTGTTGTAACATAGTACTATGTGTGTGTACATTGCACAATATTGTCACAATAACATGACTACATATTTGTCTAAAGCGAGCGAACGATAATAGCGATTATCAAACTCTTACATGATGCAATTCCATAACCAGCATCGAGTTGTCCGAAGTGTCCTATGTACCATTTATTTGGTATAAAGTATGTCGAGTTATAGTTCGTGAATACGAATATCATAGTCCATCAACTCCTGGACTATTCATCGGAGATCCGTAAACATGTCGCATGAACCTATTATCTCTTCCGGTGTCAATTCTTAGCTACCGGGTATCTTGGGTGCATCACTTAGTTTGTCGAGTGATAACTGCACTCATGTGTCTTATGTGAGAATACTTCTCATTTGCCATAAAAGGCATAGCGTAAAGATCATCGAAATAAAGTGTATATGGTGCTGATAGTCGAATATGTTTTGTCTCTATCTAAAGAACGGAAGATATAGTCGGCATGGGACAGTATAAACCAGTCCGGATCCGAATCGTTATTCGGTAATGTAATAGTACGTTTGTATGTATAGGTTACGATAATGTTATCTCAACGCTCCTATACCTCGATAATGTATCCCTAATGTATATCGGGTTCGTATGTCACACCCCGCTAAACCGGAAACACGAGGTGCGAAGAGCAAGAGAATCATTTCACAAGTCATAACAAAATTCAACGGTTTCAAGTCATTAAAAATAGAGTTTAAAAGTTCACAAATTCAAAAGGGCATAACCAAGAGTATTTAAGTTCATGACAACAAATACATAATTAAGTTGTTTCATAAAAATTCCCAAAATATAAGACAAAGACATGGTCTTCTCCCGATTCATATCTCACGTATCCTGCCTGACCCGCCCACGCTATGCATTCCATGACTTACACTTGATTTCCCGAAACATGAGATAAAGTGTCAAACTACATAAAGTAGTGAGTGAGTTACGGTTTATAAGTTCTCGACAAAGGTTCCGACAAGTATATATAATAAAAGTTTCTTAAAAGAAAATGAAGCGGAACAGGCGCTTAAAATATATATAGTTTAAAGAAGATCATAGACAAGTAGAATAATACTTGTAAAAAGATTTGTTGCGGATTCAGTCGCAGAGTAAATATGCGTAAATAAAGGTAACTAATGATTAAAACATTGTATCAACAACTTGACATAATATAACTGTAAGTGTTCACACTAAACCGATTAATCCTGATCGTGAACAACCCCAACCCCGCACTATCTACGAGGTACGTCTGAACTTAGTAATATGTACTTAGATTGCAATCTAAAGTAAGGAGCGATCCTCTCATAAGTATCGATACTCATAGTTACTAACAGATTATAGCTAATAGTGTGTAATCGTCTGAAACGGGGCACTTTGATTTAATTTAAAAACTGATAGTAGGCACTTACATACATGTTATATTTTCATCAAGGGTTAACGGAGGTGCCTAGTCAGTGGCGAGTGCGTATAATACAATCAATCATAGTTTTTAATCAAGTGCCGATCGGGGGCAAGCCATAAAGTCAAAGAGTCAAAGAGTGTCGAACAGGGGAAATTAAAATAGTTTTACGCATATAAGTTCAATAACGTCAAATAGTTCATAAAATGTTCAAAAGCATTTAGATCTCATGTTTCCCCCAAAAGAATATTTAAAAGAAAATAAATAAGGGTATGTAACTCACGGATTGCGAAGATAAAGTCTCGTGCGAAAAGAAGAGTCGGGAAACGTCGAAAATCAAGGAGATCCTAAAACAACCATGTCTCGCATAAGTATAATGATTTAAGTTATGTTAAAGTTCCATTTTAACATTTTAAGGGTCAAACTCTTATACTTAACTTTTGTCCAAAAGCTTTAGTATTGAAAACTTATGTGTTACGACATGTCATATTACGTTTAATTGTCCGTTTAGTCTAATTATGTCCAAAAAGGTTCGATGTTCAAAGTCAATATGGTTAAGTTATGTTATATGTTCGTTACTCAAGTTCAATTATATGATCCGATAACATTTGGGCAGCCCTTCCGCGCTATAAAAATTTAGTCCATTTTAAAATCCACTTTCCCGCTTAACAAACATATTCAAACGACAAAATACAAAAAATGTAATAGTTTTTGTTATAAAAACTTAACCAAACATTTTACTTTCTCAAAACATATAACCTGCCATTATGTATTATAATCTGTGAAAATATATTGAGTTCTCGAATCTTATCGTTTAAATCGTAAAAACATGATTTTTGTGGACAACGAGATCCAGACAGCGGCTGAAGGTATTCAGGCGCCGGCTGGACCTCAGCCGCTGGCTGAATAACTTCAGCCGCCGGCTGGAGGCCTTCGGCCAGTTTGGTTATTTAGCTATTTTCACGTTTTTTAAGCATTTCCATGTTAGATTTCGACATGAAACAATTTATTAGTGTAGAATATCCGTTTTAGTGACTAAATCTCGGGTTCTTTTTAGATGTTTAACACAAATATGTAGATTTATATAAAAACCCGTTTTTGTAAAAAAAAATCGTTATAAAACTTTATGAAAACAAGTTTTTAAGCCATGTATCGTCCATGCAAGAGGTTATATTTGATAAAAACAGTAAAGAAAAGAAATCTACCGAAAAGATGGATGGATTCCGATTTGGAGGAGATTTGAGCTTCAAACCGGTAGAAAACGTCTTTAAAATGCAACCCTTTTGATTTCCTTTGCTATATGGACGATTTGTGTAAGTTTGATGGTGATTTAGGATGATTTTCTTGCTGTGTTAAAGGAGAAATTACTGGTTTTTGGGTGGGTTCTTGAGAGAGAAGTCTAGAGAGTTTTAGAGAGACTATTTTGAAATGTGTGTGTGTGTGTTTTGGAAAAGTGAAAGGGAGGCAAACAAGGGAGATGTACTGGCCTACGGAATGGGTTCTTGTAGTAAATGGAGGCCAATCCCGTGTTAGAAGTCTGGTCCAGTGAAAGAGCATGCAAAAATGAGTCATCAAAACGCTGGCAAGCGACTTTCAGCCGCCGGCTGGGCCTCGTCCGCTGGCTGAAAGGCCTCAGCCATCGGCTGGATAGCTTTTCCAGCTAAATGTCGTTTTAAGTTTTTCGTTAAGTATTGTCTTAGAGTTTTCCGTTAGTTCTAGTTATGAACTTAGTCAAGTTCATAGTATAGTTTCTTGGTGTTAGGATTTATTTGTTGATTCCGACTTCGATTCTGACACAAACACGATCACGATAATATACGAGAATCACCTGCATTTTTAGACGGTTGTCAAATCGTAGGAAAATGTGAGTCCTCATGAGTATACATCAGGTATCTACATCGATGTCTAACGATGTTATATTCGTCCTTTCATCGCATCATAGAAAGGTAAATGAGATTGAATCGATGTTAGCGCTCATGTTAGTGTTAGTAAGAAGCTGAGCATATAGAGTATCTTAAATTTAGCATCTATACAGTCTCACTTCAAGAATATCCCACGGAATGTTCGTTTAAAATGTTTACCAATCTCGTTCTGGCATAATTTAGTCCAAATTATTCGTAGGTGATCAGGCTCCGAAGAATTTAAGTTAAACAATGCCTTCACGTTTTGGTTAAATAAAATCTGTTGTTTAGAAACTGGTCATAGTTTGATTTTTGAAAAATCGGTATTCACTATAACCTTGAGCTCTGATACCAAGTCTTTCACACCCCGCTAAAGCGGAAACACGGGATGTGAAGAGCGAGATTGTCATTTGCACAACTATATAGTTATGTACCAAATTTACATATATAAAACCAACATTGAGTTATACAAAAGTATTATGTTTAAGTTTACATATCGAATTCGAAATAAACATTCACATCCAAACCACCCGAACCATTCCTTATTCTTGAAGTCTCTAGCAAACCCGCAAAAGCAATCCAACAGTGAGCATCTTCAATCACTTACTCGTTCTCTGAAAATACGAGTTAAATGTCAACTACGAGAATCGTAGTTGGTGAGCTACAATGTTCAGTAAAAGCATATAAAGTTTTTGAAGCATAAAATGTTTGCGTAAGGTATAAGTATATAAGCTTTGCATATGCGCGTTGTACCAAACTAGGTAATGTGGCATATATTTCAAGTATGTAGGCATCGACCACATAGTGTACGGCTATGTGACAATCCTAGTGTTACACAATGTTTCGTTGCTAAGCCTCAAAGCCTACCCAATTAATAATAGTGCACAATCGTTATTTGACGTTGTTGTGAGGGTCTCACTACCCTGATAGCGCTATCCACATATTACTAACGGTCCTTTCCAAAGGGATTAATAGCAACTAATTGTTGGGAAAATCAACGATTTAACCCAAATTAATAAATCTGTTTATTAAAGTCTTAGTTTGAGTCTGAGTGACAGTTTGAGTCTGAGTGACTAAGGCATTGTGGAGCTGACTACTCAGCTCCATAATGAAACGTAGTGCATTATTTTAGGTAATTTTGTTAGACTAAATCTTCTATCTTTTTAGAAGATTTACTAAGATTCGTACTTATCAAGCTCACTATTATTGTATATAAATAGTGAGCTTGAATATTGTAATCGGTTGAACCTTTCTGAAATAAATAACTGTGTGTTATTCTCGTTGCCTTGTTATTATAATTCCGCTATAAGTAAACAAGAAACTGAGTATTAATCGACTAGTGATAATTAACGTTTAAATACTAATTTGTAATTGATTTGCTGGTATTTGGGATCTTATTAAGACCTAACAACTGGTATCAGAGCAAATAAGATTTAAATTTTAATAAATTTACAAATCTTAAACGATCAATATATAAAACCCAAATACAATGTCATCATCTTCATCTAATACACTTGCTATGGCCGGAAAAGGTATTCCAATTTTCAATGGACATAACTTTGCCCATTGGAAACTTAAGGCTGAATGGCATCTGTCCGGAATTCATGAGGAAATGATGAGAATCGTAACTGAAGGACCGATCATTCCAGGAAAACAAATCGAAGAAGTGAAGGAAGGAGACAAAGTAGTTCAACGTGCAAGATGGGTCCAAACTCCAAAATCTCAATGGACTGATCTTGACAAACAACTGTTCAATTTGGATCCAAGAGCAAGAAGTATTCTAGGCAATGCTGTGTCTGAGCAAATCTGCTGGATGCAGATCTGCTAAAGATATATGGGATACACTAATTGTTTCATATGAAGGTGTGCCGATAGTTTGAATAGTCTGATAAGAAACTATGAAAACTTCTACGTGAAAGAAAAGGAAACCTTGGCTGATTTGCATTCAAGGTTTTAAATCTTGTTGAATGATCTATCAGCTCTGGGAGTAATAAAGGAGGATGATGAAGTATGCAAGAAATTTGTAGATGTCTTACCTAGCAGATTTGAATCAGTTATCACATCTCTTGTGGTTAGTGAGAAATTGTCCACCTACAAGCTGCATGGCCTCTTTGGATTACTATTAAACTTTGAAGAATCTCAAGAAAGGAAGAAGATAAACAACAGAAGAACTGCAAGGGATCCTGAAGTTGCATTGGTTGCAACCAGCAAAAGGAATAAAGAAATTTATTCTAAGGCTGACTCATCTGAGTCTGAGTCAAACTCAGACTCAGAATCAAATGATGAAACTGAAGTCAAGAAGCTAAAGAATCAGCTTGCTTTATTGACCATGAAGCTGGAGCAGAAGACTAGTTACAAAGGAAAGAAACCGTTTGATTTGAAAAAGGTCAAATGTTTCAAATGTAATGAGTATGGGCACATGGCTGCTGATTGTAAAGTAAAGAACGCTCAGACTGAGCACATGGATGAGGTTGCTGAAAGGGCTCAAAGATACAGAAAGAAGTATCTTAAATACAAAAATAACAATGGTTCTAAGACTCAAAAACCTCAAACTGAGCAGAAAGCGTTCTTTGCTGAAGAATGGTTAGATGAGGAATTTTCATCTGATGAAGATGAGGAAGTGGTTGATAAATGTTTGATGGCATTTGCAGAAGAAGTAACTGAAGCTGATGAGTCTGCATCTCAGTTTGAAAAGGATCTGAAGGAAGCTGAGAGACTGAGCTACAGTTCAGACTGGAACAAATCAAAGTTATATAAGGTACATAACTTTAATACTTATACAAATGATCAAAAACTTCAAATGTTTGAGTATATTTTCATTGATTTGACCACCACTTTGGAAGAACAATCTGAATTTAAACAAAAGATTAAAGATCTTGAAAATGTTTTGAAAATTAAAGATGATAAAATAATTGAACTAGAAAGTTATAAAGTTCTTTTAAATGCTCATATTGAAGCTTATAGTGATCTTGCAAAAGAAAATTATAAATTTAGAGAAGAAACTAAGCAATATAAAAGAATTTGTAAATCATGGTGCATATCATCCTTAAAAAATGAAGATTGTTTGAGCAGACAGGTACCCAAACAAGTTCAAGCTGTGTTGGGTGAGGACTTCAGTCTGAAGAAGCACATGACTGAAGAAGAAGAAGAAGAAGCTGAAAAAGCTGAAAGAGAAAAAATCATTTTTAAACCAGAAATTCTTCCAAACACTTTCACTTACATGAAAGGAGAAAAAACTATGATGCCAAATGATTTTGTTAAACCTGTAATTTCTCAAGTTTTTAATAAAAGTGATTCTTCAACTTCTTCTCAGTCTGAATGTGTTAATTTATCTGAAACTGATACAAATGTGCGTGGTGTGAACAATTCTTTGCATATAAATAATGTCTTACCCAAGGTTGTGAGTAAACCTAAGGTTCCGAGTCAAGTTAGTTCCAAAATCATTAACAAAAGTCATGAAAACAAAACTATTGATAAATTGGGAAATCAATTTTTGGAACTGACTAACATCGTAAAAACTCTAGTCAGAAATAAATCACCTCATCACATCAGACCAAAGACTCCTCCTAAGAGGACATGCTACAATTGTGGTGAAAAAGGACATGAAGTTGTGTTCTGTAAGCAACTGACTCAGTCTCGACCAAAGAAAAATATTTTCCAGAAGTCAGTCTCACCAAAAATTCAGTCAGCTCCATCCATACAGAAGTCAGTTTCACCAAACTTTAAGTCAGTGTCATTAAAATCGAAGTTAGTCTCATCTCAAAAGCAAAGACAAATTTTTCAAACTAATCCAAAGTCAGTCAAAGATACCAAAAACAAGTGAGTTACACATCAAATCAGTCTTAAAGATACTCCCGGTAAATACCGTGGAGTCATAGGTCTTTATTCTATTAACTGCATGAAAGAACTCAATAAATGGAATTACACCAGCTCCAAAACTGACTGCAAGATTGAACCTAAAATTAAATCAGTTTCAGTTCATGGATCCTCTCTAAAGTGGGTACCCAAAAGGAACTAATTTTCTTTGTTTCATGTACAGGACTCTACAAAATGGTATCTAGACAGTGGAGCATCAAGGCACATGACAGGAATGACACATGACAGGAATGAAGTCTTTCTTGCAAGACTATAAAGAGGAAGCTGGGCCTCAAGTGAGATACGGTGACAATGGGGTGTCAATGACAAGAGGATATGGAAAGATACATGCTGGAGCTGTCACATTCAAAAGAGTTTCTTATGTAGAAGGTCTACAACACAACTTACTAAGTGTAAGTAAAATCACTGATGAAGATCATGAGGTCAGATTCAGAAAGAAAGCAGGAATAATCTACAATGCCAAGGGTAAACCATTGCTACTTGCCAAGAGAGAAAGAGATATATTTTGCTTGGATCTGAGTACAACTAATGATGAGGCTGAGACATGTCTGTTTACAGAAACAAAAGACGAACTCAATTGGTTATGGCATAGAAGATTATCACATTTAAACATCAAAAACATAAATCCCTTGTCAAAGAGTAAATTGGTTAGCTGACTTCCTGAGTTGACCTACTCCAAAGACAAAGTCTGCTCAGCTTGTGTTCTTGGAAAGCAGACCAAGACTCAATTTCCGTCCAAGATGTTACATTCAATTGATGAACCTCTATTTATGTTACACATGGATCTGTTTGGTCCAATTGGAATTGAGAGTCAAGGTGGAAAGAAATACACTCTAGTTATTGTGGATGAATTCATTAGATTCACTTGGGTCATATTTCTAAGAACGAAAAGTGATGCAGCTGAGGAAATTATCAGTCTGATCAAGAGAGAGCAGAGACAGAAGAACACTTTTGTCAGGCAAATGAGAAGTGACCATGGAACTGAGTTCAAGAATTCAGTTTTAATTAATTTCTGTGATCAACTGGGAATAGTACAGAATTTTGCATCAGTTCGAACACCTCAACAAAATGGTGTTGTAGAGAGAAGAAACATGACTTTAATTGAAGCTGCAAGAACTATGTTGTGCTATGGAAATATGAAGATCAAATTCTGGGCTGAGGCTGTGAATACTGCATGTTTCACACAAAACAGATCCATCATTGTGAAAAGACATGGGAAAACTGCATATGAAATATATCACAACAAAGTTGCATCAATCCACTATTTTCATATTTTTGGAAGTCGATGTTACATTCTTAATCAAAGAGATTTGTTGTGCAAAATGGCTCCTAAGGCTGATGAAGGTTTTTTTGTTGGATACTCTAGCATTTCTAAAGCATTTAGAGTTTATAAAGCATTTAGAGTTTATAATGAACGAAGGAAATTTGTGGAAGAGAGTATTAATGTCACGTTTGATGATACCACTCAGTCTGATAAAGATGAACTGAATTCACAGCCTGATATAGCGACAATCAACCAGTTATGTGATGAACTTCTAGTCACATCATTTGAAGCTGACTCCTCCCCTGTTGCAGATCAAAATGAAGGAGTAATTCATCAAAATCAAGAGTCTGAGAGTGAAACTGATGAACCTAGCTCAAAGAGTGTTCCTGAAATTGAAACAACTGTTTCAAATGAAACTGTTGAAATTTAGACTGATCTCTCTCAGTCTGACCACACTCAGATCCACAACTCTCAGTTATTTTACTGCTAGTAGACCTGAAATCATGTTTTCAACTTGCTTATGTGCACGTTATCAAGATGACCCAAAGGAATCCCATCTCAAAGCTGTAAAACGGATTTTCAGATATCTAAAGGGTACTCCAAATCTTGGCCTATGGTACCCTAAAGATTCTGGTTTTGAACTAATTGGGTACACATATCAGATTATGCAGGTTGTAGATTGGACAGAAAGAGTACTTCAGGAGGGTGTCAGCTCCTGGGAGGAAAGCTAGTCAGCTGGTCAAGCAAAAAGAAAAATTCAGTAGCTCCCTCTACAGCTGAAGTTGAGTATGTGGCGGCAGGGAGTTGTTGTGCACAGTTGCTATGGATGCAACATCAATTGGCTGATCTTGACATCAAGATTCACAACACTCCAATCATGTGTGACAACAAAAGTGCCATTCAAATAACTGAGAATCCAGTACTTCACTCCAGGACGAAACACATTGAAATAAGACACCATTTTATTCGAGACTGTGTTGAAAACGGCAAAGTCAGACTGGAGTTTGTGGCCACACACGATCAACCGGCAGATATCTTTACGAAACCTCTGAGTGAGGACAGGTTTTTCTATCTGTTAGGAGAACTAGGCATGTTAAATCCCTGAATTTTAACAAATAATCAAATTTTGAGTCTCACCTTTTGGTCAGCTTGAGACTTTTCAGTCTGACCTTTAATCAGACTGAATGTACTCTTCGTATATAATTTTTTTCTTTTCAATTTTTTTTTCTTTTCAATTTTTTTTTTGTATCTTAGTTTTTCTTAATTATTTTTGTTATTTTAGTTTAAATTTTTTTTTTTAGTTTTAATATTTTTTTTGTGTTTTTATTTTTCTCTTAAAACTGATAACAATTTCTTTTATTTTTAGGGGTCAGTTGTAAATATTTTTTTAAACTTAGGGGTCATAAATGTTAATAGTGTCAAACTGCAGCGTCTATATGGAAAGTTACCTAACTAAGTTCCTAAGATTTCGCTCCTTTAGTTCAAATTCAATTTAATTTCAATTATTAACCTAATTTTTTTTTCTCTCTAATCTTTTCTTGTGATTTCTTCAATGGCGGACATGAATATGGTTTTACACATCACCCCTCGAATGGTTGCTGGCGCCGATTTCCATAGTAGAGTTCAAATTAAAGATACCAACAGGGTGGCCACTACCGATATTCCTGCCAATCGACAGAATAGAGGATTTGAACAGTTGTGTCAGTTCATGTTATCACATCCCCTATATGGAGCTTATTTTCGCGAAACGGCGATGTATCCGCCTGTTCTATGTGAGTGGTGGTATACATGCAAAGCAAATGCCGATCAGACTGCACTCACTGGCACATATAATGATGGGAGGCACACTCTTACCATCACTGAGGAGACGATTCGAGCGGCACTCTTGCTCCCTACTGACCTTGAAGCTGGTGAAGGATGTTTTCAACCCAGACTGACCAAACAGCAAGCACGAGCTGAGGCTTTCCCTCTTATTGGCCAGACTGTGATACAGGGGGTAATTGAATATAAGTTTTTCACGGGAAAATGGAAATTTCTTTTTTCAAGTATCATACGGTGTTTGGGGGGTAAATCAGGGAGCTTAAATCAGATGAATGAATTCGAAACTCATTTATTCCACTCTATGGTCACTGGTAGACGAATCTCATACTCACAACTCTATTTTGATGAGATTCTCTCCCTAGTGTCAAAACCAAGGAGAACAAATAATGTACCTTTCATTCGGGTACTATCACTCAACTTTGAGGAAGTTCTGGGAAAGGCGGCTTATGACCTACTTGAACAAATTTTTTATGTATGTCCCCTTCCCAGACTGACCTCCAAAATTTTCACTTACATTAACATCACTGAAGCTGAGGCAGGTTTAACACCAGTCATGCACCAATGGATTGATAACCCATTTATTGATCCTGAAACCACCGAGTCTAACCATTCAGACTCAGTTGGTCAAGGTGAAGGAATTGACGGAAATTTGGAGGCCAATATTCCCATAGCAGATCCTGAGGTTGGGATTGGTGGGGCTGGGCAACATGAGGCTGACTCAGGTATGAATGTAATTCTTTCTCTCCCTCAGTATGAAAGTATCCCCTCTCAGTCTGAGGTACAGTCCACTTCACAACTTGATGTTTTGGCAACTCAAGCGACCAACCTATTGAACTCACCAAGTTCTTTAAAGAAAGCTCTCACATCAAGCCCCACTCAAAATCAAGCACTAATGGACTCACTATTCCATGAGGCTGAGAGTTCTAAACTCCCGTCAAGTGTTGTAGATCAGTACATCCTCCCTCTGCTAGAGCAAGAGGTGGAACTGACTACCAAGACTACCCAAAGCCAAACTAGAGTAGTCAGCTTGGAGAAACACGTTGCTACTGCCACACTGACACATGTGGTAAGCATTGAAGACGATATTCCACTCCTGAATATCCCTGTACTTAGTATGGGAACCCCCCCCCCCCCTCAGTTTCACAGCCTATTCCTAAGGAAATTTTCACTAGTTCTGTACTAGTTCACGATACTGAACCACCCAATCTCTCTCACTCTTCTGCACAAGTCGTCAACGCCTCACTTCTCAAACTGAGTGAGGTACAGACTTCCACTTCTATGGCCAAGGATCGCTCTCCTAGTCAACAGGGGGGATGTGAGGCTATACCAACTGTACCCATCTCTACTGTTACTTTTACATCTCAGTCTGAGGTTGATGTGGTTGTTCCTTTGCTGTTACAAGCAATTAAGGACATGTCAACTCCGTTTGATGTCAAACTGACTGCGATGCAGGCTGAGTTGAGTGCCATAAAATGTCAAAATGTTGTGGAGTTGGAGTAATTGAAAGGGATGGTGATGACGCTGACCTCTGAGCTCAGTCTTATGAGGAAGGGGAAACAGGTAGTGGAGGAGTTACCAAGGGGTGATCAGACTCAGGGGGAGAAGAATATCAAAGCTACAAATGAGTCTGACCTCCCCAAGAAAAGCTTGAAAAGAAAGAGAGACAAGTCATCAGTTGAGGGGGAGAAAAGGAATATCAAGACAGTGATATTCAATCTGAAAACTGGTCAGCCTGAGGATCACTATGAGACTGATTACAGTGACATCTCAAGTGAGTCTGAGAAAGAGAGTCAAGGGAGTGACAAGGAGGAGGAAGAAAAGGATGAGCCTGAAAATGAAATGGAGAATCCAACTATCCAGGCTGAGGGATCAACAAAAGAAAACCCAACTGATGATCAAGCTGAAGCTGAAATACTGTCTAAACTACAAAGGTATGCATACAATGATGTTATGTCAGTTGAAAGCTATAAGGAATATGATAAAGGTTTGTATTTTTAAAAGTTTGAAAATAAGCCAATGGAAATACAAGACCAAAGTGATATGGCTGCTGAAGTGCTTGAAGCTGAAATGAAAAGGGAAGAAGAATTGGCATTTAATGAAGAACAGTAGAGGGTTGAAGCTGATAGGCAAATGGCTAAGCAAGTTTTGAGGGAAGAAGCCAGGTTAGACTATATTGAATCAAACTTCACCATGAGCAGATATGGGAAGCGAGTCAATGACTTGGATTGTCGTGAAACTGGTGCTGATCTGATGTTGATATGCTATATGAAAGGGGATTCATTCAGAGTTGGAGTGAACAAAATGCACACATTGGGATGGGAAGAATGGAAGAAAATTGCCAGTCTCAGCTCAAGAATACACAACATTGAACATCGGCTTACTGTAAAAAGGGAAGCAGTCTCAAATGTGAATGTTGCTTATATGCTGAAGCTGATTTCAGAGGAAGACAACAGGGAATTTTGTACAGTCAATAGAGTGAGAGCTGGGTCTAAATCACTTGGCTTAGAATCAAGCCATCTTCATCCAGTCCCTTCAGGTTTGATCTTTCAAGAAAGAACATATCTTAAGACTGACCAATATGAGGGCTTGTTTTATGTGGACTATGGGGGAGAGGAATGCTTTCAATCAAAGGACAGTCTGAACAAGTCATCCATCTTTCACTGCATTGCCCTGATGAATGAGTGTCAATCTGACCAGTGTCTTCCATTTCGCTTGAAGCTGATCAGCTGGTTATTTAATAACTTAAGAAGAATTGAAGAAACGGAGACATTAGTGGACAAGGTGGAGCTGATTAAGAAAGAATATCAACAACTGTTCAACAAGTCAGATGCTGAGATGGAGAAGCTAATGGGTTGGAAAGCTGAGAGAATTGAGTGGGCTAAGGAAGCATTGAAGCCTACACCACGGGATGCACCGTTGAAGACCAAGAAAGCTTCCACAAGGAGAAAGTAATATTTTATTCACAAATAGTTTTTATTTTGACATGTTTTAAGTTTGTGTTTGTTTTTGATGTGTTCAATTGTAAAAGACTTTAATCTAAACAGATAGGGGAGATTGTTGGGAAAATCAACGATTTAACCCAAATTAATAAATTTGTTTATTAAAGTCTTAGTTTGAGTCTGAGTGACAGTTTGAGTCTGAGTGACTAAGGCATTGTGGAGCTGCCTACTCAGCTCCATAATGAAACGTAGTGCATTATTTTAGGTAAGTTTGTTAGACTAAATCTTCTATCTTTTTAGAAGATTTACTAAGATTCGTACTTATCAAGCTCACTATTATTGTGTATAAATAGTGGGCTTGAATATTGTAGCGGTTGAACCTTTCTGAAATAAATAACTGTGTGTTATTCTCGTTGCCTTGTTATTATAATTCCGCTATAATTAAACAAGAAACTGAGTATTAATCGATTAGTGATAATTACTAACTAATTTAATTTCTGTTTTCACATTGCTAAGTGTGCTAGAGAGTGTTTTTTAATACTT
The DNA here is from genome assembly GCA_910822075.1 of Senecio squalidus. Taxonomy (NCBI): domain Eukaryota; kingdom Viridiplantae; phylum Streptophyta; class Magnoliopsida; order Asterales; family Asteraceae; genus Senecio; species Senecio squalidus. The sequence goes on along the minus strand of CAJVGC010000432.1, from coordinate 17,912,889 downwards.
TGGTTTGGGTCTTCTTATTTGGGCCTTCTTTGATTGTGTGACTTCTTAAGGCCTTGTTAAGGCAACGGTTGTTAACGTATTTTGTTACGCGTGTCTAAACACGCGTCGTCTTCTTCTCCTATCAATTCCCTTTCAGTAACACGCGTCGTCTTTGTCTCCTATCAATTCCCTTTCAGTAACAATTGGGGGCTTCCTATCAATTCCCTTTCATTTCCTTCGCTTTTGCTTTGTACGAAGGTAACGGCGAAGATGTTGTTACTTTTATCGTCGACGCTTCTTCTCCGGCTAAACCTAATAGTCACGGCGTCAATAACACCGGCGCCGACGTTGATGAGCTCAGCGATTCTAAGTCACAGGTATTCAATTTAATTTGTTTTTTTTTAATAAATTGTTTTTTAGGGTTTTAGGAATAATATTTTAGGTAATTTGCTTAATTAGGTTTGTGATGATTCTGAGATTGAACTTAGGAGTGTGAATTAGTTTATTGCTATTGTTTTAGTGATTTGGTATCGCTTTCGGAAATCGAGTTACTATAAGGTGCTGTGGATAGATATTTATTACTTTGCAGCAAGTTGTGTGACTTAATGTAGCTGTAATTGTTTTTAAGCGATTGTTATAGCCTTCGTTTCGTTGATGTACATTATTTTATGTTTTTTTTAGAGTAAAATAACTATTGTGTTACGGAAAATAACACATGGTTTTTTAGTTTGTGAATCTGAAATTAGGTAGTTGCTCAGGTGAATTATTAGATTGTGATTTTGAGATTTTTTTTAATTGGTTTTCTACTTTTTTTTTAGGTTATGACGACGTTTATGCCATGGCCGCCTGCAGCCACTTACTTGGCGGTCCATACTCTAGACAACAATATTGTTGCTATAGGAATGGAGGATTCTACTATACAAATTTACAATGTTAGGGTTGATGAGGTAAGCTTCACAACTTATTGCTTAACTAAGGTTTGTAATGTCATCGTTATTTCTGATAACTTTCAAAATCGTCTTCTTACTCCTGTTCGTTTTAATAGGTGAAAATCAAGGCCAAAGGTCACCAAAAAACAATTACAGGACTTGCCTTTCACAGACATTAAATGGTGTATCATTTCCCTAATTTTTACTTTTCTAGAAAAATGGGATTGCTTATTTAGGGGTGTTTGTTTAAATTTATTTGCGGGCTTACCGGCTTATGTGATTTCGGTTAACTTTTATAAGTCTATCTTTTACGGCTTATTTAGTGTGATAACAAGCTGATAAGCCACAAAATATTTAAAAATGGGCTTATAAATTTCATAAACATTTTTATATTTTTGGCTGATGAAAAATGTTTATGCATTTGTGATTACTTTAAGGTGAAATGTTTTTTTGTTTGTCTTATTAGAATTTGGATTGATTTTTTTGTTTTCCGGAATTTGTTAGGGAGGGTTTGGGGAAAGGTGCATTAAGCTATGTGTTCAAGGGAAGAGTAGGGATCTTGAAAACGACGGTGGCGATCAAGAAACTGGACAAAGAAGATAAAGAGGCTCCAAAGGCATTTTGTAGAGAATTAATGATAGCAGGTTCTGTTCAAAATCCTTTTATTGTTCCACTTGTGGGGTTTTGTATTGATCAGGAGGGCGGTTTGTTCTTGGTTTACAAGTACGTTTCGGGTGGAAGTTTAGAACTATCTACGAGGTACTTATTCTTTCACCTTTTGATTTCGGATCTTCAGGTTTGAATGTTTATTAGGTTAGAAAATCCCTATTTTGTAGAAACGAGAAATGGCAAAAATGGTGGGTCGAAGCTTCCGTGGTCAGTAAGGTATAAAGTTGCTATTGGTGTTGCTTAAGCTGTGAGGTATTTGCATGATGGAACCGAAAGATGTGTTGTTCATAGAGATATCAAACCTTCAAACATCCTTCTTTCTTCAAGGAAATCACCTAAGGTAAGGAAGAAATTTGATATATACAATAGTTTAGAGGTGCCAAATTTAACCCATTTACTAACAAACGGGTTAACTGTTGCCAAAAGTGTACTAAATCATTTTATCTTAAAAATTAGAGTATTATTGTTATAACATCAGTTTTGAAATCATATTCAAGGAGTTACCAATTTCGAAAAATGTGCATGAAAATGTTTACGGGTCAACCCGACCTGACCAATATTAAATACGTGCTTCAACCTAACCCGTTACCCACTACTTAGTTTGTCTTCTTTAGTTTGAAGGTGTCATTGAGATTAATTATATACTTGGTATTCCAGCTATGTGATTTTGGACTAGCAACGTGGACTTCTGCTCCTTCGGTTCCTTTTCTTTGCAAAACTGTGAAAGGGACATTCGGGTACGTATATTTTATGCATATTTTGTATGCACATTTGCTTTTGGTTGGTTGAAATGGCTAAAGATAGTTTATTTTACAGGTATTTGGCTCCTGAATATTTCCAGCACGGGAAAGTATTTGATAAAACTGATGTTTATGCATTCGGGGTAGTTCTTTTGGAGTTAATAACAGGACGTAAGCCCATTGAATCAAGAAGAGGAGCTGGAGAAGAGAACTTCATTTTGTGTGTAAGTCGTTAACATTTCGGTTATTTCAATAATTGGTTTTGAGGCGTTTGGTAAACTGATTATAATTATGATTTTGTGTGATTGTTACACAATATATCTAGCTTTACGCAACTAATTATCTTAATTTGATCTCATTCTTCTAGCAATAATCAGTTTACAACACGTCATCATACACATTTCAACCTTTACGATTTTGGTACATTTATTTATGTTTTTAAAATGTTTTACATACTTAACAATAGGTTGTAACTGCATTTTTATATTTATTTATACCTCGCTTTTCTTACTTATACTTAATTTATCCTCTAGGTACAAAGGAGGACCGGCTTTACCAGGACAGATGATATTACTAGGAATCCAGCAGACTTGTGCGGTTGAGGTGTATCCTTTAGCTTTGAAATTGGTTGATTCAAGAGACAAAAGCGTAACGATATTACACATAAGTAAAAAGGTGCTATATTTTTTAGACTTTCATCAAGATTTTTTAACAGGCGACGTTAGTCTTTTTGAGAATGTAATCGACCTTTTTTTATACCATTATCGCACTAAATTCGACATGTAATCGAACTCGTGCGAAGCACGAGAAATCTTCTATCTAATTTAATTTCTGTTTTTGAATTGAGGCGCGTGCATTTTATTGTTTTTTATTCTTTTTCGAATCTGGGCTTTCTTATTTTTCTTGGGCCTTTCGTTTGGGCTGCTGTTTTTTGGTTTTAGTTTTGGTGTCTGCCTTCTTTGTTAGTCTCCTTACACGTGTAATACACGTGTATAAGCTTTCTTTCTTCAAACCATGAAGAGCAACAACAACAATCCCAGAGACATCTCCAACTCAAATCACAACAGCCCTTGATTCAAGATTTAATCAAATTCTCAGAAATGTTCAACGGTATGTATGTATGTATATATGTTTAATTGATTCCAGATTCGAAATTTTCAGTTTTTATTATTTCGGATTATCAACTCAACAGCTGAGATTACTGATTAGTATGATTTGATAATAATTAACCAATATTACCCCTGTCCCCATTTTCAACGATTTCGATTTCCATTTTTAATTTTATTTTGATGAACTCCGACCAATTGTTTGTTTATTTCTTTGATCTATCTATCTATTAGATATGAAAGTTGCAAGATGACAACAAAGCACTGGATCGCCTGAGTAAATCCAAGGAAAGTGCCCTTTTGGAGGCAGAGAGAGGTGTGGAAATACCTATGGTAAAAGCATCCATGGTTGATGATCTTCAGAACAAAAATGGAAATAGCTATGAAACAGATCGACATGTGCCAGGTTAGATTATATTACAACTCTAATTTCTTTTTCTAGCTTTTTATTTTCATTTGAATATTTGTTTTAAATAATCAGTTCTTTTGCAACTGATATGAAATTGATAAATAATCAGAACAATATATGTTTATCCAAATACTAAATAAACGGAAAATAAGCTTAATTTAAGACAATGTCTTAAGAGAAATTTCAAAACCCGTTACCATATCATTGTGTTTAGAGTTAATTTGTTGTTATTATACCACATAGAATCAAACCATTAAATCCTTTTAGAAGAATACATATAGATCGATATAGAGAAAGATATCATATTAACCTCCATGTCTACACCATTTGTGTTTTGTTTTGAGGCCACAAATTCAACAATGTAACGCGATGCTCATTGTAAAGAATTCGGGTCTTATTTTTTAAAGGGTCACTTTCAGTTATATTTTATTTCTAAGGTGTAAAATAATAAACGTTAGGTTAAAAGATAGGTCAAATGGTTTGGAAAGAGGTGCAAAGCCGCTCGCCCTAATGAATAAGAGGGGTAGCACGCTGAGAAAAAGATTTATCGGAGTTGTCTCAGATTTGTTTCCAGTCCTGTTTCTCTTTATCGCAAGCCAAAATGTTCTTAGGTTAGCGTCTTTTCTGATACTTTCTGTTATTTTATTCTCTTTGCATGCGTAATAGGTGTTTGTTGAGGTTATCGTTTTGGTTTTTTTATTTCGTCTGGCTGTTGTTTTGTATAACTGATTTTTTGCTATCTAATATTTGTTGAGGTTATTAGGCGTTAGGTTATGTCGTTATTGACTTTTTTGATGAATTTAGATTGCAACTGGTAGCTGCGGATTTGGGAAAAAATCAGTGTCCTCAATGCAATCAGTTATGCACTTCGGATGATGTTAGAGTACTTTATGCATCTTGTCTTTGTGTTGCTGACGAAGAGTTACACAAGGTAATATCTTTGAAACTGATTGTAAGAAAAAAAAACAATGAAGATCTAGCATTTCGTTTTTCTGATTTAGAGCCAATTTTCTGCTTGCAGAGAGTGCGGTCGCTTGAAGCTAAATGTGCTTATCTTGAGCAGAAGGTAAAATACCGTTAAAAATATTGAGAATTTATTTTCCTCTTGCTGTGTGCTATATTTCTGTTTGTTTTGTGCGATTCCCCATCTTGACTCCTCCGTTCTGCTGTATAATTGTATTTATATTTTTCTTCATTTTGGATTCTCTTTGTTGAGATGCTTTCTGTTAACTGAAATGTGAAGTTCCTATTGTTTTATTGTTGGCGTGTTAGGTAACGCCATGGCTTCATCTTGCATGCGCCCCATTAACGCATGATGAGTTGATTAATCAAATCTGCAGCAACCCGACACTTGTGGAACGACTTGCAACAGCTCTTGCTGATTTGCGTTAACATCAGATTTTATCTTAATGTATGCGGACTTTATGCTATCAATAAATACATGTAAATTTATTGCAAGTGCATTGTTTATTGTGGCATATTGACAGTGTTAGTTTATGTGTCCCAAAATTGGGTTGATTGTTTTTAACTTTTTATGGATAAAGTAAATATGTTGGAGTTTCGGTGTCTTTTTACTGTGCTAATTACAAATGTGTAGTTAGAATTGCTATCTAATATTTGTAAAGAACATCAACTACCATAACACTTGTAAACAACATCTTTTGTATCATCGTTAGGAACGAACCCGTGCAACGCACGGGAAATCCTCTAGTTAACGTTTAAATACTAATTTGTAATTGATTAGGTGGTATTTGGGATCTTATTAAGACCTAACACTAATGTCACTTGGAAGTATCGAGAATTTTAGTGGTATCACACGTACATGTTGGACACATCCGCAACATGACGAACAAAAGTTTAGTTCATTGACAAGTTGCCATTACCTCAACGGTGGAATAATCCACATGTGTAAGACAATAAGTATAAAAGTATAAGTTTCTAGAGTTTTCACAGGATGTTGGCAAAACATTCAACAATGCTAAAATATGTTTTAGTTTAAGTGTTCAAGCTTATACATTCCATGTATAAAGTATAGATTTCAAACATAGAGTATCTCGTTTGTAAGCATGCAAAACTAGCATATAACGCTTATAGAAAAAGTTTACGATAACAATTGTAAAATAGCATTTAAACAATACCGCTTGAGTACTCGTATTTTCCCCCAAAAACATGTATCAAAATAGTTGAAAAAAGGGGTTTGTAACTCACTTGTGTAAATAGTCGGTGTGTGTTGGAACTTGCGTCAAGTAGAAACCGAATCAACGATATCCTAAAATACCAATATCGTATTAGTGTTTCGTTTCATTCGTTTATAACTTTTAAGTCTTATTTCGATATGTTAAGCGTTATTTACTTATTTTGTCCAAAAGTGGGTATATTTTAGTCTCGAGTCCAATATGTCCGTAAATTGTCTTAAATTAATACGTTTTCATTTTCATCCAATATTTTATAACACCTTACAATCCAACTCCTTTTTAAGTTATACTTTTACATATATTTTTACAAAAAGCTTACACTTTTAGTCATTTTTAACCAAATTTTAAACTAAGTTATATATATATAACAATATAGTCATCTTTTTAACATGAATTAACATAATTATATATGTTTATATACCATTTTAATCAAGTTTTAATCTAATATTATTAAGTAATATTAATCATAATATAACTTTATATACATGATTTAAGTATCAAATTATAATTCATATATATATATATATATGTTTGATAACCATTTATATACAAATTATCACCATCAATATGTATATTATTACAAGATCAAAAGATGTTTATAATAACAATTTTGTGTAACTTTAATCCATGTCTTCAAATCAATATAATCAAAATACCATATCAAATGATAGTTTACATACAAATATAATTATATAACTTTAGTATAATACATATTAACCAAACTATCACCCTGTTCCAAAGTTTAGTGAGGGAAGAAGAGAAGTGAAAAGAAAATAATTTAACAGAAAAGAAGAGAGAAGAAAGGAGAATATTTTTTCAAAAACGCGTTCCCGAGTGGGAGTATTTGGAAAGAAAAGAAAGTAAAGAAAAATCAAAATAAAAGTTCGATATAAACAATTTATAAAAACTCATTAAGGTCGAACGAGCATTACATAATACACAAATTAATTAACGAAAAACAAGTGATGAACTTTATAAACACAACTAAAGCAATTCCATATAAATAAATTAAAAAAACTCAGTAAGATCAAACGAGCATTACATAATACACGAATTAATTAACGAAAAATAAGTATATGATAAATTGTTTAAAAAATTTCACTTTTGTAAAAAAAAAAAAACGAAATATGAGGAATTTAGCAATTCGATTCGACTCGGTTGTATCCAGTAAAGATGAAAAAAGATAAACATGTATATAAAAGATATATATTTGGTTAAAGATAATTTGGAGATTAATTTTAAAAAAATGTAAAAAATATATTTTCTTTCCAAATCTTCTCAATTTTGGAAGGAAAATTAAGAGAGAAAAATGGAACAAATTTTCTTTCCAGTTCTTTTCTCTTCTCTCCCTTTAAAAACTCAGGAACACGTTCTTCTTTTTATTTTCTTCCTACTTCTTTTCCTTTCCTTCCATTTCTTCAGAAAAAAAATATCGGGAACACAGTGTATATGAAAGTTTAAACAAAGATTAAAAGAAATTAGTATAAATTATATTCAAAATGATCTTGATTGTTAAAGTTTTACTTACCCAAAACTCTTTCTTGCTTAGTATTTTATGCTCAATCATACCCAATTTCTTCTTTGTAAACTTCCTTTTAACTTTCACCCAAATTATGTGTATGTATGTATGTGTTTTGTGTTTGTAAAAGAAAGTTTGTGATATGAATTTGTATTGATATAGAGATGGTTGCCAATGACTCATTTATGGGCTTTTATCCTATTGCCACGTTCAACATATGTGTTACATGACTAACCACCAAAGCATTACTAATTTGTTTTTTTTTGTTTTTTTTATAAAAATCTGGACAACAGCTATTTTATGACATTTTCGATCAACTTAATATCACATTCAATAATCATGGCCATAACCATTAGAAAGTAGACTCTTATACCTTTCAAACGATATTTTATTCATCGAAAAAGGAGTTACGGTTGATTTATTATGATTTTTACAAACAGCCTTCTTTTAGAGTATAAAGCTGTCCAAATTTCGAGTTTTATCCATATTTCACCAAAAATCTAAACAACTATCCAACTTACTTTTACAAAAATATAATCTCTTTTCTAAGCTTGTGTAGTAACATTTCAACTATTATTTAGATTTTCGTTATGCAATATTGTAATGATATGAATTTAGACAAATTCATAATGGTGTTCTTGGTATAATTGGTCGTCTATTGATTCGATTTCGATTCCGCGACACACACAATTAAAGTTCATGTAACGTAGAACTTACGTTAAGAGTTTTGCTTGAGTTACTAAGAGCTTAGCTTTAGCAATAAGTTATGTTTACGTAGCATCGTAACACATGCGATAAGTCGTGTCAAGTATCATGAGTAAGCGTTTGAGTTTAAAAGTTTATGAACTCGACTTTCGTTTTTAAGACGGTTGTCACAAAAACCCTAACATATATTTCATTTTTCTTTAGGTATGTTATGCATCTTCCCGACTACTCGAAAGTTGAGCAACAATGATTAAATAATCGGTTTGTGTAGTTCTTTATTATGTGAAATGTGTTCTTTTATGCGGCTTGTATATTGTTTTTTTGTTTCTTTTGTGTAAATACATATGAAATCAGTAGAATAAGAAAACCTGGTTGAATTATCTATATATTCAATTTTCAAACTAAATCTTTAATGAATAGTAGATTTTTTAATTAATATATGAAATAAATAAAAATATTATTTAATAATAATATATATGAATAATTCTATCATAAACTGTTGCTTTACCAAGATGGTTAACACCGTTCCTTTCTAAAGGTGAACTCAATGATCAAACCCCACTATCCAATATTTGTCTTTACATCCATTTAGCTTTTTTCTTTTTTCTTTTCTTTATTATTATTTCCTATCTTTAATTCATAACTATTATTTAATATATCTTTAATATTTAATTTATATCAAATATTTTTTTATTTAATTTTTATAGTTAATTTCTTTTTAGAAGCAAACATTTTATTTCACGATAAGAAAGGCAACCTAAAGAAATAAATACATTAAATATGTATGACAATTGTAGTTGAATAAATATGCTATATTTCACTTAAATTTTTCATTTTTTTTATTATTATTATTTTGTGAACGTCAAATAAATAACTGATAAATTTGCTAAAGGTTTTAATATACGAATAATTTATATAAATTTAAATGTATATGATTTAAAACGAATAACCTATTTTTAATAACATATATGATAACCAATAATAATCTAGTTAATCTTAGATGATGTTTTGTTTTTTAATGATAAGAATGTGAGTGGCAAAGTGTTTATAAAATATGTTATTTTTGTGACATATAACAACCTGACACACCTAAGTGTATTTTTAAGTGATCCTATGTGTGTCCTTCAATTTTCTTGAATGAGGATTCTGATACCAAACATGTTTTATGCTCCTCCTTGTCACCATTGCTTCTTTAAAATCCTAGGCGATTAAACATATAAGCTTCAATCTTGCGGGACTTTGATTTCGTAAATGTGTATAAACCCTAGCAACTCTTATTATTTTTATATGCATGCTAGGGATTCTAGGGTTTCTAGCTTCTAATCTTCTATATCGTCTACACAAAGAAGGAGCAATATTGCATTCATAAACTCAATTGTCATTGATGAAGAGTTTTTTTTGTTTTTTTTTTTTTTTCGAAAATATCATGCCATTTATACAACTGCCCTTTTCGATATTCAATATTTATAACCAAGAACCATTTTTTTTAAAAACAAAAAACTTACAAGCATAAATATATTCTAGCAACAAATTAGAGAAATAATAAAATCAAGTTGCATTGTATAGGAACAAGGAACAAACAGTAGTACCATTTTGCAAATTTTGTGCCATTTAGGCTTAATCTTTCACGATTTATTGGAAATCCACAAAAAAGACAAAAGCTTAACCTCGCCCCAAGTAAATCGCTCCTAGGCTTCTTTGAGACCAATATACCACTCCTCATGTGCTGCCTCAAAAGAACAAACCATTGGAACAAAATACACAACACACTACTACTAACTATCATGAACCGTCATGATGAAAATTCGTTTTCCTAATCATGTCTAGACATCCTCCAAAAGGTCCCCCGAGGCCTATTTGCATCTGTGCAGAAAAATAAATTCAAACCATTAAAAATCTAGATGGAACTTATTATCATAGAAACATCCAAGCATTTAATGTTAAATCATCATAGTTTTCATTTCGAATTTGTAGCCCAAATAAAAAATTGGCAAACCTTATTTCTGTAGGAGAAACATGTCGTACTCAAAAAAAATTTGAGTAAAATCGAAACGAATTATAATATAATTATATGTAACATATAATGATTACACGGAAATAAAACATACCATACGTTTGATCCGAGATCAAAATAAAAGAATATATCAAAGAACGATATAGTCGAATTTGCGTCACGAAAAGAAGCCGAGGCCCGTGTTGGAGACGGTTTCCTTAAAACAGATTCGATGTCTCTACGTCGTCTGTCTCCGAACGGCCGAAACAGTAGTACTGTCGGACTTAACTCACTGCCTAAAAAATTGCAAGAATTTTGATGTGTTCTTGAGAAAGTAATATTATGTTGAAGTTTGTGATGGTGTTTCATTAAGATTGTTTTCATACTTTTTTCATCAAATAAGAGCTCCATTATAAAGCTCAAGTTGAAACCGTCACATTTATGATGACCCTTAATTTCATTTAATGATCATTAAGCTAGTCATTATGTTTGTTAATGATCATTAACATATGCGGTTACGAAAATCAATCCAAAGAAAATTAAAACATTTTTTAACTTTTCTTTTATCAAATACCACCTTTGAGACTCGATGTCTCATTCACCCCATACTTATTTTGGACACATAACTATTAATATATCGTTCATATATATTATTATATTTCTATCCATAGTTTGGGATATTAACATATGCATCAAAATCTCCAACAATCCCCCACATGAATGGAGATCGATCTCACAAATCATATACACGTTCTGACAAAATTTCAACAGTTAAATCTTGTACACGATAGGTAGGTGTTACCCTTTGAACCCTCTCTTATGAAATATAGTTAGTCTACTAGCTCTGAGTAGAACTCGATGTCTTTGAACTCGCCTGCCGTTTGTGTAGGCGACAATATACTTCACACAAGATTCTCCCTGACATGATCAAGTCCTCATAGTCATGTTCGTTAAGGTCATGAACATTAGCCTGGTTTCTGCAAGATCTCTAGGAATTGTGCCCCAACAATTTCATTCCAAGCGACCCCATTTCTCTCTTACATAGGTGATTCATTAGAAATTATTAAACTCATATATTTCTTTGAATCATTAAAAGCCTTGAGCTTACCCTCCCATTATAGTCACTATTAGGAATGGACTAGGAAGTATACTAAACTCCCTTAAATTGGTTTAAGAGGTAGGTAAACTACCCCCACAACGACCTCCCTTCATTCATACAACTAGGTTTTCTTATTGAACCCAGATCTTGGGATCTCCAGTCAACTGGGTTAGGTTTACTTTGCATAAAATTATTCATTCAAGGGCTTTAGTCCCATTCCACAACTAGATCTCCTTTCAACCTCGTGGTTGTCGGATCCGAAAATTGTTATCTTTTAACTCTTTATAGTTAACTGAGATAATCTTATAGGAGACCAGTTGTTGTAGTGGTATTGTGATAACAAGGTGTAGATTACCTCCAATAAGTTTCGAAGCTGGCCAGCAATCATCTTGAGGATTCCAACAAAACACCTCATTTTCCTTTGGAACACATCTCCACTTATGCTATTCAGATCTTGTATATAAGATTATTAACTAGCATTTGAGTATCCTTATCACACTAAAGGATCTATTTTTTCTTTATATACATTAAACCTCTTACTTTTCTTTTAATTGATTCTCACACATGAACCAATTGGAGTAATTGCAAATTTGTGTATCACACACATTACAAGGTATATTAAAATCTTCGACCTTTGAGTACTCCTCTTGGCCATGTCCTAATTGCGTTGGACCCCCATATTTCTACATATTCTTATTAATAGAGAATGGTACTCCCTTTTGTACATGTATTTGGGTTGCCTCTATAATTGGCTTCCCCCCACACGAAATGCAATTGGGCAAATTTTGCAACATTATCTCATAATGATGCTAACAAAACTCATACAAAGAGATAACATATTACATATTAATTTCCACATGTAAAAATATGTTTAATGGTTTGATAAATTCTTGGTTAAACTCTAAGTTGGACCTAGAAACCTTGAATTTAGATAGCCCAACAAGGCTACAGTCTCAAATCATAGCTCTCGTACCTGAGTTCCTTGGTAGGCAATTCAAGTCATGGAAAATATAACAAAGATATTTATCTTTATAATTTTAAATTTCCCATGTTCTTCGTTTAACTGAATAAACTTTTGATTTTGTCTTGTCGTTTCGTACTAGTGTTCATAAATACTTTTATCTCAAATGTTAATTAATCTCAACAAAGACTTATAATTAACGAGTCCAAGTATAGCATGCCATAGACCTACGACAAAAGAATATGAACAGAAGATGCATAATTTCGATTCTTCATATCTTTCTTACATGGAGCCTTACACCATCTCTCTAATCAACGACACTTATTATTTAGACAAAATCGATTTATGAGACTCAACCATCGTCTTAAATTATAAAAGTTCTAGGAGTGTCTCATATACTTATAATTGTGTATATTGAATCTATACACTACTCATCATTCGGTTATTTCAATCTTTCATATCATATATCTGTCTATGATTGAAAAGGTTTCACCATAACTCCATAAAGAGATCAATCTCGTGCTTAACTCGCACAAATATGGTGACATACTATTAATTGTCACCATGTGAAAAATAATATTATCAAAAATAAAATTAGATTACCATTATATATTATTGGAGTCAAGTAGATTGACACCCAATATTGTCTATTTGTGATGTTTATCTCAAAGACTACATATAATTTCAATATTATTTTAGTGACACCATAAGATTGTCAAATAATTTGAATTGTAGTATTTACACTTTATTGAAAACATCTTCCATTTTCAATAAAATTGAAGGTAATACAAAAATACACAAATCCTTTATTTACCATGAGAATATATATGTTATGAACCTCATTAGGTTCAAGATTTTAACATTATCAACATCTTATTTTTGTTCATTAAAATTCATAAACATGAATTTTCTATCAAATTTTCTATCGAAGAGTAATGTCTTTCTTGTAGGCGTACTCATCATAACAATTGGTTTGAAAAACACATTCCAACATGATGAATTTATTCACAAGTTATAGACATACACAATGCTTCTAGCATAATGTTTTTCCAATACTATAATTTCATTATTTAGAAAGTTCTTAGTCATATCACAACTTAATTACCGTTATCTTTTGTCATGACAACAACTCTCAAAAAGCTGTTTATACAAATAACTTCTTGTGTATCCATATAATATCCGTTAAAAATAAATTTAATCGATTTTTCGTTTAAAATTCTTCACAAGAAAATTTCTAGTTTGCAACCGTTTAATGATCTAGTTATTGCTTTATTTATTTCACAAAATATATAACAAAATTTGTAATAACATTATCCATCAACTCGAAATTTTATCTCATTTCAAATAAATACTTTTTAAATGGATACACACAAAAATTTCATGACAACATTAAACAAATAGTGATGTTATTCTCAAGATCATGAACCATAAGAAAATTCCCAGTATGATTCCCATGACGACCTTTGTGGTCTCCGCTTTGGTTCACCCAAATTGGTGCTCACGCTATCCACAAAGTTATATTCATGTTTCATTTGAAACACAAAGTTAGAATATTTAACAATATATTCCAAAATTCTCTTTTAAAAGTTAACAAGAAAACTCATTTCAATATGGAGAACTGGTCGTCTACAACTCGTGTTAACTGTTATTCATTAATAATAACAAGGTTAAAAACCTTATGTTTTAAATAGAATTATATTCCAAAAGAAATAATTAAAACTCTATTACTCAAACGACTATTTAGTTTTTGATGTAATGTAATAGGTAGATTGTATAGCGTATAAATAGTGGAGAGACTGAGTCATTTGGTAAGAGCTTATGCGTGAATGAGAGTACCATTTGTAACAACTTTTCCCGTCATTTATGGCTTATGAATGAAAGTTCCTTTGCACATTATAGTTCTTAATTTGATAACTCAATTCATTAACTCGTGATTCCGCCACCAATTAGTGATTCTAAAAATATGATTGTTCCTTTGAAGATTGATCAGACCTGACAATAAGGTAAGAAGTTTATAAAATAATAACCTATACAATATAAAAATTATAAGTTAATAAGTAAAAAACCTGCTGGAACTTCGCTAAATGGTTTTTCATTTTTTAGATATCTAATAAAATCTTGAACCTTCATCTCAAATACTGTAGCGATAATATCAGGCTTGTCCTAACTTTTCATCTCGAGATATTTTTCGAGGTATCTTTTTATCTCTCTGGCCACTTAACATTGCATGTGTATGTAATGAAATACTGAGGATTTCCATGCACTCTATATATAGCAAGGGCATCTTGATAATGCTATACATGTATCTAGGACCACCATCATCCACATCAGAATCACCTTTTAACAACACATCATGTACACCTTGAAGATACTCAGGTCTGAAAGAATATTGCTTTGATTCAATGTAGTCTAGCCTATTTTGTTCAATATATAATTGACTAAATATTGTTGAAACAGTCGACCACCTCTAGGTAACAATGCATATAGTTTGAAACGATCATGAAGTTGAAAACTATAAAACATGTTCATGGTCATCTGCTTATTACCTCTAGATCCATTATTGACCAACTTAAGCCCAATCGACCACCCATGCTCACTAAATAAAAACAACGGAAATTGCAACGCCATATATAAAAGGATCCAGCTTACTAATTCTTTGAGGTGTCATATCTTCATGTGAATGATTATGTCAAAATTGTTTTTACTTCTAGGCCCACTGTAATAAACAATCGCTCCAAGTGTACCGGAAGCAGGAGCATGATATCGCATATGATTTCCACTTTTGTATAATCTTATTATAAATTCAGGAGGTTCTTCATTCATACACATGTCTCTAGCTGTTCGAAATAGCTTGACTAAATCATTAAACTCATCAAAAAAATGAATCAGAGTCTCTACAACTTCAGGTTTCAATTCCCTAGATTCACTTCCACCAAAATGGCGAAGTCATTTACAAACTTCATTTGTTGTGTCATATATATACATTTGCCAAAAATCTTGGATTTTGATCTATCGGCAGGCATAAAGATCCCATCCAATGAGAAATATGACCTCCAACTTTGAACACATAGGGTCCTGAACCATTATTGACCAAATCGTCCACTCTAGCTCCAAAGGAAGTCATGGCAAACATTAGGTTATAAGCACGAATATTCTCCAAAAACTTCCTATCTCTAAAGAGTTCTTTAATGATCTCCGGAGGTTCCCTTGGAAGTGGTAATCTCACTCGTCCACCTTTACAGCATCGGCTATATTTAGGTCTTCCTTTGGGAGCATGCCCTTTGAGGCGCTCAACATACCAAAATTATGCAATGCAGTACTCACATACTTGATCACAATCTCCTAAATCAATATATGATAAAGCTGGTCCTAAATATAACAGAAAACGCGAGGGTTTAATAAAATAAAATCATGTTTTCAGTTACATGAATGAGTAATGTGCATAATCACAGACCTTGGGAAGATCACTCGTCACTAGAAATTTTAACAGCGCTACCACGTTTGTGTCGAAGTCTGCGTGAAGATGACGATGAGCCAACAGTATCTCGAGCTTCCATGATAGATGGTTGACCAAAAGAGGAGGTATTTGAAATAAAATAAAACTCTGTTCAAGCGCATATCTATCAGCCAACATAATATTCCTCTTTTGAGATTGTAAAGATGACTGGGAAGCATTCTCTTTAATGGACAAAGAATTTGACGGTTGATCGTTCTGATTACAAACTTTTTTTATACTTTTATGTTGTTCCATACTTAATGGTCGTAAATTATTTAACATAATTATTTTGTATATAATGTAAGCAACACATATTATCAAATTCAAATGATAATAACACACGGAAACAACATAGACACAATGTACAATACCCATCAGTAAAGGAAAAAGCATTAGCCTTATAAGCTATAAATAAAAATGATGCAACGTGTATACCAAAAGGTAAAAATACCTTTAATTATAAGTAGTGTCGTAAGAACCTAGTAACCTGTAAACAAATTGACGCTATTAATACAAAGCTGACATTAAACCATTTATTTCTTCACGAACAAATTAGACCAAGATAATTAGGTATTAGGTCTGCTTCCTTAGCTTAGGTGGATTTTAAATTTGCTTTTTACTTTTCCAGAACAAAATTATAAACATAGGATTTCATAAAGCGTGTAATAGGTTACTAGAAGAAGGTTGTTATAAAGATTATTGTGATTCTTCAAGTAACAACAGAACAATGAAAAAACACAGCCAAACACCCCTATAATCAATCTGAAAAATCAACACCCTTATAAAATGACATATTATTTTGAACCTTGACTACAATACATGGCTTTTTGTTGCAAGTTAATAATATTTCTTTCGAATATTACTAAGAACGAATCCTTAGACGTTTGAAGATACATCAACCAATTACTAAAATAATGACGGATGAATAAAAGAAAAATTACTCGAATTCAAAAGTATAACTATACATCTAATCAAATTTTCAATTAACATACATCGAAAGCAAGTTAGAATCAAACATATAATCAATATTAACTAAGTTAAAAATTGTTCATTTGTTGTTGATTTACCTCGTTTAGGATTTATAATAAAATCTCTACAAGATTGTACACGACACCTTCTTTAGCAACAGACTTGTATATTAGTACGCGTTATAATCACCACAACTCTTGTCTAGGTTGCTTGCTTAAACCGTTACAAGAAATGGACCCTACGGCGACGACAAAAAATCGTGCCTAAAGGGAAAAAATCGTGCCTAAAAGCCTTTGGCGACGATATGTCGTGCCTAAAGGGTCGTCGCCATAGCATCGTGGGGAAAGGTGTTTGGCGACGATTTCTCATAACCTATAGCGACGATGGCGGGACCCACATTGACTTTTTCAAACCTGCTTATTTAATTATATAGTTATTATTTTATTTAATTATATAATTAATTAATATATTTAATAAATCATTTTAAAATATATTTGGTAAATATAATTTTATTTTAATTAATTATCTTTTTAAATATTAATTTTCTATTTAATTGAAAATATTTGGTTTTGATTTTAATATACCAATACATAACTATAAATATATAAATGTAAATACAAAAATCAATCAATATATATATAAACATTATCTATATACAATAAAATTTAATGAAAATAACAATAAATTATATAATTATCAAATAACTTATACAATTATCATCTATTACAAATCTTTATAATAAAACAAAATAATTAATCAAAATAAAAGTCATGGTGGTTGTGGTGGCTGCAGATGGTGGCGGCATCAGGTGGCTGCAGCAGGTGGCGGTGGTGGCTGCAGTGGTGGCGGCGGCGGTTGGTGGCTGCAGTGGTGGCGCGGCGGTTGGTGACTGCAGTGGTGGCGACGGCGGTTGGTGGCAGCAATGGTGTCAGCGGCGGTTGGTGGCAGCGGAGGTTGGTTGCAGTCATGGTGGCAGCGGCGGTTGGTGGCAGCGGCAGTTGGTGGCTGGCGGTGTTGATATGGGTGTGGTGATGATATAGGTTTTAGAGAAATTTAAGGGTGGTGGTGGTTAAAAAAAGAGAGAAAAGAAAATGGTGGTGGTGGTGTTTGTAAGTAAAGGAGATAGTGAATAAATGAAAGAGAAAAGAGATCGTGATATATATTTAGGATAAAATTCTTAAATTTTGGGAGGGAAATTTGGGGGGGGGAAAGATTTTGGTGAAAAGTTTAGGTGAAAAGTTTAGATTAAATATATTATTATTATTATTATTATTATTATTATTATTATTATTATTATTATTATTTAGTATTATTATTATTATATGTTAGTTTTTAAATGAGATATTTTAAACGAAAATAATAAACACAAAAAAATATATTATTTATAAAATATTAAACTTTATGATAAACTTATAACTTTTATTTATTCAATTACAAATTAATGATTATTTACATTTGAATAACACAATGTTTATTTAATACACACCTATAAATGAGGCGATCAATATGTAAGAAGGTTCGATAGTTAGCTACACACGTGACACGTACTAGCTCATATATTCAATGATTAATGGTGAGTTATTAAACTGTGGAAAAACGATATCGACTTGTTTTACGATTGTCGATGATCAACGGTGAGTAGTCGATTGAATACCTCTATGTGTGATAGTATACATTGACATTGTTACAAGTTATGTAATGATCGATCAAATCATTGATAATTGGATGTCATGTATGGTGTACGTAGTCGATGAATGTTGTTCGGGTTAATTAGCTCTAATTATCGATGAATGGTGTTCTAATAGTCGATGAATGGTGTTTTAATAGTCGATGAATGGTCGATAGATAAATGGTCTATACAACTTTGCCTTACGATGGTTTAGGTTTCTAGGGTTACGATGATTTAGTTTTCTAGGGTTACGATGGTTTAGGTTTCTAGGGTTACGATGGTTTAGGGATATGAGTTTAGGATTTAAGGTCTACCATTACGTGGTTATACTTATACCACAACATGTCGTATTACAACTTTTCGTTATAACAGTAAACGATTATTAATCGTATTAATTATTTAATTACGATATTAGATATTTAAAAATATGTATATACATTTATTTTAAGTATATTAACATTAATAATATAATTACTTTTAATTTCTTGTTATCAAATAATTTTATTTTAAACAAAAATTATTATTTAAAATTAACATTATATATTATTTAATTTGATATATTATATTTTCATTTTTTAAATATAATTTAATTAAAAAAAATTATATATATTAACATTATATAATTTTAATATATTAACATTACATATTATTTAATTTAATATATATATATAGTTTAATTATTATTTAGATTATTTAAATAATATATTAATTTAGATTAATTAATTATTTTAATGTTTTATAAATTATTTAAATAAATATTTAATTATGTATTAATTATTTATTAATTTAGTAAGGCCTACGGCGACGATTTGTCGTCGCTATAGGCCTATCTAAATTAATTAATTATTTTAATGTTTTATAAATTATTTAAATAAACATTTAATTATTTATTAATTAAATAAATAAGTCAGATAGACCTACGGCGACGAAAAATCGTCGCCAAAGGCCTTTAGGCACGATTTTTTCCTTTTTGGCGGGATTTGGCGGGAATTTTTAATGTTTTTGTTAATTAATTAAAATAGTGTCGTCGCTAAAGGTGAAAGTCGTCGCCAAAGGGTCGTCGCTAAAGGCCTGTGTTTGAAAAAGTCAAAAAGTTGATTTTTTTTTGTCTTTTAGTGGGCCTTTAGGGACGATTTTTTGTCGTCGCTGTAGGTGTCGTCGCCAAAGGTCATTATTCTTGTAGTGGTATGCTTGAACTACATCTCCTACGTAGAGATAGTTCGTAGGCCCGTAGGCCCACGCATTTACGGACACATATTTGCTAAAACTATTCAAATACCAACAGCTCCCACTTTTGAATAATTTTTCAAACAAACATGATAACATTGATTAACGTCTAGCAACATATCAATGTTCCTATAAATGCACGAGTGAAGTTTCGCCAAAGTCACTATGAGTCTATGATTGGTTCAAATCCTTTTGTTACAGACACTCTAGTTAAAACTTGGAGATGGATCAAAGTCATTCCATTTTAACTTCTGTTTCTCATTTCGTGAATCACTTAAGATTACCTAATACAGTAGAGAAAGTTCAGGACTTATTTGGGTCTGGCCAGACAAACATCTTAAGTATTCATGAGTGGCCCAGTAAGTATCTAACTTCAGTTTTTTTTTTAAGGAACAAATCCTTTATTGAATACAACTGGTAGTCATCGTATTTCGCAACATTACCAAAAATAGCCTTTTGCCACCCTTATCCAGGAGTAGAATTGACTATGATCAAATAATGCACTAACTACATTAGTAGAAACTAGCATCTCAAGTCTAAGGATAATAACCTTATGAATTATACTTAATGACAAAAATCCATAAGCAATAATTCATGTGGGATAATCCAGTATGCATCCGAATGGATACCATGTGAGTTAGTGAGCCAAGCTGACTAAACACTCATATATTGTTTTAATTCAATCATATTCCCATATGACCATCTGACAACGGATATTTAGAATAATATTACACAACATTATTAATGGATAACATGAAAAATAGGATAACAATTATTATAACAAATGAAAAAGAAAATATCACAAATATTATTTCACTCATAAATAAAATTGTTTATTACATCCATATATCCAAATACTAAATTCACGGATTTACATGTGATTACTAGATAAACGAAGTCCTCTGCCCTCAGCTAAGTGAGTTAGCTTCGTTTTTGACAGAACCTTCGTAAAGGGATCTGCTAAGTTATCATCCGTGTGAACTTTAAGTACTCGAATTTCACCTTGATTGACTTGCTCACGAACATAGTGAAATTTCCTCTGAAAGTGTTTAGCTCCTATCTGAACACCAGGTTCGTTGGCTATGATGATTGCACCAGTGTTGTCGCAATACATATCCATAGGAGACTTGGCTGTGGGAACAACACCAAGTCCATAAATAAATTTCCGGATCCAAACAGCTTCAGCAGCTGCTTTGTACTCTGATTATGTTGCAGACATGGCTGTAGTGGATTGCTTCTTGCTTTTCCAAACTACATCTCCTCCATTCATGGTGAAACTTATCAAGTTTGAGATTTGGTGTCATCATGGTCAGTCTGAAATCCGGCGTCACAATAACCAGTAACTTTTAGTTCAGCCTCAGAATTTCCACCATACACTAGAAACATATCTTTAGTAGCCCTAAAGTACTTCAGTATGTTCTTTACAGGAATCCAGTGTCTTTCGCCTGTATTCTGTGGAACCTGCTAACAACGTTTTGAGCAAAAAGCAACATCAGGTCTTGTGCATCTTACCGCATACATAATAGACCCTATAGCCGAAGCATACGGTATCATTGGCATACGCTCCACCTCTTGAGGTGCAGAACCCCAATCCTTGATACTAAGTTTAAGTCCATCTTGCATTGGTAAATATCCACGCTTGGAATTTTCCATACTAAATCACTTTAGTATTTTATCAATGTAAGTACTATGACTTAACTCTATCAACCGCTTAGATCTATCTCTCGAGATCCTGATTCCCAAAATAAATATTGCCTCTCCTAAGTCTTTCATGGCCAAACACTTTCCAAGATAAGATTTAACATCTTCAAGCATTGGAATGTTGTTTCCCATTATCAATATGTCATCTACATATAAGACTAGAAAAGTAACATTACTCCCACTGGCTTTTTGATATACACATGGCTCATCGAAATTCTGAACGAAACCAAACATTTTGATTTCTTCATCAAATCTTTTATTCCAACTCCATGATTCTTTCTTAAGTCCATAAATGGATTTATTTTTTTAAGCTTGCACACGTTGTTGGGATGTAATGGATCAATAAAACCTTCTGGTTGATTCATATAGACGTCTTCGTCTAGATAACCATTCAGGAAGGTTGTCATGACATCCATTTGCCATATATCATAGTCATAGAACACCGTTATGACTAAGAGAATTCTAATAGCTCTAATGTTTGCCACTAGGAAAAGGTTTCCTCATAGTCTATTCCATAAACTTGAGTAAATCCTTTTGCCACGAGACGAGCTTTATAGATGTGCATATTTCCATCCATGTCGGTCTTTATTTTAAAGAGCCATTTACAATCCACCGTTTTGGTATTTGGTGGACGATCAACGAATCCCAAACGTCGTTGTCTTTCATGGACTGCATCTCCAAATTCGCAGCCTTAAGCCATTTGTCAGAGTCAGGCCCTGATAAGGCTCGAGGTTCATTAACATCCCGTGATACGCCATCCTCCTCTAGATTAACGTGTAAGTTCAATCTATTAGGTATGTGTATTGTCCTTTCGGACCTACTAATTAGAGTATCAGCAATTTGAGTTTGAGACTGAGGTAGCTCAATCGCAACTTGAGGATCATATTGAGGCATGACTTGAGGCTCAACTCCCCCCCCCCCCCCCCACACACACACACACAAATTGTTGATCACCAGTTTGAGTAGAAGGTGGTGTATCTTCCTACTGAACATCGTCAATTTCTACAACACTCCCACTATTTCCTTCAGCGATAACCCTTGTTTCGAAAAACTCATCATACCGAGCAATCTTTCACAGTATTCTCGGAAGGACTATAGAAGTAGTAACCCATTGTTTCCTTTGGGTATCCTACCGAAGATGCAATTAACACATCTTTTCTCGAGTTTTCCAGGCGTATCGCGTTTAACGAGTGCCTCACATCCCCAGACCTTTAAGTAAGACATATTAAGGGCTCTGCCATACCATATTTCATATGTTGTTTTATCAATCTTCTTAGTTGGAACCATGTTGAGAATGCGTACAACAGACTCTGAGGCATAATCTCAAAAGATAATGGTAAAGTTGTAAGGTTCATCATAGATCGTTCCATGTCAAGCAAGGTTTGATTTCTCCTTTCTGATACACCATTATGTTGTGGTGTATAGGGAGGAGTAAGATGTTGGAAAATTCCACGCGTTTTTAGATGATCCTTAAACTCTAGGCGCGAGTTTCACCACCTCGATCCGATCGGAGAATCTTGATGGGTTTTCCGAGTTGGTTTTCTACCTCGTTTTGAAACACTTTGAATGTTTCAAACACCTCATTTTTGTGTTTAAGGAAATAAACATAACCATAACGGCTGAAATCATCCGTAAATGTTACGAAGTAGTAAGCTCCTTTCCTAGACATATGTCGAAAGGGACCACATACATCACTATGTATGATTCCTAGTAGATCGGTTTCTCTTTAATTCTCATGCGAGAAGGGTTTCCTTGTCATTTTGCCCGATACACAAGACTCACACCAATCAAATGAATCATCGCTTGATTTCAAAAGCCCTTCACGTTGAAGCCTTTCGATACGATGTTTGCCTATGTGTGCAAGACGACAATGCCATAGGTAGGATGAGTCCAAGTTAGACTTGGCTCGTTTAGTGCTTATATTAAACATTGAATTATTATTTTATGAAATTCGCTCATGTAAATCAATTTCAAATATTCCATTAATAGTAATACAATTAAAATAATGAATATTATTCTTTGAAACTGAAATACCAAAATCTGTAAATGCATTATTAAAACCAATATCTTTCAATACTGAAACTGAAACAATTCCACTAACTATTGAAGGAACATAATGACAACTGTCTAATACATGAATTATGCCCGAGGGTAGTTGTAAGTCATAACTTTCGATGGTTTCCACTGCTACACGTATGCCGTTTCCGACGTACACATACAAGGATCCATTCTTCAGCTATTTCTTTGCTCCAACCATGTAAGGAGTTACAAATATGAGTACCACAACAAGTTTTATATACCCAGGTATTTGTTTTAGAGAAAGAAAATAATTCGATAGTCAAAATACCTGAAGATCCGGCATTGCCGACACTCTTCTTATTTTGCACCTCGGATAGATACTTTGGACAATTCCTCTTCCAGTGTCCTATCTCACCATAATGGTGACACCCATCATCTTTTGCTTAGGCTTGGAAGAATAAACAACACCTTGTTTATTTTTACCAGTCTTAGCAATTTTGCCCTTAGCTTGTAGCGGTTTCTTTTTCTTCCTTTTCTAGGCCTGACCACCACCAATCGCAAGGATTTGGTTTTCATTCACCTTATTCTTGGAAATGCTCTTTTTGAATTCCACCAGCATAGCATAGAGTTTGTAAATGCCCTTTTTCATACTCTGCATGTTATACTTGCGTGTAAACTCCTCAAATTCCGGTGAAACAGAATTGAGGACAATGCTTACAACTAAAGGTTCATGATATGAGTATTGCATTCTATCCAAGCGATCAAACAAGGTTTTCATGGCTAGAACATGAGTCCCCACTGGTGTTCCAGATACATGTTTACATGCATGTACATCTCGAATCAAGTCGTTTAGCTCAAGGCCAGCTTGTTTCTTATACAATGCACGCAACTCAGTGATCATCTGATCGGGTCATTTTCTCTCAGATTTCTTACATAGCTCATCAGTCATACTTCTGAGCATGAGACAAGCAACTTCATTATGATTCCTAAAATTTTCCTTATAATAATCCATTTCTGCTTGAGGAGCATTGTCATTTGGCTTAGCGATCATAGGTGAAGTAACGATTTCAAGTCTTTCCATCACTCCCCAGTGATCGATACCATTCATTAAAGTTTGGTCCAGAAAGCTTATTGCTTCTTAACCCTGTTTTGGTTTCACATATAGAAAGTTCTCATTAGTACTCTCGACATAAAATTTCTTAACAGAAATGTAAAATCTATGGTTTAATTTCCGTTAAGTCTAGGATCCAAATGACATATCACCGTTCCATCAGTTGATCTGCAAGGAACTATATGATACTCAAAAGGTAAGTGACGTTCAGTAATTGAATTTACCGGTGCAATTCCTAGATTATGGGGCTTACTGTTTGAGCTCGATCAAGCATCAAAATGGTGATCGTAACATTAATCATGTTTCTTCGCATCTTATTGCCATCGCCGTTTACAGTCTCACTGCATAACCCGATTTAAGTCGTCCAACTGAAGACTGCAGATAGTCCACCACCGTCTCACGATGAGTGGTAATCCACCTTGGATACCCTTCACCTACGTCTTACGTAGGATGACGAGCAAGTACGAGTTGTGTAAGCAATATGGATACCAAGATGACTTAATTCCATGGGTGACAAAATCTATGTACGAAGACGCATGCACACAACTTTGTCACATAATTTGAGTGTTTTAAAACCAAAACGTTTTAATTACTGGTTTTATACGTGTTTCTATGATTTCCTAATTCCTATACACCAAGTGTATGTAATAATCAAATGTACCATCTTCGTCATAAAACCCTTTCGGTAGCTCTACACAAGGTACGACCAGGAAAGAAAGTAAGGGTAGACTATGACAAAGCATCTCTTAAAATCTGACGTCATTAGGAGTAGAATACATCCGCAAACTTACCTAGACATCGTCCTTTAAGTATGTGATCCTAATTAGGAATTATGCACTAAGGATGTGTATTTAATTACGAATTACCAATTACACGTTTTTAAAGTTTTGATTTTTTAATGTATTTTGCAATTTAATACGTTCCGTTGCGGGAGCAAATTACGGTGAAACCCGACCCAATGCGTTTTAGAACGTATAAAAGAGTCAAAATAAATCAAAAAATTCGTTACATAATTCTTTAGTCACATTAAAATTTATTTCATTCAAAAAACTTTGACAAAAATAATAATATGAAAAAAAATTAATCTACGCAACAAATTGGGTGAGCTCTAAATAGCAAAAAGGTCTCTAGGTCATTATATATATATATATATATATATATATATATATATATATATATATATATATATATATATATATATATTAAATAACTCTCGTTTCGCTTGAAAACGGACCACATACATCCGTTCAAATAAGCAATTATGGATTGCGTAAGTTATTTAATTCGTATATAATCCAATTATCAAATAATTTCCGTAAATAACCTTTTAAAGTCTATTTATATAAAGTGTCGTACATATTCAATTATCTCGTGTAATATTATGTTTATCCAATTTCAATTACCAAATATCTAATATCGTAATCATATTCGTAAAAGTATGCATGTAGTTTTACGATTATGATTATTGCTTAAAGAAATTTTAAAAAAGGTAATTAAATATCAAATATTGTATTTTAAGTTTAGTTTTTAATTAACAATTTTTTTTTTATAAAACATTCGGCTGCGGTGCAGTCGCAAAACACTGCGTCGCAGTCGGGCTTCAGCTCAAAATTTTGTTTTCTTCTTTCGGTCGAACCGAACACCAACCCCACCCCCTCAGTTTTTGATGTTTTTAACCAGTTAACTTGAATTATGGTCTGGCCGATACCACTATAGGTATACTTCTAATCAGATTGTCAAACAACATGCATCGAAAGCAAGTTAGAATTAAACACATAATCAATATTAACTAAGTTAAGAATTGTACCTTTGTTGTTAATTTACCTCGTTTAGGATTTATAGTGAAATCCCTCTACAGGCTTGTACACGACACCTTCTTTAGCAAAAGACTTGTATGCTAGTACGCGTTATAATCACCACAACTCTTGTCTAGCTTGCTTGCTTAAACCGTATGCTCGAACTACACCTCCTAGGTATTGAAAACCCTTGTTGTTCGAACTCTAAAACAAGCGGAAACCCTTAATTGGGTGCTTGGACGATCGACTAGGGAAAGAAGCAAAAAAATCGATTTAGGTGAAAGCCTAATCAATTTGGTGTAGGAAAAATAAGGGACTTGACCGTATGCTTTTACCGTGTTTAATATAAAAACATAATTATATTTTTATTATGTATGATGATTACTATGCATTATGTGTATACCTTGTTATATGATGTTACTGTATTAGTTAGGTGCTATAGTTAGTCCCACTAGACGAGCTCCTAGATAACTCCTCGGTAAATTTTGTACTTATTACACTTTACCACTTTAGAATATTTTTGATCGTTACAAATGATATTCGGATTCGGGAATTAAATGTAAGGTAACTATTCAAAGGTTCCTTATATCGTGTTTACGTATTTTACACTTCAGAAGGTCGCCCGCTACTTGCGCGTTAAAGTGAAGGAAAAATGTGAAATTTCAGGGCATCAACTCACAACGTTTTTCGTTTTTTTTTTTATTGTTGGCTTGAACCGTGGTGTGTATGGGCTAGGAATCGATGGTGCAGTGTTTCTAACCGGGCTTGGCAGTGGCTAAGGCCCTAACACTTATTCTAAACCCATTAACATGTTAGATTAAACTAAACCTAAACCTAAAATTTCCCTAAACCTAAAACCCTAACTTCCTATTAGCCGCCACCCTTTCCCACCTCTTGCAAACCATCGGATTTTTCTTCTCTAACCCCTCCTCTTTAGCCGTCAACTTCCCTTCCATGGCAGCCCCTTTCTTTCCTTCTTGAACAGCCCCCCTGTAACATCTGTCCCACATCGGTTGGTGAGGAGAACGAATCCTTCTTTATAAGGGGGTTGATACCTCTTCTAGCATGACGCGTTTTGGCACGGGCTCCGTGCCAGAAGAAAATCCGTGCGTCGATGGGCAAAGCGGACAATATCACGCTACGGGTGTGCTTGGGCTGTTACAAATGGTATCAGAGCCGGGGGACGGACCGATGTACACAGCGAGGACGCTGTGTCCTGTAAGGGGGGAGGATTGTAACATCCGTCCCACATCGGTTGGAGAGGAGAACGAATCCTTCTTTATAAGGGGGTTGATACCTCTTCTAGCATGACGCGTTTTGGCACGGGCTCCGTGCCAGAAGCAAATCCGTGCGTCGATGGGAAAAGCGGACAATATCACGCTACGGGTGTGCTTGGGATGTTACACCCCCCCCCCCCACCTTCATACTTAACACAATCGAGCAGCCCCAATACACCATTCATTCGACCATTGTAAAGAAGGTGTTGTATTGTGTATCTCCAAGCCGAAACCCTAACTTTTCCTTCTAAAAACCGGCGCCACCATAACCTTGCAGCCTAAATTTTTTACTCCCCTCATCATGACCGACCAACTCATTCATCCATGGAATTATCTTCCATATTTAGCAACTTCCCAAGGTATTTTATGTATTCGTTTTGTGTGTTTCTTTATAGAAAACCCTAATCCGTGTTCTTGTTTGCAGCCGCCATAAACAACTTCTTGTTGCTGCCAATCATCACCACCACCGCCCCTAAATATTTACTGGTTATTCGTCATCAAATTCGTAATCATCATCTCGGTATTTCAAGGTTTGTTTTTGTGTAAATCTGTGAGATTGTACATTAAATCCGAAACCCTAAAAAAATTGATTGTTTTTGCAGTCGGTATTTCAAGCCTCATGGATCGAGTTCCTTCATTTTCGTTATCAACCGATTAGGGTCTCATCTTATTCAGGTCCTATTACCCTCGTTCCGTTAGTATATTCGTCATATTAAAAATCGTCTATTTACATATATTGTTGAATTGAAATTCTAATCGTAATCTCTAATTTTCGTTGTTTGAGATTGAAGAATTGCGGACTGTTTTTGTGAACCGGATTCGTCCTTAGGATCTAATTTTGGACAGAGGTTTAGAGTCCTCGAAACCGTCTTTAAAAGGTTTGTATTCGTGTCCAAAATCGTGCATAATTTCCCTTTCTAAATTGATTGCAAATTCGAGTTATCTTGTCGTTAACTATGCTTTATCAATTTGTCAAAATCGTATTAACACATAAGTTGTAT
Source organism: Senecio squalidus (assembly GCA_910822075.1). Classification (NCBI taxonomy): domain Eukaryota; kingdom Viridiplantae; phylum Streptophyta; class Magnoliopsida; order Asterales; family Asteraceae; genus Senecio; species Senecio squalidus. Next base: position 17,884,319 of record CAJVGC010000432.1, on the reverse strand, counting down.
GACGATTCTAATTGTGATTATCTTTTGTGTTATTACAGCCCTGTGTCTTGCTCCTCGAGTTGGTGTTTGGTTTGTGTTAGGCACAAGAATCGTTATACGTAAGTAAACGCTCTAACCGAACTAAAATCCATTTCTTTACTTATCTTCGTTATTAATCTTTCCTAAGTCATAAACTTATTTGTGGTTGTTTATTGGTTCATATGTGACCTAGGATCAGCTCTTGAGTCTTTATCAATCGGGTTGTCAAGTTGTAACGGTAATCTCCTTTCGATAACCTAACCGTTACGACTAATGGTAATCACCTTTTACTTTTCTATGCGTATTTATTCTTGTGGTGAAGTGTTGGCATTTTATCCTCATTTTGGACATTCTTAATTGCGTGGTTGATTACATTACTTGTATTTAACTGCGCAGTTTATTTCGTTATTCGTGCGTTTCGTTTTATCGTTGATGATTGCAAATCGTGAATTGTGGACAATCTTGTATTTGGACATTTTTGGGTCCCATTTTCGTATCTGTATTCATGTATGCTTTTCTTTATTTTAAACTGATAATTATGCTTTGTGACATGAATATAAGTTGTAGGTCTCGGAGTCTAGTTTTCAAAAACGTAAGTTTCATTTTCTAACTCTTTATAGATTTTCTTAAAGACGTAAAATACCAACTAGGGGTCTAAACTGAGTATTTCGAGTAAAGTGTCTAGGTTCATTAATGTTATTCGTGTAACCACTTAGACAACTATAATGATGATTAATTGGATTTACACTGAGTTAATAACAAGTCAAAAGGATACTAAAAAGGTTTGTCTTGTCTACACCTAAATTATACGACACCTTAATAAACACAACATACATAAGTATAGCATTTTTGGACAGTTTAGGTAACCGGTTTTGCATTAGTCATATCTTATTCGTATCAAACTCTTTATAACGATGTCTTAGTCTAAAACATAGCTATCGGTGTCTAGTTTTCAAATATGTTTCCTTCAACGTCTAATTCCTTCTAGAACCATAGATATCTCAGTTTGAGTGAACCTATGTGTTGCTGAAAAGTTTGTCGTTTAATCCAAAATAGTTAACCGTCGAATTCTATTCTTATACATTTATACTTTTATCTAGGGGAGCTCTAGGACTAGTGAGGACTCTATTTGTGACCAACTTACTACACCATATACACACAGTACCGCTTACATATGCTCACTCGATAAGGTGAGTCATCGCCCCTTTTACTTACTACTGTTTTCCATGTTTTAAATCGGGGGAAAGTAAAGCAACCTAAATGACTTGAAATAAAATGATTTACGAGTATGGTGTACTACTCCCTATTTTTGGAAATATTTCTATTTTTAGAAACTTACCATAAATAGATTATTTTATTTATGAAAATTTACGATATTTCGAAACTCTAAATTGTGTAATAAAAAGCTAATGGGATTTTCTAAAAAACATCACAAACGGTTGTTCAATACTTGCTTCGATATACTATTAGGATTGATTATCGGTATGCGTTGTCAAACCGATACCGCACGCTCTTATGAGGTGCACTATACGATGGATTATCGGTATGTGTTTTCATACCGATACCGCACGCTCTTTATGAGGTGCATTACTACGATGGATTATCGGTATGTGTGTCATACCGATACCGCACACTCTTTATGAGGTGCACTTACTACGATGGATTATCGGTATGTGTGTCATACCGATACCGTACGCTCTTTATGAGGTGCACTTGCTATGTTCCCTCTATACTGAATGCTTGTGATGTACTTTTATACTATACGATGAGTTGATTGTTTTCCTACTACTTTAAAATGCATTAGTTACACAATATTTCTTTACTGATTTGTATTATGAGATTAATTACTTTTATTACTACTCGATGTACTCGCTCAACTTTATGTTGACGTTTTTCAGCTTTACATTCAGGTAATGAGCAGTCATAAGACTTGGATGTAGGAGTCGGACTCTAGATGACCTCAGGATATCTTTTGCATTTACGGACATTTATTATCTATACATTTGATTTTCATTTCGGGCTTGCATGCCCAAGTATTCTTTCATTCGTTGATGATTACATTTGAATATCCTTCTTGTAGTGTTTGACGATTTTCGTGAAGTAAGGTTTATACCTTGAGTATGACGACGTCATAACAATACATTATTTATTTATTCATATAGATTATATTATTTTATATTACTGTTGTGTTATAACGATCGTCAATGGGGTTGCACCCTGCGTTTCCGCAATGACGGGGTGTGACAAGTTTTACGATTATGATTATTGCTTAATGAAATTTTAAAAAAGGTAATTAAATATCAAATATTGTATTTTAGGTTTAGTTTTTAATTAACAAAAAATACTTTTATAAAACATTCGGCTGCGGTGCAGTCACAAAACACTGCGTCGCAGTCGGTCTTCAGCTCAAAAATTTTGTTTTTTAATCAGTCGATAGTCAAATAAAGCAAAACATCGCTATTTTGTATAACTCAATCGATATTGTTTTTTACTTAACCGTAAATAGTTAAGGTTCCATAGTCAAATAAAAAGAATAAGGAGTGATTTTGTATAACTCAATCGATTTGTTTTTTACTTTGGGTGAGGTAACAACATAAGCAAAACATCGCTATTAAACGTTTAATACAATTTGCATTTAATCTTGTCATGTATGACAGTTGTGGATGCCCTAAAGTCGATTGTTAACATTACAAATTTCTTGTATCTCGATAAAAACGTGAACCCAATATGACAAACTAAACTAGACTTTTTGACCGGTTTTAAATTCCTTCGTCAATAATATATATCATTATCCATGACAAATGTGATGGTGCATTGGGGTGAAAAAATCAAATTTTCCTATGAAAATTAAGAGAGTAGTTCGACAATGGAAAAAGTGAAGAGCATGTTGTTTATCTATGAGTATAATACAATGTGATGATTATTTTGTTTCTCGAGAGAAGCACACCAATTTTCTATAACTGATTACCATAACCCAAAAAACTGTGATTCTATGAGTTTTTCAAACTTATTATCTTTTAAGTATAACAAACTTCTATATATTAACTTGGCAGAATTTCATAAATAATAACATAAATAAAGATACAGAAGATTTAAAAAACTGTTTTTTAGTGATTCAACAAACAATGATGATTTTCATTATTTCTATATATATATATATTCCAAAGGAACCAAAAAATAATTCATCCAAACAAAATGGGACCTTCTCCCTCGTTTTTTTCTTCTTCTTATATTATGACCAATAATTTAATACTATGCCAATACACCCTGTTAATAATGCCTTCTCAAGTACCCCTCCCAAAAACATAGTATTTGTTTTCCATATTTTTTGACACACAAAATGATAATAAAAAATAAAACGAAATAAAGTTTTCCAAAAAATCAAACCTCACTTGTGTTAACAAATCAAGTTATCTAGATATATATTTAATCACTCCTGGCGGAACTCGCTACGAGTGGTGGCTAGTGGTGTCATGTCCATCATCTCCGTCATGTTTAGATTCCCTTCACCATGACCACCCTCACAGGCACCTCCAATCCCTGTTTGCTGACTTGGCAATAGCGCCACTGGGGTTGGAAAATTCATGAAATGTAGCCCACTAGAAACACTTCCTCTGTATAACGTACTGTTATTAACATGTGGAATTGTCCAAATAGGGTCACTAATGGGTTGGTGTTGGTTAGAATTACCAACCATCCAAATATTTGTCGGTATAGATCCATGAGTAGCTGAATAATTACCCATTTGTTGCTCGGTTGGAGTTCTTCGTTTCCTGCCAATACTCTCCTCTTGGGAGTCAGAGATATCGATTGAATTATCTTGTATTTCTTGCTTTGTTTGTATCATCTGATTTAAAATTGTTGGCGACCCAAAATTCAGAAGATTTGACGATGGATTTTCTGCCCCGAAATTCAAAACACTCCGTCTTTGTGGTATAGTGAAATTAGGGTTAAAATAAGTGGATCTAAGCTGAGAGGGAACTGACATACTTGAACCAGAACTCCGAAGTGAAATATTAAGTGAAGCAAAGTTGGCTGGAATGGTACCAGTGCCTGTCGCTGCAATGACAGAAGGTTCCGCTTGTTGAAGTAACCACTCGATGGTTTCTCCGTCGGACTTGTGTCCTAATTCTTTAGTTAGTTGGAAAACCCTAGCGGCGCAGAGGGCAGGCATACGAATGCGACGTCCACGTCCATCTACTTTTGTATGTCGATCTTTGGTTGAAGCTCTCTTTGGTGGTTGTTTCTTTGCGAGGTCATTTGATGTTGTAGTTGTTGTTAGGAGGGTTGAGACATTGGATACAACTGTAGGGTTTACGTTATTGTTATTTGTGTCAGTGGAGATAGCGAGTGAAGGGTAGATTGAATGGTCTTTCTTTTCGAGTAACTGAAACGGGAAGTTAGGCCTATGGTGATGGAAATGATCATCACTACCATCCATTACCACTCAAGATTAAGTAGGCACTAAATCAAACATTAAGTAACAGAAATGGGAAGTCAGGTGAGATACCTGAAAAACACACACCCAGATATACACTCTCTACTCTTCTTTCTCTTCTTAAGGTAGGAATGCTCAACTAAAGTTCACTTTCTTTGGGCATTATAATGTTGAGAGAGAGAGAGAGAGAGAGAGAGAGAGAGAGAGAGAGAGAGAGAGAGAGAGAGAGAGAGAGAGAGAGATAAAGATAATGATTGAGTGGGAAGAATTATATAAGTGAGTTTTTAAAACCTATAATAATAATAAGAATAGTTTTGGTAACGGCATCTATATAGGATTATAGATGTCGTTAAAATATTCAGATATACATAATTTTTTATATAATCATATAATTGGTTGTCATTATCTACTTTTATGGTTTACAATTTGTAAACAGTATTTATGTAATTTAACCACAACTTTAAACTTTTTGGTTATTAATACTCGATCCCTTCCCTTGTGTTAAAACTTTGAAGTAGTGAATACTCTAAATATTCAGTGTTGGATAGTCTTTCTCACTAAAATCTAACTCCCATACTCTTCTGCACTTAAAGATCGATACAAATTTGTACAAATTGCATAACATTAGATTGGGGCTTAATGGGGTACCTAGATGCAACCAAACTTAATTTTCCTAATAAGTCAAGATACGACTTATAGAACAAATCCTATTCATTCTTGTAACAAGTCGATGACAAAAGATGATCTTTTTAAAAAGGCCACCTCGTGCAAAATTGGACTTTTTTAAAGATCTTATATTTTGTAATTTAATTCTTGAACCTCATTATCAATAGACCCGTATTGAGCTTGCAAACAATTTGGTTTTATATAACAGGTTTTGCTCCAGTTCTTGGGTAAACTTATACATAGGTGACGCATCTCAGTTTGGTCGCTACTCCACTAATAAAGAAAAGATGATTCACTATTGGATGTACAAGATACACATAGTAAGCCTTAACACTTACCAACTTTGTTGTCGTACATCAAATAATTTGTTCGGACATATGACGAACAAAAAGCAATTCTAGCGACTATCAAATTTTAAGTACCACCATGCTTCGTATAAGTAGAGTCTCCAAAGCAAGTGCATGATAAAGGGCTAAAGGGTCCAATATTTTCTTCTGCTTCGTACATATATGTTAGGCTGGGCCCAAGATATTCGATGACTCTTGCGAAAAATATATATAGACCTTATAAATACATTTCGCACAAATATATAATCAAATTAATAGTTCTATGACAATTTTATGTAATAAAATAAAAAATGAGCGTACATATACGTATATAATATAATAAAAAGGGTATTCTTATAAAAATTTAGGTTTAAATTTAGGTTTTGTACAGACTCCTCATTGAAGACCGAGAATGATATATATAGTAAACCCTATTAAAGAAACCAATAAAAGGAAAAGTTTGTGTCAAATAACTGAATAACCAAGCGCTATTGTTATAAAAGAAATGTTATATTTATGTAATAAAATAATAAACGAGCGTACATACACGTATCTATATACATTATAAAGCATTTGGGTATAACTGTTGAAATTTTAGTTTGGTAAAATTACTAATTTACGCTTTTAATTAATTAACTATTAAATAATTAAAATTACAACTTTATAACACACTTACCATATATATATTAAAAATTTAAATAATTGAGTTTTCTTTTTTATAAATTTAAACAATTAATTTTATTATATAAAATTTCAAATAAGTGCAGTTAATCTTTAGAATTTTAAAACTAATTAAATGTTTACAAACCAAAAATTTTCATCGTCCGTAAAATTATTTGTAATAAAATATGTATCACCGAAAAAAACTATTCAACGAAAATTCAAACAATTTATTATCACCGCGTCATAGCGCGGTTAGTTGTAGTATAATATATAAAAATGGTATCTTTATAAAAATTTAGGTTGCGTTTAGTTATGGAAAACTTTTTCTACTTTTTCATTTTCATTTTTCAAGAAAATGACAAGAGTTTTTTATTTCTAGAAAACCTTTGAAAATTTTGAAAACACGTTTAGTTGTCAAGTAGAAAGTATAAGGGGTTTTCCTTTATTGAAATTAAAAATAGTTAGAAAACCATAAAAGTGGGTTTTCAAAAGTTTAGTTATAAATTAGAAAGCTGGGTTTTCTGTTTTCATGGAAAATTATTTTGGAAAAAACATATTTTGACATGTTTTCTGTTTTCTATTTTTTCTTTGAAAACTTTCCTAGAAAACATTGGTAGTTTTCTTCAACTAAACGCACCCTTAGGTTTCGTTCAAAACCCTTATTGGAGACTGCCAATGATATATATAGTAAACCCTATTAAAGTAAGGAATAAAATGAAAAGTTCTTAAATAACTTACTAACCAAGAGCTGTTGTTATAAAAGAATTGTTATATATATATATATATATATATATATATATATATATATATATATATATATATATATATATATATATATATATATATATATATGGATAAATGTTAGCTACATCATAATTTATTCAACCCCTGCATTTTAGGGATAATAAAACCCTTACTTAAATGCTTCCTAACCTTAATTAATTAATACTTTCCTTTTATTTCAAAAAAAATAATGTAAAATTACATTGATAATGTAGCTATGTTAGCTAAATGCTAATGTAGCCAAGTTATATATATATATATATATATATATATATATATATATATATATATATATATATATATATATATATATATATATATATATAAAAGAAAGATGTTCTTAGAGGGTCTCTTTGCTTTTATTTTTTATTTTTATATATTAGAAAGAAAATGCTTCAACTTCACCACATCTTTATTCACATTTTCTTATTTTATAAGAACTTTTACTCGTAATGACGACGCCTCCTAAATTTATAGTTCTAAGTAGATTAGCAAGTGGTTTACTATTAATCTTGTGATCCATTATGCACTTTCTATAGGAGCCGTTTTTGCTTTATTTGCATGATTTCATTATTGGGTTGGAAAAATATCTGGTTGAACATATCCTGAAACTTCATGTCAAATCCATTTTTGGATCACTTTCTTCGAGGTTAATCCGACCTTCTTTCACATGCATTTCATAGGGCTTTCGGGTATGCCACGTTGCATTCCGGATTATTCAGATGCTTACGTTGGATGTAATGCAGTTGTGGCTCTTATATATCTGTAGTTGGGGTTTGTGGTTTCTTGGTGGTGGTAACAATCACTTCAAGCAGTGAACCTTGGATTAAACCTTCATAATATGCAGTCAACTAACCGGTCAGAAAACAGTTGATTATAATGTTAATAGTGAAAAAAAGAAGACTAATTTTAAATCGTAATTGGATGCAGATTTAATTTTGACACCATTGTACGTCTATAGCTTTTGATTGTTTACTATTTAATGTAATTAGGTCGTCACATAATGTTAATAGTGGTAAATGATTTCATTATTGGGTTGGAAAAATATCTGGTTGAACATATCCTGAAACTTCATGTCAAATCCATTTTTGGATCACTTTCTTCGAGGTTAATCCGACCTTCTTTCACATGCATTTCATAGGGCTTTCGGGTATGCCACGTTGCATTCCGGATTATTCAGATGCTTACGTTGGATGGAATGCAGTTGTGGCTCTTATATATCTGTAGTTGGGGTTTGTGGTTTCTTGGTGGTGGTAACAACGAAAAATTTATAAAAGTACCACCTT
>CAJVGC010000432.1:17855149-17876039 GCA_910822075.1 Senecio squalidus | reverse complement strand
ACCCCTATACTTCTAAAACCTTTCATATAGTCTGTGAAAAATTCTATCCACCTCCTCGGAAGCATATCTTCAACAATACTACCTTCTGGTCGATGATGGTTCCTTACATACCCTTTTAAGAACGCCATGAATCTTGTCGAATGGATACATGTAGTCGAAAGAAAAATGGACCGCACGCCTTGATTTCTCCAACGATATGAGTAACCAAGTGAACCATAACATCGAAAAAAGAAGGTGGAAGTACATATCAAGTTCACAAATAGTTAAGACGATGTCACGTTGATGTTCATCTAACACCTGGGGATCAATCACTTTCGAATGAATCACGTTGAAAAACAAAGTTATTGTTATCGGGTGTTCCGAAGGCGATCGGGTAATATTCCACGAATTGCGATAGGAATCATTTGTGTCATTAAAACATGACAATCATGTGACTTCATACCAAGCAACTTCAAGTCCTTCATTGAAACTAACTTCTTAATATTAGCAGAATAGCCGGAGGGAACCTTAACACCATTCAAACATTTACAGAATTTAGTTTTCTCGGCATTCGACATGGTATAACAGGCTGGCGGAAGATACAAATTTTTCCTTCCCGGCATATCCTTTGGTGCAAGCTCTGGTCTAATCTTCATTAATTCCATATCCTTTCGAACTCTAATTCCATCTTTTGTTTTCCCTGGAATGTTTAACAACAAGCCTATCAAACTCTCACAAACATTTTTCTCTATATGCATAACATCAAGACAATGTCCCACTACCAAGTACTTCCAGTACTCTAATTCCCAAAATATAGACTTTTTTTTTTCCAAATACCCGTGGGAGGAGCACTATTTTGTTTCCCCACACAATGTTTAAATCTGCAACTCGAGAGAGAGTAGTTTCTCCATCTAATGGTGCACGTAGCTCTCTAAGCTCAATATTACCATCAAATAAATCCTTCTTTTTACGGTACTCATGACTCTCTGGAAGTGATCTTCGATGTCCCATATATACCGTTTTATTACAATTTTTCAACCGCATCGAGTGAGTATCGTCTTCACAAACAGGACATGCATTTTTTTCCTTTCGTACTGTATCCTGACAAATTACCATACGCTGGAAAATCACTAATAGTGCAAAAAATCATGGCCCGGAGTTGGAAGTACTCTTTCTTGTACGCATCATATACTTCTACGCCCTCACTCCATAATTTCTTCATGTCATCAATTAACGGAGCTAAATATACATCAGTGTCGTTTCCGGGTTGTTTCGGACCTTGAATTAATAGTGACATCATGATGTATTTCCGTTTCATACATAACCATGGTGGAAGATTGTATATACATAAAAGAACCGGCCAAGTGCTATGACGACTACTCATATTTCCGAAAGGATTAAATCCATCTGAACTGAGTCCGAACCGTATATTTCTTATCTCATCTCCAAAATCTTCAAAATCGTTATCAATATTTCTCCATTGAAGTGAATCAGCCACATGTCGTAGATTTCCATCCCTTTTACGCTCCTCTGCATGCCAACGTAACAATTTTGCGTCTTTGGAATTTGAAAATAATCTTTTCAGTCTTGGTATAATTGGAAAATACCATAATAATTTAGTTGGGGGTCCGTTCTTCGTAACATAACTATTAAGTCCAATTAGTTTTTTATTTTTATACCTAGATGTTCCACATATCCTACATTTATGTAGGTTTTCGTCGTCATTTATGTATAACATACAATCATTTGGATATGCAGGTATTCTTTTTATTTCCAAACCCATCGGACACATCAATTTTTTCGCTTGGTATGTTGAAATGGGCAACTCGTTATCTTCAAGGAGCATATCACGCAACAACTCTAATAGGCTTGTGAAACGTTTGTCACTCCAACCATTATTTGCTTTTAAGTTAAATAATTTTACCACGGCAGAAAGTTTGGTAAAATTCGTATAACCTCTATACAATGGTTTTTCAGAATCAACAAACAATTGGTGGAATTTATCATGATTTTCTTCAGTAACATTATCCTCCAAATCATTAAACATCCTATCAAAATTATCATCATCACTTTTGAATAAATCATCATCATTATTATTACAGTCAGAAACAAACGTATTTGTATCAACTAACGATTCACCATGAAAAGACCAACAAGTATACCCTCTCATAAACCCGTTTACTAATAGATGATTTCTAATAACGGTAGAATCACTAAAGCACCGACCATTTGTACATTTTTTGCAAGGACAATTAATTATGGTTCTTCTTCTCTTTATCCGATCATCCTCAGCAACTTTAATGAAATTGGATAACATTTCCATGTATTCGTTGGTAACACGTTCTATCTCGTACATCCATCTACTCCGATCCATCTATAATTTACAAAAACAAATATCTTAATTATAACATGATGATATACATGATATGATTATGTACAAATGTGGTTCATGTGGAAATCCTAACCCATTTTTTGAATACTTTGTCTCATATGTGAATGTGTATCATCACATTGAGTATTACTTAAGAAAAAAAATCGACAACCTTTCTCCGCAACTCACTAAATATGCGTGTAAAACTCATATTCGTAGGAGTACAGGGAAATTTTGAAGATTTTTTTTCTTAAATAATACTCAAATGATAATACACATTCACATCCTAAATGAGACAATGTATTCAAAAAACAGTCCCAAAATGGGGACTATCCGAAATTAACCTCTATTAGGTTAATTTCGGACGGGTATTTAACTAATGGGTTATGAATTATACATAATTTATAATAGATGAATGTTATGTAAAATATTTGTGTTTTTCAAAGGATTTAGAAGAAAAAAACACTTACTTTCACAAATGAATGTCGTATATATCTTGTGTGATATTGAATGAATTATGCAAAGCCCAAAATTTTCCTGTGAAATAAACCAATTTCCTGACAATTATATAGAAGATTTGGTCAGAGAGAAACAAATATATTTTCATATGAACACAAATATGAATTTAAAAACATATAATTATCTAAAAAAATATATATAAAAAAATGGTATTTAATAGTATTACCTTAGAAAAAATGGTAGTTGAATTCAAAATAAGGAATCACTTTTCACAGAGCATTAATGGAGTTTTTTTTGGTTTTTGAATAAATGTAATCAATGATAGATATAGAGAATATAAGTTAGAAAATAACTAGTTTTTAGGAAAAATTTTACTGGCCACGCTTAAAAATCTCCATAAAATTTTATATAGACCAGGTGATTTAGAATTAGTCGTTTGCATTTTCTTTCTAGACCTCTAGATACATTTAGACCGGTTCATATATTACTATCTAGACCCCTCATTTAAAATTAGTCGCTCTCATTTCTTTTTTAGACCTCTTAATACATTTAGACCAGTTCCCATGACATATTAAGACATGTTATCACTTTTAGTTTTGGCGTAACTTATTATATAGACCTATTACATTTTTACCGGTCTAAATGTATGGGTCTAGATAACCATAAATGTGCTCTCATTTCTTTTTTAGACCTCTTAACACATTTAGACCGGTTCCCATGACATATTAAGACCTGTTATCACTTTTAGTTTTGGCCGAACTTATTATATAGATCTATTACATTTTTACCGGTCTAAATGTATGGGTCTAGATAACCATAAATGTAGCAGTTATATAAGAGTTAAAACCAATATTAATTATAAATATTGATTTGATCGAGGATAGACAAAATATACATATTTTATGAAAGAAAATGATAACTTTTTGGGGTTCTTAAAAAAAAAAAAAAATTTAGTTATTATATGAGATTTATATAAAAAGTCTAACTTTTGAAAAGATTTATTTTTTTAAATATATTAATGCTGATTTTTTGATAAAAATAATATTGTGTTTAAAATACGGATAGTATTAGGTTATTATAAGCGATAACGTGAAAAATATATGAAAAGTAATAATATAACAATATTTTTTACTTGAACAATATGAATGCATTGTAAAATTACATATTCCCAATGATGCAAATAATCAATAATCATCGACTTGTGAGACACAAACTAAGGTTGTAGCAAGTAAAGAGCAAAAAACAATAGTTAACATGAAAAAATAGTTACATTCATGAACTCATCATAAAAAGATAAAAACATATTGTATAGGTTATTGTTGTGTTGATAGAAAATGACACCGAATTGCCTTAACTGAAACCATCCCAATATTTCAGACTTTTTTTTGTATTCTAGGCATTTTCATCAGCAGCAGTTATTCAACAAACACACATAACTTTCAACCCAAATATTCATATTATAAAATGAGAAATTGAAATTTGTTGGTTCATGACGGGGATGGGTGGAACAAAAACTTAAAAGATATTTGGTTAGCTAAACTTAATGAGTATCTCTACAAACCATCTTTGCTTCTTCAACAATACTTGGTCACAAATAAAAAGACCTTACTTTAATCAATCCCTATTGCCGCTGACCCGGAAAAAAAAATTAAACAAATCACAAAATAAAGGCCAGCTTGTTATTCAATATAATGGAAGAAGTTCATAAATCAAAAGAAATTAACATTAGCTTGGAGCTTTCACCTACGCATTTCATCAAACATACGTTGTATCCATATACTAAAAGCAAAACAAAACACCAAATTACCAAAAGTGGATCTCCAAGCTCAAGATCGTTTTGCTCAACATTTGCTAACGGACAGTTTCTTCTTAAAACCAGTAAATAAATCCACAAAAACAGCAATTAAATACCTAATACTAACCACGATTTCAAAACATGTATATACCAAAAGATTTTTTTTTTTTTTTTCTTTTCTTTTCTTTTTCTTTCTTATCGGAAACACTAATAATTGCACTGACAAATCATGTTATAGATAAAAACAATGAAATTAGGGTTTTCGGTTTATCTGCTTTTTCGTACCCTTCTTCTTTGTCAACCTGTTCAGAATTAAAAGGTACTTCGTTAGTCACACCTGTAAAAGAAGAGTTTCGAACTTTACCACTTCGGGTGGTAACTGCTTTGACATGATCTCGGGGATTTGTTTCCGTGAAGCTCGGTAACTGTCCCAGAAACCTTTCTTGTACTACTTTCGCCAATTGCCCCATTGAGCCTTCAAGTTGTTTGATCGAAGCACTTTGATTTCGAATGATGGCATCAGTGTCGTCCATTCTTTTAATCGTCGTTTGCATAAACTGATTACTCGTATTCATCATTTGATTGTTTGTGGTCATGAGTTGTTTCATCAACTCGTGTAAATCTTGATCCTTCGCTGGAAAAGGTGCCTTAGGAGCCTCTTTTGCATAGAACCCCGGTGGTCCTTACCTATATGGTTTCTGCCCATTCGAATTTCCCTGATTGTTGTTGTAGGGCTTGCGATAACCATTGTTGTCTCCTCCTTGACGATAATTGTTGTTATTCCCTTGATAATCTCCATACATTACCTCTTCAGTGACTTCTTCCTCATCCTTGCTAGGGCAATCCTTCGTCAAATGATATCCGTTGCAAATGTCGCAACCGACTTGAATATCATGAACTTTTTCGTTGACGCGCTTGATATCTCTTCCCATACTATCCAATTTATTAGTTATAGCAGCAAGACCGTCGCTGTTATCTGATAACTTCCTTTTTCCTTTACCACCGTCTTCCCACAACTTCGAATGCTTAGCATGTCCTTCGATGGAAGTCCAAGCATCAGCTGGAATTTTCCGTGGAATTTTTCCTTCGGAATCTAACTCATTACGAGTTTGACGATCAACCCCTTTGTAAAACGTTTTGATCACTTGTTGATTGTTGAGATCATGCTGAGGACATTTATGTAACATATCCTTGTAATGCTCCCATGCTTGATAAAGTGATTCATCAACGTCTTGTGTGAAGTTCCTTATGTCATCAATCATTTTCGAAGTTTTCGAAGGTGGACAGTAATTCTTCAAAAACTTGGTCCTGAGATCGGCCCATGTAGTGATTGAATTTGCTGGTTCGTTCCCAATCCACCGTTTTGTATTTCCTTTGAGTGTCATCGGAAATACTCGCAACATAACATTCTCTTTTGTCACACCAGGAATAGTGTAAGCATCAGCAATCTCAATGATCTTTTCCACTTGAATATTAGCATCTTCATTTTCTTCGCCATTGAAAGGGGTTTCTCGAAGTTCCTTGAGAAATTTTCCCTTCAACTGGAATTACGCTCCTCGAGTGATAGCTGGGTTGGGAATGTCTGTTGCAACATTCAGGGTAAGAGCATAGTACTCATCCAAGGTGATCTGATCGATGTTGACTGCCATTTCGTTTTCTGATTCTTCGGATGAATCAGAATCTGCTACGGAAATTACTTTTTCTCCTTCTTGGTCAGAAAATAACTTCTGTTCCTCTTCCGAGGATGGCATAAACTCAGATTCGAAACCTTCGTTTTGGTGAACCTTAAAACTTGTGATGGGTTGAGCTTTTGGGGAAAACAATCTGCGCCTAACACGAAAAACTTTCTCTGGATCTTCGAATGGTTCTACAAGATTTGGATTTGAACTCCGGGTCATGCACAACCTGTAAGAATAGAAGAAAATATGTCAGTAGCACGTGATAAATGAAAACTAAACGAACCGAAAAATTAAAACTAAAATTAAACGAAAAATAAACAAACAGCTGCTAATCAGCCGGCGGCTGGATATATTCAGCCGACGGCTGGGTATATTCAGCCGTTAGTTGCTTTACTTCAGCCGGCGGTTGATTATGTCTGTTTGTAACTTTTTTTGAAAAATTGTAACCTTAAACACCTGATTAGTCCAATTAACAATTATCACGTAATAAACAGTAAAACTAACTTCCAGAAAGATAAATCTTCCCAAAAGGATCGAATAACTAAAAATTCAAAATTACGAATAAAATAGCTACCGTTCCCCGGCAGCGGCGCCAAAAAACTTGATGTGTATTTTCTAACTTAAAATTATTTATAGTTTAGACAAGGATATTACCAAAGTAGACTAACACACAATACAAGCAGTGTACCTGATCGTAAAATTATTTATAGTATAGATCTAGTAAGTCCGGATCGAACTCAGGGAACGTGTATTTGTATTCGTTATTCTAAATTATTTAATTAAACTAATAAAAACAATTAAATAAGGGGGACGTTTTAGTTCTGTGAGAACATATTTTAGGAAAATAACTAACTAAAGTAAAATAGCAATTAATTTAACTAAATAAAATTACGGATGAAAAGATGTTAAGAAAAGTTCTTAAGATGTGATCAGATATTAAAAAGCAGTGATTACTTGGATATTACGTTTAACTTGAATTATGGATAATACGAATATGTTTGATTGGTTTAACTGTTATTCCTATTATAATTAGACTTCCTATTAGGGTTATCTAATCCTACAAAGTTAGGGAAAGATCATACGAATGATCGTACATCAAGAGTTATCTTAGACTATCCACCCTAATTTGTGCTTTAACGTCACTATTATTAACAATTTAATCTGTCGACTACGAATTAACAAAAGTCTCAACTATTCAATTATGATATAATTGGCATGTTCGTTTAAATAATTAGGTTACTATTATTCTTAGCCTATCTCAATTAAGTCTCAAGCTACAATTATCTAACGAATTATATAATTGTAAATAACTAATTACCTATACGAACGCTAGTTATTATATAAGTTTATCAATCACGCTAAGTAGTTAACCTAACAACTTTAAATAAACATGAATCGCGATTAAACGTTAATAATAAAGGAAAAACCAATTAGTTCAAACATAAAACTTAATTATCCATAGATCCAAGCACACCAATCCAATCAATCACTTTTAAGAGTTTAGCTCATGTTGGATTGTGACAAAATAACATAAGATTCAAAAGACAAAAACATTGTATCAAGAAAATTAAGATAAAAGTGCAAAGCAACTAAATCAAACTTCAAACACGATTAAATTACTTCAAACGAGGCTTCCAACGTGACCGAATACTCTCAAACTTCTCCTTGCAGCTTCTCTGGTCGAAAGATGGATGAAAAACTGGTAAAAGATGTTTTTAATTGGTAACCTAGAAGCCTCTTAAATAGATAACTGGGCCGACCCTTTCAGCCGGGGGCTGGATACATGGGTAGAAAAGTTGCTTCCGCAGCACGTTACGAACATTTTGGAACATTTGATTCAGCCTCCGGCTAAGGAATTCCTTCCGCCGGCTGTTTCTTCAGATTTTCACCATTCTTGTTCGTTTGTATCCGTCTTGAGTCGGTTTGAGCTCCTTTTTGCAACTCCAGTATGCATTTCTAAATGAAAACAATACCAAATCATAACAAAAATGCAGAAAACTAGAGTAAAAATGAGAAATATGATTAATAAAAATGTCGATTATTTTAAGCATATCAACATAGAAATCTATGTTTTAATAGTGCAATTTGAACCGAAAATGAGCAAACTAGTAGGTTTATCAGGCATGAGGAGCCTCGATCAGTTTAGATCATCGTTAGGATCATCGACTAGTTCAGGAGCTACGAAATCGTTCCAGATAATTTGAAGCTCGCTGTAGGTTTTGAAACTAGAACTTTGATCTAGTGATTGATGTTAACGTTTTGATTAGTTTTGTTTGTTTAAGTGACTTGTTTGATTTTTTGTAGAGAAATTGATTAAGGAGCAAGCTTCTTCGAAAACAGATCTCGATCTAGCGGTATGATGAACTTCCTTATGTTTCTCTCTATGTATATCTGTATCTTACAGTAAATTTGCAGATTTGGCGATTTGCAGGTTTTTTTTTTTGGGTTGTTGTGATTTGGGATTGGGATAATTAGTTTTTTATTCTTTATTTATTTTTTAAATTGATAGATAAATTAATATTTATTTATTAAGGGTATTTTAGTCATTTTAAGTGACAAAGGGACTATTCTTGTAGCCAAATTGATGACCAAGGGACTGAACCCGAAGGATTTTCGACCCAGGGACTGACCCGTTAAATTAAAACAAGCTCAGGGACCAATAATGTAATTAACTCTTAATACAATAATAAATAACTAAGATATAAATATAATTACAATAACTGTATTATTATTTATCCAACTTATTTATATTTATATGTTAGTATATAACATAATTATTATCAAAAATATAGATAATGATCGTTTTTATTTTTATTTAAAAGTAAAACAACTGCCACGTGTCGTTTTAAGGGTTGCCACATGGCATTTACAAAATTATTTCAATCCTCCTTTAGTTATATATATATATATATATATAGATAAGATAAGATATGAAGGTAGTTTTTAAAATCTATATTGAAGAAAAACATTGCATTAAAATCTCTATAATAAATAAAAAACAACATCGTTGCCATAAATATAGTTATTATTATTAATCAAATGTAAATATCCTATTTCTTATTTTTTTATGTTTAAAATAATCGACATTTTATTAATATGCTTACTAAAATTGTCATTGCAAAACAAAATGAGAAATATGATTAATAAAATTGTCATAGCAAAACAAACGGACATAGGATATTGGCGTCGTTGAAATAGAAAGGGCATTTTTTTTATCTGAACTTGTAAGCTTCATCCTTGGGATAAAAGTGATATCACCGATATTACTTTCGAAAATAAAATTCGCCTCGAGAACATGATCGCCAAGACGCTTGATTTGTAACCGAGTACCGTTACAAAGACCACGTTGTTGATCAACATTTCTAAGCGACATAACAAAAACACCTTCTTTGAGATGAAGTTTGTGGTTAGGAAGACCGGAAATTTTGATCTTGTTTAGAAAAAGAAGAGTATAAATCCGGACTCATAT
The DNA here is from genome assembly GCA_910822075.1 of Senecio squalidus. Taxonomy (NCBI): domain Eukaryota; kingdom Viridiplantae; phylum Streptophyta; class Magnoliopsida; order Asterales; family Asteraceae; genus Senecio; species Senecio squalidus. The sequence goes on along the minus strand of CAJVGC010000432.1, from coordinate 17,866,287 downwards.
TTGGATTCAAATCAGATTGACATATATTGTCTGAACTCTTGTAATCCCTCTCTATACCGGGAAGTATATCCAACATTAGATCATTCACCCTCTCTATACCGGGAAGTATAAGTAATTGAACGATCTTGAAAGTAATTGTTTTCATACAACCTAAAAAAATAATTAGGATATATGCAATGGATAAAACTCTGTAAAGGATCGTCACAATTCTTGATTAAAAGGCATCTGGTATAGGTATATCAGCTTCACCATCATTACGTTGACATATTTCACCGTTTCCAACACTAGGTATCCAAAGTTCCAAACAACAAATTCTTTTATTTATTGTTTCTCTTGAATAGTAGATCCTTGTTGGAGTCTCATATTAACAGTTTAAATAAGAGATTTAAAACCGTACAATACTTCCAAAGGTATGATGATTTTATTGAGGCGTTAACAATCTCAGACCTAGATCCTCCAAGTATAACGGAAAAATTTGTCTGAAATCACCCCCGAAAACGATAACTTTACCACCAAATGGTTGGTCGACATTAAGTATGTCTTTAAAGGATCTATCAAGAGACTCAAAAGAGTGCCTATGAATCATGGGAGCCTCGTTCCAAATAATGAGGCTTGTTTGTCAAATTAGTTCAGCCAACCAACTATCACGAGTAATATGACAAAAAGAATCTTTATTAACATTTTTCGGTATAGCAAATCTTGTATGAGCGATCCTTCCACCTGTTAGCAATAAAGAAGCATGCCCACTTGATGCAACATTTAGTACAGTCTTTCCTTTACTTCGTAACCGAGCAGAAAGTGTCTTCACAAAAGTCTTCCCGGTACCACCGTATCCGAAAAAAAACACCACCATTTCGATTAGATACCGCGTCGACAATCTGTTTGTAAACATGTTTTTGTTCATCCGTCAAAGAGTTATACATGAACCGATGTTCAATAATCAAAGTAGCTTTACGATAAGAGGTTTCATCTTGAATTAGTTTATTGATAAAGGCATTAAAAGGTTGTTCCATGTTTGTTGGGCAAGGCATTTTATTGATGTTACGTAGAGAAAAGCCGTTACTATGTAGCGTATCTTCAATATCGTTCAAAGCATAGTTATATAATTGTTCTACTTCAAGAACCAAATCTGAAAAAATATATAACATATAGTCATAATAGTTGTTAGTATTAATTGAATTTATAAGCTGTAATAAAACTAATTAAATACTATATACATAGGAAATACTATTTGAATAGTATAGCTTACCTGATCTTTCATATCTATGTTGTTCTCGACGAAGAATTTCTTCAATAAGTATATGTTTAGTCTCTTCCCAAACAACATCTGGCTGAATAAGGCTATCCGTTACGATCAAAGTAGCAAAAAAAAGTTCTCAAGTATCCGCTTAATGCCCACTCACTTGCTTCTTTAACTGAATCAAAATATTCTCTATCATCATCTAGCAAACCAAGAGAAAAACATGCATCCTTATAACTTGTATAAACATTACCATTTATGGTGAGAATTTCCTTATAACACGTTGTGCCTTTGACAATATTCAAAAGAATACGTAGATAATATAAATCACCGGTGGCAGGAGTAACATGATGAAGTCTACCAACACTCTTAACTGAACCTTTCCTTGGAAGCAATACTCTTTCTTTGGAGTGCCAAACAAAATACTCAGGAAATTCAATATAAGACAAAGTCTTAGCTTGAGTGAATATCTTGTTTGCTTCAAACCATCCAAGAAACATCGATGAGTTGTCAGAAGGCTTCAATAAAACATCCTCTAGCATAAAGTCTTCTTAAAAAGTGATATTCTGTTTACCTTCTAGGTGATAATGCAAGCGTATAACTGCTGGTATATGATGATGTATATCAAACTAATAAATTCTCCATATTGCTTCACAAGATGAGACATAACGACGATCATAATAGTTATTAATTTCATCAACATCACCAACACTTACTACTAGAGTAGCTCGATCATTTACCTTGTTCATGTATTTGAATAAATATTTGATAGAACCGACCTGATTGCACCATTCAACATTGATATGAGCCTCGTACCTTCTCAAAAGATAGGGATTGTATCCAACAAAATATATGTTGTCGAATGCAATACCTTTTTTCATAACAATTAATAATATGTCACTAATTCAATTTACTTTTTAACAATATCAATATATCTAATTATGCTTACAAAGTTATGCATGTAACTTTATAATCATAATTTTGCATAAAAGTAAATAAGGTAATTAAACATCAAATTGTAAGGTAGATTGATTTCAAATTAACTTTTAATTTTGTAAAATCATACAGTAAACCAACCCTAGATCCCCCCACTATAGGTATACAACTAGAGTCATATTGTCAAACAATACATGGCAGCGGAAATTAGGATCACATAGTAAATAATAAATCGGATAAAGAATTACCTTGAATTAGAAGCAAGCGAAAGTCGTAGATCTAAGTGTAAGATCTAATCTACGGTTAAGTACGCGACACCTTCTTTTTGCGACAGACTAGTATGCTAGTACTTGTTTAATTGCTTTTTACAACAATTGTCTAGCAACAACTCTTATTACACAAACCAAAATAAAAAAACAAAAACCTTTTTTATTTAAAATAAAACCGACGGCTAAAAAGGTTTAAAAAAAAAACCTTAGTCGACTTTTATTTTTTTTTAGTTGTAATAAATTAGGGTTTAGGGTTTATCTTCTATTTATAGGTTTTCAAATCTAAGAGTTTGAGTTATATTACAATAAGGAAACCTCCTTATTTACATAATAAACCCTCCATTTAATAAATATTACACTTAACCCATTAAGTAATATTTACTAAAATACATTAAACTAATAGTCGTGTCTAAATGTTGATGTGTGCGCTCCCGTAGTCTCACACATTTACGGACACACATTTGTTAAAACTATTCAAATACCAACAGCTCCCACTTTTGAATAATTTTCAAACAAAACGTGATAACATTGATTAATGTCTAGCAACATATCAATGCTCCCATAAATGTACGAGTAAGTTTATCCAAAACTCACTTGTGAGCCTAAATTCGGTTCATATCCTTTTGTTACAGATACTTAGTTAAAATCTTTTGATGGATCAAAATCATTCCATTTTAACTACTGTTTCTCATTTCTTGAATCACTTAAGATTACCTAATACAGTCGAGACAGTTCTGGACTTATTTGGGTCTGGCCAGACAAACATCTTAAGTATTCATGAGTGGCCCAGTTAGTATCTAGCTTCAGTTTCACTGAAGGAACAAATCCTATATTGACTACAATTGGTAGTCATCGTATTTCGCAACATTACCAAAAATAGCCTTTATAACACCCTTATTCAGGAGTGCGTTTGACTAGAATCAAATAATGCACTACGTACATGATTCCCAACTTGTATCTCAAGTCAAAGGACATTAAACCTTATGAATTATACTTAATGACAAGGATCCATAAGTACTAATTTATGTGGGATAATCCAGTGTTCATCTCCATGCACACCATCCGGGTTAGTGAGCCAAGCTGACTACTCAGATATTGTCTTAATTCAATTATGCTCCCACATAATCAAACGACAACGGATATTTAGAAAAATATTTAAATATAAATATAAATATAAATCAAGGATTAAAACATGCAAAATTGGACAACAATTAAATATGAGTTAAAATCACATATCCTCAATATTATTTAATCATAATAAAATTGTTTATACATCCATATATCCAAATACTTAATAAATTCACAGATTACATGGAACAACTAGACAAACGAAGTCCTATGCCCTCAGCCAAGTGAGTTTGTTTTGTCTTTGCCAAAGCCTTTGTAAAAGGATCTGCCAAGTTGTTATCTGTGTGAACTTTGAGTAGCTTGATTTCATTATCATTTATGCGCTCACGAATATAATGAAATTTCCTTTGAAAGTGTTTGGCTCCCTTTTGAACACCTGGTTCATTAGCTATGATTATTGCACCTGTGTTGTCGCAATACATATCCATGGGTAACTTGGCGGTAGGAACTACACCAAGTCCAGAAATAAATTTCCGGATCCAAACAGCTTCCATCGCAGCTTCAGCAGCTGCTATGTACTCAGACTCTGTTGCAGACATTGCAATGGTGGACTGCTTTTTGCTTTTCCAGACTACAGCTCCTCCATTCATTATGAAAACATAACCTGTTTGAGATTTGATGTCATCATGGTCTGTCTGAAATCCGGCATCACAGTAACCAGTAACTTTAAGTTCTGCCTCAGGATTTCCACCATACATCAGAACCATATCTTTAGTAGCCCGTAGGTACTTCAGAATGTTCTTTACAGCAATCCAGTGTTTTTCGCCTGGATTATGTTGAAACCTACTTACGATATTTTGCGCAAAAGCTATATCAGGTCTTGTACATCTTGTTGCATACATAATGGATCCTACTGCCGAAGCATAGGGAATCCTTTGCATACGTTCCACCTCTTGAGGTGTAGATGCACCATCCTGAATACTGAGTTTAAGTCCATCTTGCATTGGGATAAATCCACGCTTGGAGTTTTCCATACTAAACCGTTTTAGTATTTTGTCAATGTAAGCCTTTTGACTTAACTCTATCATCCGCTTAGATCTATCTCTCGAGATCTTGATTCCTAGAATATATGCTGCATCACCCAAGTCTTTCATGGCAAAACACTTTCCAAGATAAGATTTTACATCTTCAAGCATTGGAATGTAGTTTCCCATAAGTAATATGTCATCGACATATAAGACAAGGAATACAACATTACTCCCACTGGTCTTTAGATATACACATGGCTCATCTAGATTCTGAACGAAACCAAATTTCTTGATTTCTTCATCGAATCTTTTATTCCAACTCCTTGATGCTTGCTTAAGTCCATAAATGGACTTCTTTAGCTTGCATACTTTGTTGGGATGTAATGGATCAATAAAACATTCTGGTTGGTTCATATATACCTCTTCGTCTAGATAACCATTCAAGAAGGCTGTCTTGACATCCATTTGCCATATCTCGTAGTCATAGAATGCAGCTATGGCTAAGAGAATTCTAATAGCTCTTATGTCTGCCACTGGGGAAAAAGTCTCATCATAATCTATACCATAGACTTGAGTGAATCCTTTTGCCACGAGACGAGCTTTATAGACGTGTATATTCCCATCCATGTCAGTCTTTATCTTAAAGATCCATTTACAATCGACAGTCTTGGCATTTGGAGGTTTATCTACCAAATCCCAAACTTCGTTGTCATACATGGATTAGATCTCCAAATTCGCAGCTTGAAGCCATTTTTCAGCGTCTGGACCTGATAATGCAACTTTCAAGTTTCGAGGTTCATTAAGATCCCCTGATACGTCACCATCCTCTAGATTAACGTTTAAGTTCAACCTAGGAGGTGCACGTATCGTCCTTTCGGACCTACGAATTGGAGCATCAACAATTTGTTGTTGAGACTGAACTTGTGGCTCAATCACAACTTGAGTCGGACTAGATTGAGGCATATCCTGAGGCTCAACTCTATCCCCCCCGAATTGTTGATCACCAGTGTTAGTAGAAAGTGACGTATCTTCCTCTTGAACCTCGTCAAGGTCTATAACCCTCCCACTGTTTCCTTGACCAATAAGCTTTGTTTCGAAAAACTCAGCATATCGAGCCACTTTCACAGTGTTCTCAGAAGGATGAGAGAAGTAGTAACCCATCGTTTCCTTTGGGTATCCTACAAAGATACACTTAACAGATCTCTGTTCAAGTTTGTCAGGCGAATCGCGCTTAACGAAAGCCTCACATCCCCAGACCTTTAAGTAAGACAAATTTGGCGCTTTGCCAAACCATAATTCATATGGTGTCTTATCAACTTTCTTGGTTGGAACCATATTGAGAATGCGTGCTGCAGACTCTAAGGCATAATCCCAAAAAGACAATGGCAAGGTTGTAAGATTCATCATCGATCGAACCATATCCAACAATGTTCGATTTCTCCTTTCCGATACACCATTGTGTTGTGGCGTATAGGGAGGAGTAAGCTGCTGGACAATTCCACAAGCTTGTAGATGATTCTTAAACTCTTGACTGAGATATTCACCACCACGATCCGATCGGAGGACCTTGATGGTTTTGCCGAGTTGATTTTCTACTTCGTTTTGAAATACCTTGAAGATTTCAAACACCTCATGTTTATGTTTAAGCAAGTAAACATAACCATAACGGCTGAAATCATCGGTAAATGTAACGTAGTAGTAAGCACCTCTCCTAGACATATGCTTAAAAGGACCGCATACATCAGTATGTATGATTCCTAGTAAGTCGGTCGCCCTTTGATTCTCATGCGAGAAGGGTTTCCTTGCCATTTTGCCCGATACACATGACTCACACCTATCAAATGAATCCTCACTTGATTTCAAAAGCCCTTCACGTTGAAGCCTTTCGATTCGGTGTTTGCCAATGTGTGCAAGACGAAAATGCCATAGGAAGGATGAGTCTAAGTTAGCCTTAGATCGTTTTGCGCTTAAATTAAACAATGAATTATTATTTGGTAATGAAAGACGATCATGCAAATCAATTTCAAATATTCCATTAATAGCAATAGCATTAAAATAATGAATATTATTCATAGAAACAGAAATCCCATAATCGGTAAATGTATTACAAAAACCATTATCTTTCAAAACCGAAACTGAAACAATTCCCCTAACAATAGAAGGTGCATAATAACAATTGTCTAATACAAGAATTATGCCCGAGGGTAATCGTAAGTCATAACTTCCAATGGCATCCACTCCTGCTCGTATGCCGTTGCCGACGTACAGGTACAAGGATCCATACTTCAGTTTCTCTTTCGCTCTAAACCCCTGCAAGAAGTTACAAATATGAGCTCCACAACCAGTGTCATAGACCCAAGTATTTGATTTAGCGAAAGAATATAATTCAATGGTGAAAATACCTGAAGAACCGGCCGTGCCGTTCTTTTTGTTATTTTGCACCTCGGCTAGCCACTTAGGACAGTTCCTCTTCCAGTGACTCTTATCTCCACAATAATGACATGTATCATCTTGTGCGACCTTTGCCTTCTTAGCTGGAGGAGTTTGCTTAGGCTTGGAAGAATAAACAACAGCTTGTTTATTTTTACCACCCTTTGCAAAGTTCCCCTTAGCCTTTAGCTGTTGCTTTTTCTTCTTATGAGCTTGGCTACCCTCAATCATTAAGACTTGAGTGCCTTTCACCTTCATTTTTGACTTTTCGAATTCCACCAACATAGCGTGGAGTTCGTTGATGCTTTTGTTCATACTTTGCATATTATAACCTCGTGTGAACTCCTCAAATTCCGGTGAGAGAGAGTTGAGAACAATGCTCACAGCGACTTGGTTATGATATGCAAATTGCATCCTAGTCAAACGATCAAACAAGCTTTTCATGTTCATAACGTGAGTCCCAACGGGCGTTCCTGACACATGATGACATGCATGTACTTCTCGAATCAAGTCATTTAGCTCAAGGCCGACTTGTTTCTCATACGATGCACGTAGCTCAGATATGATCTGATTTGGTTGCTTGTTGTCGAACTGCTTTGCAAACTCAGAGGACATGCAACTCAACATAAGACATTGCACTTCTACGTGAGCTTTATAGGTTGCCCTATACAAGTCACGTTCCTCTTGAGGAGCTTCAGCAGCTGGCTCAGCACCCAAAGGTGTTTCAAGGATATGTTCGCGCTCCATCACTCTTAGGACAATCCTCAGTGATCGGTGCCAATCATTGAAATTCGGCCCAGTAAGAATATTGCGCCTTAACGCGATTTTGGTTTCATTCAAAATCTCATCAGTTGCGTTTTGTGCCATTTCTGCAAAACAGAGTGAAAGTTCTTATTAGTACTTTCGACATAAAATTCTTAACATAAAACGTAAAACCCATGGTTTACTTTTAGTTAAGTCTAGGATCCAATTGACATATCACCGTTCCATCAGTTGATCTGCTAGGAACTAAGTAATACTCAAAAGGTAAGTGACGATCGGTAATTGCATTTACCGGTGCAACTCCTAGAAAATGGGACTTAATGTCATAATTCGATCCGAGCATCTAAATGGTGATCGTGACATTAATCATGTTTCGTCGCATCTTATCGCTATCGGCGTTTACAGTCTCACTGCATAACCCGATTTAAGTCATCCGACTGAAGACTGCAGATAGTCCACCACAGTCTCACTATGAGTGGTAATCCGCCTTGGATACACTTCACCTACGTCTCACGTAGAGTGACGAGAAAGTACAAGTTGTCTAAGAAATACGGATAGCAATTGACTTAAATTCCATGGGTGTTAAAAATCTACGTACGCAATTGCCATGCAACAATTTCGTAACGTAATTTAATTAAAAACATAATGTTTTATTGTACTGGTTATTAAACGTGTTTCTATGATTACCTAATTTATACAACTAATCGTAACATGATCATCATTAAAACCCTTTCGGTAGCTCTACGAGAGTACGACCAGGAAAGTATGTGAGGTGTAGCGAATGGTTCAACATTTCTTAATAGCATTGCCTCATTAGGAGTGTACCCCACTCCGCATAACTTTCCTAGACATCGTCCCCTATTGTAGGTGAGCCTAGTTGGGTAATAATACACTGAGCATGTACAATCTAGTTATAAATTACCAATCACACGCTTATTAAATCGATGGTTTTTAAGATATTTTGTAAATTTATACGTTCCGTCGCTGGACCAAATTACGGTATATAAACCCAACCAAATGCGTTATAGAACGTATAAAAGTGCCAAAATAAATTAATAACTCGTCATAATAATTCTTTAGTCTTATTATTAAATTTTGTGTCTTTCAAAAAGACATTTGACAAACAATATTTATAATAAACAATTTAGAATTATTCTACGCAACTAATTGGGTAATGCCTAAAAAGTCTCTATGGTCATTGTTTACATATTGAATCACTCCCGTTTCAAAGGAAACGGACCACATACATCCGTCCAAATAAACAAGTTTGGATTGCGTAAGCTATCAATATGTAAACAATTCGTATATCAAATAAACCACACATAACTTTTTATCATACAAATCCTTTTGTGTCGCACATATTCAATTAACAATTAATAATATGTCACTAATTCAATTTACTTTTTAACAATATCAATATATCTAATTATGCTTACAAAGTTATGCATGTAACTTTATAAACATAATTTTGCATAAAAGTAAATAAGGTAATTAAACATCAAATTGCAAGGTAGATTGATTTCAAATTAACTTTTAATTTTGTAAAATCATACAATAAACCAACCCTAATCCCCCCTCAATTTTGATGTTTTAGATCCAAAATAATATTTACCTATGTTTTGGCTGATACCACTATAGGTATACAACTAGAGTCATATTGTCAAACAATACATGGCAGCGGAAATTAGGATCACATAGTAAATAATAAATCGGATAAAGAATTACCTTGAATTAGAAGCAAGCGAAAGTCGTAGATCTAAGTGTAAGATCTAATCTACGGTTACGTACGCGACACCTTCTTTTTGCGACAGACTAGTATGCTAGTACTTGTTTAATTTCTTTTTACAACAATTGTCTAGCAACAACTCTTATTACAAAAACCAAAATAAAAAAACAAAAACCCTTTTTATTTAAAATAAAACCGACGGCTAAAAAGGTTTAAAAAAAAAAACCTTAGTCGACTTTTATTTTTTTTTAGTTGTAATAAATTAGGGTTTAGGGTTTATCTTCTATTTATAGGTTTTCAAATCTAAGAGTTTGAGTTATATTACAATAAGGAAACCTCCTTATTTACATAATAAACCCTCCATTTAATAAATATTACACTTAACCCATTAAGTAATATTTACTAAAATACATTAAACTAATAGTCGTGTCTAAATGTCGATGTGTGCGCTCCCGTAGTCTCACACATTTACGGACACACATTTGTTAAAACTATTCAAATACCAACAGTATATCAAACTAATAAATTCTCCATATTGCTTCACAAGATGAGACATAACGACGATCATAATAGTTATTAATTTCATCAACATCACCAACACTTACTACTAGAGTAGCTCGATCATTTACCTTGTTCATGTATTTGAATAAATATTTGATAGAACCGACCTGATTGCACCATTCAACATTGATATGAGCCTAGTACCTTCTCAAAAGATAGGGATTGTATCCAACAAAATATATGTTGTCGAATGCAATACCTTTTTTCATAACAAATCTTCCGTCATCCCTTCTACAGTATATAGGGAATCCTTCGTTGCCTATTTTAATATGTTGGTTATAATCTTTTGGTAAGCGTTTGGTACACGACCCTTTAACAGTGCAAGGAGCATCCTTATTTGCACTACCACAAGGACCATGAATCATAGGTTCACTCACAAGCTGGTACAATTTTGGGTGAGTCTTTTGATCAGGAATTTCTGCACATAACTTTATCAATATGATGAGGGGTAGAGGTGCAAGGTACAAACCGGTTTTTTCTCCACCCGCTCAAAAAACCGGAACCGGTTTTTCGTAAAACCGGTTAGAAGTTAACCGAAACCGGTTGGAGATAACCGATAACCGGAACCGGTTACCATCGGTTACAGTTTTAGTCCTAGACCGCTTTTTTCGGGTTTTTGACCGGTTAAAACCGGTTTTTTGTATATATTCGTTATAAAAGTTATGTTACCGTTAGAAGTTACCGTTAGTGACCGCTAGGAGCGTTTTTTTTCACTTTTTAGATGGCGCTTTTTTTCATTCTCGTTGTGTTGCTCATGTTATAAATTTGTTCGTGCAAAGAGCATTATTAATATGTGATGGTTTACGTAAAAAATTTAGGAAATTATTAGTAACTATATATAGTTCGAGTAACGAACGACAAACTAATTATAAACGTTTTCGAAAACAATGTGGTGAAATTCCCCTAGGACCTTGCTATGATAATAATACTAGGTGGAATTCTACCCATACTATGTTTGAAAATATATTACGACAACGTGATACTTTAGATGCTTTCAATGACCTTTTAGTTGTAAAAAATAAGTCTGTAGCTATTATGCCTTATGAATGGGATCGACTAAAAGAAATAACTTCGTTTTTATTAGTTTTTAAAGAGGCTACGACTATATTATCGGTGTA
>CAJVGC010000432.1:17752778-17855049 GCA_910822075.1 Senecio squalidus | reverse complement strand
CCGGTTCTCTAACCGGTCCTGATATGATCAATTAGACTTGTTATTAATTTGAACAGGTCCTGATATATCAATTAGACCTGTTATTAATTTTCTGATATGATCAATTAGGCATGTTATTAATTTTTTTGCGCACGTTTGAATATCATTTAGACCATATTCATATTCTTTTTAGACCTTTGATATTTTCTTTTAGACCTCTTTTAGCAGGTCTTAATATTTTCTTTTTTTAGACGTGCGTTTAAAATCACAGATTACATTAATCTGGAATTTATAACCCAAACAAAAAATACAGTGTTATTATTGAAACGAAAATATATTATGAAGATATTCAAAGTATTAACACACGTTCGGGTACATACAAAACCATAATCCAATCGTATTTACTACATAATATTCAACAAAATTAAACAAAACTAACTACTTGATATGAAATCTCAAATGCCAAAAACTAATAGATCCAAAAACTTATAATTTCTTATCCAACATGGCTCTTCGAGTTTCCTTTGTCCCTAAAAGACATTAAGATCAACATAAACATTTTTAGTCTTCAAAAAGTCTAAAGATGAATGTATTACGAAGACCAAAGTGAATTATAAAAGTCTTTTTACGACATATACAGGGACTTTCTAAAACTCTAATGTAAACACAGAAGGAAATAGGTTTAGATGTAACGAGTTGGTTAGAATATACCTGATTAAAAGGGACAAACTATATATGTCACTTTTCAATTATATCTTCTATATTCGTTTTCGATAACGCACGTTAATCTCAAGAAATCGATATGTAAAAAAAATATAAATGATATATATATATATATATATATATATATAAGAAATTGTTACCTAACTAACAAATATATAAGAAAAAATACATAAAAAAATATTAATATCAGCAACATCATGATATTGATTTACTATAGAAAACATCTAGTTGAGCACGTAATATCCGCATTGCCAATTAGCCGGTTGTTGATTGCACTAATTTTAATACCACAATTACATATACATGTTAAGCTTGCAACAACAATATCATTTTTTTCTCAAATATATATAGTTCGATGATTTACCTTAACCACTTTCCAGGAGCAAATCGGGAAGATCCTAGAGGAAATATTACAATTGTGTTAGAATTTATAGAAACAATTTAATTTAATACCAAAATAAAAAATATAATTTCTTACTCATCTACACAGTCTGTGAGCAAATAATCATTCTCCGTCTGCTTTTGATTATTTGGTTTCATAACTAAAGAATCCACAATAATCCCCCTATAACGTTTAGGAGATATAATAAACAACACCCAATGACCGCTGGTGAAATTAAACTCGTTAGCATAAACGATGAACATACATAATGAAATATAATGAAGCAATTTAGGGATCTAGATTAAGTACTTTTGAAGATATGGTGCGAAGGCATCATTTTTATTGGAGACGAATGTTTTCTTCATATACTCTATTACACTAGATTTCTCAGAAGTGATTGCAGAGTCCCGAATTAAGTGGGGGTTCAATAACGCATATGAGTTACGACATGACATTTCCATCGTCTTATGTAGGCCGCTAGAAATACAAAAAAATAATAATATTAAATGTAAATTAACGTGAAATCAAATTATAAGTAGGTTATACATTAAACAAATGAACTTACATCATGAAAGAAACTATGAGGTTGAAATCGATCCAGCCATACTTCCAAAGAGTCATAATATCGTTAACATCAATTGTACATAAGAACTCTTTTGGTTGCCCAAACATCCGAGGGGGAGCAGTAAAAATGTGTCCCGTAGTAGGATCATCTTTAGTAATCCACCGAGTATACGCTTCGTGTACACGTTTTCTGTTGGGTATGACATTTTCCAATAAAACCAACTCTTCATACACCTTGAGTTTCTTTTGTTCTTTAGCCTCCGATAATCCTTTCATTCGTGGGGAAACCTGCAAACACAACGGTATATTCTCGATTTATATGATATAGTTAATATTAATCCGCGTATAACTAAAAGGTTTAGTGTTAGCATTTACCTCTTTATGATTGTGGACATTTTTAGCCTAACAATGTTGGTTTCGGTGAATCGTTAACTTTTGATATCGACGCCATCCCCTATTTAAAAATTGCGTTTTGACGACATGAACAAATCTTATCAATGACATAAAGCAACTACATAACTATAATTTGAATACGCCTAAATAAGTATGTATAAACATTATAAACCTAATATTACATTTATAACACATAAACCATAAAAGTAAACATTTTTTACTTGTACCTTAGTATTGCGACACACTTTCATGAGAGGCCATTGAACAAAAGTCCCTATCACCTCCTTCAATGTGTTATAGTGATATTCTTTAACCGGCATTGGAAGCCTCAAGGTTTCATACTCTTTTACAACACGGTCTATCGACACCTTCATGTAGCAAGGAATCACATATGATCCATGTACTAAAGTATCCGTCGTTGTTGGATATACCGTTCCTCTAGCACACTCAATAGGCTCTACACTTTGCGGGTGGAACAAAACGATTTTTGTAGCCTCCTGTAAACAGTTAGCAAACATGAAAAGTACTTAGGAATTTATATATGTGAATAAACATATTGAAATATTTAGTAAAGGGATTTTATACTAAAAAGAACAAAAAACTACCTTTATGTCTTGCAAATCCAACACCCCTCGTTTTTGCACCCTTTGTTCATGTACCCGTTGTTTTTGCAAACCCTAATCTAGTACTACCTGTTCTTGCACCACTCGTTCTTTCATCAGTTTCTCATTCACTACCATTTTGTCTAATGATGTCGTATCCGGTTCACGTGCTTTAGCTTGCTCTTCTACTTTCTCACACACAAAAACCTTTACTTTTTAAAAAAATTGATCTTCTTCTTGTTCTTCTTCTTTCTTTCTTTTACGTCCTTCTAGGTCTTTCTTATAGCCTATATGGCTCCCAACTCCCCTTTTTCGACCTCCGTGCTCTTTTCCTACATGCTCTCTCATTGCATCTCCTCCAAATTTATCCGTCTTAACCTATTAATTAAAGAGAATAACAAGACAATTCTATTATAAACAATAACAGTTGACAAGTTAATAATAACATTAAGACCAAACCAATATATTACAATATTATCTATAAGTGTAGGATTTGTATCGGGACATAATGCCCTCTTTCCTTCTTCATTGGGCTTCGTCCTACTCAACACCCAGTGCCTTGTAGGATTATCATCGATATCATGGTAAATTGTCCGCTTATTCGGATCACTTTTCTCTTTCTCCCACTTTTTTATGTGGCCACGGTATCCTGATCTGCCTAAATGAGCATAATTCTTTTGCTTCAACGCATTTAACCTCCCTTGTTCCCGTTGTGCCTTTACATAGGAGTAAAGAACGTATTAGAAACAGTATCACAATCTAAATTTATACTCGTAATAATATAAGTACCTCAAACTTACCCTTCTTTCGGGTTTATTTTCCTTCTCGCATAACTCCTTCCATTTCTCCGCTATTATAAAACTGTATTCGTTTTCTTCAATATAAGGAAGTTGATAATTGTCCATATACTTTCTTAGTTTCGTCTTGAATCTCTTAAAAGTCGAGCCGCAATGAAGAAGCGTTGTTTCCTTCGCAAAATCATCTTTAATGTTATAATGATCCTGATTGATGTAGAAATGAAAACTTCAATAATGACTATGTATTAAATAAAAAAGGAAACTATCATTTTAAGAATATTACCTTGATGTCCATCCATAATGCATCTTTCTCTATCTCGGGTACTTTTTTCCAGTCATCTAATAGATAACTAATCCTACACCTCGTAGTAGCCGCTAAATAAGTAGAAAAAACCCTTTGGAATTCACCAATAGCTTTGCCATTTTTGTCAAATTGCACTTCAAGCGGAACAAGAGGTTTTTCTGTACGTTTGTTAGGTCCTCTCTTTTTCCGTCGTCGGTTCTCACCTATACCGTTGTTTTGGTCCTTAAAAAAATAAGCAGAATAAGAGTTCATCAGTTAAAAGGTAATCAACGCAAGAACGAAAAACGGAAAAATAAAAAGAAAAGAATATTAAATTAAAGACTTAAAAATCATAGTCCTAAAGTATATGTCCGCTAAGAATTAACTTTTGATATTGATGAAAGAGCAACTTAAAAATCATATAAGCTTCAATGTCCTTTAACAAGTCTGTGATTCCGAAAGCGGTTCTGGTGGTCATGAACATCTTATCACCGACATGGTTATGCGGAACCTGTGTAAAACTACCAGCAAACTCGCTATTTACAAATGTGGTCTTGATTCCATTGTCTACGTCATTTACCAAGACGTCGAACTTGAAAAGTAATGAGTGGGTTAGGTAACCGGTAACTCGTCAAACAAGTAATCTGTGTTTGTAAATAATTGATGTATTCAATATGATTACAAATATGATTTAAGGTATTCTAAGCATTTAACATGTTTCAACTGTTCGACACATTCGACCCGCTTTGTTTTTAGCTAATTTTGTTATATACGTGGTTCTCTTCTGTAGGGTGTTTTAGAGGCAATCAGAATCAGTTGTGCTGGTTATCCTACTCGCCGTCCGTTCTTTGAGTTTATTAACAGATTTGGACTTCATTTCAGGATAGTAGGCACCTTACATGTTTCCTTAGGATAGATCAGATTACCTTTACTATGCTCTAATAAATGTGTATTTACCTCAGTAACAGCCAAAATTAATTGGTCCTTCTAAATTTTTCTGCAATTATAGGAATTTTCATTTGGTGTTTGGTCTGATTCAATTTTTTGTTCAGCCAACATATAAAGTTGAACTTGAGCATATTCAATAGTTTGATAATCATAGATAATTAACTCTCTGATCTTAAAAACATATCTAATATACTGTTACTAAGCTTACGAGTGTCTGAACATGTTATTTGGTGTTTGGTCTGATTCTGTAACCATTGTGAAGCACATATTTTCCTTTCAACATGAAAAAGAAAGAATAGGACAATATTTCTTTCCAGTTAGATAGACGCAATATCTTTATTATGCATTATTTGGTTATCTGCAGCCCATCTATGTCGGGAGAGGAATGCATGAAAGTCACTTTGCGCTTTTAAAGTATGTGTACAGCCTTTTATTGTTTTTACTTCATATCATTTCGTAGATAGTTATCTAATATTTGCAGCTACATGCATCTGCCAATATCAGGTACACTTTCTTCTGGGTGGTTCTTATAACTAACTAAAAGAGAAATGGGTCAGAAACCGAAATAATTGGTCTGTAATTTTAGCTCATCTACTTATATCTAACTAAAAGAGAAATGACTAGGACAAACGGGTTGGATGACACCATGAGGTCAAAATGAGTGTTTTTTGGCACGGGTCAGGCTGGGTTGTTATAAAATTTTTGGAGTTTCTAAAATACTTAGTGGGTCAAATATCATTGCAAGATTTATATTTCGAGAAAGATCTATATGTTTTAAAGAATTTGATTAATGAGGTTTTATAACATTATTATTACACGTTAAGTGACTAAGAATTTCAATCCGTCTATGTCGGATTACCAAAAAGCAGCTCACTTGAACTATTTCATTATAACAAATATATTCTTTCATCATAACATAATTGTTGATAACTCGACCCATTGACAAGAAAATAAGAAGAAAACATATATTATTTACTTAAATAAACACAGTTTTCCACGGCCTACGATTCGTTTAAAACCAACGTATGACGGTTTTGGGAACTCCTTGGTACCATTCTACGCCAAACAGGTCATCTTCTTAACCTCGTTACTGTTAACTATCGAGACCTGAATATATAATATGCTTTTTTTTTTTCTAAAGTTGAGGTTGATTTATAGTTTGTTAGTAGCATATTTGAATGAACTTATAAAACTAGTTATGGCCTGAATATATAATATGCTTTCACTTTCTCAAATTTTGATGTATACACAAGTGATTAAATACGTTACTGTTAACTATTTGAAGTATTCTACAGGCTACATTAGCAATTTATTTTGATTAAAAAATAAAGCTAAACATAGATGTACCATCTTTGTAGGATATGACAATGGTGGTGCTCGATGTCGCGTATCAACAACAACAGGTTTACGTCTTGGATCGCTGGTTGGGAGCAGCAGGTGTTGTGGCTTGCTGGTTGGGATCAACAGTGGTGGAATTGTTGTGGTGGTATGGTGGAGTAACGATTTGAAGTTGATTAGAATTAGAAAAATCAACAGCGGTTTCTTTTTTGGAGGGTTATTGTTTTGGCGGTTTTTTTTTTAGTTCCCTGCATATTATATATTAAGGTCAAGTAGGTATAATTTGAATTTGATTAGAATTAGAAAACATATATAGTATTTTAAATTATTTGATTAATCTTAATTTTATTTAACAACTTTATTAATGTTTATATTTTGTTTATATAAATCTAAAAATTTATATACACGATTTTTCTAGCATTCTTAAATTCGTTTCGATTTAAACAATCGTTTTAATGGTTTAAATCCCAATGTATATCTAACACGAATAAAATATTGCAAAAACATAAGAGAAAAAAAAAACTTCACATGAAACATATGTCAACATTATTCAAGTCCAAAAATGAAATGATTCATAGAAACTGTCTAAATAAAGTAAAATATGTCTTCGTTTTATCGTAGTTCTTCATTTATTGTTGTTGCATATTTTTCCTGAAAAAATAAAGTATTAGATAACTTGAATTTAATAAATAAAATCACTAATAAGAATTGATTAATAATAATAGTAATAGTATTAGGTTATTACCATCATTATTTGTATCAGACTTCATGTCCTTCGTGGTGGTCATCTCTGAAGTACACGACATCATCAAGAACTGCATGTAGAGGTGCAATACCGACGGAAAACAGAGGTAACTCGTCAAATTGGTCATATTCTTCCTCGTCTACAACATTATCAACACCAACTATACGACGTTTTCCATATTGGACGACGTGGAATCTCGAATCTTTGGGGTCCTCGATGTAGAATACTTGGGTGGCCAGTTTTGCTAGAATGAACGGTTCAGATACATAACCGTTAGTGGAGAGATTGACAGTTGTAAAACCATCTTCATCAACTTTAACACGTGTACCGTTATCGACCCATTTACACTTGAACAAAGGTATAACAAACGAACCATAATCTAATTCCCATATTTCTAGAATGACACCATAATAAGAGTTTTTGGCAATCCTTGATCTTTCTTCACGATTGACCGTGGATACTTCGGTCGACGAGGCTATTAAAGTTACTCCGCTATTTTGCACTCTACTCTTTCCATCTTGTTCTTTGGTGTAAAATGTGTACCCGTTAATGTCGTAGCCTTCATATCTTACTACATGTCTAGGACCTAATCCTAAATTTTCTATTGATTTATCAACATTAGGAAGTGTACTCTTAACTTTGTCTTTCAACCATTATGAAAATGTTCTATTATGTTCACTCGCCAACCATATCGAGTTCTTTGACAAATTTTCTTTTCTCAACCATGATTTGTGTTCATAAATGTATGGAGCGATAGATGTCATGTGTTGTAAAACGGTAAAATGTGCCTCGTGTAAGTCGTGTACATTCGACACCCACGTTTTGCGGCCAAGTGTCCCCTGCCCGGTAAGCCTACCTTCGTGTCGACTTTGCGGAACCCCTATACTTCTAAAACCTTTCATATAGTCTGTGAAAAATTCTATCACCTCCTCGGAAGCATATCCTTCAACAATACTACCTTCTGGTCGATGATGGTTCCTTACATACCCTTTTAAGACCGCCATGAATCTTTCGAATGGATACATGTATCGAAAGAAAAATGGACCGCACGCCTTGATTTCTCCAACGATATGAGTAACCAAGTGAACCATAACATCGAAAAAAGAAGGTGGAAAGTACATCTCAAGTTCACAAATAGTTAAGACGATGTCACGTTGATGTTCATCTAACACCTGGGGATCAATCACTTTCGAATGAATCACGTTGAAAAACAAACAAAGTTTTGTTATCGTGTGTCGAATGCGATCGGGTAATATTCCACGAATTGCGATAGGAATCATTTGTGTCATTAAAACATGACAATCATGTGACTTCATACCAAGCAACTTCAAGTCCTTCATTGAAACTAACTTCTTAATATTAGCAGAATAGCCGGAGGGAACCTTAACACCATTCAAACATTTACAGAATTTAGTTTTCTCGGCATTCGACATGGTATAACAGGCTGGCGGAAGATACAAATTTTTCCTTCCCGGCATATCCTTTGGTGCAAGCTCTGGTCTAATCTTCATTAATTCCATATCCTTTCGAACTCTAATTCCATCTTTTGTTTTCCCTGGAATGTTTAACAACAAGCCTATCAAACTCTCACAAACATTTTTCTCTATATGCATAACATCAAGACAATGTCCCACTACCAAGTACTTCCAGTACTCTAATTCCCAAAATATAGACTTTTTTTTTCCAAATACCCGTGGGAGGAGCACTATTTTTTTCCCCACACAATGTTTAAATCTGCAACTCGAGAGAGAGTAGTTTCTCCATCTAATGGTGCACGTAGCTCTCTAAGCTCAATATTACCATCAAATAAATCCTTCTTTTTACGGTACTCATGACTCTCTGGAAGTGATCTTCGATGTCCCATATATACCGTTTTATTACAATTTTTCAACCGCATCGAGTGAGTATCGTCTTCACAAACAGGACATGCATTTTTTCCTTTCGTACTGTATCCTGACAAATTACCATACGCTGGAAAATCACTAATAGTGCAAAAAATCATGGCCCGGAGTTGGAAGTACTCTTTCTTGTACGCATCATATACTTCTACGCCCTCACTCCATAATTTCTTCATGTCATCAATTAACGGAGCTAAATATACATCAGTGTCGTTTCCGGGTTGTTTCGGACCTTGAATTAATAGTGACATCATGATGTATTTCCGTTTCATACATAACCATGGGTGTTAAAAATCTACGTACGCAATTGCCATGCAACAATTTCGTAACGTAATTTAATTAAAAACATAATGTTTTATTGTACTGGTTATTAAACGTGTTTCTATGATTACCTAATTTATACAACTAATCGTAACATGGTCATCATTAAAACCCTTTCGGTAGCTCTACGAGAGTACGACCAGGAAAGTACGTGAGGTGTAGCGAATGGTTCAACATTTCTTAATAGCATTGCCTCATTAGGAGTGTACCCCACTCCGCATAACTTTCCTAGACATCGTCCCCTATTGTAGGTGAGCCTAGTTGGGTAATAATACACTGAGCATGTACAATCTAGCTATAAATTACCAATCACACGCTTATTAAATCGATGGTTTTTAAGATATTTTGTAAATTTATACGTTCCGTCGCTGGACCAAATTACGGTATATAAACCCAACCAAATGCGTTATAGAACGTATAAAAGTGCCAAAAAAAATTAATAACTCGTCATAATAATTCTTTAGTCTTATTATTAAATTTTGTTTCTTTCAAAAAGACATTTGACAAACAATATTTATAATAAACAATTTAGAATTATTCTACGCAACTAATTGGGTAATGCCTAAAAAGTCTCTATGGTCATTGTTTACATATTGAATCACTCCCGTTTCAAAGGAAACGGACCACATACATCCGTCCAAATAAACAAGTTTGGATTGCGTAAGCTATCAATATGTAAACAATTCGTATATCAAATAAACCACACATAACTTTTTATCATACAAATCCTTTTGTGTCGCACATATTCAATTAACAATTAATAATATGTCACTAATTCAATTTACTTTTTAACAATCTCAATATATCTAATTATGCTTACAAAGTTATGCATGTAACTTTATAAACATAATTTTGCATAAAAGTAAATAAGGTAATTAAACATCAAATTGCAAGGTAGATTGATTTCAAATTAACTTTTAATTTTGTAAAATCATACAATAAACCAACCCTAATCCCCCCTCAATTTTGATGTTTTAGATCCAAAATAATATTTACCTATGTTTTGGCTGATACCACTATAGGTATACAACTAGAGTCATATTGTCAAACAATACATGGCAGCGGAAATTAGGATCACATAGTAAATAATAAATCGGATAAAGAATTACCTTGAATTAGAAGCAAGCGAAAGTCGTAGATCTAAGTGTAAGATCTAATCTACGGTTACGTACGCGACACCTTCTTTTTGCGACAGACTAGTATGCTAGTACTTGTTTAATTTCTTTTTACAACAATTGTCTAGCAACAACTCTTATTACAAAAACCAAAATAAAAAAACAAAAACCCTTTTTATTTAAAATAAAATCGACGGCTAAAAAGGTTTAAAAAAAAAAACCTTAGTCGACTTTTATTTTTTTTTAGTTGTAATAAATTAGGGTTTAGGGTTTATCTTCTATTTATAGGTTTTCAAATCTAAGAGTTTGAGTTATATTACAATAAGGAAACCTCCTTATTTACATAATAAACCCTCCATTTAATAAATATTACACTTAACCCATTAAGTAATATTTACTAAAATACATTAAACTAATAGTCGTGTCTAAATGTCGATGTGTGCGCTCCCGTAGTCTCACACATTTACAGACACACATTTGTTAAAACTATTCAAATACCAACAGTATATCAAACTAATAAATTCTCCATATTGCTTCACAAGATGAGACATAACGACGATCATAATAGTTATTAATTTCATCAACATCACCAACACTTACTACTAGAGTAGCTCAATCATTTACCTTGTTCATGTATTTGAATAAATATTTGATAGAACCGACCTGATTGCACCATTCAACATTGATATGAGCCTCGTACCTTCTCAAAAGATAGGGATTGTATCCAACAAAATATATGTTGTCGAATGCAATACCTTTTTTCATAACAAATCTTCCGTCATCCCTTCTACAGTATATAGGGAATCCTTCGTTGCCTATTTTAATATGTTGGTTATAATCTTTTGGTAAGCGTTTGGTACACGACCCTTTAACAGTGCAAGGAGCATCCTTATTTGCACTACCACAAGGACCATGAATCATAGGTTCACTCACAAGCTGGTACAATTTTGGGTGAGTCTTTTGATCAGGAATTTCTGCACATAACTTTATCAATATGATGAGGGGTAGAGGTGCAAGGTACAAACCGGTTTTTTCTCCACCCGCTCAAAAAACCGGAACCGGTTTTTCGTAAAACCGGTTAGAAATTAACCGAAACCGGTTGGAGATAACCGATAACCGGAACCGGTTACCATCGGTTACAGTTTTAGTCCTAGACCGCTTTTTTCGGGTTTTTGACCGGTTAAAACCGGTTTTTTATATATATTCGTTATAAAAGTTATGTTACCGTTAGAAGTTACCGTTAGTGACCGCTAGGAGCGTTTTTTTTCACTTTTTAGATGGCGCTTTTTTTCATTCTCGTTGTGTTGCTCATGTTATAAATTTGTTCGTGCAAAGTGCATTATTAATATGTGATGGTTTACGTAAAAAATTTAGGAAATTATTAGTAACTATATATAGTTCGAGTAACGAACGACAAACTAATTATAAACGTTTTCGAAAACAATGTGGTGAAATTCCCCTAGGACCTTGCTATGATAATAATACTAGGTGGAATTCTACCCATACTATGTTTGAAAATATATTACGATAACGTGATACTTTAGATGCTTTCAATGACCTTTTAGTTGTAAAAAATAAGTCTGTAGCTATTATGCCTTATGAATGGGATCGACTAAAAGAAATAACTTCGTTTTTATTAGTTTTTACAGAATCTACGACTATATTATCGGGTGTATATTACCCAACTAGCCCTTTAGTTCTAAACCAACTTTTTATAATGACCGAAAAATTAAAAGAATTGAAATGTCCCCTTATCGAATGTTTAAAAAAGTGGTTAGAGTTATAAAAAAGAAATTTCTAAAATATTATAAATCCTTGCCATTGATTTTTACTTGTTCCGCCGCACTAAATCCTTGTTTAAATGTTGGCGGGGCACAAAGTTTAATGAAATCAATTTTGGAAAATTTAGGCTTACACTTTGACCCAAACCCGTTATATATTCAAGAAGAACAAAATAGATTTGAAAATTATTTTGATGCATTATTTGGTATATATTGCGATAAATATGGTCAACAAAGTGTTGGGTTATAACTTAGCCAAAACAGTTTAACCTATAAACAATACGCTTAACAACAAGAAAAGTAACTTAAACGATTAATGCGGAAGACATTAAGAGTTACTCCGGAAGAACGAGTTAGTGCGGCTGTCCAATCAAGTTACTACTGCTGATAGAGTTGCTACGGAAGATAACAAGTTGATGCGGTCATAACAAGTTTCTACGGAAGACCAACTTGCCGTGCAAAAATAATCTAATTAGAATTATAATTAGATTATGTTTATGTTTCCTTTTGTAATTAGATATAGTTTCCTTATTCTAGATAATGATCGTTTTAGATAAGGATAGAAGATGTTTCCTAGTTTATCTAGGTCGGGCTCAAGGTGTATAAATAGATAGATCATTGTATTGATAAAAACACGTTGTATTGAGATAATTCATTAATACAATTGAGGCTTATAATTCGACTATATTCTGTTTGTTCTTATTGTTATTCATATAACATTATATTGTTCGATAACTCGTTAATATTGAAGTGTTAATCCGCTGCTGAACTTCTTCAATAGATCACGATCTTAACGAAGGCGAACTGGTTAGTTTATATTAACTAATCCGATCCTGACAAGTGGTATCAGAGCACAGGAGGTGCTTTAGATCCATTGATCAACGAGTTTATAATCCTCATAAACAAGAATCAATATAACCATCATGACTGAACTTGCAATTGGCAAAGTTCCTATTCTAAACAGCAACGAATTCGACTTATGGAAGCTACGAATCAAGCAACACATTCTGCTATCTGACTACACAGTTTGGGACGTGATCATCAATGGTAACAAACGTCCAACCCCCCATGGAGCTGATGGAGAACCTGGAGTTCTCACTCGACAAACATTGTCTGATCTTGAACGGAGAGAAAAGCAAACCGAAATCAAGGCTCTTAGTATTCTGCTAATTGCAATCCCCAACGAATATCAATCGCAATTTGAAGAATATCAAGATGCAAAATCGCTATGGGAAGCTTTGGAGAAAAGATTCAGCGGAACAAAAAATACAAAGAAGAACAAGAAAGCACTCCTTAAACAGGAGTATGAAAACTTCAATTCCCTGAATGGCGAACGAATGACTCAGACGTTTGATCGATACAAAAAGCTCACCGGAAAGATGATCAACGCAGGCATTAAATATGATAAAGATGATCTCAATAGAAAGTTCATAAGAGCTTTAGGCAAGGAATGGATAATATACACAGTTTCCTACAGACAAGGAGACACATTGGAAGAACTGGAATTGGATGATCTTTACAACGACTTAAGAGTCTTTGAGGCAGAAGTGGAAGCAGAAAAGTCTAGCAATAGCAGCCACAGTATTAACAATGCTAATACTGCACTTGTCACAACTTCTGGAGGAACGAAACCTGAAATTAGTGAAGAGATTTCATTCGAAGCCTTTACATCTAAATGCTCAAGTCTCACAGGTGAAGACATAAAACAGATGCATCAGGATGACTGTGATGAAATTGACCTAAAGTGGCAATCTGCTATGCTGGCGTTACGAGCACGAAGATTTGTAAACAGAACAGGACGAAGATTCAATCCCATAAACAATGAACGAATCACTTTCGACAAAAGCAAGGTGAAGTGCTATGAATGTAACGAATTAGGTCACTTTGCTAGGGAATGTCCAAACAAGTCTAAAACCAACAATCCACGATCCACTCACGACACAAATCAGAGTGCACTCATGTCACAAGACATATTTGGATATGATTGGAGTGACTTAGCTGAAGAAACAAGTCAAAACAGGGCGCTAATTTCTGAAGAACAAAATCCTGTTTACGTAGAAAATATTACTACTGTTCACCATGCATGCATAGCAGTAGTAATGGATGATGCGAACATTGTTCCTACGGAGGATATAGTTACTGCGGAGCTAGTTTATACTGATGTTGGAATTACCGAAATTGGCAACAACGTTCTTGGATATGACTGGAATGATGATGATCAAGGAGTAACACAAGATGATGCTCTAATGGCTATTGACTCACCAAATCCAGAAACCCCATCTCTTATGGCCGAGGTAAACTCTAAATTATGTACTTCTGAGTGTAAAGCTATAATTGTTAAATATAAAAATCATAATCAACTAATGAGTGATTCGATTAAAATCTTAGAAAAACAAAGGCGATCAGCAGCTAGGGTAATTGATAACTTAGAAAATCAGATCAAGTCACATAAAATAAATGAACAAAGTTATCAAGAGAAAGTTAGTCTAGTTGAATGGCAAAGAGATGACTTACTACTTAAACTTAAGATGGCTAGGGACGAAATCAAAAGATTAGAACAAGAACATGATAAAGTTGAGTTAGATGTAGGGAAATTAGAATTTGCTTCAAAATCAGTAAATGACCTATGCCAACAACAAATACATGGGAAGGTAAAAGCTGGTTTAGGTTACAAAGAAGTTGCCCCTCCATTTAACCAAAACTACATTCCACCATCTTTAGATGAACCTAGAATTCCTATCTCTCAGACACCTCCAAAGGAATCATTCAATGTTGATCCAATCAACTATGATGAAGTTCTAATTGAGGACTTAGTTGAAGAGAGTAAGCTTAATATTGTGAAAAATAAGGACATTCCTTTAGAAAATCACCTTATCACAATAGAAGGGTGTACTCAACAATCTTCACAAAGTTTAGTGTGTATGCCACGTCCTGACCCCATTAAAAAGATCAAAACACCCACTGAAAGAAAGCCCAAAACAGTCCCTAAGGAACACGAAAAGACTTGGAAACATATAGGTAAGAGAGGAAACCAACGAAATATGAACCAAGTAAAAGCTCAAAAAGGTCAAAGTGTCAAAAGTTCAGGAAAGGGATGTTTTATATGTGGTAAGTCCAATCACTATGCAAAAATCTGTTATCACAACCCTCAAAATCAATTGCACGTGATTCAAAAACCACATTATGGGGTGGGATATACAGGAAGGGTCGCTCATAAAAATAAATCCATGAATCCCAGTAACAAATCAAATCAAGCAAATCATAAATTTGTTACTATGAATTCAGGAAGAAATAGTGTAAACAGACGTAACACATTTTCTAACAATAAGAATAGAGTTCCTACTGCCAGACAAACTTTTGTTTCTACGGAAAAACTTAATACGGCTAAACATAATAGTGTTAATACTGCCCGTATCAATACTGTGAAAAATAACCGTGCTAATACTGCTAGAGTTAATACTGCCAAAGGTAACTTTGTTACTACGGCTCTCATTAACACTAAGAAACAAAAGCACGTCAAACCAGCATCTGTTCTTATTGTTAAATCCAAAACTGTTAACACTATAATTGGGTCAAAAGCTAAACCTTTCAAACAAGTGTGGCAACCAAAGGTCCAAGTAACTCAACCACCTATCCCCATTGATTTTTCAAAACTAGTACAAAGGAAGGTGAGTTACTTTGATGAAATGGGCAAACCCAAGTCAACTTTGGCTTGGGTTCCCACCAGAAACTAATCTCTATCGTTTATGTGTAGGTTCAGCCAACAAAAGAAAGTGAGAACAGTTGGCATGTAGATAGTGGCTGTTCCAGGCACATGACGGGCAACATGTCATGTCTTCAGGACTTTGAAAAGTTCAACGGAGGATATGTTGCGTTTGGAGGAAATCCAAAAGGAGGAAGAATTTCTGGAAAAGGAACAATCAGCAATGGTACACTACACTTCAAAGACGTGTACTATGTGCAACAACTTCAATATAATTTGCTGAGTGTCTCTCAAGTCTGTGATGAGAAACACACACCAATCTTCACTGCTACAGAGTGCATTATAATGAAGCCTGGGTATATCATAGATGAAAGCAATGTTGTGAAAATCGCGCCTGAGGCGCGCCTAGGCGCTAAATCGCATGAGGCGCCAAGGCTAGGGATTTTTTTAGGTCGAGTCGCATGACATGCATGAATCGCAAAAAAAGCGCAGCGATCCGGGCTTTTGTGCAAAAAAATCGCAAACAAATCGCAAAAAATCGCAAAAAAATTGCAAAAAATCCCAAAACGATGGGGAATTTGGAGAATTCGACTGAAATCTCTTGCATTAGTTTCATTAAGTTTCTTTATGAAATATTATCATGAAAATGTGGCATTATGCCTTGAATATTGACACGCTTGCTTTATATTTTTGGTTTAAATTCAAGCTTTATTACATATGTATTAGTTATTCAGTATCTCAATATTATTATGTGCTATTTAAATTGCATAATTTTGACACATATGTTATAGAAAAACATAATATATATAGTGCGCCTCGTGTTTATGAATCCCACGATTTGGTATGCGCCTCGCCTCAAGGCTCATTGACCTCCTTTGCGCCTTAGTGCGCCTTGAGCCTTTCAGAACATTGGATGAAAGTATGATCTTACTCAGAACACCAAGGAGAGACAATGTCTATTGTCTTGACATGTCAAAGGTTCAACTTAATTCACCTGAAACATGCTTTCTCTTAAAAGCTACTCTAGATGAATCTACCTTATGGCATAGAAGAATGTACCACATGAACCTGAAGAACATCAATAAACTAGTTAAATCTAGTTTGGTTAGAGGTCTCCCAAATAAGCAGTTCAATCTGGAAGACAACTGCTCAGCATGCTTGAAGGGCAAGCAACACAAGTCTTCTCACAATACAAAGGAGATCAACTCCAACACCACACCTTTACATTTACTTCACATGGATCTCTTTGGTCTCACTAATGTAAAGAGCATTGCGAAGAAGTCATATTGCCTTGTCATTACTGATGACTTTTCAAGATATACATGGGTGTACTTTCTTGGTACCAAGAATGAAACAAGTCAGCTCCTCATCACTTTCATCACCAAGATTGAACATCAACTCAACCTGAAGATCAAGAAAATTCGATGTGACAATGGCACGGAATTCAAGAACCAAGTGATGAATGACTTCTGTGACAAGAAAGGAATAAAGAGACAATTCAGTGCTGCTAGGACTCCTCAACAAAATGGAGTTGCTGAACGAAGAAATAGGACATTGATTGAAGCAGCCAGAAGCATGTTGGCTGATTCAAACCTTCCCATCTTTTTCTGGGCAGAAGCAGTTAACACTGCCTGCTATGTTCAGAATAGGGTTCTTCTGGTCAAGTCTCATAACAAGACTCCATATGACCTACTTCACAAGAAACAACCCTTGATCAGTTTCCTACGCGCATTTAGATGTCCATGCACAGTCTTAAACTCTAAAGACTACCTTGGTAAGTTTGAAAGCAAAGCTGATGAAGGCACATTTGTTGGATACTCTTCACAAAGCAAGGCATATCGAGTTTACAATCACAAATCGAAGATTATAGAAGAAAGCTCCAATGTGACCTTCAATGAACACACTTCCACCAAGAAGGGTCTAGGACCAGATTGGGTTTTTGACTTGGATGCTTTAACCAAATCCTTGAACTCTAACTTTGATTTTCAATCCAAGTCAGTTACTACGGATCATGTTCATGCGGCAACATCTATTCCTACTGATCCACTTACTACGGAGTCAGTTGCTGCGGCTCCTATCACTGGTACTGCTCGATTGGATGTGATGGAATACATCAATCTTCCTGTTTCAATGGAGGCTCCCGTTCATGTTCTTGATCCCATTTCTCCAGATGAAACAGAGGATCCTCAACCTGAACCTATACATGCAGATGAAACACCTACTCCTAAGGTTAACACTACACGCCCAGCTGGTGTTCCTGATTTGGTTCAAGAGGATGAAGATGGAGTTGAACAAATTGTCACTGAAGAATTTGAACCGTACACTACGGATATACCTTCTTCAGTTACCACTCCTCCATATACTGCTTATTATCCGAGCAATACAATGCCTGATGTGAATGATACAAACTTGGGAGTTGAACTACGACTTGAGAAGATCCCATCTTCCCGTGTTGCCAGGAACCATCCACCTGATCAAATAATTGGTGCGCTTGACTTTTCCATAGCAACTAGAAGTCAAACCAAGTCCAAAAAGGATCCTGCGACTGCTCTTATCAACACATGTCTATTTGCATGCTTCCTTTCTCAAATGGAACCCAAGAAAATCCAGGAAGCATTACTAGATCCACATTGGATCGAGGCATGTCAAGCTGAGCTTCTCCAGTTCAAGATTCAAGGAGTATGGGAATTAGTGGAAGTCCCATATGGCAAGAAGGTGATAGGTACAAGATGGATCTTCCGAAACAAGAAGGATGAACGTGGAATTGTGGTTAAGAATAAAGCAAGACTGGTTGCACAAGGCTACACACAAGAAGAGGGAATTGACTATGAAGAGGTTTTTGCTCCAGTGGCTAGGATTGAAGCAATTCGATTATTTCTAGCTTTTGCCTCTTTCATGGGTTTCAAAGTTTATCAAATGGACGTCAAGAGTGCTTTTCTATATGGTGTCATTGAAGAAGAGGTATATGTCAAACAGCCCCCTGGCTTTGAGGACCCTCAACATCCTCACAAGGTATACAAATTGATCAAAGCTCTCTATGGGCTTCATCAAGCACCACGGGCTTGGTATGACACTCTTTCAGACTACCTTCTTCAAAACAACTTTCAAAGAGGAACAATTGACAAGACACTATTCTTCAAGAAATCTCACTCAGATATTCTTCTTGTTCAAATCTACGTTGATGACATCATCTTTGGCTCTACCAAAGATTCTTTGTGCAAAGAATTCGAAGACCTCATGCACACCAAGTTTCAAATGAGCTCAATGGGCGAACTTACCTTTTTCTTGGGTCTACAAGTTAAGCAAAAGACGGATGGCCTCTTTATAAGCCAATCCAAGTATGTCAAGGACATCCTAACCAAATTTGGACTCATGGATGCCAAAGTTGCAAGCACTCCGGTTGAAACTCACAAACAATTGACGGCTGATCTTGAGGGGGAGGATGTGGATATACATAACTATCGATCAATGATTGGATCTCTCATGTATCTCACAGCTTCAAGACCAGACATCATGTTTGGAGTTTGTGTATGTGCAAGATATCAAACACGGCCCAAGATGTCACACCTCATTGCAGTCAAGAGAATCTTTCGTTACCTAAAGGGCAAGCCTAACTTAGGCTTATGGTATCCTAAAGACTCTCCTTTTGATTTAATTGCTTATACTGACAGTGACTATGGTGGTGAAAACTTAGACAGGAAATCAACGACTGGAGGATGCCAATTTATTGGTTCAAGACTGGTGTCATGGCAATGCAAGAAGCAAACAACGGTGTCAACCTCTTCCACAGAAGCTGAGTACATTGCCGCTGCTAGTTGTTGTGCTCAAGTACTTTGGATACAAAATCAAATGATGGACTATGGCTATTCCTTCATGAACACGCCAATCCATATTGACAATCAAAGCACCATTAGCATCATCAACAATCCAGTCAAACACTCCAAAACAAAGCATATAGAGATACGCTATCACTTCATAAGAGATTGCAACGAAAAGAAGTTGATTCATGTTGAGAAAATCCACACTGACAATCAGCTTGCTGACCTTCTCACAAAAGCATTTGATGTGGGAAGATTCACATTCTTGATTACAAGTATTGGAATGATCAATATGGATTAATAACGATATCCTTTTTCTCTTAGTATTTCTATTGTTCAAAAGTCCCTTCGAGAAGCAGTAGTAACCTTATGATAAGAATCAAGTGCCTTACTTTTTAGAATTGCACTATGTTACTACTGCAATATTAATAGTAAAGACAAATTTTGACCAAAGTGTGATTAGTACGGCCAAAATATAAGTATTAAGGGAAGGTTTAACTACTACTGCCCTAAATCAGTTAATTTGGACGGAATGGTTAATACGGACAAGTAATGTGTTACTACGGACCTCTGGTTTAATACTGCCAGTAATTCACCTTACTACGGACAGTCCAGTTAATACGGACCATAGACCATTACTACGGACGTTTAATCTACTTACTACGGACTTATTTGTTAATACTGCAAATTACCATATTAAAAGGTTTCTTAAACAATAAGTATACCCTAATTAATGGTGATTTGACAAGTCAAAATACAACTTGTAACCAACTTTTACACGTGGCAAGTTCCGATTGGACCTATTTTTTAAAATTCAGGCGCGAGGCACAGCTACTAATGACACGTGGCAATTTTTAATTGGACCGTTACATTTAAATCATTACCCGCGTCTAATCGGACTTATCAAGTGGTTACAAAATTTCAGTATAAATAGGGGTTCTTTTTAACCGTTTAAGAATTACCTTTTCTTAAGAACCCTAAAACTTCCTAAAAAGTTACCGTTAGACTCAAAATTCTCAATTTTCTGTATTTTTGTGACTAACTGTTTGCCTTCTTGTTCATCACTCTCATAATCATCCCTCAAATTACAACAATGGCAGAACTACAGATTCACAAAACACACAACATGGTAGCTTTCTTGGAGAAAAATGATGAAAACGCTGACTTCCATCAAATAATTGATTTCTTGAATCAATCGAAAATAAAAACGGCGTTAACCATTAATCCAGAAATTAATGAATCCCATATTAGAGATTTCTGGACATCCGCTGAACTTGATTCCGAAGAAGATGCAATTAATGCTGTGGTGGATGGAAAGGCGATAAAGGTGTCAGAAAAGACTCTGCGCAAACACCTACAACTCAATGATGCGGCAGGTAGAATAAAACTTCCTTATGACATCATGATTGAAAACTTTACAAAATTGGGATATGAGGGGGACTTAAATATTTCGACCTTTCACAAGGCAAAACTCTCCCCTCAATGGAAATTTTTGTTGCATACTTTGCAACAGTGTATATCCCAAAAACGGACTGTGAAGGTAGCTCTGCTTTAGCTACTGCCATGGTTTGTTTGGCAACAAAAAGAACATACAATTTTTCATACATGATTTTTGAAGGAATGCGATGGAATCTTTTAAACCCAAAACATAAATTTTTAATGTACCCTCGCTTTCTTCAACACCTTTTTAACTGTGAGCTTAAAGATCTTACTAGATCAGAAAAATGCTTTTTCTCACATGCTCATTCAAAGAAAGTTTTTACCAATATGAGGCAAGTTAATAAGGGAAGTTCATCCAATGTGACACCATTGTTCTCTACAATGATGGTGATCACTGTTCCTCCAGCTGAAGGACAAGTGACTTCACCGCTGTCCCAACCCCCAGCTGCCACCATCAGTACTACGACAATATCTGTGGGCACTAGTGCCATATCTGAAGCAGGTACTGAAGGTGTAATCCCTGAGGTTACTACGGCAGTTACTACTGCTAATGTGCCTCCAGTTGCTACTGTGAGTTTTACTCCAGTTGCTACTGCACCAGTTACTACTTCTAAAGTAACTAAACCCACTGTTTCATCACCTCACAAACCATCAAAGGCTGCTTTCAAAAGAATCAAGAGGGTTACTCAGCCTCTTGTTTCTAAAACTATCCCCCATTCTCACACTTCAAAATCATTACCTGAAACATCTTCAGGAATGACACAACCTTTAGGGGAAAACATTGAACATACCCCCTTGTTCACTGAGTTGGTCCATAAGGAGGGGGGTGACCATGTAGGGAGGGCTGATACTACTGCAGCTTTCACTTCTTCTAGTGAAGCTCAGGACAGTATCAACATAATTAAGACCCAAACTACGGCAACACCATCCACTGCTGAGGACTTGTTCTCATCTTTGGAAGGTGGTCCCCGGCGCCAAGAGACCATGGGAGAGTTACATGCTTCTGCTAGGCAGGAGAGTTTCTCTTTTCCCTATGATCAACCGCCTGTTGGTACTCAACAGGAAAGGGGTGAGGGTAGTGGTGGTCAGTATTTGGAATTGATGGATTTGTACCGAACTCTAATGGTGAAGGTGGAAAAACAGGGTGAAGTGCTTTCTACTCTCACATCTTTGGTGCAACAGGTACTGGCACAACAAGCTTTATTATCAGCCCAATTACTGCCCAAAAGAATCACCACACGAAGTGCTGGAAACTCACCCAGGCCCTCCAGCTCCTCATCTTCAGATGACTCTCCTGCAGCTGATCAAAAGGGGGAGAAAGAACACATACATCTTTTCTCATCTGAGGAGAGCAAGGGTGAAGATAAGAGAAGTGAAGACACTGTGATCACTGCCACTTCCAAACATGATGAAGATATGGAAATTGTTAGTGCACTTGAGGGGGAGGTAGAGGTAGAGACAGAAGATATGGTGATAGATGAAGAAGGGGAGAAAATGTTAATAGATGCTGAAAAGGAACAAGTGGTTGAGGGGGAGCAGCAGATGGAAGTGAAGCAAATGGTTGAAGAAACAGTAGAACAAATGGAAGTTGCTACTGACACACTTGTTGCGGACCCAGTTACTTCGGATGATGATATGGTTGATGCGGACTCGGTTGCTGCGGACTCAATTGATGCGGACTCAATTGATGCGGACACAGTTGCTACTGATCCTATGGTTACTAGTCCAGTTGCTACGGACACAGTTGATACTGACCCTATGGTTACCAGTCCAGGTGCAGGTGATGATCAATCATATTTGTTCACAACCACTCCTCCCACATTTTATCAAGCTTCAAACCCTTTACAAGCAATACATTCTGAAGCTACAACACTTTCAACCACAACAACTGAAGCTCCTGTTCCTACAATTGATCAACAAGAAGCTGCAAATGTCTTAATCCAACAAGAGATGACAAGAACAACTGTCATGGCTGATGAAGACACTATAGCATCACAGCTGCTTAAGATCAAAGAAGAAAAGCAGAAACAAGAAAAGGAGAAAGCAGAAGAGGAAAGGAAGAAGATGATAGCTGAACTAGTTGCTAGACAAAGAGCAGCAGCTGCATTAGTTGCTAAACCCACAACAACTTCAATAACCTTACCTGAACAATCTGCTAGCTTATCTGTTTCTACAGGTAGATGGGGCTATGTTACTGTGGATAAGAAGAAGAAAGAGATTCAGAAAGTCAACCTTGATGCTCCAGAACACAAAAGCAAAGGCAAAAGTGTAGTTGTGGAGAAATCAAAGGAAGAAAAGCAGGAAGAAGAAAGACTTGCAAAGCAGAAAGCTGCAGAAGAAAGAGATTTCCAAAATCTTCTAGCAGAGCAAGAAAAAGAAAGAATAATGCAAGAGCAAGAAGAAGCAGAATTGATGCTCAGATTGGCTGCTGAGCATGAGCAGGCTGAAAAGGAGAGAAAAAGGAAGATAGCTGAAGAAGATGAGCTTCATGCAAGATTAAATCAATCTCCAACTCCATCTGAGAGAGAAAAGCTAAACAGAATTGCTGAGGAGGATGCAATTCGTGCTAAGGAGATGGAAAATGAGGAGATTTTGAATGACCTGGTTCGACAAGGTTTGGTAAAGTCAGATGAATTACTTGCAATGAAGATGCAGGAAGATGAGCAAATCAAAACCAAAGCCAAGCCTGAGAAGAAGAAAGTGTCCAAATCCACAAGTGCCAAGCTAGCTGAAGATAGGCAGAAATACACAGCTTATCTCAAGGAGAAAGGTTACAGCGGTAGGTCACTAGGTCCTATGAAATTGGCTAACATTCTAGATCTTGTGAAGGACGAGAAGAAGAATGAAGCAAAAAGAAAAGATGCACTTGCAAGAATAATGGAAAAGAAGAAGCAAGATGCAGACAAAGTCCTAAAGGCTGCCATTGCTACTGGCAGAAAGATTATACTTGAGCAAGAGCCAGTTACTACTGCTCCTGCTGTGGATGAACCGGTTGAGAAGCACAAACGAAAGAAGCTAGCATCAAAGAGAGTACGCGGGCTGGCTAAGAAACAGAGAGTAGAAACATCTACTGCTCCAAGTGCAACTCAAGATAGTCTAAATCCTGCTGGAGAAGAACAAGCTCTTGTCAATCCAGAAGCAGATTATTCTTCATATATCAACAATGAAGAAGGACTAAGGTTTACTCCATAGGTAGTAAAACCTCCAGTGATCATTGATTGGAAGTTCCTTGGTGGGCAGATGGGTACTGCATATGAAGTTACAAGACAAGATAGATCAAAGAAAGAACTTCATGCCTTCCACCAAGCAATTAGAGACTTTGACAGAGATGATTTGGAAAGAATGTACAAAATTGGTAAAATCAATTTTTCTCATTCAAGAGGTCAATGCTCAGGTACGGATCTTGCCATGGACATATTATGCGGATTGTTCGAACCAGAATACAAGAAGAAGAGTTCAGTATTCAAGAAAGGAGGTCCAAGTAATCCACTAGTCAAATGGTTCATTTATGATCGAAGTGGTGTTTATTCACTTGTAAGAAGACATGGAGCCATGGAATTTTTCTTGGTGGATGTAAAATATCCACATACCTTGAAGACATTGGATGAAATGATTGAAGTAAAGCTTAATGGACTCCACGATTCAAGAATTGCTCATGAACTGATTTGGAGGATTCTGGTTCAACGTATAGAGGAGAAGTCAAAAGGAGACTCTAGTTAACAAAACAAAAATTTGTAATTAACTCTAAATAGTTAAACATGTTTTGTTAATGAACAGTTAGTACGGTTGGAGCATGAAACTTGTACTTTTGATTATTCATAAAAGTTAAAGGTTAGGGGGAGATTGTTGGGTTATAACTTAGCCAAAACAGTTTAACCTATAAACAATACGCTTAACAACAAGAAAAGTAACTTAAACGATTAATGCGGAAGACATTAAGAGTTACTACGGAAGAACGAGTTAGTGCGGCTGTCCAATCAAGTTTCTACTCCTGATAGAGTTGCTACGGAAGATAACAAGTTGATGCGGTCATAACAAGTTTCTACGGAAGACCAACTTGCCGTGCAAGAATAATCTAATTAGAATTATAATTAGATTATGTTTATGTTTCCTTTTGTAATTAGATATAGTTTCCTTATTCTAGATAATGATCGTTTTAGATAAGGATAGAAGATGTTTCCTAGTTTATCTAGGTCGGCCTCAAGGTCTATAAATAGATAGATCCTTGTATTGATAAAAACACGTTGTATTGAGATAATTCATTAATACAATTGAGGCTTATAATTCGACTATATTCTGTTTGTTCTTATTGTTATTCATATAACATTATATTGTTCGATAACTCGTTAATATTGAAGTGTTAATCCGCTGCTGAACTTCTTCAATAGATCACGATCTTAACGAAGGCGAACTGGTTAGTTTATATTAACTAATCCGATCCTGACACAAAGTGTTCCAATTGTTAACACAATGTGGGCGGGAGCGGGAACATCTTCGAGTCAAACTAGTAATCAAAACTTAAATATAAACCTTTATAATGTTTTACTCCAAGACTCTATAAAACGTCAAAGAACATCCGCTCCAACAAGCGAATTGGGACAATATAAGGCTACAAATTTCTTTGTCACTCTCGGTATTGATGGGTTTCAAAGTTTTGACATTTTGGCTTGGTGGAAAGAAAGAGAAATACAATTTCCCATTTTAGCCGCTATAGCTCGGGATTTATTATCCGCCCAAGCTACGACGGTAGCTTCCGAATCGGGCTTTTCCGTTAGCGGTAGAATAATATCGGAAAGAAGGTCAAGACTAACCCCTCAAGCCATGGAAGTTTGTGTATGCTTGAAAGATTACTTGGACGGAGTCGAAAGGATACAAAATGTAACAACGTTGGAAGGCCCATTATTAGAAGACGTTGAAGAAGTTATCGAACTAGAAGAAATCGAAATGGGGATTTCACCTACAACTACCGAAGTAGACGAAGGTGAATTTGAAGATTTTGAGGTAGAAGAGGAAGAAGAAGAAGATGTAGAAGAAGAAGAAGACGAGTAGTTAAGTGTATTCTGGTGATGGCAATGCCGAAGCTCGATATACTTTACTACACGATCGATTGTATCAAAATTGTAATAAAACTTATGTTTGTGTTTTATATTTTTAGTTGTAATTGTATTATTTAAAATTGAAATATTATATTTTATATTTTTTCCAATTTAGAATCCGAAAAAAAAAAAAAAAAACCCGATTCAAAACCGAAAAAACCGATTCCGAACATTTTTAACCGAAAAAAACCGGTTTCAAAAAAACCGGTTTAACCGAAACCGGTTTTTTTAAAAACCGTTTTTTTTTAACCGATAAAAACCGATTTGTTGCACCTATAATGAGGGGAATCCCACACAAGCTCTCGAGGTATACCCGATTTTCGTTGATCGATGTCAATGGACCAAGCTTCTTCCAAAAATAGACATATATGGCTATGGGGAAGACCACTCTTTTGTAATTCAACAGTATATACAACAGAAATATAGGAAATATGTTAACATTGTGATAGTATAAGAAAAAGATTGAAAGGTTTTTTGTTTGTATATGAATAGATAAAAAATATTAACGAATGTCGTTGATCCAAATAGTTTTTCTGTTGTAATATCTTTGATAAACTGATCAAGCTTTATTTTGAAATTCTTGAAAGGATTTTCGCCTTGTCCTCTGATTTAAGATTTTGTTTTTTGAGTTTTCTACGTATTTCGGGCCATTTTGGATTACACGTAAATGTCAAAAACAAATCAGGTTATCCAAAACATTTCACTAATGCCATTGCATCAAGATAGTTCTGAACCATGTATCTTTGACTACCTAATTTAAAAAGTATAAAGACATAAAAAAATATGTTTATTTAAATAATGCTTATAAAAAACAAAGATATACATAAATTGTTAATACACAAACATACATGTAAATGAGGATGGCAATGGACGGACCATTATTGTTACCAACATTAACAACTTCACTTATAGTATACAAATCTGCATTCCTAAGTTTATTTTGTTTTTTACGTGTGAAAGATAGTCTTTCGGTCTCGACCATGTTACATGCATCTACCAGAAATTGTTGGTAAAGTTTTCTAGAATTGAGTAACAAAGAGTAAACCTGATCTCTAATCTGTAACTTGTAGGTGAAAAAGTCACGCATAGAAACTCTTGTTTTGGAAATTTGTATGGAACCATTTTTCATAGTGTTTCGATGTAGAATATCAGTTCTATAACCATCCTTAACATAAGGTAACAACAAACAATATTGCAATGCCAAATATAGAGGATGCAATTCAGATATCCTTTTAGGCCGTCCAGAAGTCTTCTCGATAATAATATCACGTTTATCTTATGTGTTTCCAATATCTCCAACAATTAAGGCAGTAACCTCGTCGGATGTAGGTAGATAATAATGTCTACCAACTTTAGCTCTATGCCCAATCAAACGAAGCTTAAAAATTTGTTGGTCATCTTCGATAAATATGTTCTTAGGCATTCTAAACTGTTGAACCAAAGGATTGACCTCATCTAGAAAATTTTGAATCTCCATCACCAATGAGTCTTGTAAATTAGAATTACCTTTTGTCAATCTTGAGTTAGCATGTTTAGAGCTGAATAGATCAATATTAATAAATAAGTAATGATTAATATATTTAAATCGAGATTAAATAAAGACATGTTAACATAAAGATGTCTTCCGATTAGACAAATCGTTAGAAGTATCAAAAATATAAAGTTTTCCAAATTTAGGGCCGGACCCTTGTTCTTGGACTAAACCTCCAAGTCTATGATAGTTTTGACCGTTAGTTCTATAACAATACGGACTGGTTCCTGAATTAACAGTTGAGTCAACTTTACCACCCATTGATGTGCAAGCAAAAATCATGTTGTATGCACGAATGTTTTCAATAAAATTCTTACTTAAGGGATGGTTATTAGTAAGCAAGTCAACAAATAGCTGAGGAGGTTCCCTCGATATAGTTGGAAGAACAACTTTACCGTGAAGACAACACAGTGAATAACCACGTCTTGATCCATGAGTACCACCTGTTAATGTCTCGTTATACCACATATACGCACCACATCAATTACATTTGTATGTAGGATTGCCATGGTCTTGATATTCTGTTTTTAAAGAGGAACACATGAGGTTGTCAAACCATAATAGATATGTAAAATACGATATGCTAATGTAAGATAAATACCTTCTGAAATTCCACATATAACAACATCGTCATCAAATTCATGTCGAGTACCAATAATTTTTCTTTGAGTAAAATTGTTTAATGAAATGGTAGAACGACCAGAAGACAACCTATAAGATCTTCTAGGTTGAACGGATGTTGATAACGGATTTGCTCGAAAATCTGACATTGTACCTTGACATAATTGTTTCAATAGAAAATAATATCAATATCAGTTTTATAAGATACATAATGTTCATGAGATGTTGATGTATTCAAATAATAAGATAAATAAATAACAGTTTTGTGTATTCGATTGTTACAAGTTTGGTGTAGATGATAACCCTTGATGATCTGAATAAGTTGTGGTGTTAAAACTGTATTCATAAAAGTAAGTTATAAATCTTATATATCATATGTTAGGTCTTAGTAGGATCCTAAACACTAGATAATCAGTTTATTAACTTAATCTTTTATAGATTGAATCAATTGCAAATCAATATTCAAATGTTAGTTATCACTTTTGAAACACTCACAATTATTGTTTAAAGTTTATAGCGGAATTGTATCTAGAACAAGAAATGAATAACACTTAGTTGATTCAATAAATATTATCAAAAATGTTACCGAATACAATGAATCAAGCTTTCTATTTATACACAATCATAGAGAGCTTGATAAGATCGAATCTAAACAAATATCCTAATAA
The DNA here is from genome assembly GCA_910822075.1 of Senecio squalidus. Classification (NCBI taxonomy): domain Eukaryota; kingdom Viridiplantae; phylum Streptophyta; class Magnoliopsida; order Asterales; family Asteraceae; genus Senecio; species Senecio squalidus. Next base: position 17,826,303 of record CAJVGC010000432.1, on the reverse strand, counting down.
CATAGAAGATATGCCTAACAAACTACCTTAACTTTCGGTTCAAGACACTTTATGAGTCTGACCACTTAGTTAGACTCAAGCCACTCAGAATCAAAATACCTTAGACTAATTGTGACACTCAGACTCAAAATTAGTCAGACTGAGACTTAACTAACAAATTTATAACTTGCGTTAAATTGTTGATTTTCCCAGCAATCTCCCCCTATCTGTGTATGTTAAAGTCTTTTAAAATTACTTATCTTAAGCATAAAATAAACACAACAAAAAAAAATCTAAACAAAATAAGTTTGTGATAAAAACTACTTTCTCCTGGATCCTTGATTTTGGCTTAGCTGATAAGTCCGAAGTAGTTGGCTTCAAAGATGACTTTATCCATTCTTCTCTTTCTTCATTTTATTTAATCAGCCTCTACATCTCTTGATCTGACTTGTTGTTCATTGATTGGTACTCCTGCTGGATTCTTTCAACTTTGTGAGCTATGTTCCCAATGTCTTCAATTTTTCTCAAATTGTTGAACAACCAACTAACCAACTTTATTCTAAATGGTCTGCATTGAGGACTCTTGCATTCATTCATCAATGCAAAGCAATGATATAAAGATGACTTGTACAATTCATTTTTCTATTGAAATCATTTAGATCCAGCACAATCAATATAACACAACCCGTCATGTTTGTCAGTATTCACATAGGTTCTTTCTTGAAATTTAATCTATGCAAGTAAATGTTGATCAGATTGAGACTCAACCCAGAGATTTGGCTCCCTTGTGGCATCTGTTTGCTATGCAAAAGTGCTTGTAATCTTCTTCAGAAATCAGTTCCAAGAAGTATGCAACATTGCCATTATATATAGCCTCTCTTTTCACTATATTCTGATGTTCAACATTACTCAATCTTGTACTCAACTTGGCAATTATTTTCCATTCATCCAGCCCAAGAGATTGCATTCTTTCCACTGCAACGTTGAACACCTTATTAATTTTGAGCAGGAATTTCAAATGTAATTTCCCATGTGATTCAATACAATCAAGGTGAACAATGCTATCACCCAGCTTCTGTTGGACAAAAGATTTTTCAATAAACTCCATTCTTGCCTGTTCTCTTTGAACTCTTTGTGCCATTTCCTTATTAGCCTTGATTCTCAATTGCTCTTCTTCATATGCCAACAACTCATCTTCTTTCATCTCAGCCTCTAATTCTTCTGCTGCTACATCATATGAATCTTTGACTTTAGGACCGACTTTTCCTTTGGCTCAGCTTCAAATCTTTCAAAGTGCAAACCTTTGATGTATTCTGAATATCTTTCAACAGAAATTCCAGTATTAAAGGCAGTATTAAAGGCTGACCTACTCAATCTTGCTTTTCTATCAGCTTCAAGCTTCAATTCATCCTCTTTTGTCACCTCCTTCCCTTTCCCTTTGCCACTGGAATCTCAACCTCAATTGTCTTTGCTTTATCAGACTGAGCCACTTGTTCTTGAAGTTCTGAACTGTTAATTCTACTTGCATAATCAGTCAAAGGATATCCATATTCTGGATCATTTTTTCCCATATCAACTCCATATAGTTCCATTTTGTTGTCCACACAGAACTCTTTAGCTTCAGCTGATGTTAAAGTGACATCTCTATTAGTTATAAAGTATTCTTCATCTTTTTCATTTTCAAAATCATATCTCATCTTTTTCTTGTATCTTTTATCCTTTTTCTCCCCCTTAACTAGTGACCCTTTTCTTTTTCTTTTTAAATTCTTCTATTGATCAGACTCACCAATATCTCCACTTTTCTCCCCCCGAGTCTGAGCACCCACATAACCTTCACCCACAGTCTACTTCTCCTTTCTTAGCTTTTCAATTTCAGGGGTCAGATTTAGCACCAGATCCTTTAAATAAGCGAACTCCTTTGCATTTTGATCCTTGAGAATACTAATCTCAGTCTGTATTTGTCGGTGCAATATATGTGACAGTTGTTCTAGATAGGTTTCAGTTTGTATTTATAGTCTATGTAAATGAACATGAAACGAACATGATGTTCATATGTATAAACGAACATCATTAATGTTCATGTTCGTGTCTCTTATGGTCCAACGAACATTGTATTGTTCGTGGGCTAAGTCTGTTTTGGGTGTTATTGTTCATAAGCCCATTAGTAGTCCAAGCCCAGTGAACATGTTATATTATATAATAGGATGACATGTTTAGGTTTAGGGCTAATGCTTTACATAGAAAAAGACAGACATAGAGAAAAGTAGACATTGAAGAATATTGATTGTATTAAGGTTTGAGTGATTCATATTAATACAAGTATTCGTGTTTGTTAGTAAGTAATTCTTTTTGTGTTATAGCTATTGATTATTGAGTTTCCGCCTCATAATCAATAAGTTTAATCTTGTTGATCCAATACATGGGACCTACAATTGGTATCAGAGCAAACAACAATTGTTTGCTCTTGTTTATGGTTCAAGATTAAATCTACACAATAAAGTTTGTTCAGAAATTTTGTTGTTGAAAATTTTAATTTGGCGGCAGACCTTAAAAATTAGGGTTTCTTAAAATTAGGGTTTGTGACGGCTACAGTTTTAGAATTAGGGTTTGTGGCGGCTAAGTTCATGAAATTAAAGTTTAAGTTATAAAGAAATATTTAATTAAAATTTTCTTTCTATTCGACTGTTTTACAATTGTTGCTCGTGAACGTAAAATTGTTTGTTACTGTTTTGGCCATCAAGTGTATGTAGGTTGGGCTTCAAGTGTATGTAGATTGGGCTTCAAGTGTTTGCAGATTAGGCCTAGTTAACACAGTGTGACAACCGTCCAATTCCAGGTGCATTTTTATACTCTATGTCTCTTTTGGTCTATCTAGCCTTTAACTATTCATTAATCGGAACCGCGACAGTGTCGGAATCACAACCGGAATCAAATTATATAAGTCCTAATACCAAGAAAACTCCTAATGAACTTTCCTAAGTTCATAATGTAACATACTTTAAAACTTTAGTTAACGAAAAGGTCCAACGAAACAATTATACAAAAACAGCCAAAGTACAAAAACTGTTACAAAAATGGTCCTGGACGGCGCACACATGCCTTGTGCGCCGTCCTGCAGGACGAAATTTGTAATAAATTTGAATTATTTGCATGCCTCGATTCCACCAACTCTTAAACCAATCACACACGATTTACTGCCAAGATTGCAGTCCCAACACTCCTCTTTACTATTTTCTTTACTCCTTTTCATTTAATCATTTTATAAAACAAAAACACACACACATACAACTTTCCTCTCAAACACTCTCTCAAAACAACAACTTCCAGTGATTTCCAACCATCAAAATCCATTTTTCATCCATACAAATCGTTTAGAACATCAAGATAAGCAAGGAGAAGCCAAAGATTTCGGTAAAGGACTATTTTCGTAAAGATTTTTGAAGCTTAAATCCGGCCAAATCCTCATCCAAGCTAATCTCTTCGGTAGAAATCATTCCCTTCTATGGTCAAAAACGTTTTTAACCGAAATAACCTTTGGATCCACGAATTTGTGACTAAAAATACTTTAGAAACTATTAAAATGATGTTTTAATAAGTTTAAACCTATTGCATGTCGAGATCTATGGCTAAAATAAACGTTTTGCAAGAAAAACCAAGAAAAACGAGGTTGTGCGCCGTCCCAGAAGCCAGGAACGACGCAGCGGGACACAAAAGTGTGTCTGTGCGTCGTCCCAGCCTTCACAACGGCGCACAAGCCTGCTTTCCTTCCAAGTTTTTGTCGTTTTGGTCGTTTTTGACTATATTGACCCGCTGACTTTTTAACATATGACTTTTGGGACTGAGTTTGGTAGAAATAATAACATTTGAGACATGTATGGACTAAATCGGACTAAAATGGAGTAGATTAAATGTGTTATCGTGTTTTAGGTGATTTGTGAGCGGAAGTGGATTGTACATTTTTGGATATGAAATTTGGGCACGGAAGCGCTGCCCAAAATTCCTTAGAAAAATGTAAACCACTTCAGCGAGCAAAAGCACTTATGACATAATAATAATAAACGTAAAAATCGGACTTTCGGACAAAACGAGACAATTACCATTTCGGACTATTTTGGACGTTACTTAACCTTGACACTTAAAGTTTAATAAAATTTTATCTATTATATTATATAATTAACATAATAAGGTAATACCTAATTAAACTATCTTGGTAATAATAGGCGATCCGTGATTCCCGGCTTCCATTTCCGACCAACTTCGCGTTCCTACTCTTCGCAATCCGTGAGTTACAACCCCTTTATTTTAATATGTATTTTGCATGATTTTGGGGGAAACATAAGATTATTTGTACTTGAAAACAATTATGAATAATTGCAACTTTGTGAACTTTTGGACTTATTTACGAACTTACGAAACTATTGTGAACTTTGGTAACTTTATGAAACTATTATGACTTTGGAACTATTGAACTATTTTGGACAAACTTTTTAAACTCTTATGCGTAAACACTTTTGCTCTACTGGCTTACTTGAACTTACCGGCTTGACCCCTTTTCTGCTAAACTAATTATTGATGCTTGTATGCGAGACCGACCCTTGATGGAACTATGACATGACTCTTAAGTGACGGAAGACTATCTCTTTTTTTGAAACAAAACTACTTAGTGCCCAGCTGCTTTTTAGACTTTACACACTATTAACTTCAGAGCCATTTAGTAATTATGGGTATCGATACTTAGGAAAGAACCGTTCCTTGCTTAGATGGCAGTCTAAGTATGTTGGGTTATAACTTAACTAAAATATAGTTTAACCATAAACAAATACCTAACATACAAGAAAAGTAACTTAAGTTGTTAATACGGAATGTATTATAAGTTACTACGGAAGAACACAAGAACAAGTTGGTGCGGCTGTTCAACATATTACTAATGTTACTACGGTAGATGGAGTTACTACGGACAAAGTCAGAATCAGTATAAGGAGAAAGTCAAGATACGGAAGAAGTCAAAGACACGGAAGACACGGAAGACTTACCATATCTTGTAAATATAATCTAAGAGTTATAATTAGATTATATTTCCTTTTGTTAATTAAGTAAAGTTTCCTTATTCAATGTTTAGATAAGGATAGATGTAGATTTCTAGTTTATCTAGAACGAGCCTCAAGGTCTATAAATAGATAGATCCTTGAAGAATAGAAAACACGTTGTATTGATATGTTTGATTAATGCAATTGAGGCTTAGAATTCGACAATAATTTGTTTATTCATTATTCATTATTAGTTGTTCGATAACTCGTAATATTGAAGTGTTCATCCGCTGCTGAACTTCTTCAATAGATCTCGATCTTAATCGTTAGCAAACTTATTAGTTTATCCAGACTAATACGATCCTGACAAGTGGTATCAGAGCACAGGAGGTGCTTTAGATCCATTGATCAACGAGTTCAGAATTCTCTCAAGCAAGAATCATTACAACCATCATGACAGAAGTTGCACTTGGAAAAGTTCCCATCCTAAACAGCAACGAATTCGACTTATGGAAACTACGAATCAAACAACACATCCTACTGGCCGACTACACAGTATGGGATGTAATCATCAATGGTAACAAACGACCTGCTGCCCAAGGAGCTGATGGAGAACCAGGAGTGAATGCTCGCGCACTGATAAGTGATCGAGAACGCAGGGAGAAACAAACTGAGATCAAGGCTCTCAGTATTCTTATGATTGCAATCCCCAACGAATATCAATCGCAATTCGAAGAATATGAAGATGCCAAATCGCTGTGGGAAGCATTGGAGAAAAGATTCAGCGGAACTAAGAATACCAAAAAGAACAAGAAGGCGCTTCTCAAACAAGAGTATGAAAACTTTAATGGCTTACCTGGCGAACGAATGACTCAGACTTTTGATCGATACAAGAAGCTCACTGGAGAGATGATAAGCGCAGGAATCAAGTATGAGAAGGATGATCTAAACAGAAAGTTTATCCGAGCTCTACGGAAGGAATGGATTGTGTATACGGTTATCTACAGACAAGGAGACGCTCTGGAAGCACTAGAACTAGACGATCTCTACAACGACCTCAGAGTCTTTGAATCTGAAGTCGAAGCTGAAAAAGTTTCCACCAACAATCCCAGTATTACCAATGTTAATACTGCCCTTGCTACAACATCTGGAGGATCCAAACATGAAGTCAGCGAATTCGAATCTTTCATATGTAAGTGTGCTAATCTCAAAGTTGAAGAGGTTAAACAGATGCATCAAGATGATTCTGAAGAAATCGATCTCAAGTGGCAATCTGCTATGTTGGCCCTACGCGCAAGAAGATTCTTGAATAGAACAGGAAGGCGATTCAATCCACGAAACAACGAACGAATCACTTTCGACAAGAGCAAAGTGAAGTGCTATGAATGTAGTGAACTAGGTCACTTCGCTAGAGATTGTCCAAACAAGTCTAATACCAACAATCCACGAACAACTCAAGAGACAAATCAAAGTGCACTCATGTCACAGGACATCTTTGGATTCGATTGGAGCGACTTGGCTGAAGAAACAAGTCAGAATAGAGCACTAATCTCTGAGGAACAAAATCACGTAGAAAATACTGCGGCTACTGTTCACCATGCATGCATAGCCGTAGTAACAGATGATACGGACATTCTTGGAGAATTAGTTGCTGCGGACGATGTTTTTTCTACTGAGCTGGATTATATTGACGTTGAAATTCCTGCACTCAACAACAACATATTGGGATATGACTGGACTGATGATGATCAAGGAGCACCACACGAGGATGCTCTCATGGCTATTGACTCACCCACTCCAGATTCAGCATCTCTTAAGGCAGAGGTAATTAACAAACTTTGTACTCCTGAATGTAAAAATATAATCACTAAGTACAAAGATCATAATCAATTAATGAGTGACTCCATTAAAGACTTAGAAGAACAAAGAAGGTCAGCTCTTAGAGTAATTGATAATTTAGAAAAACAGATTAAGTCCCACAAAGTAAATGAACAAAGCTATCAAGAAAAGATCAATCTACTTGAATGGCAACAAGAGGACTTACTTCTTAAACTCAAAGCAGCTAGGGATAAGGTTAAACTGTTAGAACAAGAACACACTAAAATTGAGTTAGATGTAGGGAAGTTAGAATTTGCTTCTAAATCTGTAAACGATCTTTGTCAAAAACAAATTCATGGTAAGGTTAAAGCTGGCCTCGGATACAAAGAAGTTGCCCCTCCATTCAACCAAAACTACATTCCACCATCTTTAGATGAGCCTAGAATCCCAATCTCTCAGACACCTCCAAAGGAATCATTCAATGTTGATCCAATCAATTATGATGAAGTTCTAATAGAAGACTTAGTTGAAGAAAGTAAAGTCCATATTGTGAAGAACAAGGACATTCCATTAGAAAATCATCTACTCACAATAGAAGGAATAACTTTACCTTCTACACAAAGTCTAGTGTCTCTGCCCTCCACTAACCCCATTAAGACTGCAAAAACACCCTCAGAAAGCAAAAATAAGCAAACACCTAAGGACAACAACAAGACTTGGAAACACATAGGCAAACGAGGAAATCAAAGAAACATGAACCAGGTCAAAACCCAAAAGGGTCAAGTTGTAAACAACACTAGGAAGGGATGTTTTATCTGTGGCAAAATAAATCACTATGCAAAAATCTGTTATCATAATCCACAAAATCAAGTGCAAGTGACTCATAAACCACATCATGGGGTGGGATACAAGGGAAGGGTTGTCTCTAAAACCAACTTTGTTAAACAAATATCTTCAGAAAAGCAAAGTGGTAAAAACAGGAACAACAATAGAGTTAGTACTGCTAGACAAACCATTGTTTCTACGGCTAAGGTTAATACGGACAAACGTAAAGGTGTTAATACTGCTCGTGTTAGTACTGTAAAAGCTAACCGTATGAACTCTACTCGTGTTAATACTGCCAAAGGTAACTTTGTCACTAAGGCTCCTATTAACAATAAGAAACAACGACATGTCAAACCAGTACCTACTCAAATTGTTAAAACAAAAGTGATTAACCCCAAAATTGTTCATAAAGATAAATCTTTCAAGAAAGTGTGGCAACCAAAGGTTCAAGTAACTCAACCACCTATCCCCACTGATTTTTCAAAATTTGTACAAAGGAAGGTGAGTTACTTCGATGAAATGGCAAACCCAAGTCAACTTTGGCTTGGGTTCTAATCTCTTATGTTAATGTGCAGGTTCAGCCAACAAAAGAAGATGAGAACAGTTGGCATGTAGATAGTGGCTGCTCCAGGCACATGACAGGCAACATGTCCTGCCTACAGGACTTTGAAAAGTTCAACGGAGGATACGTTGCTTTTGGAGCAATCCAAAGGGAGGAAAGCTTACTGGAAAGGGAACAATCAGCAATGGTACACTACACTTCAAGGATGTGTACTATGTGCAACAGCTTCAATATAATTTGCTGAGTGTTTCTCTCAAGTTTGTGATGAGAAACACACACCGATCTTCACTGCTACTGAATGCATTATAATGAAGCCTGGGTATGTAATCGATGAAAGCATGATACTACTCAGAACACCAAGGAAGGATAATGTTTATTGTCTAGACATGTCCAAGGTTCAAGTCAATTCACCTGAAGCCTGCTTTCTCTCAAAGCAACGTTGGATGAATCAACTCTATGGCATAGGAGGATGTGCCACATGAACCTGAAACAACTAGTCAAGTCTAGTTTGGTTAGAGGACTCCCAAACAAGCAATTCAAACTTGAAGACAATTGCTTAGCCTGCTTGAAGGGGAAGCAACACAAGTCTTCCCACAAAATCAAGGAAGTCAACTCTAACACAAACTCCTTTACATCTATTACACATGGATCTCTTTGTCCTAACAATGTAAGGAGTATTGCAAAGAAGTCATACTGCTGGTCATCACCGATTATTACACAAGATATACATGGGTTTATTTTTCGTGGTACCAAAGGATGAAACAAGCCAGCTCCTCATCTCCTTTATCACTAAGATTGAACTTCAACTCAACCAGAAGATCAAGAAAATCCATTGTGATAATGGGACAGAATTCAAGAATAGTGTGATGAATGACTTCTGTGAGAAGAAAGGAATAGAACGACAATTCATGCTGCCAGGACTCCTCAACAAAACGAGTTGCTGAAAGACGTAATAGGACACTGATTGAGGCAAGGCCAGAAGCATGCTATCCTATCTTCTTCTGGGCAGAAGTAGTTAACACTGGCCTGCTATGTCCAGAATAGGGTGTTGCTAGTTAAGGCACACAACAAGACACCATATGAGCTACTACACAAGAAGCAACCCTTGATCAGCTTTCTTCGTGCTTTTGGATGCCCATGCACAGTTCTTAACTCAAAGACTATCTTGGAAAATTCGAAAGCAAAGCTGATGAAGGAACATTCGTTGGATACCATCTCAAAGCAAAGCATATCGGGTCTACAATCACAAATCAAAGATCATTGAAGAAAGCTCAAATGTCACATTCAATGAATACACACCCAACAAGAGGGGACATGGACCAGATTGGATATTTGATTTGGATGCCTTAACAAGATCACTAAACTCAAACTTTGAGTTTCATCCAAAGCAAGTTGATACGGACCAAGTTGCTACTGAGCAAGTTAATACGGCAACAAAATCCACAACTACGGCACCCTGTTGCTACGGCTCCTATTACAGGTACTCGCCCGATGGAATACATAAATCTTCCAATCATTTTAGAGGATCCAGCTGTTGAATCAAAAGCCACAGAGGACGACTTTACCAAGGAAGATGAAGTTGTCACTCCTCCATCACCAACTACTACGGATAATGCAACACGTCCTAATGGTGTTCCATTCCTAATTGAAGAGGATGAGGATGGAGTTGAACATATTGTAACTGAAGAATTTGAGCACTACTCAACTGATATCCCTAAATCAGTCACCTCTCCTTCATTTACTACTCCTCCAACCACTCCTTCTCCATTCACTACCAACTATACAAGCAATGTCATGCCAGATATGAATGAGACAAACCTAGGTGGTGAACTACGTATTGAGAAGATCCCATCTTCTCGTATTACTAAGAACCATCCTCCTTATCAAATCATTGGCTCACTTGACTTCTCCATGGAAACTAGAAGTCAAATCAAATCCAAAAAGGATTCTCAAAGTGCCCTCATAAACACATGTCTTTTTGACATGCTTCTCTCAAATGGAGCCAAAGAAAATTCAAGAGGCTCTACTAGATCCACACTGGATAGAACATTCAGGCAGAACTTCTCCAGGTGCAGATTCAAGGGGTTTGGGTACTTGTTGAGGTCCCATATGGCAAAAAGGTGATTGGTACCACGCTGGATTTTCAGGAACAAGAAAGATGAGCGTGGAATTGTAGTCAAAAATAAGGCAAGACTGTTGCCCAGGCTACACTCAAGAAGAAGGTATTGACTATGAAGAAGTATTTGCTCCCGTAGCTAGGATAGAAGCCATAACGCTTATTCCTAGCCTTTGCATCTTTTATGGGATTCAGGTATATCAAATGGATGTCAAGAGCGCTTTCTTTATGGAGTCATTGAAGAAGAGGTGTATGTCAAACAACCTCCTGGATTTGAAGACCCCTCAACATCCCCACAAGGTGTACAAACTGATCAAAGCCCTATATGGACTTCATCAAGCACCACGTGCATGGTATGACACACTATCAGATTATCTTCTTCAAAACAATTTTCAACGCGGCACAATTGACAAGACCCTATTCTAAAAGAAATCCCAGTCCGATATTCTTCTTGTACAAATCTACGTGGATGATATCATCTTTGGCTCCACAAAAGATTCATTATGCAAGGACTTTGAAGATCTCATGCACACTAAATTTCAGAGGAGCTCAATGGGAGAACTCACCTTCTTTTTGGGCCTTCAAGTCAAACAAAAACCGGATGGCATGCTTATAAGCCAAACCAAATATGTCAAAGACATCCTTACCAAATTTGGAGTTATCAGATGCAAAGGTGGCGAGTTCTCCGGGTGGAAACTCACAAACAAATGACTGCTGATCTTGAGGGGAGGATGTGGATGTACACAACTATAGATCCATGATAGGGCTCTTCATGTATCTCACAACATCAAGACCAGACATCATGTTTGGAGTTTGTGTGTGCGCAAGATACCAAACAAGGCCAAAGATGCACACCTCATAGCTGTAAAGAGATATACCGAAAGGGCAAACCTATCTAGGTTGATGGTATCCTAAAGACTCTCCATTTGACTTAATAGGCCTATACTGATTAGCGACTATGGAGGTGAGAACTTAGAGCAGAAAGTCAACAACTGGAGGATGCCAATTCCTTGGCTCAAGACTGGTGTCATGGCAGTGCAAAAACAAACAACGGTATCAAACATCCTCAACAGAAGCTGAGTACATTGCTGCTGCAGTTGTTGTGCTCAAGTACTTTGGATTCAAATCAGATGATGGACTATGGATACTCTTCATTAACACCAGCCAATTTTCATTGACAACCAAAGCAACAATAAGCATCATCAACATCCCAGTCATACACTCTCAAGACAAAACACATAGAGATACGCTACCCACTTTATGAAGGGACTGCAACGAGAAGAAACTAATCCATGTTGAGAAGATCCATACTGACAATCAACTCGCCTGACCTCCTCACAAAAGGCCATTTGAGGTGGAAGTTTCACGTTGTTGGAATGCGTTAATACGGAAGAATGAACCTCAACTATCCCTTTCTCTCAGTATTCTATTTACGTTTAACCATCTTATAGTCCCAGGTCGAGGAAGCAGTAGTAAACCTTATGATGAAAATCAAGTACCTTACTCTCTAGTATTGTACTATGTTACTACTGCAATATAATAGTAAAGACAAAAAGTATCCAAAGTATGATTCGTACGACAAATTTTAAGGCTAAGGGACGGTTTAACTACTTACTGCCCTACGCAAATAAAAGTTTTGGACGGAATGGTTAATACGGACAAGTAAGGAGTTGCTACGGCCCTCTGGCTTAATACTGCCAGTAACTCAAGTTACTACGGCCAGTCCAGTTAATACGGCCCATAAACAATTACTACGGACCATTAACCTACTTACTACGGATCTTTATGTTATACTGCAGATTATTTATTATAAAGGTTTCTTAATCAATAAGAATGCCCTAATTAATGATGATTTGACAAGTCAAAACACAACTTGTAACCCCACTTTACACGTGTCAGTCACAGAGCACATAACCATAACACGTGATTGGAACTAATTTTTAAAATTCAGGCGCGAGGTTCAAATACTAGCTACACGTGGCAATGTTTAATTAGACAGTCATTTTTGAATGATTACCCGCGTCTAATCAAGGGAGTCAAGTTGCTAAAATTTTTTTTTTCGGTATACAAGGGGGTTTAATTGCATAATTTTAAAATTACCGTTGTAAAAACCCCTAAGTCTTCCAAAAAGTTACCGTTAGAGTTTATAAACCATTTTTCCTTGTCGTTGTAACTAATCACTCACATTCTTGTTTATCTCTGGTTCTAATCATTTCACAGAATCAACAATGGCGGATCAATTGCAATTTTACAAGACTCATAATATGGTCGCTTGCCTGGAAAAGAATACCGATAACGCCGATTTCCACGAAATCATTGATTTCTTTAATCAATCAAAAATCAAGACGGCGTTAACTATTAATCCGGAGATTAATGAATCCCTTTGGGCATCTGCCACGCTGGACCAAGATGACATTGCCATCAATGCGGTGATACGGGGCAAAGCATTCCAAGTGACAGAGTCCTCGCTTAGAACCCATCTTAACCTACAAGATGAGGAAGGTATTGAACATGTTCCTGATGACACCCCTAGTTTACTACTTTTCAAAAACATTGGATATGAGGGGAACTTAAATATCTCCACATTTTTAAAAGCTAAACTTTCCCCTCAATGGAAATACATGTTACACAATTTGCAATAATGTATGTCCCCCAAGAGAACAGGGTGGCATGAAGGAAGTTCATCATTAGCCAATGCAATGGTATGCCTGGCTACGGGGGGTACTTATAATTTCTCATACATGATTTTTGATGCAATGAGAAGAAATATTGATAGTATAAATAAATTTCTAATGTATCCAAGATTTCTTCAACATTGTATAAAACTGTGTTCATAAAGATTCCCCAGATCATAAAAATGTTTTGTCTCACATGCTCATACAATTTTACAAATATGAGACAACAAACAAGGGTGGACCATCTCGTGTGACACCATTATTCTCAATAATGTTGGTGGTCACAATTCCCACAGCTGCAGGACAAGAAACTCTTCCTCTGTCCCAACCCACAGCTGCCACCCTCAGTACTACGACAATATCTGTTGGCACTAGTGCCATATCTGTAGCCAGTACTGCAGGTGGAAACCTAGAGGTTGCTACGGTGGTTACTACTGCCAAAGTACCTCCAGTTGCTACTGTGAGTTCTACTCCAGTTGCTACTGCTCCAGTCACTACTACCAAAGTGGCTAAACCCAAAGTTTCTGCGCCTCACAAATCCCCCACAGCTGCTTCTAAAAGACTCAAGAGGGTTACTCAGCCTCTTGTGTCTAAAACCATCCCTCATTCTACTACTGCAAAAGCAATCCCTGAAACATCCTTCAGGATTACCACACAAATTAGGGGAAAACCTTGAACATACCCCCTTGTTCACGGAGTTGGTCACTAAGGAGAGGGAAGACCATGTGGGGAGGGCTGACACTACTGCAGCCTCTACTTCTTATAGTAGAGCTCAGGCCAGTGTCAACATCACTAAGACCCAAACTACGGCAACACCATCCTTTGCTGAGAACTTGTTCTCAAATTGGGAAGGTGGTCCCTGGCGCCAAGAGACCATGGGGGGAGATTCATGCTTCTGCTAGGTCAGGAGAGTTTCTCTTTTCCCGAGGATCTTCCACCTGTTGGTACCCAACAGGAAAGGGGTGAGGGTAGTGGTGGTAACTACAAGGAATTGATGGGTATGTATCAGAAACTATTGGTGAGGATTGAAAAGCAAGAAGATATGTTGTCTTCTTTAACATCTTTGGTGCAGCAGGTTCTGGCACAACAATCGTTATTATCAGTCCAGCTACTGCCCAAAAGAATCACCACACAAGATGCTGGCAACTCACCAAGGCCCTCTAGTTCATCTTCTTCAGATGAATCTCCCTCAGATGACAACAAGGGGGAGATGTGTTATCATCTGGTGAAAGCAGGGAGAAGTCAAATCAAGCCAGACACTGTCATCACTGCCACCTCCAATCAAATGAAGAGATGGAGACAGATAGTGTAATTGAAGGGAGACAGACTTTGATGTCAACATGGTGATAGATACAGAGGTGAAAATATGGAAAGTGGATACTCCACTTAAGGGGGAGCAGCAGCAGCAAGAAACAATAGACGAAATGGAAGATGAAACTTCACACAAAAGTTGCTGCGATCAAGATGCTGAAATGTTTACTGCGGATCAAGTTGCTACGGATCAAGCTGATACGGTGGATCCTATGGTAACAAGCCCAGTTACTACTGAACCAGTTGCTGCGGACCCCATGACAACTAGTCCAGTTGCTACGGACTTAGTTAGTACGGCTGAAATGGAGGCAAGTTGCTACAGACCCAATGATCATTAGTCCAGCTCCAGAAACAGAGGAGGAAGATCATTCCTATGTATTCACAACCATTCCTCCCACGCAATCAAGCTTCCTCACAGTTTCAAGCAATTCAATCTGAAGCCACAACTCCTTCCACCACTGTCACAGATGCTACTTCCACCATTGATCAAGAAGAAGCTGCAAATGTTCTTATAAGAACAGAATTGTCAAGAACTAATGTGATGGCTGATGAAGACACCATAGCATCACAGTTGCAGAAGATCAAAGAGGAAAAAGCAGAAGAAGAGAGAAAGAAGCTACTAGCTGAAACAGTTGCAAGACAGAGAGCAACTGCTGCTCTAGGAGAAAAGTCTAAACAAACCTCTCTCAAGCTACCTGAACAGTCTGAAGGTACTTCTGCTCCTACAGGTAAAGTGGGATACATTACAGTGGACAAGAAGAAGAATAAGATACAATTGGTTGACCTTGATGCTGAAAAAGAAAAAGGCAAATCCATTGCTGTTGCAAAGTCAAAGACTGAGAGCAAGGAGGAAGCCATTAATTTTCAAGGTATGACAGATGAAGAAATTGAACTGCTTAAAAGAACAGAACAAGCAGAACTATTGTTTAAGATGGCTGTTGAGAAGAAGGTGGAGGAAGAAAGAGAAAGACTGAGGCAAATAGCTGAAGCTGATGAACTTCATGCTAGGCTAAACAAAGAACCAACTCCAGAAGACAGGGAGAAACTAGCCAAAATTGCAGAAGATGATGTAATAAAAGCTCAGGAGATGGTTAATGATGATATTTTGGACAGACTAGCTAAAAAGGGTTTGGTAAGATCAATTGAAAGGTCAGATGAAATTCTAGCACAGAAGATGCATGAAGAGGAGCTTAAACTTGCTAAAACCAAAGCCAAAGCCAAGCCTGAGAAGAAGAAAGTGTCCAAGCCTACTCCTATACAAGTCAAGATAGCTGAAGATAGAAAGAAGTACACAGCTTATCTCAAAAGCAAAGGTCATAGTGGCAGATCATTAGGCCCTATGAAGCTGGCTTCTATCTTAGAACTTGTAAAAGAAGAAAAACAAAAGGAATCTAAAAGGGAAGCAGCACTTGCAAAACTTGAAGAGAAAAGGAAGCTAAATGCACAAAAAGTGTTGGATGCTGCCCTTAGAACAGGAAGAAAGATATTTCAATCTGAACCTATTTCTAAAGTCAAACAATCAGAAGAGAAGCAGAAAAGAAAGAAGCTGTCATCAAGAAGGATTCCAGTTCGTCCATCTAAAAGACAAAGGATGGGTGATGATGCTACTGCCTCTCAAGAAAATCCAGATATTCCATTCATGGATGTCAAACCAGAGCCTGAAGATATGGAACAAAATCCTCCAAGTACTGCTCAAGGGGGAGATTATTCTGCATACATCAACCATGTTGAAGGTTTGAAATATACTCCATTGAAGGTGAAACCTCCAGAGATCATTGATTGGAAATACATTGGTGGAAATCTGAAAACTAAATATGAAGTTACAAGAGCTGATAAGTCAAAGAAAACTCTTATAGCTTTTCATGCAGTTTTCATGGATTTTGATAGGGATGATCTGGAGAAAATGTATGAGATTGGCATAAGGAAATACTTACATCAAAGAAAAGGAGTATGTCCTGGTACTGATCTAGCAATGGATGTTCTGTGTGGGTTGTTTGAACCTGGATACAAGCCAACAAGTTCAGTCTTCAAGAAAGAAGGACCTAATAATCCTGTACTTAACTGGTATGTGTATGAGAAATGTGAAGCATACTCAATTATAAGAAGACACGGAGCAAGGGAATTCTACTTGATAAGTCACCAGTATCCACACTCATTGAAGACATTGGATGAGCTGATTGAATTGAAGTTGAATGGACCAGGAGATTCAATGATTGCTCAAGAACTTATTTGGAAAATCTTGTGTCAAAGGATAGAAGAAAAGAACAAAATGGAAGTTGACTTGTAATAACTCATCATTCTAATAGTTAATACTGCTTTATGAATGAAGTAGTTAATACTGTTGGAGCATGAAACTTGTCCTTTTGATGTGTCATAAAAGTTCAAGGTTAGGGGGAGATTGTAACTTAACTAAAATATAGTTTAACCATAAACAAATACCTAACATACAAGAAAAGTAACTTAAGTTGTTAATACGGAATGTATTATAAGTTACTACGGAAGAACACAAGAACAAGTTGGTGCGGCTGTTCAACATATTACTAATGTTACTACGGTAGATGGAGTTACTACGGACAAAGTCAGAATCAGTATAAGGAGAAAGTCAAGATACGGAAGAAGTCAAAGACACGGAAGACACGGAAGACTTACCATATCTTGTAAATATAATCTAAGAGTTATAATTAGATTATATTTCCTTTTGTTTTAATTAAGTAAAGTTTCCTTATTCAATGTTTAGATAAGGATAGATGTAGATTTCTAGTTTATCTAGAACGAGCCTCAAGGTCTATAAATAGATAGATCCTTGAAGAATAGAAAACACGTTGTATTGATATGTTTGATTAATGCAATTGAGGCTTAGAATTCGACAATAATTTGTTTATTCATTATTCATTATTAGTTGTTCGATAACTCGTAATATTGAAGTGTTCATCCGCTGCTGAACTTCTTCAATAGATCTCGATCTTAATCGTTAGCAAACTTATTAGTTTATCCAGACTAATACGATCCTGACAAAGTACATATTACTAAGAACTTGACGACTCCCCGTAGGATAGGCGGGGTAAGGGGCCTCACGGTTGAACAATCGGTTTAGTGTGAACACTTAAGTTATAGATGCCAAGATGTTGATACAAGAATCTAATTAGTTACTTATACGCATAAATTTCCGAACTTTTACCGATTTATTCCGCAATACTTTTAGCGATTGTTTCCGCAACTATGATTTGACTAAATTTGACTCTACTTGGTCTTTACGAACTTTAGGGCACTGATTCGACCATTACTTAGAACTTTATGGTATATAAATTTTTAAGCGACTTTTCTCCGCTAACCTCGTTTTTGGAAACTTTTACTTTTATATACTTAACCAAATTTTTGCCGAGCAACTTAAAATTTAGTGTAAGCATGAGGTGCATGGCATGGACGGGTCAAGGCGGTCGCGTGAGAACCTATTCGGGAAAAGACTTGTTCATTACTTTTGGAAATTTTAAATGGGAACTTTAAACTTATGTATTCGTGTACTGAAAATCTTGGTTGTCTTTGAATTGTAAACACTTTTATTTCTAATCTATGACTTGAAAACTGTTATGTTTATTATTACTTGTGTAATGATCTTCCAGCTCTTCACATCTCGTGTTTCCGCTTAGCGGGGTGTGACACACAGCCATCAAAACGTGCACTGTGAAAACTCAGTAATCCAATTCAATTTGGGGACGAACATTAGATAAAAGTTTCGGCAGTGAATTTGGGGCGAACATATTCATTTTCTTCAAACACGGGTCTTCAAAAAATCAGAAATAGATTGAAGATCTGTTTACTTCAAACATCAAGTTCGTGGAAACTAAAAAAAAAATTCGTGTTTGATTTTATCAAAATTACAATTGGTGCGAACATAAAAAGCAGATTAAGAGAATCCAATTCAAGTTCGTTAATGGTTTGATTGAAGTTCATTAATGGTTTGATTGAAGTTCGTTAATGATGTTCGTAGATTTGATTGAAGTTCGTGGACTGCAGACTACAATCGAAAATTAACTTCTAATTTCATGTCAATGAAAGATTAAAAAGCAGATTCATGAAACTCAAATTTTGTCAAGATCAAAAATTTAAGTTCGCCGATATTTGTTTGTTTATGTTCGCCACTTCCTGTTCGTCGGTTTAAGGTTTGTCAAATCAAGTTTCAAAAATTACATTCGGCAATCTGTCTTGTTCGTGGTCTATTCGTGGATTGTTCGTGGGAGATTCAATTGATGTTCGTGGTTGATTAGTTTCGTTCGTGACAGTTTCGATATCTTGTTCGTGGGAAGATTTGTTGTTCGTCAGTGGCGTAATTGATGTTTGCTGATCCTTGAATTAAACTTGATGTTCGATGCATAAAACGTTGAAATTAAAATCGTGTTTGTTCGTTTAAATCTGGTTCGGTTGTGGGTTAAATTGTTGTTCGCGATTTAGAAGATTGAAAAACTGATTGATGTTGGTTCGTTTAAATCTTACTTGTTGTTCATGATTCAGTTGTTGTAGGTTAATCGTGTGTCAGGATCGTTTAGGTTGTATAAACCCAAAGCACGTCTAAAGAAAGATCTTGATCTATCTAGAAACTTCAGCAGCGGATGAACACCTTGATATTACAAGTTTGCCGAACAAACAAATATTGTATGATAAACAATTAAGAACAATAATGTATGTCAAATTATAAGCCTCAATTGTAGTAAAAATTATGAATCAATACAACGTGTTTCTTATTGTTTACAAGGATCTATATTTATAGACTTTGAGGCTAACCTATCTACAATAGAAAACTACTAAAAAGGAATTACAATTCTATTCTAATTGTAATGCTAAACTTGCGTAGAATTCCATAATGAACTTGACGCAGTAGAAACAGCAATAACATCAGTAATGAGCATAGGCAGTAGTAATAGTCTTTCAGTAGTAATAATGTTCTTCAGTAGTAACAGTCTTCATGCAGTACTAAAACCTTCAGCCCGTAGCAATGAAGCCGTATTTTATCAACAGTAGTAACAAGCAGCATTAATGAGATTAAAAGTATTTTAACTAAGTTTCAATCCCAACAATCTCCCCCTAACTTGAACTTTTATTACTAATCAAAGTACAAGTTTTTATACAAAAGTTAACTACTTTAGATTACAAAATACTATTACTCTTCTCTTTGATTTGCCTCCTTCTCTTCTGCTTCTTTTGCCAACTCTTCATTCAGTTGTCCCATTATTCTCCACACAAGCTCATGGGCCATCCTGGAAGCAATTAGACCATGAAGTCTAACTTTTATCATCTCTTTCAGTGTTCTCAACCCCAGATCATACCTTCTTTCAACTAGATAAAATTGCATAACTCCATGCCTTTTAACTATTGGATAGATTCCACTTCGTTCATATAGGTACCATTTGATAACTGGGTTGTTGACTCCTCCTTTCTTGAATACTAGATTCACCATCTCTGCTTCAAGATTAAACATCCCATTAAGCCAGTCCATTTCCATATCTGATCCTGAGCAAGTACCTCTGAACATAGAATACTTCCTCACTCCAATGTCATATAGGCGCTGAACGTCTTCTCTAGAGAAATCCCTGATCATTCCGTAGAAAGCAGGCATAACACTCTTAGACTTGTCTAATCTAGTGACATTGTAAGCAGTCTTGTTTGGTCCACCAACATACTCCCAGTCTATTGTTTCAGGCAGCTCCACAGCCAGAGGTTCAATTCTTAGTCCTTCTTCATGTACAATAATAGCTGAACAATCATCTTCAGAAATTTCAATGTCTCCTTTCTTCTCTTCAATTGGAACATTGACTGGCTCTGTTTTGATAGATACTGGTACACTTGGACTTCTTTCAGCAGTAGTTGAAGCAGTAGGAATGTCACTTTGTCTTCTTTATTTCATTGGAACTCTGGTAGAATGTGACTTCTTTCTATTCAACTGCTATGGTTGACTTGGCTTGACTTGAGCAAATGGATTATGAATTTCATTCCCTTGGGCATCAAACATTGCTATTCCAGTCTCTTGAGCACTTTTCATAGACCTTTCCAACTCAAATTGTTCTTGATTTTGTTGTTTTGTCAGTTGGATCTTCGTTAGATTGTCTTTCTTCTTTTCCTTTTCTACCAGTGCAAGCAAATTTTCTATCTTCATTGGACCTAGTGATTTTCCATTATAACCTTTTGATTTTAAATAGGCCATGAATTTTTGCTTGTCACCAGGGAGATTTTCTTGTGTGGTCTGTTTCTTAGCAACTTTCCTTTTCTTCTCAACTTCTTCATCTCTTTTGATCTGAGCCTACTCCTTTTCCTGCTCAGCTAGCAAGAGTAAGTGTTTTTCTTTCAACCTCTTTATTTTATCTAACTCTGCTTCTTGAAGCTTGGTATGTATTTCTTTGATTGTCTCAGGGTCAGTACCCATATCCAACTCTTCAGAAGCTAGTTGAAAGGCAGCTAGCTCAGCCAATTTTTCTTCTCTCTCCTTCCTCTTCTTCTCTTTATCTTTCTTACTCTCCTCCCCAACTATCTTCTTTCCCTTTGCCTTTTCAGCTGGTTCAACTTGTGGTCTTGGCCTGGGAATGTAAGTCCTTTGAGGAGGAATTATTGGTCTCATACCTGTAGGTGCAGATGGATCATTGATGAAGTCAACTCCTTCAACCATTTTTGTACTATCAGCTGAAATAGGAATTTAAACTCCCTTTTATTTTGGTCTATAAGCTTGCTCTTTCTTCCTCTGCTCAATAACCTTACTTCTTTCCAACTTTAGAAGCTCTGCAGCAGCTGCTTGATCATCAAGAGTCTGAGATAATGCTGCAGTAGTAACTGTGGTTGCTCCTGTGAAGATTGCAGTTGGAGCTTCTCCTGTAGGAATTGACAAAGATGAAGCTTCAGTAGGAATAACGCTTGCAGTAGAAATAACTATAGAAAGTGTTGAAGTAGTAGAAACAAGATCTTCCGTAGAAATGAACTCTTTAGTAGAAATAATGATTGTGTCAATTGAAGCAGTAGTAATCACTTCTTCATCTTGAATCTTTTCTGCTTCCATTTCCTGCTCCCCCTCAAGTATTTGCTCCTCCTTATCTTTAACCTCAATATCAAAATCCATATTTTCCCATCTACCTCAGTATCAACCTCTTCTTCTTGCTCTGAAGTAGCAGTGATCATTGTATCATCACTCCTTCTTTCCTCCTCCCCATTGACTACAACATCAATCTCCTCTTCTGTTGACAAAATATCTTCTATTTCTTTCTCCCCCTTTTTGTCATCAGGTGGGGTGTCATCTGAAGAAGAAGAAGAGTTGGATGGTCTTGGAGATGTTCCAATACTCCTGCTGGTTGGCTTTGGCTGCATTAAGAATTCAGACAATTGTCTTTTGCTGCTCAACCAGCTGATGAACCAAATTTGTTAAGGTTGCAGGTTCCTCCCCTTGTTTGTCAACCTTAACAAAGAACGCGACACACATTTCCATCAATTCTAAAGAAGTATAGTTAAATCTATCCTCACTCCTTTCCTGTTGGGTACCAACAGGTGGTGGATCATAGGATGCAGAGGGACCCTTATGCCTAGCAGAAGCTTGTCCCTCCCCCAAGGTTTCTTGGCACCTGGGACCACTTTGCAAAGATGCCACAAAAGCAGTATCAATGGGTTGTGTTGCCATGGGTTGGGTCTTAAGGATGTTCAAACTGTCATGTGCCTCACTAGAAGAAGTAAGAGCAACAGTAGTAGGAGCCCTTCCCATATGGTCACCCCCCTCATTAGAGACCACCTCAATGAGCCTGGGAGAAATCTCAGTGTGTTCCCATATACTATCCTCACTTGAAGATTGTTCAAGTAAGGGAGTGGAGATTTTTGGAGTAAGGGTGGTTTTAGGGTTAAGAGACCGAGGAACTCTCTTAGCCTTTCTTGTGAAAGTAGCAATGATTGGAGTGGTGTGAAGAGGTGTAGAACAAGAAGTGGGTGTAGGTGCAGTCACAAAAGTGGTGACTATGGGTTCAGTTAAAACTGGAGGAATGCTCTCAGTAGAAACTGGAGGAGGTACTAGCAGTATGAATAGCTGTAGTACTTGTAGTAGAAACTGCAGAGGTACTAGCAGTAGAAACATGAACACATGTGGATTGGACACATGTGGATTGGGACAGAGGTAGAGTTACATGAACACATGTGAATAGCTGTACTAGCAGTAGAAACATGAACACATGTGAATAGCTGCAGTACTTGTAGTAGAAACTGCAGAGGTACTAGCAGTAGAAACATGAACACATGTGGATTGGGACAGAGGTAGAGTTACTTGTCCCTAATATGTGGTCGTTGTTACCACCACCATTGTTGAGAATAGTGGTGTAACATTGTTTGAAAAACCTTTGTTTTGCCGTCTCATGTTTGCAAACACCTTTTTCCCACGAGAGTGGGCAGGAAAAACATTTTGGGATCTTGAAAGATCCATAATTTCACAGTTTAAGATATGATGTAAGAATCTTGGGTACATTAAAAATTTCTGTTTAGGTTGACTCAAGTTCCACAGCATACCATCAAAGATTAATTTTGAAAAATTGAAGGTCTGGTTTGTAGCAAGACAAACCCTGGCAGTAGCCAAGGAATAACTTGCTTCATTCCAGAATGTTCTCTTCTGTGATATGCATTGTTGTAAAGTATGCATAAAGTATTTCCATTGAGGGGATTGCTTAGCTTTTAGAAAAGTTATGGTATTTAAATCCCCCTCATAACCCATTCGTTGGAAATTTTCAAAAAACAGTTTCAGAAGGTAAGGAACTTATACCTTCTCCATCATTAAGTTGAAGATGAGTTCTGATGGTTGCTTATGAAATTGTGACTTCATTTCCATCCACTGTGGCATTAATAACTGGTACTTCTCCCTCTGAAGATATCACAACAGTTTCCCAGAATGCTCGAATGTGATCTTCATGAATTTCTGGACATACTGTCGGAGCAAACTTGATATGGGACTGCTTCAAGAAGTCAATAATCGAATAGAAATCTATGTTTTCTTTATTCTTTTTAAAACAGGCAACCATATTGTGACTTTCATAGAATTGTAGGTCTGCCATTGTTGATTGATGAAAGAATTTTATGAAACAGTTGAAGAAAACTTGATTTTGAATTGCAACGGTAACTTTTTAGAAACTAGGGTTCTTGAGATGAAAAAATTTAATTAATAGAAAGATTAAACTTAAACCCTATTTATACGATTAAGATTGTAACAACTTGGCGAGTTGGATTAGACGCGCGTTGTGTAAATGCCACGTGTTTAAAAAGACTGAACGCGCGTCGGAGTTCAAATTTTGAGGTCCAATCACAAAACGCCACGTGTTAAAAGTTAGTTGCAACTTGAGGTTTGACTTGTCAACACAGTATTAACAAAGTAATCTTATTAATTAAGAAAACTCTGCAGTACTAACCGTTGCAGTATTAACAAATAATGGTGTAGTAATGAGGTTAATTACAGTAGTAATAACACCGGCGGGCCGTATTAACTGGTCTGGCAGTAGTAATAGACATTAGTTCCAGTATTAACCAGAGGTCCCGTAGTAATGAAATTACCAGCGGTATTAACCATTCAAGAAGTATTAACAAAACTATGGGCAGTAGTAGTTAAACCTTCCCCGATGGATTATCGGTATGTGTGTCATACCGATAATGCACGCTCTTATGAGGTGCACTTACTACGATGGATTATCGGTATGTGTGTCATACCGATACCGCACACTCTTTATGAGGTGCACTTGCTATGTTTCCCACTATATTGAAAGCTTGTGATGTATTTTATACTATACGACGAGATGTTGATTTTCTTCACTTAAAAATGCATTAGTTACACAATATTTCCTTACTGATCTGTACTATGAGATTAATTACTTTTACTACTACTCGATGTACTCGCTCAACTTTATATTGACGTTTTTCAACTTTACTTTCAGGTAATGAACAAGCATAGGACTTGGATTTAGGAGTCGAACTCTAGATAACCTCAGGATATCTTTGCATTGTGGATATTAAATACTTATACTTTTGGTTTTCTTATCGGGCTTGCATGTCCAAGTATTCTTTCATTCGTCGATTATTTACATTTTAATATTCTTCTTGTAGTGTGTGACGATTTTCGTGTACTAAGGTTTACACCTTGAGTATGGCGACGTCATAACAATACATTATTTATTTTTTCATATAGATTATATTCTTTATATTACTGTTGTGTTATGACGATCGCCAATCGTGTTGCACCCTGCGTTTCCGCCAATGGCGGGGTTTGACAGATTGGTATCAGAGCACATGGATATAGAGAACTAGGTGGTTTGGCCTAGACTATAACTAGGTGTCCTTCATATAGATTCTTTCTAGGATCTTTTACTATTTCATATCGTCTCACTACTCGTACCTATCGACTGATCGCCTAAGGAAGACGGTGAAACGCAACGACTTACGACGCTGAAGGAGTTTTTAATTTTTTCACATCTCACTTCCTAAAATCTCATATCTTATTTGTAATCGAATTCGACTTAAACTTTTATACTTCTACTTAAATAAAACGTAAGCGTTACCAATGTGATAATGAATACGGGAAGCAAATTTGTATATTCTATCCTTGGATACCTCATCTAGTTGCCGTACTGGAATCACGTTCTTATTCATTTATGACCCCACCTCTCAGTTGAATTTCCTATTCGTTTCGATTTCTCGATCTTCTTACTTTCGGATTTCTACTCTACCGTACGTGACGCTCTCGTGGAAGAAATTTCGTGCAGATTCGAAGATGTGAAGTTGAAGACTCGCTTACCCTATTTTGAAGACGGTGTTATATTTTCGCTTATCTCGATCTATACATCCTTGAACCCTTTTCTTTATTATTATCACAAAATCGATATACATTTCTACTCGACAAATTGTTTAAACCAGATACTAACGGATTATGTCTATCCTTTCGGTTGTTTCATTGTTTCGAAATTCGAGGAGAAATATTAATTCTCACCATATTCTTTCATAAGGATTCTCGTATTGACACTCGAAGATAAACATTCTAATCGGTAACAAATTTATGTCTCAGCAGCAAAACGTCTATTTCTTTCCTATCTCTGTTCGTTTTCAAATTTTTGTCCCTTCTACAAAATTTTTCAAATGTCGAAATCTAATTACTATACGGAAATCAGACCCCAAAACATTTTCACGATTTATATTAATCTGCGCAAAAGAAATCTTTCCCTAAACGTTCTTTCTCGAGCACCACTTCAAACTCTATTATTTAATCTCGAGTTGGTCAGAACTAACTCACCTGAACTCGTGTTCTCTCAAGCTATGGATGGAATTGATTACGAAACTGTACGATGTGCTCTGTAAACTGGATTCTTCTGTCCCTTTATCATAATCGTTGTATTCTTGAAACTCACTCAAACCAAAACTAGTTCCTAATGATGCGAACGTATCGTTTTCGCCCTGAAAATTTACTCGTGATGTATTTGTCTCCCCGAGGAGATAAACTATTCGATTCTAGATTTTTTACCAATCATTTCATAACCAATGATCTCGAACCCATGTGAGGTTTCCACATACTGCTACCGCTGATACTGGTCGAGTACCTTCATAGAAAATCAGTGTTATCTAAGCCACCTGGATTATAAACTAGTTGATTTCCTTATCATTCAATCTATACAAACCGAAGAAACTCTTTTCTCTATTTTCTCAATCAAATTAGATGTTCTCTAAGACGATGCCTTGTCAACTCTAACGTATTCTCTATTACTTCGAGCAATTTCCATCTACTTCACTTTCGGTTGCAGAAGAAGATTTCTACTTTGATTTATACCTATCTGGTTTCAATCTGCTTGTGACTTTCGACACGCTCTTTCGGTAAGACATATATTCTAGCACGAGGAGGATTTGACTTTCCAAACTTCATTATATCCGATTTCGTATGCTTTAAGCATATCCCTCCTTGGTTGTATCAGCAATTTTCCATGAGCGTTCTACAACAGATAGCTTTCCGAGTTAAACTTTATTCTTGAATCCTTTATCGTCGCAGTTCTTATCGAAACCTCTAAGTTACTTTAGATGCAACTTGAGACAAAGACGGTAACATCTGATGACTATTTTTCCTTATCGCGTATGATTCTTGAAACCTTTTGGAAATTTATTCTTTTACGTACCCACAAGGAGAGTAACCATTATGAGTTGAAACTCAATAACTCGTACCTCATTGATTCCCATACGACTTTCATTCTGTACTGGGAACTTCAACCGTTTTTGCTCTGTGCGTTAGACTTGTGACTTTTTGAAATTTATTGCAAGCGTTGTGCATTAAGACTACTAATCCATTTCATTATCCTGAGTTCGCTATTTTGACAGCTTTTCATGTCCACCTCGATGTAACTTGGAGATTTATGGATATAATTAATACTTGTAGCGATATTCATTTCTGACCCTAGTCGCTTGAGTCCTTTAGATCCATGATACGGTGTAGACGCATCCAACATGTAAATTTTCCCGCTATTGCATTCAAATATGTTACTGAAATCTTACGATGACACCAAACGCTGATGTAGACTTATGGGATTGATTCGATTTTCGCGCTACACAACAATCATCATAGTGTAACTCTTTTGATACACAGTTCTCTACGAACCTACACTTATTACTTTTTGTTTGTGATACGGACTTGAGATATTCTTTGACGCAGGATTTATTCCTCAGCTACTACTATTCAATCTAGCTATTTATTCAACTCCCTGATGATTCAAGATTCGTTCTAATGACTTCACTTTCCTTAATCTCCACCTTGTTGACCTTTTTTGTAATTCGGTATTTCATATTCGGTGATAATCACTCGCAGGTAATGATAGGAATCCTCTTGTGTCTGATCAACATAAGAGGAAACTCGTTATTATACGCGATCTAGTAAAACCTTTCAACCTCGGTATTTAATTGCAAGCTTTCGCGTAACATTTCTCTTCCAACTCCCTTCCGTATGAGTTATGAAGTTATTTCACTTTTATATCGATTATGTGTGATTATTTTGTGACCGACTATTTTGCTCGTTAAACGTGACCTAGGACTTCTATTGTTGAATGTGTTTCAACAATTAAGTGTTACATATCAAATTCTTTAAACAATATTTAATTATGAGTTTTAAGTTATGTCTGGCCAACATAATGGAGAACTTATCGTTTACCATGTATCTCCAAGATGTCATACTCTCTTTTGAACTGAACCTTGTGCATTGTTATACGATTGACCATAAGCGCTTACGCAAACTACCCATCAACTGTTATGGTAATGTGAACGTACATGTGGAATGTGTTTATAATTAGATGTAATTATAAATATATTCTAACGAGTATATGTTCCAGTATCAGACGAAAATTCAAACTATTCTAATCAGTGTTAGTTTCATGACACACTTCATGAGCGAATCTTGAGGATTTGCTGTACGAAAAGCCCCCTTATATACTCATTTTGATGATGCCTCTGTCAACGGTTATATCATTTGAATTTTGGGACGAAATTCTTTTAAGTGGGGAATATTGTGACAACCGTCACTTTTCCGAATCAGATTAGTCTAGTATGCCGTATGCTCTTACCGGGTTTACAAAATTGTTTATAAAAAGAGCTTTACATTTACTTTTATGTATAATGGTTACTTGTGACATGTGTGTATACGTGTATACCCTATATGTGATGCTATAGTTTTCGTTTGGTGCACAATAATTAGTTTCCCACTAATCGAACTCCTAGATAACTTATCGAGAAGTCAGTATTTGGTTCATTAGTATACTTTATTTATGGACTTTTTGATACATATATATATATATATATATATATATATATATATATATATATATATATATATATATATATACACATATATATATATATATATATATATATATATATATATATATATATATATATATATATATATATATATATATATATATATATATACATATATATATATATATATATATATATATATACATATATATATATATACATATATATATATATATATATATATATATATATATATATATATATATATATATATATATATACATGTGGGATATAGAGCTTTCAATTTGCCTAAGAACTTTAGTTCGTATTGTTAAAGTAGTTGCTATATACACCTCTCTTTTGAGTTTCGTTTTCGGTTCGTTTTGTTTCGAGAGTTTATTTAATTTACTCATGGGCCTTTTATTCAAGAATGGGTATAGATTAATTGGGCTAAATCATTTGCCTAATGGACTTAGTCTTGGAGGCCTTAATCCATACTAATCCTAAATTAAATAAAACACTTAACCTAAACCAAAACACACACTTAAACCTAAACCAAAACACACACTAAAACCCTAATGTTTCTATGAGCCGCCACCCTCCCTCCCTTTTGAAAACTGCCGACGACTTGCAGCCCCTCCCATCATCGTGATTTTGCAGCCCCCTCCTCGTAGTTCGTCTCCTTCATTTACATATTGATCAAGAAATTGTATTGTGTTGTTGGAAGCTATTCTAAACCAAAATCCTAACCCTAAAAACTGTCAAACCATTGGGTCTCCTTGCTTGCTGCTGTGGATGTTTCCAGCCCCTCACCACCGAGTTTTGAGCTCCTTTCATCTCCATCTTCATTGTGATAATCATCTATGGTGTCAAGGTAATCGTATTCTAGTATATGTTTTTTTTTTTACCGAAAACCCTACTTTGGGGTATATAAAATCGTTTTGTTGATATTGCTTTCTTGTGATCGATTCCAACAGTTCAAACCATCATCATTCTCCTTGTATCATCACCAATTCGTGATTACATCAAGGTAATTTCGTTTTATATCTTTTCCCTTAAAATCTATTCGTGAATTAAATCTAAATTTTGGTTTCTTTCGAGTTTTATGTTTGTTATTACAGTCGGCATTCCAATCATCAAGGACTGAGTTTCTTCACGTTAACAACCTGAATAGGTCCTCACCTTATTCAGGTCGTATTACCCTTTTTCCGCTAATATATTCTTCATATTCGAAATAGTTTACTTACATATATGTATCGAAATTCTCATCGTAAAAATCTATTTATCGTTGTTTGTAAGTGAAGCTTTGGCGGGCTGTTTTTGTGGATTAATTCCTCCCTTAAAGACCGTTTTGGGACAGCGAGATAAAGTATCCGAGATCATCTTTAAAAGGTTCGTAATCGTGTCCTTATTCGTTTACAATTTCACTTTCAATTTGCTTGTGAATTCGAGTAGTTTATCGTTTGCCATTCCAAATCAATTTGTCAAAACCGTGTTAGTACTTAAATCATTATTACAATCCTAATTTGTGTATGTCATTATTGTTATCTCATCCCAGTAAATTGCCTCTTGAGTTGGTGTTTGTTTCGTATTAGCCACAAGGATCGTATACGTAAGTAAACGCTCCTAACCGAACTCAATTCCATTTTCTTTATTAATCTCCATTATTAAACTTGTCTTGGTCATAATCTTATTTGTGGTTTTTTTATTGATTCATATGTGACCTAGGAACAGCCCTCGAGTCCTTATTCAATCGGTTTTCGAGTTGTAACGGTAATCGACTTCCGATAGCATAACCGTTACAACTAACAGTAATCACCCTTTACTTTTCTATGCGTATTCATTCTTGTGGTGAAGTGTTGATGTTTTATTCTTATTTTGGACATTCTAAATTGCGTGGTTGATTACATTTCTAGTATTTAACTGTGTGGTTGATTTCATTATTCGTGCCTTTCCGTTTATCGTTGATGATTACAATTCGTGAATTGTGGACAAACTTGTATTTGAACATTTTTGGGTCCCATTTTTGTATCTGTATTCATGTATGTTTTTCTCTATTTTGAACTGAGAATTAGGTTCTGTGACCTGAATATAAGTTGTAGGCCTCGGATTCTAGTTTTCAAAAACATAAGATTCGTTTTCTAACTCTTTATAAACTTTCCTAAAAACGTAAAATACCAATAAGGGGTCTAAACTGATTATTTTGAGTAAAGTGTCTAGGTTCATTAATCTAATTCGTGTAACCACTTAGACAACTATACTGATGATTAATTGGATTTTCACTAAGTTAATAACAAGTCAAAAGGATACTAAAAAGGTTCGTCTTGTCTACACCTAAAATATACGACACCTTAATGTAATAAACACAACATACATAAGTATAACATTTTCAGACAGTTTAGGTAACCAGTTTTGCTTTAGTCATATCTTATTCGTATCAAACTCTTTTTGTTGGGATTAGAACTTAGTTAAATTAGTTTTAGTTTCATTAATTCTGCTCTTGTTACTACTTCTAGTATTGAATGTTTCATTAATGCGGACTGAAGATGATTAATGTTGAAGACATACAGTTACTACGGAAGACAAGTTACTACTACAGTTACTACTCAACACATATCATTACTACTGCTGCTTCAACTCATTACTACGGATCTATTTCCACTGCAACACACTTTCCATGCAAGTTTAGAATAGAATTAAAATTGTAGATAGATTGTATTTCCTTATTGATAGATGTTTCCTATTTTCTAGATAGGTTAGCCTCAAGGTCTATATATAGATCCTTGTAGATTAATAGAAAAACACGTTGTATTGATACATTAATTCAATTCAACTGAGGCTTATAATTCGGAAAAACTTATTGCTCATCATTTTTTATTAGTTTACAATATTGTTTGATTCGATTAACTTGTTAATATCAAAGTGTTCAATCTGCTGCTGAACTTCTTTGATAGATCAAGATCTTACGAAGACAAGCTTTAGGTTTATTAAACTTATTTGATCCTGACAAGTGGTATCAGAGCACAAGAGGTGCTTAAGATCCATTGATCAACAAGTTATAAGAAGTCTCATCCAGAAGATATCAATCTACAACATGACAGACGTTCTAGTCAACAAGGTTCCACTTCTCAACAGTAATGATTTCGATCTATGGAAGCTACGCATCAAGCAACATATACTGTTATCCGATTATACAATATGGGATGTCATCGTCAATGGAAACAAAGAGATTCAAAATCTTGCAGCTGATGGTCAGCCTGGTGCAGTTATTCATCCTATAACTGATAATGAAAGAAGAGAAAAGTAAACAGAGATCAAAGCTTTAAGTATACTTCTTATTGCAATTCCAAACGAGTACAAATCACAATTTGAAGGGTACACTGATGCTAAAGCTCTATGGGAAGCCTTGGAGAAAAGTTTCAGTGGAACGAAAAACACTAAGAAGAACAAGAAGGCTCTCCTCAAGCAAGAGTACGAGAATTTCAAAGCTTTAAAGGAAGAACGAATGACACAGACATTCGATAGATACAAGAAGCTCACAGGAGAATTTGGAAGTGCTGGAGTAAGGATTGATAAGGATGGCATCAATCGCAAATTCATTATATCACTAGGTGAAGAATTGGTTATTTACACAGTCTCCTACAGACAAGGAGATGTATTGGAGGAGATGGAGCTGGATGATCTTTACAACAACCTTAGAGAGTTTGAAGCAGAGGTGGAAGCAAAGAAGCCTAGTAGCAGCAACAGCAGTACTAATAACTTTAATACTGCCTTGATCACCTCATCTACTGGAACAACTCAACAGGATAATGGAGAAGAATTGTCATTTGAAGCATTCGTCTCACAAAGCTCATGTCTCACCAATGAAGATTTGAAGCAGATCCATCAAGACGACTGGGATGAGATTGATGTAAAGTGGCAGATGGCCATGCTGTCTTTAAGAGCAAGGAGATTTGTCCAACGCACTGGGAGAAGATTCAATCCTCGAACCAATGATAGAGTTACCTTTGACAAGATCAAGGTAAAGTGTTATGACTGCGGAGAGCCAGGACACTTTTCCAGGGAGTGCAAGAACAAATCAAAGGGTAACAACTCAAGGAACATTCAAGAGACTACATCCACAACATTAATTACACAGGATGTATTTGGGTATGATTGGATTGAACCTGCAGAAGAAACCAGTCAAAACAGAGCCTTAATGGCGGTGATTATTGATGATATATCTGTTTCTACTGTGATGGTTTCTACTGCTCCCCATGCATCCATTACTACTAAAGATGGTGTTTCTACAAAACAAATCACAAAGTCCAGTGTCATTAGAGTCTAACAAAACAAAGAAGTGTGCATGTAATTGTTGTAAGAAAAACGATGGTGAAAGGGAAAAGATTAAGACTTGGGTTCAGATAGGAACAAGAGGAAATCAACGAAACAAAAATCACTTGAAAACTCAAAAGGGTCAAATTCCTAAGAAACAAGTCAAATCATGTTTTATCTGTGGAAAATCTAATCATTATGCTAAAATCTTCTAGTATAACCCTGAAAACCAAAAGAAATTGGCTCAAAAACAACACAGGGGGTTGGGGTATACTGGAAAGGTTGACCATCATGATAAGAAAACAAAACCAATACTTGAAAGTAAATCTGTTTTGAACAGTAGTAATAGAGTTACTACTGCAAAAAAGAACTCTGTTAATACTGTCTCAAGCAGCAGAAGTGTTAACAAAAAGAATTTCAACAACAGTAGAAACAAGATTAATACTGCTAAACAAACCTTTGTTAATACTGAACGTGTTAATACTGTCAAGAATAATGGTGTTAATACTGCCTGTGTTAATGCTGCTAAACGAAATGGTGTTAATACTGCACGTGTTAATACTGCAAAAAGTAACTCTGTTACTGATGCAAGTGTTAATACTGCACAACAAAAGATTGTTAAAACAGTACCTGTTCCTACTGTTAAAACAAAACCTGTTAATACTGCTAAAGCTCCAAAAGTTAAAATCATTAAACAAGTATGGCAACCAAAGGTCAAAGTAACTCAACCACCAAGTCCACCTGATTTCTCAAACTTGGTCCAGAGGAAGGTGAGTTACTTTGATGAGATGGGAAAACCCAAGTCAACTTTGGCTTGGGTCCCCACCAGAAACTAACTTTCTTGTTTATGTGCAGGTTCAGCCAACAAAAGATATTGAGAGCAGTTGGCATGTAGATAGTGGCTATTCCAGGCACATGACAGGCAACATTTCTTGCCTTCAGAACTTCGAAAAGTTCAATGGAGGTTATGTTGCCTTTGGAGTAAATCCAAAAGGAGGAAAGATTACTGGGAAAGGGACTATAAGCAATGGAAGAATCAACTTCAAGGATGTCTTCTATGTGCAACAACTACAGTACAATTTACTGAGTGTATCTCAAGTTTGTGATGAGAAGAACACTGCCATTTTCACTGCATCTGAATGCATAATTATGAAGCCTGGATATGTTATTGATGAGAGCATGATCCTACTCAGGACACCAAGAAAAGACAATGTCTATTGCTTTGACATGTCCAAGGTTCAACCAACTGCAGATGAAGCATGCTTTGTATCCAAAGCAACAATGCATGAATCCACTCTTTGGCACAGACGGATGCGCCATATGAACCTCAAGAACATAAAAGAGTTGGTGAAATCCAATCTAGTAAGAGGACTGCCTAACAAGCAATTTTCACTAGATGATAATTGTGTAGCTTGTTTGAAGGGAAAGCAACACAAGACTTCTCACAAGTACAAGGAAATCAACTCCATTGATAATCCTCTCCATCTGCTCCATATGGACTTATTTGGACCAACCAATGTGAAGAGTATTGCTAAGAAATCATATTACCTTGTAATTACTGATGACTACTCCAGCTACACATGGGTATATTTCCTTGCAACTAAAGATGAGACCATCCAGCTCCTCATCTCATTCATCACAAGAGTAGAACATCAAATAAATTTAAAGGTGAAGAAGATTGGGTGTGACAATGGACCAAATTTCAAAAACCAAGTGATGAATGAATTCTGTGAGAAGAAGGGCATAGAGAGACAGTTCAGTGCTGCAAGAACTCCACAACAGAATGGAGTAGTTGAAAGAAGAAATCGGACTCTAATTGAAGCTGGTAGAAGTATGTTGGCTGACTCCAACTTACCTGTATTCTTCTGGGCAGAAGCAGTTAATACTGCTTGCTATGTGCAGAATAGAGTCCTATTAGTCAAGTCTCAAAACAAGACTCCATATGAGCTCTTACACAAGAGACAACCATTGATAAGCTTCTTAAGAGCTTTTGGTTGTACTTGTACCATTCTTAACTCCAAGGACCAACTTGGCAAATTTGAGAGCAAGGCGGATGTAGGATACTTTGTGGGATACTCTTCACAAAGAAAAGCATATCGGGTCTACAATCACAAGTCAAGCATTATTGAAGAGAGCTCAAATGTTACATTCAATAAAAACACCCCCAACACTAAGGGTCAAGGGACAAATTGGATGTTTGATTTGGATGCATTAACAAAATCCTTCAACATTGAATTTCAATCATCCGCATCAGTTCCTACTGCTCAAGTTCCTACTGCTTCAGCAAATCCTGTTACTACTGACTCAGTTAATACTGAATCAGTTTCTACTGCAATCCCTCCAGTTGTTGGTATTGACAGATTAGATGTCATGGAGTACATCTATCTCCCCATTACAACTGATGACCCTCTCAGTCTTTACGATACAATTGACAAAGTAGTAGAAGAGGAGGCACAACAACAGGAAACACCTGAAGACCAACCTCTACAAGATGAAGAAGTTCCAGTTACAACAACTGACAAAGAAGAGGCACAAAGCCTTAATGAAATTCCATCATTGATAGACGAGAATGAAGATGGAGTTGAAGTACCAGCTACTGAAGAAGTTGAAGATAGTGATATTGAAATGTCCACTCCAAAGAGAACTACTTCAAACTCTCGTCCTTTCCATGGCTATGGAATGCCAGATCTCAATGATACCAATTTGGGTGTAGACTTAAGAATTTAGAAGATTCCTTCTTCCCGTATTTCAAAGAACCACCCTCCATCTCAAATAATTGGTAACTTTGACATTTCTATGGAGACAATAAGTCACACGAAGCCTCCAAAGGATCCACTGAAGGACATAAACACTTGTTTATTTGCATGCTTTCTTTCACAAATGGAACCCAAGAAGATTCAAGAAGCTCTTCTAGACCCACACTGGATAGAAGCATGTCAAGCAGAACTACTTCAGTTCAAAATTCAAGGTGTTTGGGATTTGGTTCCATTGCCTAGAGGGAAGAAGGTAATAGGCACAAGATGGATTTTCAGAAACAAGAAGGATGAAAGAGGGATATTCATCAAAAACAAAGCTAGAATGGTAGCTCAAGGCTACACTCAAGAAGAGGGGATTGATTACGAAGAGGTCTTTGCACCAGTAGCCATAATAGAAGCCATAAGACTTTTTCTTGCCTTTGCATCTTTCATGGGCTTCAAAGTCTTTCAAATGGATGTGAAGAGTCTTTCCTCTATGGAGTAATAGAAGAGGAAGTATATGTCAGACAGCCACCAGGCTTTGAGGACCCTCAAAATCCTCACTTGGTGTACAAATTGGACAAAGCGCTCTATGGGCTTCATCAAGCACCAAGAGCATGGTATGATACCTTGTCTGATTATCTTCTCAAGAATAACTTTCAAAGAGGAACCATTGACAAGACCCTATTCTTCAAAAAGACTCATTTTGATATCCTTCCTGTAAAAATATATGTGGATGACATCATCTTTGGCTCCACCAAAGATGCTTTGTGTAAAGAATTTGAACAGCTGATGCATACCAAGTTTCAAATGAGTTCAATGGGAGAAATAACATTCTTTCTAGCCCTCCAAGTCAAGCAGAAGCCTGATGGACTCTTCATCAGCCAATCAAAATATGTCAAAAATATTCTCACCAAGTTTGGATTTCTAGAAGCAAAGGTGGCCAGCACACACGTAGATACTCACAAACAACTGACTGCAGATCTTGAGGGGGAGGATGTAGACATTCACAACTATAGGTCAATGATAGGTTCACTTATGTACCTCATAGCTTCAAGACCTGACATCATGTTTGGAGTTTGTGTGCGTGCAAGATATCAAACAAGACCCAAGATGTCTCATCTCATTGCAGTCAAAAGAATATTTCGTTACTTGAAGGGCAAACCTACCTTAGGCCTATGGTATCCTAAAGATTCACCCTTTGATTTAATTTCTTATACTGGCAGTGATTATGGTGGTGAAAATTTAGACAGGAAATCAACAACAGGAGGATGTCAATTCCTAGGCTCAAGGCTGGTGTCTTGGGAGTGCAAAAAGCAAACAGCGGTTTCTACTTCTTCAACAGAAGCTGAATACATTTCTGCAGCAAGTTGCTGTGCTCAAGTGTTGTGGATTTAAAATCAAATGATGGATTATGGATATGCATTCATGAACACTCCCATCTTCATAGACAACATGAGTACCATAAGCATAATCAACAACCCGGTGAAGCACTCCAAGACAAAGCACATAGAGATATGCTATCACTTCATAAGTGACTGTAACGAAAAGAAGTTGATACATGTTGAAAAAGTTCATACTCATAATCAGCTTGCTGATCTTCTCACAAAAGCCTTTGATGTGGGAAGATTTACATTCTTGATTACCAGTATTGGCATTATCAACATGGATTAACTTACCTTAATTTATCTCTTAAAATATCTCATGTTAAGTTGCTTCGAGAAACGCAGTAGTAACCTTAACATAAATCAAGTGCCTTACTTTTTAGTATTGCTCTATGTTACTACTGCAAAATTAACAGTAGAAATAGATTTTGGCTTAAGTTTTATTAGTACGACAAATTTTTCATTACTACGGGAAGGTTTAACTACTACTGCCCTTAGTTTTGTTAATACTGCTGGAATGGTTAATAATGCTAGTAACTCATTACTACGGACCTCCGGTTAATACTGGAGAGTAATATCTATTTCTACTGCCAGACCAGTTAATACGGCCGTCATTACTACTGTCATTAACCTAATTACTACGGTCATTATCTGTTAATACTACAACGATTAGTACTGCAGAGTTTTCTTAATTAATAAGATTACTCTGTTAATACTGCGTTGACAAGTCAAACCTCAACTTGCAACTAACTTTTAACCGTGGCGGTTTGTGATTGGACCTCAATTTTAAATCTTCGGCGCGGGTTCAATAATTTTTTACACTTGGCAACACACGATTGAACCGTCCTTTTTAATCATAACTAGCGTCTAATCTAACTCGCCAAGTTGTTATAATCCTTACCGTATAAATAGGGTTCTTTTTAATCTTTCAATTACTTATTATTAATCTCAAGAACCCTAATTGATAAAAAGTTAACGTTGCAAGTACAAAATCTAAGTTTTCTTTCACTGTTTGATTAAATTCTTCCAAATTACTAACAATGGCTGATCTTCAGTTTTACGAAAGCCATAATATGGTAGCATGTTTCATAAAGAACAAAGAAAACGAGGATTTGTATCCCAAAATTTATTTCTTGAACCAATCACACATCAAATTCGCACTAACAGTTAGCCTTGAGTTACATGAAGATCATATAAGAGGTTTTTGGGATACTGCTATGGTAGCTTCTGTGGGGGAAGTACCAGTGATCAAGGCCAAAATTGATGGTAAAGAAATCGTAGTTTCAAAGGCTACTATCCGCACTCATCTTCACTTTCAAGATGAAGCAGGTATAAGTGACTTACTAAACACTTCTACGTTTTTAAAAGCAAAATTGTCCCCCGAGTGGAAATACTTGTTGCATACTTTGTAACAATGTCTTTCCCAAAAACGAACAGGGTGGAATGAGGGTAGTCTTTCTTTGACAACTGCCATGGTTTGTTTGGCCACAAACCTAACATATAATTTTTCAGCCCTTATTTTTGATGGGTTGCTGTGGAACTTGGAAAATCCTAAACATAAATTTTTAATGTATCCAAGGTTTCTACAACACATCATAAATTGTGAAATCAGAGATCTAACTAGATCTCAAAATGTTTTTCCTGCTTATGCTCATCCTAAAAAGGTTTTTGCAAATATGAGACGGGTAAATAAAGGTTGTTCTGCTAATGTTACACCATTTTTCTCTACAATGATGGTGGGAACAAGTTCTACTACAAATGAGAGACAAGTGACTTCACCTCTGTCTCAACCCCCATCTG
Source organism: Senecio squalidus (assembly GCA_910822075.1). Lineage (NCBI taxonomy): Eukaryota > Viridiplantae > Streptophyta > Magnoliopsida > Asterales > Asteraceae > Senecio > Senecio squalidus. The sequence continues at coordinate 17,787,983 of CAJVGC010000432.1, read as the reverse complement.
ATATTCCTACTAGTTCTAGTACCTCTACAGTTTCTACTGCAAGTACTGCAGCCATTATCCCAGAGGTAACAACTACAATTTCTACTGCAAGTGTTCCTCCAGTTGAGTTCTTCTCCAATTTTAACTGCACCAGTCACCACTATTGTGACTCCACCATTGGTTTCTACACGTCACTCACCACCACCCATTGTTGCAACTTTTACTAGAAATACTAAGATGGTTCCTCAGCCTCTTCAGACTAAAACTTCCCCACTTTCCAAATTCAGGCAAAGGGAAACCATTGAGCAGTCCCCCATGCTCCCTGAGGTGGTCATTAAGGAGGGGAAGACCATTTGAAAAGGGCTCACACTACTGGTATCCATACTTCTCACAGTGAGGCCCAGGACAGTGTGAACATAACTAAGACCCAAATCATGGCAACACAACCCATAGATGTTTCTTTTGTAGCTTCTTTGGAAAGTGGTCCCGGGTGCCAAGAAACCATGGGGGAGGGACATGCTTCTGCAGGGCAGAAGTGTCCCTCTACATCCTATGATACACCACCTATTGGTACTCAACAGGCAGGGAGTGAGGATAGAAATACTGTGTTAAATCTTGAATTGATGGAACTGTACCAAATTGACATAGTCAAAGTGGATAAACAAGGGGAGGAACTTGCCACTTTAACACAATTAGTGCAACAACTGATGTCACAACAAGCAATACTTACAGCTCAACTGTTGCACAAGACTCCATCCACAAGAAGCATTGGCACATCACCAAAATCCTCCAGCTCTTCTTCTTAAGATGACTCTCCTCCCGCTGACAAAAAGAGGGAGAAATAAATTGAAGATATTTTATCAACAGAAGAGGATGCTGATCCTAAGGGGGAGGAAATTGAAAGGAAAAGTGATGACACTGCTATAACTGCTACATCATCACATGAAGAGGTGGAAGGTGAAAAGTTGGTGATTGATGAAGAAGATGATAAGGAGGAGCAGCATAGATTTGAGGGGGAGCAGGAGATGGAAATTGAAAAGAATCAAGAAGAAGTAATTACTACTGGAAAGATTAATGAAGTTATAATTTCTACTACAGAGTTTGTTACTATTGCCCCTCTGATTTCTACTGAAGATATTATTGCTACTGCTCCTATTACAACAATTGTTTCTACTGAAGGGGTTATTACTACTGAAGATCCAGTTAATACTGCCAGTTCCATTCTTGCTGATCTTGTAGTTGTTTCAACTGTTACTTCTACAGCACCAGTTACTATTGATGAAGAAGAAATTGCTGCAGAACTTCTAAGGGTGGAGAGGAGCAAGATTCTTGAACAAAGAAAGATTGAACAAGCTTCAATGCCTGAACAGAAGGAAGTTGTTATACCTGTAGCACCTGACAGCACAAAATTGGTAGAAGGATTTGATTTTGTTCAAGACCCTTCAAGACCAACGGGTATGAGGCCAATTATCCCTCCTCACAGATATTACATTCCCAAACCCATTGCATAAGTTGAGCCAGCTGAGAAGGCTAAAGGGAAGAAGATAGGTGTTGATACTAGCAAGGAGGATAAGGAGAAAAAGAGGAAAGAAAGGTTGAAAAAGATGGATGAGCTAACTGCACTTCAATTAGCTGCTGAAGAACTGGATGTAGGATCTGATCCTGATACAATCAAAGACATCCACACCAAACTTCAAATAGCTGAGATGAAGAAGATTCAGAAGTTAAATGAAGAAACTGCTTTCTTGCAAGTTGAGCAAGAAAAAGAGTTAGCTGAGTTGAAAAGAGAAGAAGAAAGGGAAAAGAAAAGAAAAGCAGGAAAGAAACAGAACACACAAGACAAGTTAGCTGAAGACAAGAAAAAGTTCATGGAAAACTTAAAATCCAAAGGCTACCATGGAAAATCATTGGGGCCAATGAAGATTGGGAACTTACTTGCTTTGGTTGAGAAGGAAAAGAAAAAGGACTATCAAAAGAAACTCAGACTCACAAAAAAAGAAAATCAACAACAATATGAGTTAGAGAGGTCTATGAAGAGAGCACAAGAAACAGGCAGACTCATGTTTGATGCTCAAGGGAAGGAGATTCATAATCCCTTTGCTCCTTGTGATAACCGTCACTTTTCCGACTCAGGTTAGCCTAGTATGCCGTATGCCCTTACCGTGTTTAAAAAAAAATTATAAAAAGATCTTTACATTTTCTTTTATCTATGATGATTACTTTTGACATGTGTGTATATCATATATGTGTTGATACCGTGTTAGTTTAGGTGAACAAAAGTTAGTGCCTACTAGACGAGCTCATCTAACGTGTATTCCGTATTCGATTTATTAGTATACTTATTTGTATAGGAACTTGTTATCATTTTTTTAAAAAATAATTTCACCTTTGTTAAACTACAAGATTATCCATCTATATATATCGATTTTCTATTTAGTTTTAATGGTTCATTTCAAAAACCGTTCTATTTCATATATGTAAAACTACATACATGTGTGTGTGTGTATACTAGGTTGTAATCAGCCATAAGGCCTTGTCTCTAACCATGTTGACCGATACCTAGTCAACAAATAATTACATTGTTTTTTATTAACCCTACATCTAATCTACAATCCTTATTTTCCACTCCAACAACCGTCACCCACTATCCCTAGACAATTGAGCAGCCATCTCATTTTCCTCTCCAATATGCCGACCCCACTCCCTCTCCTACTTGCAGCCATCATGTGTTCCACCAATTGAAGCAATCTTTTATTCTTTGAATTATCTCTTTCATCTAAGGTAACCGGTTTTTCTTGTTTAAACTCTTGAACGAAAATTCTAATTCCATTTGAAGTAGCGGCTGTGTTCCTTTTTCTACAGCCACACACTGATTTTGTGGGAGTCTTGGTAACACCTTCATAGCCTCCTATTCGAATCTATCATAGAAACAAGACATTAATCTAGGTATGTTATTCATGGTGTTCATTTCCCTTCTTGGCCGATCCTTTCTTCCTTATATAACAATGATTAATTAAGTGTTTTGTTTGTGAATCTGTTCATGGCGAGGCTTGAATTGTTCCCAGAAAGTTGTAGTAGTGTTAACCTGTGATTGGACATCTTCTAGTCGAAGCTAGGATTCGCGTATCGAAAGCTTAGCAAACCGTTGCATTCAAGGGTATGAAACCCTAATTTCATGTTCATTCTTATTCGTTATCGTATAAGCGTTTTTGGGAGTTGTTTGATTTGGTATTAAACTGATTATATCTCATACTAAACTGATTTAAACATCATAACGTCTTAAAAAAACCCAAATACATAGTCTATGTGCATGCTATATTGAAATCTTGCTGATCTGAAATTTTACCTATCTTGTTCAGTTCAAATCTCCTGTTTTAAATCAAATTTGAATCTGTGCTCGAAAGAAAAATTATAGGTCATGGGATCTAGTTATTAAAAACGTAAGACTCGTATCCTAATTCATTGCCAAACTCCCTAAAACTGGTTTTTAGTAAACATGGGTCAATCTGCGTGTTGAGCTGAGTTTTTATATCCGATTATGGGCTAACTTGTTGTGTGGTCTAAAAGCGTATAAATGGAGATTTTAAAACATGGTGTCCTTGTTTATATGTCAAATTAATGATCTGGAGGTGTTGGTAATTTTACATGGTCGTTTGATATTTAAAAACGTTTTTACAAACACGGGTACATTAAGTACTGAACGGGTCAGCAAGGTTTTGTCCAACTTGTTTTGATCATATCTTGGTCATAATAGATGGTTCTTAGATGAATCTTAATTCCTAGTTGTAGTTCCCGGAATGTACTTTTTGAAAATATAAACCTCGTCCTCTAATTCGTTCTAGAACCCTCAGAAACTGTATTTAAGTAAACGTTGGTCAAATCCGAGTTTTTAAACGAAAATTACTAGGTTCAATAATCTATTTCGTGTAACCATGTAGAAAACCTTACAAATTATTAAATTGGTTTATTATAAGTTAATATCAGGTATATTAAGTATAAAAAAAATGTCTATCTTGTCTACATCTAAATTATACGATTTTACAAATTAATAAACTCTATTTTTTATAGAAATAACGTTTTTGGACAGATTAGCCAATCAGTTTCGTTTTAATCATATCTCATTCTTAACGAACTCTTTTGTAATGATATCTTAGTCTAAAACGTAGCTCTCGGTGTCTAGTTTCCAAATATATTTCCTTTGACGTCTAATTCCTTCTAGAACTTTATTTATCTCAGTTTGAATGAACGTATGTGTTCGCTGAAAAGTTTTGTCGTTAAATCCAAAGTCTTTAACCATCGAATCTTAAACTTATACATTTCTACCTTTATCTAGGGGAGCTCTAGGACTAGTGGGGATTCTGACCAACTTAATACGTCATATACACACAATACCGTTTACATTACTTTACTACTGATTTTGAGATATGATTTCTACCTTACATTTTACTACTTACTCGATGTACTCGCTCAGCTTTATGTTGACGTTTTAAGCTTTACTTTCAGGTAACGAGCAGGCATAGGACTTGGACTTAGGAGTCGGGCTTTAGTTGACTTCAGGATATCTTTGCATTGTGGACATTTTATATTTATACATTTGAATTACAATTCGGGTTTGCACGCCCAAGTATTCTTTCATTCGTCGATGTTTACATTTTAATATTCTTATTGTAGTGTTTTACGATTTTCGTGTACTAAGGTTTACACCTTGAGTATGGCGACGTCATAACAATACATTATTTATTTATTCATATAGATTATATTCTTTATATTACTGTTGTGTTATGATGATCGCCAATTGTGTTGCACCCTGCGTTTCCGCCAATGGCGGGGTGTGACAGATTGGTATCAGAGCACATGGTTATAGAGAACTAGGTGGTTTGGCCTAGACTATAACTAGGTGTCCTTCATATAGATCCTTTCTAGGATCTTTTTCTATTTCATATCGTCTCACTACTCGTACCTATCGACTTATCATCTAAGGAAGACGGCGAACCGCAAGCACTTACGATGCTGAAGGAGTTTCTATCTTATTCACTTTTCATTTCCTAAAAATCTCATCTCTTGTTTTAATCGAATTCGACTTAAACTCTTATACTTCTACTTAAATAAAATATAAGCGTTATCATTGTGATAATGAATACGGGAAGCAAATTTGGGTGTTCTATCCTTAAATGCCTCATCTAGTTGCAGTACTAGAATCACGTTCTTATTCATTTACGACTCCACCCCCTCAATTGAAATTCCTATTCGTTTCGATTTCTCGATCTTCTCACTTTCGGATTTCTATTTTACCGTATGTGACGCTCGCGTGGAAGAACTTTCGTGCAAATTTGAAGATGTGAAGTTGAAGACTCGCTTACCCTATTTTGAAGACAGTGTTATATTTTTCGCTTATCTGGATCTCTATATCCTTGAACCCTTTTCAATCATTATTATATTATCGCAAAAATCGATATACGTTTCTACTCAGCAAATTGTTTAAACCAGATACTAAGAGATTGTATCTATCCTTTCGGTTGCTTCATTGTTTCAAAATTCGAGGAGAAGTATTAATTCTCGCCATATTCTTTCGTAAGGATTCTCGTATTGACACTCAGAGATAAACATTCTAATCGGTAACAAATTTATGTATCAGCAGCAAATGTCTATTTTTCTCCTATCTTTGTTTGTTTTTAAATTTTAGACCCTTCTACAAAATTGTTCAAATTTCGAAATCTAACTATCATACGGAAATCAGACCCCGAAGAATTTTCACGATTTATATTAATCTCCTTAAAAGAATCGTTTCCTAAACGTTCTTTCTCGAGCACCGCTTCAAACTCTATTATTTAATCTCGAGTTGGTCAGAACTAACTCACCTGAACTCGTGTTCTCTCAAGCTATGGATGGAATTGATTGCGAGCTGTACGACGTGCTCTTTAAACTGGATTCTTCTGTACCTCTATCATAATAATTGTATTCGTGAAACTCACTCAAACCGAAACTAGTTCCTGATGATGCGAACGTATCGTTTTCGCCCCGAAAATTTACTCATGATGTATTCTTCTCCCCGAGGAGATAAATTATCAGATTCTAGATTGTAACAAATCATTTGATAACTAATGATCTCGAAACCATTTGAGGTTTACACATACTACTACCCCTGATACCGGTCGAGTACCTTCATAGAAAGTCATTATTATCTAAAGCCATCTGGAGTGTAAACTAGTTGATCTCCTTATCAGTCAATCTATTCAAACCAGAGAAAACCCTTTTCTATATTTTCTCAATCAAATCAGTTGTTCTCTAAGACGATGCCTTCGTCAACTCTAACATATTCTCAATTACTTCGAGAAATTGCAATCTATTTCACTTTCGATTGCGGAAGAAGATTTTACTTTGATCTATTCCTACCCGGTTTTGATCCGTTTGTGATCTTTCACACGTTCTTTCGGTGAGACATATATTCTAGCACGAGAAGAATTTGATTTCCCAAACTTCATTATATCCGATTTCGTATGCTTTAAGCATATCCCTCCTTGATTGTGTTCATGATTTCCATGAGCGTTCTACAACAGATAGTTTTCTGAGTTAAATTTTATCCTTGAATTTTTTTTATCATCGCAGTTCTTATTGAAACCTCGAGGTGACCTTAGATGCGACTGGGGGCAGAAGAAGGTAATACCTGATGCCTATTTCTTTATCGCGTATGATTCTCGAAATCTTTTTGGAAATTTATTCTTATACGTAACCACGAGGAGAGTAACCATTATGAGTTGAAACTCAATAGCTATTACCTCATTGATACCCATACGAATTTCATTCTGTGCTGAAATCTTCAACCGACATTGCTCTGTGCGTTAGACTTATGACATCTCGAGATAAAATTTCAAGCGTACTGTGCATTAAAATACTAATTCATTTCATTATCCCGAGTTCGCTATTTTGACAGCTTTTCATGTCCGCATCGATGTAACTTTGAGAATTCTGGATGTAAATAATACTTGAAGCGATATTCATTCGGATCTTAGTCGTTTGAGTCCTTTTGACCTATGATACTGTGCAGACGTATCCAACATGTAAAATTTTCTTTTAGTGCATTCAGATATGTTATTGAAATCTTGTGATGACATCAAACACTGATATAGACTTGTGGAAGTGATTCGATTTACGCGCTACACAACAATCATCCTAATGTAACTCTTCCGATACACAGTTCTCTATGAACCTACTCTTATTACTTTCTATTTGTGATGCGGACTTGAGATATTCTTTGACGCGGGATTTCTTCACCATTTAATGGTATTCAATCTAGCTATTTATTCAACTCTCTGATGATTCAAAAGTCGTTCTAATGACTTCGTTTTCCTTAATATCCGCTTTGTTGATCTTATCTGTAATTCAGCATTTCATATTCAGTGATAATCACTCGCAGGTAATGATAGGAATTCTCTTGTGTCTGATCAACATAGGAGGAAACTGGTTGTATACGCGATCTGATAAAACTTTTCAACCCAAGTATTAATTTTCAAGCTTTCGCATAACATTTCGCTTCCAACTCCATTCCATATGAGTTATGAAATTATTTCCCTCTTATATCGGTTACGTGTGATTCTTTTGTGACCAACGATTTTTGTTCGTTAACCGTGACCCGTGAATTCTATTGTTGAATGTGTTTTAACAATTAAGTGTTACATATCAAATTCTTTAAACGATACTTAATGATGAGTTTTAACTTATGTCTTGCCAACATAATGGAGAACTTATTGTTTACCATGTATCTACATGAATTCAATACTCTCTGTTGAACAGAACCTTGTGCATTGTTATACGATTGACCTTAAGCGTTTACATAAACTACCCATGAACTGTTATGGTAATGAGAACATACATTTAGAATGTGTTTATAATTAGACGTAATTATAAATATATTCTAACGCGTATCTGTTCCAGTCTCTGATGCACAGAAACACCTGGAAGCCGCCGTGCCGGTTTCCGAAACTGCGCCGAAACGGAAACGCCTAGGAAACTCCTCCGAAACGTTTCGGGTTTCTGGAAACGTTTCCTTGACCGTTTCTACGGAGTTTCGTTGACCGTTTCTAGGGTTTTTTGTTTTCACGCAGTAAGTTTGGGTTTGTTTTCACGCAGTAAGTTTGGGCTTAGGCCTTTGGTTTCCATGCAATAAAAATTTAGGCAGCAACGTTAACGTACTTTAGGGTTTCTTTCTCATCTCATTATCTCAACAACATCGTCATCAAGTCATCAAGATTCAAGACATCGTCATCAAGTCATTATCTCAACAACATCGTCATCATGTCTTCTCAAGAAACACAATCATCAGGAGCTACGGATCAAGATCAACCTCCATTGTGGCAACATGTTAATAAACTCGAAAAGATAGGTACGGGAGGAGGAGCATGGAAATTCTCATGCAAATATTGCGGTGACACTAGACAAGGATCCTATTCAAGGGTTAAAGCACACTTGCTTGGTTTAAAAGGTTAGTTTATCGCCATATTAAGTAGACCCACAGACACTCTTTGTCAATATTTTTACGTTGATGTACAAACAATTCACTTCACTATTTTATTTGTTTTTATACTGTGCTCGTGTGCTCTGTACTAGAGAAGGAAATCCATCTTCTTCAGCTCATTATGGTGGACTGGTGGTCTGTAGAATGTAGATCAGGTTAATAGGTTATTGACTTATTGTCATGCAATTTGTTTATGCAATATTGTCATGCAATTATTGTCTGCTGATTATAATAGTTTACATGCAAATATGCAATATTGTCATGCAATTTGTTTATGGTGTCTCCATGTGTCTAATTATTATATACTAGTTTTATTTAATGGATGACACATGATCATGTTATGTACAAAAGAGTGTTAATTATATGATGAGTTGTTGATGATTATAAAGTACTTTAATATATTGTTGTGTTTTAATTTTAGGTTTTGGGGTTTCTGCTTGCAAGTCCGCAACGACAGCTCAAAAAAAAGAAATGTTACAATTAGATGAAGCTTATGAAAAGAAGAAATCTGAGTCAAAGGGGAAAGAAGTCGCGTTGCCATGTGAAGCTGGTGTTGGGTTTAAGAAAAGAAAAGGCCGTTCAACACCTCTTGAGAGAGCTTTTGGTGTTGAAGTTAGAGACAAACTAGATCAAGAAATAGCAAGGATGTTTTATACCGGAGGTTTGCCTTTTAATCTTGCTAGAAATCCACACTATTTTAGGGCTTTTCAGTTTGCTGCTACCAACAAAATTGATGGTTACGTACCTCCTAGTTATAATAAGCTCCGAACAACCTTACTCCAAAAAGAAAAGGAACATGTCAATAGGAAATTGGAACCTCTTAAGGCTACATGGAAAGAAAAAGGTGTGAGTATTGTGAGTGATGGTTGGAGTGATCCTACAAGAAAGCCATTAATCAATTTTATGGCTACCTCATGTAATGGTCCATTGTTTCTAAACGCAGTAGATTGTTTTGGGGAAGTAAAAGACAAATATTTTATTGCTGATTTGATGAAAGATGTCATCAATGAAGTTGGTCATCAAAATGTTGTGCAAATCATTACCGATAATGCAGCAAATTGTAAGGCCGCTGGAAAACTTATAGAGAGTTAGTTTCCTCACATTTATTGGACACCATGTGTCGTTCACACACTTAATCTTGCTGTGAAGAACATTTGTTCACCAAATTATAGTGAAACAAATGCACTAGCATATGAACAATGCAGCTGGATAAAGGATGTTCATAGGGATGCACTTGACATAAAAAATTTCATCATGAACCATAATATGAGACTCTCGATTTTGTCTAAGTTTACTCCTCTTAGATTGCTTTCGGTTGTCGATACTCGCTTTGCATCTATCATTGTCATGCTTAAGAGATTCAAACTTATCAAAACGGGTCTTCAAGCGATGGTCATAAGCGAAGAATGGTCTTCTTATAGACAAGATGACACTGTGAAAGCAAACTTTGTTAAAGAAAAAATTGTGAATGATGAATGGTGGGATCAAGTATCATATATTCTAAGTTTCAGTGGACCTATATATGATATGATTAGACTTTGTGACACCGACAAACCATGTTTACACTTGGTGTATGAAATGTGGGATTCGATGATTGAAAAAGTGAAGATTGAGATCTACAAGAAAGAACAACGTCCGGCAACTTCAAAAAGTCTTTTTTATGATGTTGTGAAAAGTATCTTAGTGGATCGATGGACGAAGAATAACACTCCCCTACATTGTTTAGCTCACTCTTTAAATCCAAGGTATATGAATTTAAACTATATGCTTGATTAATATTATTTACATACTTATGTTTTGACTTTTTAATATTGTAGATATTATAGTGAAGCATGGTTACTCGATGATCCTTCAAGAACTGCTCCACATAGGGATGCAGAAATTTCACAAGAACGGAAAAACTGTTTTCGAAGGTTGTTTCCTAATGGTGAAGAGCAAGCAAAAGTCTTTAATGAGTATGCAATGTTTTCAATAAAGAGTGGATCTTTTTCTGAGTTATCAAGCATCGAAATGATGGGTACTATGGACCCTATAGCTTGGTGGGTTAACTTTGGTGCTCAAGCTCCTTTTCTCCAGACTTTGGCTTTTAAATTACTTGGACAACCTAGTTCTTCTTCTTGTGCTGAGCGTAATTGGAGTACTTATGCATTTATTCACTCGCTTAGAAGGAACAAGTTGACTACAAGCCGTGCTCAAGACTTGGTTTATATCCATAATAATCTCCGACTTTTGTCAAGGAATCTGGATGATGATGTAAAGACGTGGGATGTGGGTGGAGATGCTTTTGATTCAATGGAAGATGTAGGTTTCTTGGAGTTTGCCGATCTTTCATTAGATGAACCGGAATTGGAAAATGAGTTAATTATTGACAATTAGTTACATTAAAAAGATGTAGTATTTTTGAAGTTGACCATTTATGAATCTATTTTGGATTTTCTTTAGTATATTTTTATTTTTTTTTATAGTTTTTAATTGCCGTTTCTATGCCGTTCCCGTATCGGGATTTTTTGATTTTTCCCGTTTCCCGTTCCCGTATCGTTTCCGTTTCGCGTTCCCGTTTCCGTTTCCGTGCAACATAGGTTCCAGTATCGGACATAAATTCAAACTATGTTAATCAGTGTTTAGATTCATGACACACTTCTTGAGCGAATCTTGAGGATATGCTATACGAAAACCGCACTTATATACTCATTTTGATGATGCTTCTGTCAATAGTTATACCACTTGAATTTCGGGACAAAATTCTTTTAAGTGGGGAATACTGTGATAACCGTCACTTTTCCGACTCAGGTTAGCCTAGTATGCCGTATGCTCTTACCGTGTTTTTAAAAAAAAATTATAAAAAGATCTTTACATTTTCTTTTATCTATGATGATTACTTTTGACATGTGTGTATATCATATATGTGTTGATACCGTGTTAGTTTAGGTGCACAGTAGTTAGTGCCTACTAGACGAGCTCCTAGATTACTTAACGTGTATTCCGTATTCGATTTATTAGTATACTTATTTGTATAGGAACTTGTTAGCATTTTTTTTTTAAAAACAATTTCACCTTTGTTAAACTACAAGATTATCCATCTATCTGATTTTCTTTGAATTACCTCTTTCATCTAAGGTAACCGGTCTTTCTTGTTTAAACTCTTGAACGAAAATTCTAATTCCATTTGAAGTAGCGGCCGTGTTCCTTTTTCTGCAGCCAGACACTGATTTTGTTGGAGTCTTGGTAACACCTTCATAGCCTCCTATTCGTATCTATCACAGAAACAAGAGATTAATCTAGGTATGTTATTCATGGTGTTCATTTCCCTTCTTGGCCGATCCTTTCTTCCTTATATAACGATGATTAATTTCGTGTTTTTTTTTGCAAATCTGTTCATGGCCAGGCTTGAATTGTTCCCAGCAAGTTGTAGTAGTGTGAACCTGTGATTGGACATCGTCTAGTCGAAGCTAGGATTCGCGTATCGAAAGCTTAGCAAACCGTTGCATTCAAGGGTATGAAACCCTAATGTCATGTTCATGCTTATTCGTTATCGTATAAGCGTTTTTGGGAGTTGTTTGATTTTGTATTAAACTGATTATATCTCATACTAAACTGATTTAAACATCATACAAGTTGTATCTTCAAGTTTCGTTGTCTTTAACGTCTTAAAAAACCCCAAATACATAGTCTATGTGCATGCTATATTGAAATCTTGCTGATCTGAACTTTTACCTATCTTGTTAAGTTCATATCTCCTGTTTGAAATAAAATTTGAATCTGTGGTCTAAACAAAAATTATAGGTCTTGGAATCTAGTTTTTAAAAACGTAAGACTCGTATCCTAATTCATTGCCAAACTCCCTAAAACTGATTTTTAGGAAACATGGGTCAATCTGCGTGTTGAGCTGAGTTTTTATATCCGATTATGGGCTAACTTGTTGTGTGGTCTAAAAGCGTATAAATGGAGATTTTAAAACATGGAGTCCTTGTTTATATGTCAAATTAATGATCTGGAGGTGTTGGTAATTTTACGTGGTCGTTTGATATTTAAAAATGTTTTTACAAACTCGGGTACATTAATTACTGAACGGGTCAGCAAGGTTTTGTCCAACTTGTTTTGATCATATTTGGTCATAACAGATGCTTCTTAGATTAATCTTGATTCCTCGTTGTAGTTCTAGAAATGTACTTTTTGAAAATATAAATCTCGTCCTCTAATTCGTTCTAGAACCCTCAGAAACTGCACTTAAGTAAACGTTGGTCAAATCCGAGTTTTTAAACGAAAATTACTAGGTTCAATAATCTATTTCGTGTAACCATTTAGAAAACCTTACAAATTATTAAATTGGTTTATTTTAAGTTAATATCAGGTATAATAAGTATAAAAAAAATGTCTATCTTGTTTACACCTAAATTATACGATTTTATAAATTAATAAACTCATCTTCTATAGAAATAACGTTTTTGGACAAATTAGCTAATCAGTTTCGTTTTAATCATATCTCATTCTTAACGAACTCTTTTGTAATAAAATCTTAGTCTAAAACGTAGCTCTCGGTGTCTAGTTTTCAAATATATTTCCTTGGACGTCTAATTCCTTCTAGAACTTTATTTATCTCAGTTTGAATGAACGTATGTGTTCGTTGAAAAGTTTTGTCGTTAAATCCAAAGTCTTTAACCGTCGAATCTTAAACTTATACATTTCTACCTTTATCTAGGGGAGCTCTAGGACTAGTGGGGACTCTATTTGTGACCAACTTAATACGCCATATACACACAGTACCGTTTACATTCTCTCACTCGATAAGGTGAGTCATCGCCCCTATTTTACTACTGCTTTTATATTTTAAATCGGGGGAAAGTAAAGCTCAACCAAGCTATTTTGAGAAAAATGATTTACGATAAACAGATTTTACTTCCATACTAACTATATATGGAAATATTACTATTTTCGGAAACTTGCCATAAATAGATACTTCTATTTATGGAAATTTACTACTTTTAGAAACCATGAAATGTGTAACAGAACTAATGCAATTTTTCTAAGACTTTACGAGACAGTTGGTTGATACACATCAGTATACCTTTCCTACTGATACATACACGCTCATTAGTATACCTTTCCTACTAATGAGGTTTACTTACGGTAGCGCGGCTACTGCGGATGATACTTATCAGTATACCTTTCCTACTGATACATGCACGCTCATTAGTATACCTTTCCTACTAATGAGGTGTACTTACTATGCTTACTTGTGATACATGCACGCTCATTAGTATACCTTTCCTACTAATGAGGTGTACTTAGTATGCTTACGTCGTATGATTGTGGATGATGTTTTATTACTACTTACATGCATTAGTTACACATTACTTTACTACTGATTTTGAGATATGATTTCTACCTTACATTTTACTACTTACTCGATGTACTCGCTCACCTTTATGTTGACATTTTAAGCTTTAATTTCAGGTAACGAGCAGGCATAGGACTTGGACTTAGGAGTCGCGCTTTAGTTGACTTCAGGATATCTTTGCATTGTGGACATTTTATATTTATACATTTGAATTACATTTCGGGTTTGCACGCCCAAGTATTCTTTCATTCGTCGATGTTTACATTTTAATATTCTAATTATAGTGTTTTACGATTTTCGTGTACTAAGGTTTACACCTTGAGTATGGCGACGTCATAACAATACATTATTTATTTATTCATATAGATTATATTCTTTATATTACTGTTGTGTTATGACGATCGCCAATTGTGTTTCACCCTGGGTTTCCGCCAATGGCGGGGTGTGACACTCCTGTCAAATCAACTCCTTCTGAGCAGCTGAAGAGGAAAAAGTCATGTTCTACAAGAGTTCATCAGAAGAAACAAAGAATAGAAGACATTCTTGTTTCAGTTACTACTGCTCAAGGAAGTCCTAGTTTATCAACTGTTCAAATCAAGAAAGAACCAGTCATCATTGAAGAAAAGGAGAATATATTGAAATATCAAAAGATGATTGTTCAGCCCTGATTGTACAAGAAGAAGGACTTAGGATTGAACCACTGGCAGTTGAGCTTCCTCAGATCATTGACTGGGAGTACACTAGTGGACCAAACAAAACAGAGTATGTGGTAACCAAACAAGATAAGTCCAAGACAGTTGTACCAGCCTCTCACAGAATGGTTAGAGATTTCTCAAAAGATGATCTAGAGCTTGTCTATGTTATTGGAAAGATCAAATATTCAAATTCTAGAGGAGAAAGCTCTGGAGTAGACATGGCTATGGATTGGTTAAATGAAATATTTGATCCAGATGTTGAGAAAGTTAACCCTGCATTCAAGAAAGGAGTTCCAAACAATCTTGTGATTAAATGGTATATGTATGAAAGAAGTGGTACTTTCTCAATAGTTAGAACACATGGTGCAATGGAGTTCTATCTACTTGATAGAAAGTATGACTTAGGGTTGAGGACACTGAAGGAATTGATCAAGGTTAGACTTCATTGTCTTGTAGCTTCCAGGATGGCACATGAGTTGGTTTGGAGGATTATGGGGGAGCTTAATGAAGAGCTAGCAAAAGAAGCAGAGGAGAAGAAGAAGAACTTAAATGATAAATGATAATGTCTTGTAATTGAAGTAGTTAAAACTGATGTAAAAACTTGTACTTTCAATGTTAATAAAAGTTCAAGTTAGGGGGAGATTGTTGGGATTAGAACTTAGTTAAATTAGTTTTATTTTCATTAATATTGCTCTTATTACTACTGCTAGTATTGTATGTTTCATTAATGCGGATTGAAGATGATTAATGCTGAAGACATACAGTTACTACGGAAGACAAGTTACTACTGCAGTTACTACTGAAGACATATCATTACTACTACTGCTTCAACTCATTACTACGGAGCTGTTTCTACTGCAACACACTTGCCATGCAAGTTTAGAATAGAATTACAATTGTAGATAGATTGTATTTCCTTATTGATAGATGTTTCCTATTTTCTAGATAGGTTAGCCTCAAGTTCTATATATAGATCCTTGTAGATTGATAGAAAAACACGTTGTATTGATACAATAATTCAATTCAATTGAAGCTTATATTTCGGCAAACTTATTGTTCATCATTGTTTATTAGTTTACAATATTGTTTGATTCGATTAACTTGTTAATATCAAAGTGTTCAATCCGCTGCTGAACTTCTTTGATAGATCAAGATCTTACGAAGACAAGCTTTAGGTTTATTAAACTTATTTGATCCTGACACTTTTATAACGATGTCTTAGTCTAAAACGTAGCTCTTGGTGTCTAGTTTTCAAATATGTATCCGTCAATGTCAAATTCCTTCTAGAACCATAGATATCTCAGTTTGAGTGAACCTATGTGTTGCTGAAAAGTTTGTCGTTTAATCCAAAAGAGTTAACCGTTGAATTCTATTCTCATACGTTTATACTTTTATCTAGGGGAGCTCTACGACTAGTGAGGACTCTAGTTGTGACCAACTTACACCATATACACACAGTACCGCTTACATACGCTCACTCGATAAGGTGAGTCATCGCCCCTTTTACTTACTATTGTTTTCTATGTTTAAAATCGGGGGAAAGTAAAGCAACCTAAATGACTTGAAATGATTTACGAGTATGATGTACTACTTTCTATTTTTGGAAATATTTCTATCTTTAGAAATTTACCATAAATAGATTATTCTATTTATGGAAATTTACGATTTTTCAAAACTCTAAATTGTGTAATAAAAAGATAATGCGATTTTCTAAAAACATCACAAACGGTTGTTCAATACTTGCTTCGATATACTATTACGATGGATTATCGGTATACGTTGTAATACCGATACCGCACGCTCTTATGAGGTGCACTATTACGATGGATTATCAGTATGTGTTTCATACCGATACCTCACGCTCTTTATGAGGTGCACTACTACGATGGATTATCGGTATGTGTGTCATACCGATACCGCACGCTCTTATGAGGTGCACTTACTACGATGGATTATCAGTATGTGTGTCATACCGATACCGCACACTCTTTATGAGGTGCACTTGCTATGTTTCCCACTATACTGAATGCTTGTGATGTATTTTATACTATACGATGAGATTTTGATTTTCTACTACATAAAAATGCATTAGTTACACAATATTTCCTTACTGATTTGTACTATGAGATTAATTACTTTTACTACTACTCGATGTACTCGCTCAACTTTATGTTGACGTTTTTCAGCTTTACTTTCAGGTAATGAGCATGCATAGGACTTGGATTTAGGAGTCAGACTCTAGATAACCTCAAGATATCTTTGCATTGTGGAAATTAAATACTTATACTTTTGGTTTTCATTTCGGGCTTGCATGCCCAAGTATTCTTTCATTCGTTGATTATTTACATTTGAATATTCTTCTTGTAGTGTGTGACGATTTTCGTGTACTAAGATTTACACCTTGGGTATAGCGACGTCATAACAATACATTATTTATTATCATATAGATTATATTCTTTATATTACTGTTGTGTTATGACGATCGCCAATCGTGTTGCACCCTGCGTTTCCGCCAATGGCGGGGTGTGACAGAAATTCTCATACTCATATCCATGAGGATCATGACCATGATTGATCATTTTTAATTTGCACAACTGCATTTCATCCTCTACTAAGATTTCTCTTAATTGTTCTGTAGTTCTATAGTATTTGGTCATTGTTCCTCTTAAGCTCTTTCTTTTGATAACAATTGCACCAGAATAATGATCAAATATCCAGCCTACAATAGGTGGAAGGATGCCTTTCTTCAACTTCATAATCTCTTCTTTCTCAACCTTCAGTTCTTCTACAGATACATTCTTGATTCTTGAACCAGAACTGTTGCCTTATTCTTGATCATGAGCATCTACATCAATAGGGAAACCATATTTATCAAGTTCCCCTCCATCATCTGCAGTTGTCTCTAACCACTCTGAAAGATCTTCTATTATAGCAGTAGCAGTTGGATCATTTACATAGTAATCATCTAGCAGAGAAGATGATTGAGTTTTAGAAGTCTGGACAAAAACACTGTCTTTATCTTGAGCATCTGGTTGATCTTGGATGTTGAATGTTGGTAGAGATGATTGAGATTGATTGAATTCTTTTCTTAGTGATGAATCAAAATACCATGGTTGGTTCTTGTCACACTCCGCTAAAGCAGAAACACAGGATGTGAAGAGCGTCGATATCATAACACGAGGGATAATAAATTCAAACGGTTTCAAGTCATTAAAATAAGTAATAAAATGTTTACAAGTTCAAAAATAACCAAGTATTTAACACTTCATTACAACAAAATGCGTAAGTAAAGATTTCAAACAAAATTCCCAAAATATCAAATCAAGTCTTCTCCCGATTCATAACCACGTGACTTTCCTGACCCGCCCAAAGATATGCACTTCGAGTCCTTACACTTCGTTTCCTGAAAACATGAGAAAAAGTGTCAACTACAAAAACTAGTGAGTGAGATACAATTTTCTAGTCCTCGACTAAAAATGGTTTCGACAAGTATAGCAATACTTTAAAAGATGTTTAGAGGCTTCGAATATATCTCTATATATATACGTGCAAAGTTATAGTTTTCGGCTCCGTATATCTCTATATATATGTGCAAAGTTATAGTTTTCGGCCCCGTATATCTCTATATATACGTGCAAAGTTATAGTTTTCGGCTCCGTATATCTCTATATATACGTGAAAGGATATGCGTAATAAGAAAGTATTGATTGTAATAAGTAGAGCAACCTCTTGACATAATATAACTATAAGTGTTCACAACTAAACCGATTAACCGACCGTGAGGCCCCTTACCCTGCACTATCTACGAGGAGTACAACAACTTGAATATGTACTTAGATTTCCATCTAAGTAAGGATCGGTCATTTCCTAAGTATCGATACCCATAATTCTAGACGGCTTAAGCAAAGCTAATAGTGTGTAACGAAATCCGGGCACTAATTTAATTTAAAACTGATAGTAGGAACTTACGCAAGGCTATATTCCTATCAAGAGTCATTAGAGGTGCCAATCGGGGCGTTTAAAGACAACAATCAATCATTGAAATCATAGTAATGATAGGTGAAAACATACGCATATAAGTGTTAAAAAGTTTGGTTCTCATGTTTTCCCCAAAAGTTGTACAAAATAGTAATAAAAGGGGATGTAACTCACTGTTTGCAAAGGATGAGATGTGTATGGAAAAGTAGTCGGATCGTGTCGGAATCAGGGAAATTCTAAAAACATACCAAGTTCTCGAGTAAGTATAATTATTTATTAAGTTTATTCAATCGTTAGTCAACGAAAATGCTTAAGTTTTAAAGGTTATATTATGGTCTAACGAAAATCGTGCAGCGCTTCCGTGCTGTAAATTTTAAGTCCAAAATTTCCAACACTTTCCCGCTTACAATTTTGTATAGCAATATTCACTTATATTCACAAACACAGTATAATGTATATAAGTCAAATTAGTCACCTTAAACACAAGTATTTTTTCATTACAGTTTTGTTTATTTAGGTTCTAATTATATAAGCTCAAGGTGACGATTATTAACGATTTAAAACGGTTTTTGGGAGCTGTCGGCAGCCAGGTGCGCAACCCCTGGAGAGGGAGGGCGGCGCCCCTGCTGACAGGTTTTTCCAAAAATCGTTTCAGTGGTAAAAATGGTCATTTAAATGGTGGATTTTTTACATTCAACTGATACAAACCTTAAAATACTTTCAAATATCAGTTTCTTTTAGATTTTTAACCCCAAAAACGAAGATCTATGTAATAATTTGTAAAACTCGTTTTTCACCATGAAACTTAATAAAAACACGTTTTTAGGTGATTGATTTAACATGCAATGAGTTATTTGAGTAAAAACAGTAGATAGAAGAGCTTTTTACAGGAGAGAATGGATGGATGATGATTTGTTGGTGATTTTAGCTTCAAATTGATGAAAAACGTTTATGCACCCAATGAATGAAATCTTTCTTGCTTTCCTTGATTATTAGGACGATTTTTTATGGTGTTTATGAGGTGTTTTCTTTTGAAAAATGTGGTTGTAAGTGGAGAGCTTTAGAGAGAGTTTTGTGAAGTGTGTATGTGTTTGTAATGTTAAAAGTGAGAGATAGATGAGAGTAATGGGTGTTAGTTGGCTCTATTTCTGGACCATGGGGAGGTCCAACCGATCTTGGACAGATGTTGATGTAATATTACATGCACAAATGACTCATCAAAGGTAAAAAAAAAAATTTGATTCTGCTAAGGAGGGAGTCGCCCTAGGTGGTTAGGGTTGCGCATCGTGCAGTTTTTCAGCCTTTTTCGCTTTTCGTTTTCGTTATCGTTAAGCATTTTCGTTCGTTTAAAGTTTACGATTTTTATGCAATGAACTTAGGCAAGTTCATCATGTGTTTTCTTGGTATTAGGATTCATTTATTGATTCCGATTTCGATTCCGAGACACACCCGTTTACGGTAAAAGTACAATTAAGAGAAATCACAGATATCTCGAAGGTAGAGAATACGGAATTCACCTGAATATTTGACAGATGTCACATTCTCACCTGTTAAAAGGAATTACGTCCCGAAATTAGTCCGCCTCATCGGGAGTGGAAAAGTGTTTGAACAAATGTGGATATTTTTGACGAATCTGGTCTTCACGTCCCCACGTGAATTCGTGACCTCGTCGGGAGTTTCACTGAATTTTGACAATAGGAATACGACTCTGCTTGAGTTGTTTGACCTCTCGGTCCACAACCTTAAGTGGTTCCTCGATGAAGTGGATCTTTTTGTCGATCTGGACCTCGTCCAGTGGAATTACAATAGTCTCATCAGACAAGCACTTTTTCAAGTGCGAGACATGGAAAACGTTGTGGATGCTAGAGAGTTCTTGAGGGAGTTGGAGTCGATAAGCTACCGGGCCGATTCGTTCTATCACCTCGAATGGTCCGATGTACCTCGGGCTTAGTTTCCCGCGCTTCACGAAACGAATAACCCCTTTCCATGGCGATATCTTGAGGAGCACTCTATCGCTGACCCGGAATTCGAGGGGTTTCCTTCGGTTATCGGCTCAGCTCTTCTGCCTACTTCGGGATGTCTTCAGCCTTTCCCGAATGGTCGTGACTTTGTCGATGGTTTCCTGGACGATGTCGAGCCTTGTTAATTGTCGATCGTCGGCTTCTAACCAACAAAGCGGTGACCGACACATGCGTACGTATAAGGCCTCGAATGGCGCGCACTTGATGCTAGCATGGTAGCTGTTATTGTAGGAGAACTCGACCAAAGGTAGGTGAGCGTCCCAACTTCCTCCGAAGTCAACTACACACGCTCTTAGCATATCCTCAAGCGTTTGAATCGTCCTTTCACTATTACCATCGGTCTGGGGATGGTAGGTTGTGCTAAGGTCTAGTCGGGTCCCGAGAGATTTCTGAAGTGGATTCCAAAATTGGGACGTGAATCGACTATCCCTGTCGGATATGATGGAGAGAGGTGTTCCGTGACGAGAGACGATCTCGTTGATGTAGACTTGAGCGAACTTTTCCATCTAGTAGTTCTCTCTGACAGGTAGGAAGTGTGCAGATTTCGTTAACCGATCCACGATGACCCAAATCGTGTCATTCCCTTTTGCCATATGGGGCAATTTGGTTATGAAATCCATGGAATCTGTTCCCACTTCCATAAGGGAATCTCCGGCTGTTGCAGTAGACCTGACGGTTTCTAGTATTCCGCCTTGACCTTCGAGCAAGTCAGACACTTAGCTACGTATAAGGCGATATCCTTCTTCATGCCTGGCCACCAATAATATTCCCGAAGGTCTTTGTACAGCTTGTCTGATCCCGGATGGATGGAATATCGGGAACGGTGGCCCTCGCCTAGTATAAGTTTCCGAAGGCTTTCAGACCTCGGAATCCACGCTCGATTCTCGAAATAGTGGATTACGTTTGGTTTGAGCTCGAATTCCTTCTCGTGGTTATGCAGTGTTTCGTCCTTAAGGTTTTCGGGTTTCAGTGCTTCGCTCTTAGCTATAGCGATTTGTGTTTGTAGGCTTGTCTGAACTTGTATCCCCAATGCTCTAACCCGTGATGGCTTTACCCTTTCCTTCCGACTCAGGGCGTCTGCTACTACGTTTGCTTTTTCGGGGTGGTATTTGATCTCGAAATCGTAGTCGCTTAACAGTTCTATCCATCTCCGTTGCGAGCATTTTCTGATCGAGGATGTGTTGGAGGCTTTTATGGTCCGTGAAAACTGTGCACTTAGTGCCGTATAGGTAATGCCTCCAAATTTTCAGAGTGAACACGACTGCTCCCAGCTCTAAGTCGTGTGTTTTATAGTTCTGTTCATGTACCTTAAGTTGTCTCGAGGCATATGAGCTGACCTTTTCTTTTTGCATAAGAACCCAACCAAGACCTTGGTGAGATGCATCGCAATATACTACAAAGTTATATGTACCCTCCGGTAGGGATAGAATCGGTGCGTGGCACAACTTGTGTTTAAGCTTCTGAAATGATTCCTCCTGTTCTTTGCCCCAAAGTAAATCCTTGTCCTTCTGAGTGAGTTCGGTTAAAGGCTTAGCGATCTTTGAGAAATTCTCAATCAACCTTCGATAGTAGCCTGCCAGTCCTAGGAATTTACGGATTTCCGTAGGAGTCGTTGGGGCTTTCCATTTATCAATCGCTTCAATCTTTGCTGGGACTACGTGAATTCCCTTCTGATTGATCACGTGTCCAAGGAAGTGTACTTCTCGGAGCCAGAATTCACATTTTGAAAATTTAGCGTACAACTTCTGATCCCTTAGAGGTTCTAAGATGAGTTTCAGGTGTTTCGCGTGATCTTCTTTGTTCCGTGAATAGATGAGGATGTCTTCTATGAAGGCGATCACGAACTTGTCCAAATATGGTCTACACACCATGTTCATCAAATCCATGAACACTGTCGGTGCGTTGGTCAGACCGAATGGCATAACGAGAAATTTGTAATGCCCGTAACGAGTTCGGAAGGCGGTCTTAGGAATATCGGGTTCACTGACTCGAACCTGATGATACCCTAAACGGAGATAGATCTTAGAAAAGTAAGTTGCACCCTGCAACTGGTCGAATATATCGTCGATTCTAGGGAGAGGGTATCAGTTCTTGACAGTCAGTTTATTGAGTTCACGGTAGTCGATGCACATCCTGAAGGATCCGTATTTATTTTTCACGAAGAGGATTGGGGCTCCCCAGGGGGACGGACTAAGACGAATTAGACCATGATCTAGAAGTTCCTACAGCTGTTCTGACAATTATTTCATCTCGGGTGGTGCTAGACGATACGGTGTCTTGGCAGCCGGTGCTGCGCGAGGAACGAGGTCAATTCAGAATTCCACTTTTCAAGGTGGCGGTAGCCCGGGTAAATCCTCTGGAAAGACTTCGGGATGATCCTTTAACACAGGGATGTCTTGCATGCGTTTTTCCTTGGGTTTACGTTCGACAATGTGCGCTAAGAAGGAATCGCAGTCCTTCTCGAGATACTTGCGCATTTTCATGATTGATACTATACGGAGTTGTTGTCCAGGTTTGTCTCCCTGTACAACGAGGGATTCACCGTCTGAGAGGGGTATTCGGATAAATTTGTCGAAACAGACGATTTCGGCTAGGAAATGAGATAACCAGTCCATTCTGACGATGATGTCGAAACTTTTCAGCTCAATGGGAATGAGGTCGATGGGGAAAATCTTATCGGCTAGGCACATTGAAAATCCTAAGATTACATCCTTAGCTTCAAACTCTTGACCATTAGCATAATATATAGTGAAGCTATCCTTAAGAACTTTAGATCCTTGATTGATAAAGGTCTAAATTCTAAGGACACAAAGCTTTTCTCTGCTCCTGAATTGAATAATATTGATGCATAATGGTTGTGCACTGTAAACGTACCTGTTACTGCATTCGGGTCTTGTCTTGCCTCTTCGGCGGTGATTACAAAAGCACGTCCGCGGCCTTGCCCAGCCTGATTGGGTTGTGTGTTTTGTAACTTAGGGCAAGCGTTCCATAAGTGTTTGTCACTTCCGCACTCGAAGCAAACTGACTTTTTCCCTCGATCACCATTTCCTCCTGGGCAGTATTTGGGGTAGTGCCCCACGTTGTTACATAAGATGCACACCGGGCAATACCCAACATGGTGGAAGTTGCATTTGCCACCCTTGTGGTGCGACCCATTGTAAGATCGGGGTTCGTTTGAGGGTGCAGCAGCTACCGCAAAGTTGCAGGTGATTCTGGATCTCTTTTTTCGATCACTCATTCTCGGCTAGTGATCGGCTTTCCTTTTTTCCCTTTCCTCCTCCTTGGTAGGCGCTGGAGAGGAAAGGAGGTTGTTGGCCAGACGATGAGCTAGAACAACAGCGCTCTGAATTGTTAATGGCTCAACAGAGATGACCATTCCTCTGATTTCGGGCGAGAGACCAGAAATGTAACGATCGATTCGGTTCTCTTCCGGGTTTACCATCCTTGGCACCTAACTAGCAAGCTCGTAAAATTGGGCAGTGTACGCTTTGACGTCGTTGCCGACCATCTTGTGGTTTCATAACTCTGCCTCGAGCTTTTGTACCTCGCCCTTGGAGCAGTATTCCTCCATGAGGAGCTTCTTGAAATCGTCCCACGATAGGGCATAGGCGGCGGCTCTGCCTCGCGTTTGAACCACGAGGTTCCACCATGATAAGGCTCGTCCGTGGAGGACACAAGAGGCATACTCCACCTTCTCAGCTTCAGCACAATGACTGATGTGGAGGACTGATTCGATACTCTCGATCCACGAGAGTAGTCCTACAGCACCATAGGTTCAGTGAAACTCTTTTGGCTTGCATTCCATGAAGCAGTTGTAGGTGCAGCCAGGGCAGTTTCCTTGCTGGTTCGGGTTAGGCTTCTGGTGTTGATTTTGGTTTCGGTTCTGGTTATCGTTCTAGTGTTGTTCGTTGTTGTTTTCTTGCTGGTTTTGGTTGTTGTCGTTGTTGTTGTTTCCCTGGTTTCCTTGGTTGATCCCAGCAGTGATCTGGGCGATCATGTCGGGGATTGCCGCGTTAAGTTGCGCGGAAACCTGCTCAGCTATCAGGTTAGCATTGCTTCTCTTGGGAGGCATGATTCTACAACAGAAAAGGGAACCCAATTTAGAACGCACGAATAGGAATACGCGATAAGGATTTAAATAATGAATAACGACAATAACACAAATAGTATATAGGAGGGATAGATAGTGCACGCACGATAAGCGATCAAGGAATGATAATACAATTCAAGCATAATAGACAAGTAAGGATAATAAAGATAGAAATTTCATTCCATAATTAATAATACTCGGTTACAAGGTTCATAACAATAAGGAAGATTCAAATACAAATACAATACGAGTCTTAAGTTGTGTACAAGCACAGAAAATTACAACTTAGACTAAGGTATAATACATAATAAAAAGGAAATAATCTAACGGCGCCTGTCCAGGAACATCTTCAATAGGATGACGACTATCAGAGTACCCATCAACAAGAATGCGCTCACGAGGCGGTGAACAGTCCTCGAAGTAGACTGAGTCGAAGAGACGACGCAGAGGGACTGCTCAGATAGACAGTGAGCGGCGTCTGAGACCTGGAACATGAGATGAGCCTGCTGCTCATCCTCCTCAGTAAGTCCCTGAACGTCTCGGCGGAGCGCGTGATACTCGGTTGGGGTGAACCTCTGACTAGGTGGCATCATCGGTGGTCGAGACGGTCCTGCGCCGTCGGGGCGCTGCATCGAGTAACCGTGGAGTCGCTCTCATCGGTAGAGGTCCATGGTCGATGTGGTCGATGTTGCGTATGGGTCCTCGGGGTGCAGTGGCATCTAAGGAGGCGTAGCTCTGGCTGGGTCGGGAGTCGGCTATCCCATCATGCGATCCGACAAACGACCGGGAAGGGTGACCTGCTTGCTAGCAGTCAACCTGATGCGCGGTCCGCGCTACTGTGGAGCTGCGGCAGGGACCGGTGGTGCGGCTGGCAGAACAGTCTTCGGAATGGACGTGTCGTGGCTGATGGTGAACGCCATCGAGCTCTCCTTAGAATGATCTATCGTACTGTGGTGCTGAACCCCCGATGATGTGAAGTCGTCCGAGACTTCGTTCGAGAACTCCGCTCGTGAGTGAGAGTGCGAGTGCGAACGAGAATGTGACGAGCGAGACATGTCGTAACTGCGAATAAGAGGTACGAGTAAGTATGGGGAAAAAGGAAAAATGTAAATATGACAGTGCATGTCCGGTTCAGTCACGTGAGAATCGGGAATCGGTTGGACCGGGAAATTTTGACTCCAAAACCGTTAACAATAGCAATTACGTTCCGTTCTCGCATAATTTATTTCGAACTAGGCGTAGTTGATCAAGTTACGCGTAGTTAGAAACGAACCATGCAATTGCGGAATTAATCCACTAAAGTTTAAAACTCGTGAAATGATTTTCGAAAAAGCCTTGATTATAGTTTGGTTTTGTTTTGAAATTTTTGAAAACCAGTATTCACTATAACCTTGTGCCTCTAATACCAAGTCTGTCACACCCCGCTAAAGCGGAAACACAGGATGTTAAGAGCGTCGATATCATAACACGAGGTCTAATAAATTCAAACGGTTTCAAGTCATTAAAATAAGTAATAAAATGTTTACAAGTTCAAAAATAACCAAGTATTTAACACTTCATTACAAAAAAATGCATAAATAAAGATTTCAAACAAAATTCCCAAAATTTCAAATCAAGTCTTCTCCCGATTCATAACCACGTTACTTTCCGGACCCGTCCAAAGATATGCACTTCGAGTCCTTACACTTCGTTTCCTGAAAACATGAGAAAAAGTGTCAACTACAAAAAGTAGTGAGTGAGATACAGTTTTCTAGTCCTCGACTAAAAATGGTTTCGACAAGTATAGAAATACTTTAAAAGATGTTTAGAGGCTCCGCATCTCTCTCTCTCTCTCTCTCTCTCTCTCTCTCTCTCTCTCTCTCTCTCTCTCTCTCTCTCTCTCTATATATATATATATATATATATATATATATATATATATATATATATATATATATATATATATATATATATATATACGTGCAAAACTATAGTTTTCAGCTCCGTATATCTCTATATATACGTGCAAATTTATAGTTTTCGGCTCAATATATATCTATATATACGTGCAAAGTTATACTTTTCGGCTCCGTATATCTCTATATATACGTGCAAGGATATGCGTAATAAGAAAGTACTGATTGTAATAAGTATAGCGACCTCTTGACATAATATAAGTGTAAGTGTTCACAACTAAACCGATTAACCGACCGTGAGGCCCTTTACCCCGAACTATCTACGAGGAGTACAAGAACTAGAATATGTACTTAGATTGCCATCTAAGTAAGGAACGGTCATTTCCTAAGTATCGATACGCATAATTCTAGACGGCTTAAGCAAAGCTAATAGTGTGTAACCAAATCCGGACACTAATTTAATTTAAAACTGATAGTAGGCACTTACGAAAGGCTATATTCCTATCAAGAGTCATTAGAGGTGCCAATCGGGGCGTTTAAAGGCAACAATCAATCATTGAAATCATAGTAATGATAAGTGAAAACATACGCATATAAGTATTAAAAATGTTGTTTCTCATGTTTTCCCAAAAGTTGTACAAAATAGTAATAAAAGGGGATGTAACTCACTGTTTGCAAAGGATGAGACGTGTATGGAAAAGTAGTCGGATCGTGTCCGAATCAGGTAAATCCTAAACACATACCAAGTTCTCGAGTAAGTATGAGTATTTATTAAGTTTATACAATCATTAGTCTACGAAAATACTTAAGTTTTAATGGTTATATTATAGTCTAACGAAAATCGGGCAGCACTTCCGTGCTGTAAATTTTAAATCCAAAATTTCCTACACTTTCCCGCTTACAATTTTTATATCAATATTCACTTATATTCACAAACACAATAAAATGTATATAAGTCAAATTAGTCACCTTAAACACAAGTACTTTCAACTGATACAAACCTTAAAATACTTTCAAATATCAGTTTCTTTTAGATTTTTAACCACAAAAACGAAGATCTATGTAATAATTTATAAAACTCGTTTTTCACCATGAAACTTAATAAAAACACGTTTTTAGGTGATTGATTTAAGATGCAATGAGTTATTTGAGTAAAAACACTAGATAGAAGAGCTTTTTACCGGAGAGAATGGATGGATGACGATTTGTTGGTGATTTTAGCTTCAAATTGATGAAAAACGTTTATGCACCCAATGAATGAAATCCTTCTTGCTTTCCTTGATTATTAGGACGATTTTTTATGGGGTTTATGAGGTGTTTTCTTTTGAAAACTGTGGCTGTAAGTGGAGAGATTTAGAGAGAGTTTTGTGAAGTGTGTGTGTGTTTGTAATGTCATAAGTGAGAGAGAGATGAGAGTAATGGGTGTTAGTTGGCTCTATTTCTGGACCATGAGGAGGTTGAACCGAGCTTGGATAGATGTTGGTGTAATATTACATGCACGAATGACTCATCAAAGTTAAAAAACAAATTGATTCTGCTAAGGAGGGTGTCACCCTAGGTGGTTAGGGTTGCGCACCGTGCAGTTTTTCAGCATTTCTCGTTTTTCTTTTTCGTTATCGTTAAGCATTTTCGTTCGTTGAAAGTTTACGATTGTTATGCAAAACTTAGGCAAGTTCATTATGTGTTTTCTTGGTATTAGGATTCATTTATTGATTCCGATTTCGATTTCGATTTCGATTTCGAGACACACCCGTTTACGGTAAAAGTACAATTAAGAGCAATAACATATATATCGAAGATAGAGAATACGGAATTCACCTGAATTTTTGACGGATGTCACAGTTCTCCATATGTTGAGAAATCTCTTCTACCTTCACTTTTGATCTAGAGTGAACTTCTTGTCTCTGTTTATCAATCAAAGACTTCAATGTTACTCTATCAGTTTTTGTAGGTTGATCAGCTTCATGAGCAGAAGATTCTCTAACATTTGTTTCTTCGGGAGCAGCTTCAGTTTGCCTTCCCTTTAGGATACCCTGAACCATCTTTTCCCTCTTTTCTTTCATGGTTCTAATCATCACTTTTTTTTGAACATCCATCCCATTATTTTCAAGTGTCTCAATCTTCATTTGACCAACAGACTTTGCGCTCATGCTCCCAGCAGTTACAAGGTAACTCTTTAAGTGAGTTTTGTATTGGTTCTCTGTCTGATACTGCATGAAGTTCAACAATTTCTTCTTCGGACCCATCACTTTGGAAGGTACCAAAGATGATGGTTTCACAACTTTAATTTTTACTCTTCTTTCACCTCTGCTAGCACTTGCTTCAACTACAATCTCCTTCTCTTTTTCAACCTCAGCTTCCTTTTCAACCTCTGTGTCCTCCCCTTCTTGTTTAACTACACACTCCTCATTTATATCATCATCATCCTCACTATTAATGTCAATGATGACTTTTTCAACTTTTTCTCCTCCAATCTCTTCATTCCATCTCTCTTCAGTATGTGCAGGCTTTAGCTCTCTTTCTTTAATGAAAATACATTAACTTTCTTAAGCTGATTCATCAAATAAGCCTTCATACATACCTTCAAAGTGTTTTTCAAATGTTTCTTGGTCAACAGATACTCCATGCTGATCCACCACTCTGAATCTTCTTTCAGGTTCCTCAGGTTGAACAATTTCCTCTTCCGAACCTATTTCCAATTCATCCGAATTCTTTTCCAGTTCATCAAAAATGGTATCTTTCTCTTCTTCAACCTTCTCCTTTCCCTTTCTTCTCACAACTTCCATGGATAAACTATATAAAATATTTTCAACTGCTGAGATTTCATTTACACTAGTACTCTCACTCCCCCTTTCAACAACCTCTTTCTCTACATTCAATTCTTCACCATCCAGTCCTTCAACATCCATCCTTTCCACATTCAGTATATCTTCTCCCCCTATTTTGGAGGCATCATCCAAAGACACTGTTGTGGCAGCTTTCAAACCCTTTGTTGTAACCTCATTCAAAACTATCTTCCACCTCAACTGAATTATTAAAGCCTCAACTGAATTATTAAAGCCTACCTTGACCCTTAGTTCTTGATGTAAACACTTGAGAAAGAGTAGGAGTAAGATGAACTTGTTGAGAAGGTTCAACAGATGGAACAGATGTTGAGGTAGGTTCTTGTTGCACAGGAGATCTAGATGGAGGAGTGGAAGTTGGAATCAGAGGAGATACAGGACGTCCAACTTCCATATGAGACTGTTCTTCTTAGGCTTGTGGTTCTGCTTGAACTTGGTCAGGTTGAATAGGAGCACCTTGTTGTTCTTCATGTATCACATTTCCTGCTAACTCCCTTGAAACTTAATGAAATCATTGATAGCAACTCTAGTCTGAACAATCATGTATGGGAAGAAAGGCGTAAAGTTCCCAGAAAATACAACCCTTGCTTTTGTGAATGCCTTCTTCATGTTAGCCATGATTTTCCAGTTCATGTTTTCATCTTTGAGAATTTGTCCTTCAAGCATCAATCCTTGTACTTCTGAGTGAAGAATCATTTGAATAAATCTTGGGTACAACAAAAATTTTGTTGATGTCCCTTCAAGCATTTTCTGCATGTTGTTATAATAAAACTAGAGAAGTTAAATCTCCTCTGAGTAATGAGACAAACAAATACAGAAGTTAAGGTTTGATTAAGCTCATCAAATCCTCCAGACCTCCCAGACATACAACACATCAAAACATGGATCAGATATCTCCAATTGAAGGACACTCTTTCCTTCTTTACCATGTTGTCAGGAAAGTCACCTTCATACCCAATTTGTCTGCAAACCGTTTTTATCTCCTCCATACTCAATTTCTCAACCCCTTCAGCATCATTTAATCTTAAAACCCTTCTAATCACATCCTCATTTACTATTACACTCTCTCTTTGAACAGATGATGTAATAGTTCTTACTCCTTCAATGATCTCAAACCCTGCATTTTCCCAAAATTCTTGTAATAAGTCATTGTACATAACAGGACTTTCAGAAATTGCCTCACGTAGGTTCGATTTGATTAACAAAACCAATGATTAACTTCCAATTGTCATCAACCTCTGAATGAGTCATGTCTAGGAAGGCAACAACATTATGCTTAGATTTGTATCTTAATGCCATCTGTTACACAAAATTATTGTTAGAAATGATGTATAATCAAGAAAAATGCATAAATAAATTTATAAGACAACAACAATATACCTTAAAGGAAACATAAACTAGGTAAAAGAGTGATAAAGCAAAGAGAACAAGCAAAAACTCTCGAAAAAGGCTCTAGGAGAACGAAAATGCGGTGCTAAAGCTTAATCGCTCAGAGGAATAAATAATGATAAACTATATTGAGATTAGAGGTTTAGAATCGACTTAGAGAACTGCTATTTTGATTAAAAAATTATTTAAATTTAAACTAATAAAATAATAAATTGGAAAAAATAATATATTTAATTTCCCAACAAAAGTTCCCCGATCCAAAAATAAAACTTCCGAATGAAAAGACTCCGAACTAAAATTAATATTCCGAATTTTATCAAACAGTCAACAAAATCAAACACCCCGAATTGTAAAAATTTAACTCCAAATTAGAATTAATATTCCGAATTGTAAAAATTAACTCCGAATTTTTAAAAAAAAAATAAAGCGAAATTTCAATATCTCACATTAGAACTAGTTTACTTCAAATTAACAGTCAGTGTAGAAATAGTTTATAAAGCAAAGTTTCAATTTCAAAATCAGAAACTTATATTCCATAATTTCATACTGTTGGGAAAAAACAATGATCTATCCCAAGATTAATAAATCTGTTAATCAAAGTCTGAGTCTGAGTGACATGAGTCTGAGTGACTCAGTCTGAGTGACATGAGTCTGAGTGACTCAGTCTGACTAACTCAGACTCATGAGAGAAGTTAGCCGTGAATTAAGGCAGTCTAGTTAGTTAATATCTTTTATCTGTTTAAAAGATTCACTTAGATTGATCCTTATCAAACTCACTATATTGTGTATAAATAGTGAGTTTGAGTTTTGTAATCGGTGCAACTTTTACTGGAATATAACTGTGTGTTATTTTCATTGTTTCAATATTATAATTCCGCTATAATATATACTGAAACTGAGTAATAAATCGATATATAACAATTAACGTCTAAATACTTATTTGTTATTGATTTGCCATTGTTTGGGATCTTAGTGAGACCTATCAACTGGTATCAGAGCAAATAAGATTTAAATTTTAATAAATTTATAAATCTTAAACGATCAATACCTAAAATCTCAAAACAATGTCATCATCTTCAAACATAACCACAATGGCTGGAAAAGGAATTCCTGTGTTCACTGGTCATAACTTTGCACATTGGAAGCTTAAGGCTGAGTGGCATTTATCAGGAATTCATGAAGAAATGATAAGAGTCATAACTGAAGGACCCATAATTCCAGGTAAACAGATTGATGAAGTGAAAGAAGGTGATAAAGTTGTCCAACGTGCCAGATGGGTTCAAACTGCCAAATCTCAATGGACAGATCAAGACAAGCTCTTATTCAATCTTGATCCCAAAGCCAGAAGCATTTTAGGAAATGCAGTGTCAGAACAAATCTTTTCTAAAATTGCAGGATGTAAAACAGCTAAGGAACTATGGGACACATTAATTGTGTCTTATGAAGGTGTTCCAGTTGTAAAGGAGCAAAGACTGAACAGTCTCATTAGAAATTATGAGAATTTCTATATGAAAGAAAAAGAAACTTTGGCTGATGTTCATACCAGATTTCAGATTCTACTAAATGATATGTCAGCTCTGGGAGTGACAAAAGATGATGATGATATATGTAAGAAATTTGTTGATATATTACCTAACAAATTTGAATCTGTTATCACATCACTTGTAGTAAGTGAGAAGCTGTCCACCTACAAGCTGCCAGGACTCTTTGGTCTATTGTTAAACTTTGAAGAATCTCAAGAAAGAAAGAAGCTCAATAATAGAAGAACTGCAAAGGACCCAGAAGCTGCATTAGTTGCAACAAGCAGAAGGAATAAAGAAATTTATTCTCAAGCTGACTCATCTGAGTCTGAGTCACACTCAGACTCAGAATCTGAAAATGAATCTGAAGTCAAGAAACTAAAGAGTCAGCTTGCCCTGTTGACCATGAAGCTTGAACAGAAGACAGGCTACAAAGGCAAGAAACCTTTTGATCTAAAAAAGGTAAAATGCTTCAAATGTAGTGAATATGGACACATGCCTGCTGACTGCAAAGTAAAGAATGCCCAGACTGAGCATATGGACGAAGTTGCTGAAAGGTCCCAAAGATACCGAAACAAGTATCTAAAATACAAAAAAGGCAACAGCTCCAACCCTCAAAAGTCTCAAACTGAACAAAGAGCATTCTTTGCTGAAGAATGGTTGGATGAAGAACTGTCCTCTGATGAAGAAGAAGTGGTAGATCAGTGCTTGATGGCAATAGTGGAGGAAGCTACTGAAGCTGAGAAATCCGCCTCTCAGTTCGAAAAGGATCTAAAGGAAGCTGAAAGAATGAGTTGCAATTCAGACTGGAACAAGTCAAAACTTTATAAGGTACACAATTTTGAAACTTATACAAATGAACAAAAAATTCAAATGTTTGAGTATATTTTTGTTGACTTGACCACCACTCTAGAAGAACAAAATGACCTCAAACAAAAACTCAAAGATCTTGAAAATCTTATGAAAAGTAAAGATGATAAAATAACTGAATTAGAAAGTTATAAAGTTCTTTTAAATGCTCAGACTGAAGCCTATAGTGATCTTGCAAAAGAAAATCACAAACTTAGAGAAGAAACTGAGCACTATAAAAGAATTTGTAAATCATGGTGCATATCATCTTTAAAAAATGAGGATTGCTTAAACAGACAGGTACCTAATCTAGTTCAAGCTGTGTTGGGTGAAGGATTCTGCTTGAAGAAGCATATGACAGAAGAGGAAGAAGAAGCTTTGAAGGCAGAAAGAGAAAAAATCATTTTTAAACCAGAAATCCTTCCAAATACTTTTACTTATTTGAAAGGAAATAAGACAATGATGTCAAATGCATTTGTCAAACCTGTAATTTCTCAAGTTTTGAATAAAAATAGTCTTTTGCCTTCATCCTCTTCTAAATCTGAAAGTGTTGTCTTGTCTGAGACTGATATGCAGACTGAAAAGGATTCTCCATCCTTGACCAAAATTGCTCCCAAGGTTTTGAGAAAACCCAAGAGTCAAACTTCAGTTAGTTCCAAAAGTCATAACAAAAGTCCCGAATCTAAAACAATTGATAAATTAGGAAATCAATTACTGGAACTGACCAACATTGTCAAAACTTTAGTCAGGGATAACTCACCTAATCAAGCAAGATCCAAATCTCCTCCAAAGAGAAATTGCTATAACTGTGGTGAAAAAGGGCATGAAGCTGTGTTTTGTAAATTATTAACCAGGTCTAGACCTAAGAATCCTTATGCTCCCAAGTCAGGTTCATCAAAACAGGGGTCAGCTTCATATCAGACAGGATCATCAAAATCCAGATCAGTCTCATCAAACTCTAATTCATCTTCAAGAAACACTTCTCCATCAAAAGCTAAACATGTACAACCCTCTAAAGTTAAATCAGCTCCATCTAGAGTCAATCTCAAAAATGCTCCCTGTAAATACTGTGGTGTCATAGGTCACTATTCTGTAAATTGCATGAATGAAATAAACAAATGGAACTATACAAGTCCTAAAACTGAATACAAGATTGAATCAGTACCTAAACCTGTCTTAGTTCATGGATCCACTCTAAAGTGGGTACCCAAAAGGAACTAATTTCTTCCTATTTCATGTGCAGGATTCTACAAAATGGTATTTAGATAGTGGAGCATCAAGGCACATGACAAGGATGAAGTCCTTTCTACAGGACTACAAGGAAGAAGATGGACCTCAAGTAAGGTATGGAGACAATGGAGTTTCAATGACAAGGGGATATGGCAAGATTCATGCTGGAGCTGTCACATTCAAGAGAGTTGCTTATGTGGAAGGATTGCAACACAATCTACTCAGTGTGAGTCAGATTACTGATGAAGATCATGAAGTCAGATTCAGGAAACAAGCTGGGATAATTTATAATGCCAAGGGAAAACCATTACTGCTAGCCAAAAGAGAGAGAGAGATGTATTCTGTCTGGATCTGAGTACAGCAAATGATGAAGCTGAAACTTGTTTGTTCACTGAAACCAAGGAGGAATTGAATTGGCTATGGCATCGAAGGTTATCTCATTTAAACTTCAAGAACATTAATGCTCTATCCAAAAGCAAGCTAGTAAGGGGGTTGCCAGAACTCACCTATACCAAAGACAAAGTCTGCTCAGCCTGTGTTCGTGGAAAGCAAACAACAAGCAAGGGATGAAGCCTTCCCTCTCATTGGTCAGCCTGAAACACAGGGAGTTATAAAATACAGTTTATTCACTGGGAAATGGAAGTTCTTGTTTTCTATGATTACAAGATGTTTGGGGGGCAAATCGGGTAGCTTGGATCAGATGAATGAGTTTGAAACTCATCTGTTTCATGCCATGGTCACGGGTAGAAGAATCTCCTTTTCACAACTCTATTTTGATGAGATTCTCTCCCTGGTTGTCAAAACAAAACGCCCTAACGATGTTCCATTCATTCGGGTGTTGTCTCTTTGCTTTGAGGAAGTTCTGC
>CAJVGC010000432.1:17717058-17752678 GCA_910822075.1 Senecio squalidus | reverse complement strand
CCCCCCCCCCCCCCTGTGTAGAAGACTCAGTTCTTTTTCTCTTCAGATCCTTCTTGGGTTCAGACTCACTTATGGCTTTTAGCAATTTCCTCCCCTTGAGTCTAAGCACCTATAGAAGACTCCCCAACAATCTGCTTTCCAGACCTCATAGCCCTGACTTCGGAAGTCAGACTCAACACTAATTCCTTCAAACCAGCCACCTCCTTTGTATTATTTTCCTTAAGAGCCCTGACCTCATTCTGCAGTGCACTCATCTTGACATCAAACTGAGATGGAAAGTCCTCAATAGTTGTCA
The DNA here is from genome assembly GCA_910822075.1 of Senecio squalidus. Classification (NCBI taxonomy): domain Eukaryota; kingdom Viridiplantae; phylum Streptophyta; class Magnoliopsida; order Asterales; family Asteraceae; genus Senecio; species Senecio squalidus. Next base: position 17,752,383 of record CAJVGC010000432.1, on the reverse strand, counting down.
GTAAGACAGACATAGTCAAAGCACCCTCAGACTGAGGAATATAAGTAACAATAAAAGTGGGTAAGGTTGGTATAGCCTCACATCTCTCCTGTTGTTTTGGAGATAGGTCTTTGACTACAGAAGTTGAAGTCTGCACCTCACTTAATTTTTGGAGCAAGGAAATGGCGACTTGTGTATCAGAGTGTGAGAAGTTTGGTGGTTCAGAAGTTTGTACCAGTACAGAACTGGTGAAAAGAGCCTGTGGAATAGGCTTTGAAAATGAGGGGGGTGTTCCCATACTAGGTACAGCGATATCCAGGAGTAGGATATCATCTTCAATGCTTTCCACATGTGTCAGTGTGGCAACAGTAACATGTGTCTCCAAGCTGACTACACTATATTGGCTTTGGGTAGTCTGAGTAGTCATAACCACCTCCTGCTCTAGCAGAGGGAGAGTGGGGTGATCTACAGCACTGGAGGGCAGTTCATGAATGTCAGCCTCATGGTGTGATATTTCCATTTGTGCTTGATTTAGTGTGGGACTTATTATGTAAACATTCTCTACTGAACTTGGTGAGTTCAGAAGGTTGGTCGTTTGAGTTACAAGCTTTTCAAGCTAAGAAAGGGGGACTGCCTCAAACTAAGGGGGATTCTCTCAGACTGAGGCGGAGAGGAGAGAATAATCATACGTGAGGCTCCATGAGGAAAATTAATCTCTGGAGTTGCATCACTAGGCCCAGCCCTATCATCCCCAACCTCAGCATCCAGCACAAGCTGATCACTACTGCCGTCCATCCTTTTGAGGTACATTATTGTCCTTACTGGCAGAAACTGAGTTATCAAACTCAGTTCCTTCAGAATCAATAAAAGGATTTGCAATCCACTGAAGCATGACAGGAGTTAATGCCACCTCAGCCTCAGTGATTGTTATGTAAGTAAAGATCCTGGATGTCAGTCACAAAAAATGTTTCTTCAAGTAGCTTATATCTTGTCTCTCCTAGAACAGTTTCAAAACAGAGTGAAAGCACTCTTATAAAAATGACATCCCTTGTTCTCTTGGGTTTGAAAACAAGAAAAAGAATTTCATCAAAATATAATTGAGAGTAAGAAATTCTCCTCCCTGCTACCATTGAATGGAACAGATGAGTTTCAAATTCATTCATTTCATTTAAAGACCCTGATATGCCCCCCAAGCTTGTGGTAATACTGGAAAATAGAAATTTCCACTCACCAGTAAACATTTTGTAGTCAATAACCCCCTTGAATACAGGCTGACCTACCAATGGGAATGCCTCAGACTTGGTGTCTTGCTTGGTCAGTCTGGGTTGAAATCCACCCTCACCAGTCTCTTGTACAGTAGGAAGAAGAAAAGCTTGCCTGATTGTTTCTTCAGTAATGGTGATGGTATTCCTTCCATTGTTGTAGGTCCCTGATATGGAATCTTGAGTGGCATTGACTCGATAGGTGTACCACCATTCACACAGAAGAGGTGGATACATGACGGTTTCCTGAAAGTATGCTCCATATAGAGGATGAGACACCATGAATTGACAGATTTGTTCGAACCCTTGATTTTGACGATTTTGGGGTATGATCACATTCGCCACCCTGTTATTATCTTTGACCTTAACTCTACCATCAAAATCAGCTCCAGCTACCATCCTAGGCTAGATATGAAACATCATGTTGGGCATTGATTGGTGATTGGTTGAAGTAATCGCCACGAATAAGATTAAGAGCAATATGAGAAGAAAATTGTTAGAAACTTAGGTCAATAAGACAAATAGTTGAATTTAAACTAAAGGAGCGAAAATTTAGAAACTTAGTTAAGATATTTACAAAAAGAACCCTCGGTTTAAGAAATATGTGCAACTGACCCCTAGACTTCAAAAAAAAATTAAAAATAAATAAAATAAAAAAGAATAAAAAATAAGAGAGAAAAAAAAATTTAAGAAGAAATAAAATCTTACGAAAAATTTACAACCATCCAGTCTGAGCACCCAGTCAGATTGAACAGTTCTCAGTATGAGCACCCAGTCAGACTGAACTTTTCTCAGTCTGAGTAACAAGTCAGACTGAGGATTTGAAAATTGTAAATCCTTAAGGATTTAACATCCCCAGTTCTCCCAACAGATAGAAGAACCTTTCCTCACTAAAAGGTTTTGTGAAAATATCTGCAAGCTGATCATCTGTGACCACAAACTCCAATATGACCTTCCCTTTTTCAACACAGTCCTTGATGAAATGATGTCTAATTTCTATGTGTTTTGTCCTTTAATGGAAGACTGGATTCTCAGTGATTTGGATGACACTTTTGGTGTCACGCATGATAGGAGTGTTAGTGATCTTGATGTCTAGATCAGCTAACTGATTTTGCATCCATAACAATTCTGCACAACAACTTCATGCAGCAACATAGTCGGCTTCAGCAGTGGAAGTAGCAACTGAATTTTGCTTTTTACTAGACCAGCTGACTAGTTTTCCTCCCAGAAGCTGACATCCTCCTGATGTACTTTTCCTATCCAGTTAGCATCTTGCATAATTTGCATCTGAGTAACCAATTAGATCAAATCCAAATCCTTAGGGTACCAAAGTCCAAGATTTGGGGTACCCTTAAGATATCTGAATATCCTTTTAACAGCTTTCAAATGAGATTCTTTTGGGTCAGCTTGATATCTTGCACATATTATGTCTGGTCTACTGGCAGTAAGATATAATAAAGAGCCAATCATGCCTCTATAGGTTGCTTGACAGACTGACTTGCCAGTTTTGTCCTTATGCAACTTATGAGAGGTACTCATGGGAGTTCTCATCTCAGAATATGAATCAAAATAATTTTTCTTTAAAATATCATGAACATATTTGCCTTGATTTTTAAAAGTCCCATATTTCTTTTGTTCCACTTGCAGACCCCTATAGAATGTCAGTTCCCCCATCATACTCATTTTGTATTTATTAGACATTAAATTGGAAAACCAAGTACACAACTTTCCATTTGTGGATCCAAATATAATGTCATCAAAATATATTTGAACCAAAATAACATGACCTTTTTCTTTCTTTATAAAAATTGTTTTTTCAATTGACCCTCTTTGGAACTGATTTTGAAGAAGAAAGTCAGACAGAGTATCATACCAAGCTCTAGGAGCTAGTTTCAGACCATATAAAGCTTTCTTAAGTTTATAAACATGATTAGGAAAGTTTGGATTGACAAAATCTGGTGGTTGCGACATAGACTTCCTCCTTCAGATCACCATTTAGGAAAGCACTCTTCACATCCATTTGATATACCATAAAGTCTTTGAATGTTGCATAAGCTAGAAACAGTCAAATAGCTTCAATTCTTGCCACAGGTGCAAAGGTTTCATCATAATCAATTCCTTCCTCCTGTTTATAACCCTGTACAACCATCCAGGCTTTGTTTCTCATCACCACACCATCTTTATCAAAAAAAAAATTCTGAAGATCCGTTTGAGTCCAATTATGACCTTTTGTAATGGGCAAGGAACCGATTCCCATACATCATTCCTGACAAACTCACTCAGTTCCTCCTGCATTCTATCAACCCAGTCTTCATCCACAAGAGCTTCTTCCACCTTCTTTGGTTCCATCAGACTGAGAAAATTTGTGTAAAAACAGAAATTAGCAGTGGCTGACTTGTTTCTTGTTTTGACACCTCAGTCTGATGGAACTCAGATGGATGATCCTTGACAGTTTTGACATTTCCTAAATCTGATTGTTGACCCCCTTCAGTGTGAGTCTGATCTTCATCAATCTGAGTTCTATCAGACTGAGGTGGGTCAGTTTGAACAGGTTCAGACTCATCACTTTTATTTTCTTTAGAGAAATTCATGGAAAGTTCATCATCTTCACTCTCAGATCCTTGTGCTTGACTTATGGAAATTACTTGATCTTCAGTCTGGGTTGGATCAGAATCAAAGAATGTAATCATCAGTTCATCACACAGATGATTAATAGATACAAGGTCAGACTGAGTAGTCAGTTCATCCTTTTCGGACTAACTTGTAACATCAAATGTCACATTGATGCTTTCTTCAACTGCCTTTCTTCTTTCATTGTATACTCTAAATGCTTTAGACACACTTGAGTATCCAACAAATAAACCTTCATCTGCTTTAGGAGACATTTTGCACAGTGGATCTCTTTGATTAAGAATATAGCATACTTCCAAAAATGTGAAAATAATGAATAGATGGAACTTTATTGTGATACATCTCATAAGCAATCTTCCTATGCTTCTTCACTATGATGGATTTGTTTTGAGTAAAACAAGTAGTGTTGACAGCCTCCGCCCAAAATTTAATCTTCATGTTTCCATAGCCTTGCAGCTTCAATAAGAGTCATGTTCCTGCTCTCAGCCACTCCATTTTGTTCAGGAGTTCTAACAGATGAAAAGTTTTGAACAATTCCTCTTTTGCCAAAAAAATTATCAACACATAATTCTTGAACTCAGTTCCATGATCACTTCTCATATGTCTGACCAAAGTGTTCTTTTGCCTCTGCTCCCTCTTGATCAGACTGATGATTTCTTCAACTGCATCACTTTTGGCTTGTAGAAAAACCACCCAGGTATATCTTGTAAACTCAACTACAGTTACCAGTGTATACTTCTTTCTTCCTTGGCTTTCTATACTTATGGGTCTAAATAGATCCATATGAAGTATATATAGAGGTTTTACAATTGAGTGAAGCATTTTGGAGGGAAATTGCACCTTTGTTTGCTTCCCAAGAACACAGGCTGAGCAAACCTTGTCCTTTCTATAAGTCGGTTCACGAATACCACTAACCAGTTTGTTCTTGGATAGAATATTGATGTTTTTGAAGTTCAAGTGAGTTAATCTCCTATGCCACAACCAATTGAGTTCTTCTTTTGTCTCAGTGAAAAGATAAGTCTCAACTTCATCATTAGCTGAACTCAGATCCAGACAGAACACATCTCTCTCTTTTGGCTAACAGCAAAGGTTTTCCTTTGCCATTGTATATTATCCCTCCTTGTTTCCTGAATCTGACTTCATGATCTTCATTTGTAATCTGACTTCATGGTCTTCATTTGTAATCTGACTCACACTAAGTAAGTTATGTTGTAGACCTTCCAGATATGCTTCCATTTTGAATGTAGCTGATCCAGCATGAATCTTTCCATATCCTCTTGTCATGGAAACACCATTATCACCATATCTGACTTGTGGTCCATCTTCCTCTTTGTACTCAAATAGAAAGGATTTCATCCCTGTCAGGTGCCTTGAGGCTCCACTGTCTAAAAACCATTTTGTGGAATCCTGCACATAGAAACACAAACAAAATTAGTACTTTTTGGGAACCCACTTTTGAGTGGGTTCATTCACATGTTTTTGTTCCTTTCCCAGTTCAGCAAGTGAGATTTTTTTCCACTCAGATTCAAGGTTGTCATAATTCCATTTGTTTATTTCTTTCATATAGTTCATGGAATAATGCCCTATGACTCCACAATATTTGCATGGTTGATTTTCGAAGTTAGTCTTTTGTGAATCTGAGTTGTTGGCAGCCCTTCTAACTAACTCTTGTTTTTGAAAGGGGACAGACTTTTGTTTAGAAGGTTGAGCTGAGCTTTGTTTTTAAGGTGAAACAGACTGTTATTTTAAATGTTGAACTGACCTTTGTTTTTGAGGTGAGACATACTTTGGTTTTGAAGTTTTAGATACTTTTGGTCCATTGTATCTAGGTCTAGTCTGATTTAATTGTTTACCAAACACAGCTTCATGTCCATTTTCACCACAATTGAAACAAGTTCTTTTAGGAGGAGTTCTTGGTTCTTTTGAAATTTGTGATTTATTCCTAACCAGTGTTTGCACAATATTAGTTAATTGCAAAAGTTGATTTCCTAAATGGTCAATAGGACTGACCTTTTGAACTGACTCCTTTTCAACATTGTTTGAATTGACTTGTTTGAGACTGACTTGTGGTTTACTCAAAACCTTGGGTTTAACAACATTCTTATGACTCACTTTTCAGGTTTTAAATGAAGGTTAGATTGACTTGATGTTAAAGATTCACAGTTGTTTGACTCTTGAGACATGACAGGTTTGACAAATGCATTTGACATTTTTTTTTAGTTTCCTTTTATATATTTAAATGTGTCTGGTAAAATGTCAGGTTTGAAAATAATTTTCTCCCTCTCAGCCTCTTCTTCTTCTTCAGTCATATGTTTCTTGAGACTGAAATCTTCTCCCAACAAAGCCTGAACTTGTCTAGGAACTTGTCTACTCAAACAATCTTCATTTTGAATGATGAGATACACCAAGACTTACAAATACTTTTATAATGTTGAGTTTCTTCTCTAAATTTATGATTTTCTTTTGCAAGATCATTATAAGCTTCAGTTTGAGCAGTTAGTGTGACTCTGCGGTTTTCTATCTCTAAAATCTCTTTATTTTTGCTTTGTAAAATATTTTCTAAATCTTTCAATTTGATTTGAGAGCAGAAATATCTTTTATTGATGTTTTAAAATCTAGAAAGAGCAACTCAAACATTTGAAGTTTTTGATATTCAGTGTATAGATGACTTAGTTTCATCTATGAAACCCATCAGACATTTATCCACCACTTCATCCATTTATTCTTCAGCAAAGAAGGCTTTCTGCTCAGCTTGAGGTTTTTGATTTCTTGAGGTGTTTCCATTCTTGTATTAAATGAGTCAGTTTCAGCTTTTGAGTAGATTTCTTTATTCCTTCTGCTTGTTGCAACTAATGCAGTTTCAGGATCTCTAGAAATCCTCATTTGGTTCAACTTCTTCCTCTCTTGGGTTTCTTCAAAGTTCAACAAAAGCCCAAATAAACCAAGAAGTTTGTAAGTGGACAATTTTTTACTTACAACAAGAGAGGTGATGACAGATTCATATCTGTTTGGAAGAATATCAACAAACTTCTTGCACACCTCATCATCTTCTTTCATCACACCAAGAGCAGACAAATCATTTAGCAAGATTTGAAACTTGTTGTGTACATCAGCAAGTGATTCCTTTTCTTTCACATAGAAATTCTCATAGTTTCTTATCAAACTGTTCAGCCTCTATTCTTTCACCACTTGCACACCTTCATAGGATACAATGAGTGTATCCCAGATTCCTTTTGTTGATTTACATCCAACAATTTTGGAGAATATCTGTTCAGACACAACATTTCCTACAATGTTTCTAGCCTTTGGATCTAGATTAAACAGTTGCCTATCTAACTCAGTCCATTGAGATTTTGGAGTCTGAACCCATCTAGCACGTTGGATGACTTTGTCTCCTTCTTTCACGTCTGGAATTTCTTTTCCACGAATAATTGGTCCTTCAGTGATTGTTGTCATCATTTCATCATGAATTCCAGACAAATGCCACTCAGCTTTGAGTTTACAATGGGCAAAGTTATGTCCATTGAAAATTTGAATTCCTTTTCCAGCCATAGCAAGTGTTTGTGAAGATGAAGACATATTTATTAATTGAGATATTACTGGTTGATCGTTTAAGATTTGTATATATTAAAATTTAAATCTTATTTGCTCTGATACTAGTTGTTAGGTCTTAGTAAGATTCCAATTACTTGATATACAAATAATTAATTAATATGGTATGATTGAATCAATTTGCAAATGATTATTCAAACGTTAATTATTACTCTTGATGAACACACAGTTCTTGTTAAGAAATTATAGTGGAAATATAACTAATAGCAAGATTGAATAACACTCACTTTCGATTGAATAAAAACGACAACCGGAATACAAGACTCAAGCTCCCTATTTATACACAATAAGGACGAATCTTAGAAAATATTCTAAAAAGATAGAAGATTTTATCTAACTAACTTCCTAAACTTTCGGTTCAAGACATTATGGAACTGACTAACTCGGACCCATAATGTTGGTCACTCAGACTCAAAATAGTCACTCTGACTCAAAATGACTCAGACTCAAAGTCACTCAGACACATACTGAGACTTTAATTAAATAGACTTATACTTTGGGTTTAATTGGTAATTTTCCCAACAGTCTTAGTGTCAACAGAAGTTGTAGCAGCCTTACAATCAGTAAATCCAAGTTTGGCTAACATATCCTTGACATATTTTGATTGGTTAATGGAAATTACATTGTCCAATTGGTTAACCCGAAGTCATAAAAAGAATGACATCTCTCCCATAAAGCTCATTTGAAACTTAGAGTGCATAACAGAGTCAAACTCCTTATACAACACATCATTAGTTGACCTAAAAATGATATCAGCTACATAAATTTTCACAAAAATAGAATCCTGGTCAACTGTCTTAATAAACAAATTTTAATCTATGGTGCCCCTAAGATACCCATGTGCAATTAAATATTTGGATAATGTATCATACCAGGCTATAGGAGCTTGATGTGAACCATATAATGCTTTTTCCAACTTAGACACATAATCGGGGTATTAAGGATCAATAAAACCTGGGGGTTGACTCACATACACAGTCTCCTCAAGAACTCCATACAAAAATGTTGATTTAACATCCATTTGAAACACCTTAAAGTTCTAAAAAAAGCATAGACCAAAAACAATCTTATAGCCTCTATTCTAACAACTGGAGCAAACACCTCATCATAGTCAATACCTTCTTTCTGAGTATATCCTTGAACCACAATCCTAGCTTTGTTATTAACAATAATCCCCCTATCATCTCTTTTAACCTTAAAAATCCATTTAACTCCCAAAATGGCTTTTCTACCAAATTTCCTACTTCCTGTTTCTTGAACTGTAAGAGTTCTTCCTGCGTAGCCTCTATCCAACTATTTATAGTCAATGTTATGTCCACATTTTTAGGCTCAAGTTGTGACAAAAAGCATGAAAACAAACAAAGATTAATCAGGCCAGAAGTCCCTCTTGTTTTGACTCCATCATGCAAATTTCCAATAATATTAGACAAAGGATGAGTTTTATGAGTTCTCAAAAAGATATTTTCATCCTCTGTAATATTATTAGACAAATTTGTATTATTTAAGTCAAAATCATCAATTGAAAATGAGTTAAGAAAAGCTTCACTGGATTGATCATGGTTTTTAGCATCAATGGTCTCATGTACACTATCTAACTTATTTTGATCACCAAAGTTGTTTTGATCTTCCTCAGAGTTGTTTTCACTTTCTGCACTTTGACAAATTTATGCACCCGAGTTTACTTGTTCTTTACCCGAGTTGTCTTGAGTTTCAATTTCTTCAAGTTGTGAATCCGCATTAAAGTGGTTTTCACCAGAATTAATATCTTGAGCTTCCAAAGCAATGCCTTGTTCTTTAATTGAAACTGGAATGTCATTTTCATTGAGAATGTTTGCATCAGTTTAAATTTCTGAAGATTCTTGACTAACAAATGTTGTCTCTTCAGATAAATGCGCTTCTTCATTGACTGAATGATGATATACTTCACTTGAACTTGCTTGAACACATGCTTACTTTCTTGTACCAATCTCAAAATCATCAATATCTTCAACGTGTGTATCAGTTACTTGAGAGTCATGTACAACTTCTGAAACATGATCTTGACAAAAACCATTAAAAGAATTCACAAAAGTGTCTAAATCAAATAACCAATCAGCACCTGAAATCTTAACATTTGGTGTATATTCATTGAAACTAACATTGATCGATTCTTTTATGGATCTAGTTTATTAAAAATTCATTAAGTCTTTGAAACACTAGAATATCCAAGAAAATATCCATCATTTGTTTTAGAATCAAACTTTCCTAAGTGATCTTTGGTATTCAAAATGGAACATTGACACCCAAATGCTTCAAACAAACCTATAAAAGGTTTTCTCCCTGGGAACAATTCATATGATGTCATTCCTAGGCTTTTAACAACATAAATTCTATTATTGACATAGTACATTGTGTTCACAGCCTCTTCCCAAAATGTAACTGGTAAACATGATGCAGTTAACATGGCTCTAGCTCCATCAATTAATGTCCTATTTTTCCTTTCAGCAACCCAATTCCGTTGGGGTGTTCTAGGAGAGCTAAATTGTATAGTGATTCCCTTAAGTGCACAAAACTCATTCAAAGTGGCATTTTTAAACTCTGAACCATTATCAAATCTGATTATTTTAACATGTTTACTACATAAATTCTCAGCTTGAACAACAAAATCTTAGATAATCTCAGGAGTGTCATGTTTGTTAGGAACAAAAAATACCCAAGAAAATCTTGAATAGTCATCTGTGATGACTAAACAATAAGATTTCATTCCAAGACTTTTTACACGAATAGGACCAAAAAAATCCATTTGTAAAAGGTTAAGGACTGTATCTACTGAATTGTGAGTCTTGAGTGTAAAACTTGATTTATGTTGTTTACCTTTTAAACAAGAAATACAGTGATCAAGTAATTGAAAACTCCTTTTGGGTAATCCAGTAACTAGATTATCTTTGACCAATATATTCATGCTCTTAAGATTTACATGACAAATCCTTTTATGCCATCAATCAGACTCCTTTTCAGTAGTTTTTGATATGAAACATTTAGAATAATAATTTGTATTAATTTTGTTCATATCCAAAATGTGCATATCCTCATATCTTGGAATTTGCAAAACTATCATATCCTTTGGTATGACAAATTCAGGTTTTAGAATGTAAAATATTCAGAAGTGAAAGCAGATGTGTACTTTTTATCACATACTTGAGACACAGAAAGCAAGTTATAATTCAACTCTTTCACAAAGTTCACCTGATCCAATGTCAATTCACCATTTGAAAACCCTCCTTTGACCAGTTATTGTGCCCCCTATATCTCCTCAAAAAGAAACATGTCTCCAATGAAAGCAATAAACAATTGTAGTAACTTGAAGTTCCCACTCATATGTCTAGAGCATCCACTATCTACAACCCATATGTTATCTTCACGATCAGTATATTGCTCCTACACATACATATTTCTTAATGAGATTTGGGTACCCAAGTTCTTGTAAACTTGAAAATGAATCTTTTAAACTTGTTGAATTTGCAATATTCATGAAATTTTCATTCAGACATTCAAGTTTGATAGTCTGAACTAAAACTTTCATCATCCGAGTTAAACTCTTCTACACCTGAGTTAATTCTTGACACTAAACTTTTGTTAGTCTTGACACTGAGTTTACCCGATTTAACATTTTTAGCCTACAAGTTAATTGTTTCCACACAAGACTTAAATTTACTATCAACACTGATTTTCACTTCACCCGAACTAAAAATTTATGTTTTAGATTTTAAAGAATTTAACTCAGATGACGCTTTTGGCAACTTTTTCAAATTTTGTTCTCACAACATTTCAGTAGTAATTCTACCAAATTTAATCACATTCACCCACTTTGATTTTCATGTTTAATCATGCATTCTTGAAAATTTACTCTACCAAAAAGCAATTTAACTAGCATTTTAACACATTTGGACACAGTCTTAGATTTTGATTTCAACCAACATTCAACTAATTTATGTCTCTTTTTGCACAAACTACACTTTGGTTTTCTCTTTGAATTTCCAGGTTTGACCTTTATAGACTCATCTTTCAAAGACTCTCTAAGTGCAATCTCATTCAAAATCAACTCATTTCTTGTAAGCATAGAAACATTTGAATTATGAAAACTATAACATCTTTCATGCATACAATTATGAATACACTCAGCAGATTTTTCCTCAATTTCTAACAGATCTAAATTATTTCACAAATTGTCATTATTCAAAGACAAATTACAAACATCAACAGACTTAATCTGCTTAGCTACTCTAGCATCTTTCTCCTTCTCGTTTACCTCTTCAACAACACATTAAGATCAAGATTCATCAATTTGTTTCAATTTCAACTCAACATTAGACTGTAACACAGAAACATCATCAAACCTATTTAACGCAGGTAAACTACTTACAAAGCTTGTAGAATCAGGTTTTACAGAATAATTATCATTAAAAGGTGGTGGTATGCATTAAAACCAATACCAACTTTTGCTTTGAACACAAACTGACTTTCAATTATCCCATTCACTGTTTTAGATGACAAATTGAATTTTTCAACTTAAATTTTTGAATTTTCAAACTTATGTGATATTTTCTTGAATCTGTCAAATAAGTTCTTTGATAGTTATTGTTCATCCTTCTAGGTGCTCTGCATTCTCTGGAAAAATGACCAAGTACATCACAGCTGAGGCATTTCACCTTTGTCTTGTCAAATCCAACTATATCACCATTATCCTTCCTGATATTGTTCCTTCCAGTCTTCTTGAAGAATCTGGTTTCCCTCACACTCACCATTGCCATTTTCCATTTGAAATCAATTTCCTCCAAGTCATCTTGATGAATTTGTTCAAGGTATCCTCTACCTCACTCATATTGAGTCAAACTACCAGCCACAAATGCTTCATAAATAGCCACAAAAGCTCTGTAAAGCATGTCTTTTTCTCCTTACCCATTCATATTCAATCCACCCATACTTGCATTCAAATTTGATTACTGGTATGCACTAGATTCTCCAATTTGACCAGAATATCCTCCATAGCTAGTAGCATTGTATCCAACTGGTATTCGATTTGTAGAATAACAACTTTCGGAATGACACTTATTATGAGGTTGAGGTTGAGCCTGATTAGGATAATGACTTGAGTTCACACGAATTTGAGATTTCAGAGCACATCCATAAGTATTGCTTGCTTTCTTCTTATCATCAATCTTCATATGACTGTAGAATCCCAATCAGCTCCACCAAGGTCATTGGATTTAGATTAGTAGTTCTTTTGATGATCATAAACTTGAACAGACCATTTGGTAGGAAGATATCCTAGCAGCTTCTTACAAATATCATTATCTTTCATTACAACTCCATCACTTTTCTAATCACTCACCAATAAAGTATACCTACTGATTTGTTCAGCTAAAATATCACCTCTCACATGTTCAAACGATTCATACAATTTCTTCAACATATCCTTCTTTCTTTCATTAAGCTCCAAGCTTCCATCATAACGCAACTCCATGGCATCCATTAACTCTTTAGCTGAAGAACAGTCTTTGAAATTGCTATAAATCTCAGTAGGTAATCCCAGAATCACAGCTACAAGTGCTCGGAAATATCTGTCAATGAGCTTTTTATCTGCTTCATTGTACCTTTCTGGTGCAACATCTACCATTCCAGTACCACTAGTCTCCTGCACCCTAGGACGATGAGGTCCATTCACAATTGAATTCCCAATTTGCACATCACTATAGTAGATAAATGCGTTGAAACGAAGCTTCCACATCATAAATTCAGATCCAGGAAGGAATTTGGGAGGTCTTCCACACGAACCTGTTTCGTTATCGTAATTCACAACTTCAGCATCCATTGCAATAATATTAATTTGAATTGATGAACTGAATCTTAAATTAGATGAACAGACATTAACTCGAATGAACTGAATTAACTCGAAATGATTCTAACTTGTCACACCCCGCTTAGAGCGGAAACACGAGGTGTTCCAGTTATAATATCAAGAGTCAAGGATTACAACAATACAACCAATCAACAAACCATCAAATATATTAATCATGCCAAATGTTACCAAAATACATTACAATGTCAAAAGCGATGAACGCCAAATTCAAATACATTACAAATATCACAAAACGGATCATCACCGAATTACATCCAACAAAGCCAATTCCAAATGCACAAAATACACGATCCGAAAAACAAGGTGGCATGATCAATGAAATCCTTACACTCCTGCAAAGCGTTAAAACGACATCAACAACCTGTTGGTGAATTATTCGCAATTTATAAGTAAAAGTTGACCCATCGACAATTTTATCAAACAGGTTAAGTTCAAACGATATATCTTGTTTTCAACAACCATAGTGAGAGGTACTATGCCTAGACTATCATACACTGAACTTGACCACGTAATTATCCCCTATCCTAAGGGGTATCAATCCGAAGGCAACCAATTATGAAATAAAGCCATGATATCCACTCCTAGGGACGTCCTAGCGAGCGATGAGGGTTTGGTCAAACCCAAACAGATCTGTATATATGAAACCGCGAACAAAAGCTTAATCAAGTGTATTAGGGGAGCTCAACAGAGCCTAATGATACAAAATCTAAGGCATACCTAATCCACTAGGCAAACAAGATAATCAACAACATTCCGCATACAAGCAGACAATTTTAAAACACGGTTTACAGCCCAAAAATAGTAAAGACAAGGGCTACGAATAACTCACAGAGAAATCTTCAGCAACAAATATCGGGTACACAAACACAGAGTTACAACTCCACCGCCTAAGTGCCTTAAAACAATAAACAACATAGTCTCAGTATTTCTATAAGTCTAGGTCCGGTTTAGCCTTGTTGGTTAAGATTAAGTTAAATAAGATAATCCAAATATTAATATATTTAAATGAGGTGACGTATTTAGAAGGCGATGTTCCGCGTCAAACAGGACCGCTCGGAAAGATATCGGCATTCCACGTCATAATCGTCAACTAGAAAAGAATGATAATCCGAATCGCAAACGACTACCAGGAGTATCGGTTAATAACATATCGTTACCAAGTTTCATTAGATCGACCAAGGTCAACGGCAACAATGTTGACTCGGTCAAAGTCAAACGTTAAGAACGTTGACTTTATAAAAGTCAAAGTCCACAATTTGAAATAAAGTCAAAGTTAACTTAGAAGTCCAACTTTGACACTTTGGATAATTTAAAGTCTTAGCTTTTCAAAATATAAGTGTAATACAACTTTCAAAATCATTTTACCAAGAGTTTGTCGTAAAAACGCCATATGATGATTTTAGATTACGAACGCGTTATGTAACGATGGTTTATTTGTTAAAAGAGGTTAAAACATCCGTTTTAAGTAATATTATGACATTTATAAGTATGTTGGCGTCTTTGAGTCCAAAGACGATGTTATTGTGTAATATATTACTTTTATGTACAAGTTTACTCATATAAGTGGTTATAGTCGTAAGAATTGTGAAATGAATTTCGGCAGCGCTTTCGCGTCTTAGATTATTAGTCCAAATTCTGTACACTTTCCCGCTTGACAACAATTTGCATTTTAAGAGTATTTACGCCTTTCTCATAATACATAATATGATTATAAGTTAAATACGTTAATTATGGTTAGTTTACATTTTAACGCATTTTTAGTCCAATTCTTAGTCCAAATCCGATAATATCCAAGTGTTGGTCTGATATTTGTTCCTAACCATTTTTCAAGGCTAAAACCGAGGTATTTAGGACAATATACGAAAAAAATGAGGAACTTTGGAAGAAAGTCAATTCTTACCGATAACAACCGCAATTTAGCAAGCCAAGAACCCGGGACAAAATCCTTCGGTGGTGTGGTGATGAGATTTCCAACTCCAAAACACAATACACCAACCGTTAATAAAGGTTCTTAAGATTACGAGCTTACGGTTACGAATAACATCGAAACAAAACGAGAACGGGTAATATGTCCCCAGAATGCGTCGCATCTGGGAGGAATGCGGCACATTCCTGGGCAGATTTCCACCGAAAATGTTTTTCGTGTTTAGTAAATCGTCTTTTGATGGTAGATTCGGACATGCAAGTTATAATATATTCAAAAATACTTTCAAATAACCATTTTGTAAAGCTTTTACCATCATTTAAGCAAGATCCATACACATTTTTATAAAAACTTGATTTTCATAGATTATTACCCATCAAACTCTTATAAAACTTATTTTCTTTAGTTAGATCATGCATGCATTGAATAAAACTTATAAAATACAGAGAGTTTAAGTTAATATACCCCAAATAAAGTGAAGATGTGATGAAAATCCTTGATGTGAGACGGTGATTTCGACCCGAAAACGATATAACCCAAGTAAACCTCCAAATGGATGCTCAAACCTTGCTCCCCTTTATGAAACTAGCTATTTTTAGTGATGAAATTTGTGGGTTAAACTCTGGAATCACAGCCACAAGAAGAAAAAGGGAGGAGTGTTTGTGTTTGTGTGTGTTTGCTTCAAAGAAAAAGAGAGAGAATGAGCTATGTGTGTTTGTAATTATGAAATGAGAATGGGGATCAATAGGGGTGTTAGTGACTTATTTATGGACCCAAAATGGGCTTAAAACAAGTAATAACCCGGAACCAATGATTTAGGCCCGACAATGAAAAATTGCAAAAGTTAGAAAATCACCAAATGCTGATCTGCACCCAAATGCGGCGCATTGGGTGCAGAATGCAGCGCATTCAGCCTTCCAAACAGCAATATTCGTTTTTCGTTTAAGTTATCGTTAAGCATGTTCGTTTGTTTAGGGTTCCCGATTGTTTTACATATGAACTTAGGCAAGTTCATTATAGGTATTCTTGGTATTAAGATTCATTATTTGATACAATTTAAATTCCAAAATGGAAATACATACTTCTCGGTATAAACATAAACACGAGCAAAGCACGATTTCTTAAGGATAAAGAATACGTTAACCGACACATTTGGCATAAACCTCCTAACTTATTACCATGAGCATACTAACTATTTGGCACTTAGGTAAACATAAATCTCACGTCTCAAGGGACGGATAAAGATAACACATAAAACCCGATTCTCAATAATAAACTGTGAGCAAAACAAAGCGAAATACAAGGGTCCAAACAATTGCGAATAAAACTCAAAATAATATCGGTAACACAAGTACTTCAAATTGACGGGATGTCACAGCCTCCCCCAGTAAAAAGAATTTCGTCTTCGAAATGACTACTGAGCATCACTGCTATAAAAGAATTGGGGATAATTCCGCTCCATTTCCTCCTCCCGTTCCTCAAGTAAAATAAAAAATTCAGCTCCAAACTTAGAGTTCCATCGGACCTTCACAATTGGGATCCGACTCCGCCGTAAATGCTTGACAACTCGGTCAACGATTTTCACCGGCTCCTCTATCACGTAAAGCGAATCATCCAAGCGTAGTTTCTCCCAGGGAACAATCAAAGGCTCGCCAGCAGGGCACTTCTTGAGAGGCGATACGTGAAATATGTTGTGCACACCGCACAACTCAGGTGGCCACTCAAGACGGCATGCCACTGGGCCAACACGAGACAAAGCTCTAAAAGGACCCTTAAACGTGGACTTAAATTGTTGCGCTTCTCGAAACAAAACACACCCTTCCACGGAGAAACTTTCAATAACGCCACATCGTCGACCTTGAATTCCAAAGGTTTCCGACGCAAATCCGCGTAATAATCCTGACGATTTCTATTGGCAAAAAGGCGATCCTTAATCCAAAGATCTTATCGGTAGTCTCCTGGGTCAACTCCGGACCCTTAATCTAGCTATAATCGATCTCAGCCCAACAAAGTGGAGACCTACATCTATGCCCGCAAAGGGCCTCAAATGGCGCGCAACAAATGTTGGGGCGGTAACTATTGTAGTATGAAAACTCGACTAGCAGAAAATGTCGATTCCAATTGCCGCCAAAGTCTAAAACACACGCCCGTCTCGATTAGAACTGACAGCTACAGGAATGCCATGCCTGGCCACAATCTCGTCAATATACAACCTAGAAGGTTCCTCTATTCGGTAATCTTCTCGAATAGGCAAAAAAGCGCTGACTAAATCAGCCGTTCTACGATAATCCAATGATACAATCCTCGGTGAGAGCCTCCTGTTAAGCCTGAATGATACAAGTCTTCGAGCTCGACTGAGTCGAAATCATCATGGCGCGTACTCTCACCGACTTAATCGACTTCGTGCGACTTAACGCATCGGCTACTACATTCGCCTTACCCAGGTGGCAGGGAATCTCAAAGTCATAATCGTTATGCAATTCAATCCATCCACGTCGTCTTGTACTCAACATCTTTCCTTTTCACGAAAAGTACCGGCGCGCCTCAAGGAGGGAAACTTGGTCTAACGAAGCCTTTGTCCACCAAATCAAGAATCTGCTTCGATAGTTCTAACATCTCCGAAGGTGCTAACCGATAAGGAGTCTTTGCCACTGGCGCTACTCTCGGAACTAAGCAAATCTGAAACTCCACATCTCAAATAGGGGTAATCCATGTAAGTCCTCTGGGAACACATCGGGGAAGTCACGAACCACGGGCTTCTCTTCCAGCTTCTCCGCGGAGTCTTTCTTCACTAGGGGTGCAAGAAAGAGTGAGCAATCCCATTTGATGTACTCTCGAACTTTCAAGCACGAGACGATCTTAAGGCGTTTCTACGCCTTATCCCCCTGATCTAACAACAGTTCTTCCCGTGATAACGGTAGACGGATAATCTTCATGAAACATATAACCTCTACACGGTGTGTCGACCACCAAACCATGCCGAAAATAACGTCGAAGCTACCTAGAGTGTTCGGAATCAAGTCGGTAGGAAAAGAATGGTCATCGGAATCAAAACAATAGGCAGAAAGTGCTTCGGTAGCAGGCAAAACTCACAAACGGCTAAATTTATTTCCAAGGAAGACGCTAAGGGTAAAAAAAAACGTGCAAAGACTCATAGTCCTAAACGCATTAGATATGAATTTCTTCGAATGACGGACTAAAATCGGGAATTAATAGAATTGAGAATTATTGACTCAGAAATAAACTTTTAACGATAGCAATTACGTTCCGTTCTTGCATAATTTATTCCGAACGAGGCGTAGTTGGCCAAATTAAGCGTAGTTTGTAATGAACCATGCATTTGCGGAATTAATCCACTAAAGTTTAAAAGTTCGTAAAATATGATTGGTGAAGAGTCTAGATCATAGTTTGTTTTGGTACCAATGATTACTAAGTCGAATCGAAATGACGGATTAAAATCTGGAGTCGAACCTCTCGGAATCGCACTCGTAGGATAACCTCGTGTCGTCGACTTCTTTACAGATAAGAGATTCTTCGGTTTCAACGCAAAAAGAGGCGTAAAAATAAAAATAAAAGAAGATAAAAGAGAAGTTTACACATAACGAGTTTAGGGTCAAACATTAAAATTAAATAGAATAAATGCAGGCTGACTCTAGATAAGAAAAGTACCCGTACCAGAAATTTATCGCCCGGGACACTTGTTCCTGAGATGCTCGACAGAACCACACTCGAAACATTTGCCCCTCGGGGTCTTACAAAACCTCTCGGTGTGCCCTAGCTTATTACACTTGGTGCATACCCAACATTTCACCTCCTCGGTGTGGTAGTTACCACACCGTCCACACCTCGGGTGCTTACCCTGGGCACCGGGTATCGCAGCAGCATATGCCTGCACAACTTTAGGAGTACCCTGCCTCCTAAACCTCTTCCGTGAGTCGTTCTGACGGGATCCCCCACTCCGTTTCTCCCCGGAGTCTAGCTTAACCACCATCGGGGGTAGTTCACCATCACGGACCGTGTTTTGAGTTAATGTGGTTGCAATTTCCACCGCGCTCTGGAACGTGCCCGGTTTGTTCGAATGGAGACCCTTACGAATTTTCTGGGGTAATCCGTGAGTGTAACGACCAATTCGCTTGAGCTCGGGTCGGACCAAGTGAGGCACCAATTGGGACAAAGCCTGAAAACGCGAGTTATATCCCTGGATGTCTGACCCAATCATCGTCAGATTCCAAAACTCGTCCTCCAGCCTCTGAATCTCAGATTCAGGTACATACTCAATGATCATCAGCTCCTTCAGTTGTTCCCAAGTCATAGTATTAATTTCTTCCCGACCTCGCACGTTCACTATCGAGTTCCACCATGTCAGGGCATAACAATGGAAAATAAACGCAACAAAACGGACTCGATCTTTGTCCGCACAATCGACAGCATCGAAGATAGATTCCAACTTCTCCATCCACTGGAGCGTTCCAGTTTCTCCCTCATTGCCCTTGAATTACGGGGCCTTGCAACTCCTGAAGGTTTTCAGAGTGCAACCAGCGCGTCGATCTGAGCCCTCGGCTCCACCAGAACCAGTCTTGGGTCCATCCGACCCAGAAATCACAACTTCGGGACCATCATTATTAACAACCGGCTCGGGATTCTCAGGATTCGAACCACCATTTCCTTGAGTCGTGCCCTCTCGAAGTTGAGCTACGATCTCGGGCATCATTGCCGCAATCTGCTGAGCAATCATCTGTGCCATGTCAGGAGTCGTATCGCTCTCCGAATCATTCCTTCTCGCGTTCGACGTATTAGCTCTCGCGTTCGAATTCGCGGTATTAGCCCTTGCGTTCGAAGTAGCACGTCTGGCGGAACTTCGTGTCGCAACTCTCCTCTTAGGCGCCATCGTCCTAAAATAAAAGAAAGAAAACTCGATCAACAAATGTGTGCAACACGAAAACAAGGCCAAATGCCAAAACATAACGCGAAATTAAACACGTATGAAAAATAGTGCACACTTTGCAATCAGAGTAAAATCGATTTAAAAAGCCTATGGTCATAGTCCAAGTGATTTACTCAGTTAAAATCACTCGGTTCGCTATAACCTTTGGCTCTGATACCAACTTCTGTCACACCCCGCTTAGAGCGGAAACACGAGGTGTTCCAGTTATAATATCAAGAGTCAAGGATTACAACAATACAACCAATAAGCAAAACATCAAATATATTAATCATGCCAAATGTTACCAAAATACATTACAATGTCAAAAGCGATGAACGCCAAATTCAAATACATTACAAATATCACAAAACGGATCATCACGGAATTACATCCAACAAAGCCAATTCCAAATGCACAAAATACACGATCCGAAAAACAAGGTGGCATGATCAATGAAATCTTTACACTCATGCAAAGTGTTAAAACGACATCAACAACATGTTGGTGAATTATTCGCAATTTATAAGTAAAAGTTGACCCATCGACAATTTTATCAAACAGGTTAAGTTCAAACGATATATCTTGTTTTCAACAACCATAGTGAGAGGTACTATGCCTAGACTATCATACACTGAACCTGACCACGTAATTATCCCCTATCCTAAGGGGTATCAATCCGAAGGCAATCAATTATGAAATACGGCCATAACATCCACTCCTAGGGACGTCCTAGCGAGCGATGAGGGTTTGGTCAAACCCAAACAGATCTGTATATATGAAACTGCGGGCAAAAGCTTAATCAAGTGTATTAGGGGAGCTAAACAGAGCCTAATGATACAAAATCTAAGGCAGACCTAATCCACTAGGCAAACAAGATAATCAACAACATTCTGCATACAAGCAGACAATTTTAAAACACGCTTTACAGCCCAAAAATAGTAAAGACAAGGGCTACGAATAACTCACAGAGAAATCTTCACCAACAAATATCGGGTACACAAACACAGAGTTACAACTCCACCGCCTAAGTGCCTTAAAACAATAAACAACATAGTCTCAGTATCTCTATAAGTCTAGGTCCGGTTTAGCCTTGTCGGTTAAGATTAAGTTAAATAAGATAATCCAAATATTAATAAATTTAAATGAGGTGACGTATTTAGAAGGCGATGTTCCGCGTCAAACAGGACAGCTCGGAAAGATATCGGCATTCCACGTCATAATCGTCAACTAGAAAAGAATGATAATCTGAATTGCAAACGACTACCAGGAGTATCGGTTAATAGGATATCGTTACCAAGTTTCATTAGATCGACCAAGGTCAACGACAACAATGTTGACTCGGTCAAAGTCAAACTTTAAGAACGTTGACTTTATAAAAGTCAAAGTCCACAATTTGAATCAAAATCAAAGTCAATTTGAAATAAAGTCAAAGTTAACTTAGAAGTCCAACTTTGACACTTTGGATAATTTAAAGTCTTAGCTTTTCAAAATATAAGTGTAATACAACTTTCAAAATCATTTTACCAAGAGTCTGTCGTAAAAACACCATTTGATGATTTTAGATTACGAACGCGTTATGTAACGATGGTTTATTTGTTAAAAGAGGTTAAAACATCCGTTTTAAGTAATATTATGACATTTATAAGTATGTTGGCGTCTTTGAGTCCAAAGACGATGTTATTGTGTAATATATTACTTTTATGTACAAGTTTACTCATATAAGTGGTTATAGTCGTAAGAATTGTGAAATGAATTTCGGCAGCGCTTCCGCGTCTTAGATTATTAGTCCAAATTCTGTACACTTTCCCGCTTGACAACAATTTGCATTTTAAGAGTATTTACGCCTTTCTCATAATACATAATATGATTATAAGTTAAATACGTTAATTATGGTTAGTTTACATTTTAACGCATTTTTAGTCCAATTCTTAGTCCAAATCCGACAGTATCGAAGTGTTGGTCTAATATTTGTTCCTAACCATTTTTCAAGGCTAAAACCGAGGTATTTAGGACAATATACGAAAAAAATGAGGAACTTTGGAAGAAAGTCAATTCTTACCGATAACAACCGCAATTTAGCAAGCCAAGAACCCGGAACAAAATCCTTCGGTGGTACGGTGATGAGATTTCCAACTCCAAAACACAATACACACCGTTAATACAGGTTCTTAAGATAACGAGTTTACGGTTACGAATAACAGCGAAACAAAACGAGAACGGGTAATCTGTCCCAGAATGGGTCGCATCTGGGAGGAATGCGGCGCATTCCTGGGCATTTTCCCACCGAAAATGTGTTTCGTGTTTAGTAAATCGTCTTTTTATGGAAGATTTGCACATGCAAGTTATAATATATTCAAAAACACTTTCAAATAACCATTTTGTAAAGCTTTTACCATCATTTAAGCAAGATCCATACACATTTTTATAAAAACTTGATTTTCATAGATTATTACCCATCAAACTCTTATAAAACTCATTTTCTTTAGTTAGATCATGCATGCATTGAATAAAACTTATAAAATACAAGGAGTTTAAGTTAATATACCCCAAAGAAAGTGAAGATGTGAAGATCAAGCAAGATGTGATGAAAATCCTTGATGTGAGACGGTGATTTCGACCCGAAAACGATATAACCCAAGTAAACCTCCAAATGGATGCTCAAACCTTGCTCTCCTTTATGAAACTAGCTATTTTTAGTGATGAAATTTGTGGGTTAAACTCTGGAATCACAGCCACAAGAAGAAAAAGGGAGGAGTGTTTGTGTTTGTGTGTGTTTGCTTCAAAGAAAAAGAGAGAGAATGAGCTATGTGTGTTTGTAATTATGAAATGAGAATGGGGATCAATGGGGGGTGTTAGTGACTTATTTCTGGACCCAAAATGGGCTTAAAACAAGTAATACCCGGAACCAATGATTTAGGCCCGACAATGAAAAATTGCAAAAGGGAAAATCACCAAATGCTGATCTGCACCCAAATGCGGCGCATTGGGTGTAGAATGTGGCGCATTCAGCCTTCCAAACAGCAATATTCGTTTTCCGTTTAAGTTATCGTTACGCAAGTTCGTTTGTTTAGGGTTCCCGATTGTTTTACAATTGAACTTAGGCAAGTTCATTATAGGTATTCTTGGTATTAAGATTCATTATATGATACAATTTAAATTCCAAAATGGAAATACATACTTCTCGGTATAAACATATACACGAGCAGAGCACGATTTCTTAAGGGTAAAGAATACGTTAACCGACACATTTGGCATAAAACTCCTAACTTATTACCATGAGCATACTAACTATTTGGCACTTAGGTAAACATAAATCTCACGTCTCAAGGGACGGATCAAGATAACACATAAAACCCGATTCTCAATAATAAACTGTGATCAAAACAAAGCGAAATACAAGGGTCCAAACAATTGCGAATAAAACTCAAAATAATATCGGTAACACAAGTACTTCAAATTGACGGGACGTCACAAAACTCTTTCAAAGTTTCAGAAATTATCAAGTAATGCCTATAACAGCACTCTATTGATCCAAATCACACTAACACAAACGATTAATACTGAATTTCATCAAAAACGTCTTTTACTGCCAAAATTTCAAACTACAATTTCTCAAAAACGTTGATCTTCTTGTCTAATCCTTTATAACTCTTCTAAACACCTCAGAACTCGCTCACTATCATTCGAAAACTGAGTTGAATCAAATTGAATTTGATTTACCAGCTCTAATACCAATTGACAGGTCTTGATTAATCTAAAATGAACAACAAGGTGATTAGAATCACTAATAAGTTGCGGAATAAAGAATTAGTGATTGAGTTAACGAAATGAACAATAAATCAAAGTATATTTGAGTAAAGTAAGAATTTCATTCAAAGCCAAAAGTGGCGGGAGAAACAGTTACCATAAGGTTTTTCACTCATTTAAGCACTACCTACATGACACACTTCTCTAGATATTTATAGGCTATTACTAACACTAACTATTACATTAAACATCCCTTATGTTCATTTAAGAATAATTCGGGTGTAGAAAATACATTAACACTTCATTTAACTTTAACCTTGGTGAACTCTAGTTAACTTTGGTGAAGAGACTAGTTCACCCGAGTTAAATTCTTCATGAATTAACTTCTGTGACGTCCCGTCTATTTGAGGTACTCGAGTTACCGTCATTATTTATATTTTATTCGCAATTGATTTCGACCCTTGTGTTACGCTTTGTTTTGCTCGCGATTTACTGTTATTGATTATCGGGTTCTGGTATTTACTGATTTGTCCCTCGGGACGTGTTAATATTATTTTATCTAAGTGCCAATTAGTTAGTATCCTCATAAATATAAGTTAGAAGGTTTATGCCAAATTTGTCGGTTATCGGATCCTTTATCCGCGAGTTATCGCACTTTTACTCTTGCGTGCCATTTTACCGAAATCGTGCGAATCTCGAAAACAAAAGTGAAATTTTAATATTAAATGAACCTATTATAAAGTAAATCAAAGCGTGAACTTCCCTAAGTTCAACGCAAAAAGAATCGGGAACTTTCGACGAACGAAACTCCTTAACGATCGCGAAAACGAAAATCAGAAAGTGCTGGAAATCACCCGGTGCGCAGCACCAGGGCATAGGTGCGCAGCACCTCTTGGCCAGAATTCAAAATTTTACACTTTTGGTCCTTGCCTCGTTTTTGTAATAAGCCAACCAATCAAAAATCGAGCATGTGCTCTGATTTCTGTCATTTTAGCAGTCCCAAAGGGTATCATTACCCTTCCCTTTCATTTCTTTTCTTTTTCATTTTTGTAATTCAAGAAAACACACACACACTAACCTTCCCCATTTCTCTCCACTTTCTCTCTACAAACCTTCATCTAAACCAGAGATTCCAGCCACTAAAAACACATAAATCATCCATCAAAATCGTTTGATTATCAAAGCAAACAAGGAGGAGCAAAGCATTTTCGGTTTCAAGCATATTTCTTCACTTTCGGAGCTCTAAATCCGTCCTAAACGCCATCCATTCATTTACGTCCGGTAGAAATCACTTTCTTATCATCATTTACTGTTTTTATTAATTGCATGTATGATCTAAGCCATAAAAATGAGTTTTTGTAAGGATTTATACCACTTTGTTTACAAAAACGATTTTTATATAAACACTACTTAGATCTATGTTTTTTGAGGGTAAAAGTTATTTAGAAACTATAAAAATGATGTTTTATAAGTTACCTACTGGTTGCATGTCGAAATCTTTGAGTTACAAAACGATTTTAGCAAGAAAAACACAAATCGGGAAGAAGGCAGCAGCTAGGTGCGCCGCACCTGTGCCCAGGTGCGCAGCACCGGGCTGCTGACCTCCCGAAAATGTGTCGTTTTACTCGTTAAAACTTGTATTCACGTTCTGGACTTTTGTCAATATTATTGTGGGGCTGAGATGAGTAAAAACAGTAATAATGGTGACATTTTGTGCATTCAAATCCTTCATTTTGCTAATTGTTGGCGTTTGTTTTGTGTTTCGGAGGCGGATATTCTCATCGTTGTACCACCGAAGTTGTCATTCCAAATTCTGGTCAAATCAAGCGGAGTTAGTGGTATAACTTGTTACTCTTGTGAATCTTGTGATTTCATTATATGTGTATTATTCGGTTTTAGCCTTGAAAATCGGTTAGGATAAATTATTAGACCAACACTCGTGCGTTTGATCGATTTGGACTAAAGTTGGACAAATGTTAAAATATAAGTAACCAAAGTATTATGTAAAGCTAAATATGGTATTATGTATTATGTGTAATGGTTTAAAATTGCATTGTTGATAAGCGGGAAAGTGATTGAATAAATGGACTAATATTTTATGGCGCTGAAGCGCTGCCGAAATTTCATCTCACAACTTTTTACGACTTAAAACACTTATGTAAATAAATTGTATACCAAAGTAACATATTCTACAAAAACATTGTCTTTGGACTCAAAGACACCAACGCAATCTCGAATGTCATAATATTACTTAAATGGACATTTTAAACCTTTGCGATACTTTAAACTTCGTCTCAATTTAATCATTGTTTTAAGTCATCAAATTATGTTTTGCGGCCAATTTTATAAAATGGTTTTGAAAGACTTTTGCTTTAAAACATTTGGTAAGAAAACACTCCAACTTATTCTAAGTGTCAAATTGGACTTTTAAATTGATTTTGACTTTAATAAGTCAACAAAAATTGACATTTGACTTTCATAAGTCAACATAATTGACCCTTGACTTTCATAAGTCAACATCTTAATTTTTTTTTTTGGTATAAGGGAAATTACCCCGGTAAATTATATTAACACCAAAAACCAATAGAGTACAATGGAATGTGGCTGAAGTACCACATTAACCTCAGGGCTAGCCTGAACAAACTAAGACATGATGACAAACCATCTGTCTACAAACTAAGCAATACAAGAAAAGAAATCTAGATAACGAAATCGCCTAAATCAGAAGAGATTCCGGAATATTCCAATTCTTCAACAGATCCAAAGCCGCTCTCGAATTCTTGAATCTACATGACAAAAGCCTGGCACGAACATCAGCTAAAATATTATCCACAAGAACATTGACCGTTCTTTTGGATCCCGTATATAATCTATCATTTCTTTCGCGCCAAATGAAGTACATGGCAGCAGCCAGAACCAGCTTGGCTATGACGCTTACCGAAGACCGACGATGAGCAAATGGAAGAATGGTCCCAACAATATCCGTGAGACATGGAGGACTACTCTGAAGACCAGCCTGCCCCCGAACTTGAAACCAAACTTGCCTGGCATAAGGACACTCGAAGAAAAGATGGGCATGAGAATCTGGCTGAGTTTCACAAAGAGTACAATGAGAAACCAACAAAGGAGATACATCCCAAGATCTAAGAACATCCTGAGTTCTGAGCTTGCCTTTAATTGCAAGCCAAACAAGAAAAGCATGCTTTGGAATGTTATTCGAGAACCAAACCACATCTGCCCAAGGAACCGGATTATGGTACGGACGAATAGTATTCCAAACAGCTCGAACCGAAAACATCTGAACTGACCCAGACCTATCCCTCCACTCCAGACTATCTTGAATTCCAGTACTAAGACTAGGATTAGGGATAGAGAGAAGAGAAGGGTAGGCAGTACCAAGGTCGGGGGGCCAAACTAAAGAGCCAGACGCCACAATATCGGCAACCCTGGAGGAGACAGAAAGATCCGCCCCATACATGTCTCGGGTGGACACAAATCCCGCAATGGGACTCAAATCACACCACTTGTCATACCAAATCGACGTACCATTACCATCACCAATCTTGTGCCAAATAAATTCACGAACAATCGGCCGCAGTTGTAACAACTTTCTCCATCCCCATGACATAGAACCACGGCATGGAATAGTCCAGAAATTCCGATCTCTTATCTTGTGCAAATGGGTCCAAGCAACCCATAAGGACTCCTTACGCATTAGGAGCTTCCAAAGCTGGCTAACCATAAGGGCTTGGTTAAACAGATCCAGCTGCCGAATCCCAAGACCGCCTTCAGACTTAGGCAAGCAAACAGCTTCCCAAGCCACCTTAGCTTTCCCCCTCCGGAACTCGCCATTACTCCATAAAAACTTCCTCATAATCTGCTGAATTTCCAGAAGGACACGAGCGGGAAGAATGAAGACCGAAGCCCAATAAACATGCATGGATGCAAGAACAGACTTAACCAGTTGTAATCGACCCGCAATAGATAAAGATTTGTTCTTCCAATCAGAAACCCGAGCCTCAACTTTAGCAAGCAGTTCTTTGCAGTCCTTATACACCAGTCTCGAAGGAACCAGCGGAACACCAAGGTACTTAACCGGGAGCCGCCCCTCCTCAAACGGCATAACCTGAAGAATGCCTAACTTTGTATGATTAAGCACATTACAAAAGTATGCAGTACTCTTAGGCAAGCTAGGGGTCAATCCAGAAACATCCCGAAACTCATTCAAAGAATCCATAATAATCTTAGCCGAAGCAACATTACCATGAGAAAATATGAACAAGTCATCAGCAAAACAAAGGTTAATTAACCCCATCTCAGAGCAAGAACGGTGATACTTGAACCCATCAGTCTCCCTTACCCTCCGCTGCAAGATTAGCGTAAGAATTTCCATAACTAGGGTAAATAAGTAGGGGGACAAAGGATCACCCTGACGGAGTCCTCTTCTACCTCTAAAATGGCCATGAGTAGCACCATTAAGAGAAATGGAGAAGGAAGTAGTAGTTACACATTCCATGATCCAACCAATCATCCTCTGAGGGAAACCAAACCCAGTAAGAATAACACGAAGAAAATTCCAATCCACCGTGTCATAAGCTTTCTGAATATCGATTTTGAAGGCACATCGCGGCTCCCCACGGTCCAAATGATAATTATGCATTAGCTCGTGTGTCAGCAAAATATTATCAGCAATGCTACGCCCAGGAATAAAAGCCGACTGATTCAAGCTAACCAGCGACTGGAGACTACCCTTGATACGATTAGCAATGATCTTGCTAATACATTTAAACAAACATTGCAACATGAGATTGGCCGGAAATCCGTAACTTTAGTCGGAGTCTGAACTTTAGGAATAAGCGCCAGAAGGGTATGGTTCATCTGCTTCAGAAGTTTCCCATTACGAAAAAATTCCTTAACAGCTAAACAAATATCCCCGCCAACAGTCTCCCAGGCCTCCTTAAAGAATGCAGCCGTGAACCCATCAGGACCAGGAGATTTATCATTTCCCATGGAGAACATAGCAAGTTTAATTTCCCGGTCCCCCACCGCCATAATCATCTCCGACGCTACCTGCGGATCGAGCACACTACCAAACAAGTCCTGGGAATTTAAAGCAGAAGATTGACCAGCTTGGCCAAGGAACCCTTCATAGTGAACAACAAAAGCTTGAGCCACCTTCTCATTCTCATGAACGATCCCAGCCATATCAGAAACCACATTAATGCGATTCCGACTAATTCTACCCTTCACCGCTTTATGAAAAAACGCAGAGTTCGAATCTCCATCTTTGAGCCATTGAATCTTCGCCTTCTGCTTAAGAAATCGGTCATGAGTCACAAGAGCATTATTATAATCCTGAACCAGCAAAGCTTCCTCCTCCCGAAGGGCAACATTAAAGGGTCAGAATCCAGATCAGCCTGGGCCTTATCCAACTTCGAACGCAGAGAGTTAAGATTCTCAAACAGATTACCATGAGCAAATAAGAGCTTACGAAAAGGCTTCTTTAATTGCTTGAGCTTCTTAGCCACTTGAAACATGACAAATCCAGAGGAGGGATGCAACCAACCTTCTTTCACCACATCCTTGAATCTCGGATGAGATGTGAGGATGTTAGTGAACTTGAAAGGCTTAGGGGGGCCCTGAACATTAGTGGGAATCCGAAGGATCGATGGAGTATGATCTGAAGTACGATAAGGATGAAAAATAGCATGAGCATCAGCAAACTCATCCCCAAAAGGCGTATTACCCAGAATACGATCAATCTTCTTGAGAATGCCACCTACACCCTTAGGCTTCTGAGTCCATAAACTGAAGGCCAGTACTAGAAACATCCCGAACTTCAATATCATCAATACATTCCTTGAATTCACGCATAGCTATTGTCATACATGAAGAACCAGCAGTGCTTTCATTCACGAAGAGGGAAGCATTAAAATCACCAAGAATGCTCCAAGGTCTGTCACGAATGAACGAGCAATGCATCCGAAGGTTATCCCAAAGCTGTCTTCGCTGAGTATAACTGTTATGCCCATAGATGAATGAACAAAACAGCTCCCTCTTAGCCAGCTTAAGCCATATACGCGTGTGAATGACTTGATCAGTTTGCGAAATAACCACAATATCAACATCATACTTATTCCAACCCAGAATAATCCTCGTACCCTTATCACAAAGTCTTCCGTTAGTAGTCCAGTCCCAATGCTTGAACACACTAGAACATAGCTTAGCCAAGTTAGACACCTGCGCGCGAGATTCTAAAATAGCACATACGGACAACTTATTATCATAAATAATCTGACGAACCATTGTTTGGGGGAGAAGTTAAGACCCCTTATGTTCCATGAAGCCATACTAATCATTGGAAACCACAACAACGGGAGTGCTTGCCCCCACGAGAGATTCCAAAATCTGAGTACCCGGACGATGTTCAAGTTCCCCCTCCGAGTCACTCGGATTTAGAGTGGAATCAGGATATTCCTTCGGGACCCCGGACCTTCCAACCTCTCCATTAGAGGAACCCAAAACTCCAAACGAATTGGTTGTCACGACAACCTTCTTCTTAGTCGGACCTTGGGCCTTACCCCCACCATCCCGATTCGGATTTGCATTTGAAGAAGTAGGTTTCACCTTCTGCTGAAATTGAAGATTTGGGCGAGGTTTGGTCAACCTGACACCTTCAACAGTCTTAGCCTGCTTGGATTTCTTCTTCTTCTTCTTATTAACCACAGTAAAACCTTCCCCATCCGTCGTTGGGGAAACTACAGCAATTTTGGGAACAACAGCAACCTTGGGCAGCAATGGACACGTTTTATGTTCAAAGATCTTGCAAGTGGCACAACGGGGAGGCCTCCATTCATATTCAATATCAACCGTTGCCATGGAATGGCCTAACCCACCCGAGTGAGGGATAGCAACCACCATAGATTCCAACAGATCCTCCTCAGCCGACACCTCAATCAAGGCACGAGCATAATCCTTGCGCCCCCATGAGTTTGTACACATCTTGCTGGTGTATGTATCCAGCATGATAGGCTTGCCCACTTGGGTGGTAATTAGACTTAATCCCACCTCAGAGTATGCCACAATTGGGACATTGTGGAGTTTGACCCAAACCGGGGCCCTGGATACAGCCTCCTTCTGCAGAATAGTGTTTGGCGTCCAAATGTATAAGAACAACGGAATCTGTCGGATGAGCCAAGGGCCACCCTCCATAACCCTGTCCATACCATCCTTCGAGTCAAACTGGAACAGAAAAAAATCTTTCTCCAGCATCACTCTTTTGAGACCAAACTTTGCCCAAGCGTATAGTTCTCGACCAATTTAAACGCCAAACGCTTACCAATAAAGAATCCATAAATCGTATTCTTAAAGCGCGCGCTAACTTCATTCACCACCGACATAGGGATAGTAACCCTAGCACCTAGAACCACTTCGTTATTCCGCATCTCAGTTAACTTAACAGTCTCCGGAGACTTAGATTGTCGAAGAACCGTAGAAAACGATCCAGATTCCGTAGCAGTATCCTGAGTAGTTGAGATTGGGAAATTCCCCAACACATTACCCCGGATAGGTACACGAATGTTACCCTGAAGACTCG
Organism: Senecio squalidus; assembly: GCA_910822075.1. Classification (NCBI taxonomy): domain Eukaryota; kingdom Viridiplantae; phylum Streptophyta; class Magnoliopsida; order Asterales; family Asteraceae; genus Senecio; species Senecio squalidus. The sequence goes on along the minus strand of CAJVGC010000432.1, from coordinate 17,720,808 downwards.
TTAAAGCCCCTACCTCTGAACCTTGCAAAATAGATTTAACAACCCCCTGACCAGCCATTCGTACGGATCAGTATGAATTCACACGGATGGAGGACAGTTCGTACGAATGAAGTACAAAACGTACGAATGAAAAACGAACGAAAGGATTGGTGGTTCGTACGAACAAGGAATTGGTTCGTACGAATCAATGTCAACTTGTACGGATGAAACCTGTCTTGCACGGATGAACAAACACACTATCCGCACGAATGAAGAACAAAGCAAACGGATGAAGCCCTGGTTCGTACGAATGAAGCTCAGTTCGTACGAATGAAGTTCTAGGGTTACAGCCGCCACTCCACTCCTGCAACTCGACGGAATCAATGGTAATCCAGAAAAACCACCGCAAAACTCCAGCCAAATCAATCTAATAGCACTCCTAACTCAATCCGAGAGTGAAACCACGATTATATCAATCCAATAACCACGAATCAAGTCACTAAATTGAAGAAAACCGAGGCAAGAACAAACACGAATAAGCAGCAGCAAGAGATCAATTCGGGCTGTTTAAATGTCACCAATGCAATAAAAAACACGATTACTAACAATACAGGACACTTGATTAACAAAATCAAACATCAGCCATCGATTCAAAGTTTTTTCTACATCACCATTCTAGAGAGAAAAAACACATTTTTGGTCGACTTAATGAACATTTATATTAATAATCCTTTCGACTCGGAGTATCATTTGCTTCAAACGGTCGCTGTTGACGTGAAAGATCGATATCTTACCGATCGGCCCTTTTCTGGCGCGGAACATCGTCTTCTTAATCCGTCATCCTTATTCGACTATTTTAAACGTTGGAATATTATATTAAACTCAATCTTAACCGACAAGGCTAAACCGGACCTAGACTTATATGGATACTGAGACTATGTTGTTTATTGTTTAAGGCACTTAGGCGGTGGAGTGGTAGCTCTGTGTTTGGTGTACCCGATTTTTGTTTGCTGAAGCTTTATCAGTGAGTTATTCGTAGCCCTTGTCTTAAATATTTTTGGGCTGTAAAGCGTATTTTATAAAATTGTCTGCTTGTATGCGGGACTTTGTTGATTATCTTGTTTACCTAGTTGAATAGGTCTGCTTTAGATTAGGAGTCTTTATTGCCTTGGTGGCACCCCTAATACACTCGTTAAGCTTTATGCCCAACGGTTTCATATTTATAGCTATATGGGTATACCTAACCCTCATCGCTCGGTAGGATGCTCCTATGGGTAGATGTTATGACCGGTATATTATTCGATTACCTTTGGATTGACTCACCTTAGAAGAGGGGACTTTATTGTGTGGTAAGGATCGAGGTGTATGACTAATCTAAGCATGGTATCCTCACTAGGGTTGAAAACAAGATACAATACGATGATTATGTTATGATTTGAAATATGATTTTGGAATTTACCGAAACTTGTCGATGGGTCAACTTTACTTATAAATTGCGAATAATTCACCAACATGTTGTTGATGTCGTTTTAACGCTTTGCAGGAAATTGAGGATTTCCGTGATCATGCCATAGTTTATTTTTGGATCGCTTGCTTTGGGGAAATTTGAATTTGAATTGTTTATTGTAATTTCCATGACGATCCTTTTGTTGATTTCTTTTGGAATTGTATTCGTACTTGGCGTCTCATCGCCTTGACTTATTGATGTATTTTGTAACATTTGGCATGATCAATTTTGTTTATCGGTTATATTGTTGTAATCTTGACTTTGATATTATAACTGGAACATCTCGCGTTTCCGCTTCCAAGCGGGGTGTGACAGAAGTTGGTATCAGAGCCAAAGGTTATAGCGAACCGAGTGATTTTAACTGAGTAAATCACTTGGACTATGACCATAGGCTTTTGAATCGATTTTCTCTGATTGCAATGTGTGCACTATTTTTCATACGTGTTTATTTCGCGTTGATTTTGTGGCGTTTGGCCTTGTTTTTGCACACATTTGCTGATCGAATTTCGTTCCTTTTATTTTAAGACGATGGCGCCTAAGAGGAGAGTTGCGACACGAAGTTCGGCTAGACGTGCTACTGCGAACGCGAGGGCTAATACCGCGAGTCAGAATGCGAGAGCGAATACGTCGAATGCGAGAAGGAACAACGTGGAAAATGAATCGAATCCTGACATGGCTCAGATGATTGCCCAACAGTTAGCGGCAATGATGCCCGAGCTTGTAGCTCAGCTGAAGGAGGGCACAACCCAAGGAACTGGTGGTGGTACGGGTTCTGGTGATCCCGAGCCGGTGGTTAACAATGAGGGCCCTGAGCCGGTTGTTGAGGGTGATGACGTTGTTGTAACTGGGTCTGGTGGACCCAAGACAGTTTCCGGTGGAGCCGAGGGCTCAGCTCGTCGTGCTGAATGCACAATGAAGACCTTTATGAGCTGCAAGGCCCCGGAGTACCACGGCAATGAGGGAGCGACTGGAACGCTTCAGTGGATGGAGAAACTAGAATCTATTTTCGATGCTATCGATTGTGCGGACAAAGATAGAGTCCGATTTGCTACGTTTGTATTTCAAGGAACGGCTCTGACATGGTGGAACTCGGTCGTGAATGTGCGAGGCCGAGCGGAGATTAAGACCATGACTTGGGAGCAATTGAAGGAGTTAATGATTATTGAGTATGTACCTGAATCCGAGATTCAGAAGTTGGAAGATGAATTGTGGAATTTGACCATGGTTGGGTCAGACATCCATGGGTACACAACGCGTTTTCACGCTTTGTCCCAACAAGTTCCCCACTTGGTTCGACCGGAGCTCAAACGTATCGGTCGTACACTCACGGACTACCCCCAGCAATCCGTAAGAGTGTCCTATCCAGCAAAACGAGCACGTTTCAGAGCGCGGTTGAGATCGCGATTACCTTGACTCAGAATGCAGTCCGAGATGGTGAGTTACCCCCGAGTGATTGTGAAGCAAAACTCCGGAAACAAAACGGGGGGTGGTGGAAACCGTTATGATGGCTCGAGGAAGAAGTCGAGGAGGCAGGATGCTCCTCAGAGGGTGCAGGCATTTGCTGCAGTGGCTCCAGGTCCCCAGGGCAGGCATCCGAAATGTGATCGGTGTGTGGTAATCACCACTCCAGAGAGATTGCTTGCTGGGAATGCAAAAAGTGTAAGAAGCTGGGCCACACTGATAGGTTCTGCAAGACCATGAGGGGTAAGTGTTATGAATGTGGTTCTCCCGATCATCATAAGGACATTAGCTGCAGCTGGTAATGCTCCTCGAGGCAGGGTGTTTGTTGTGGGAGCCAAGGAGGTCAGCAGATCCACACGTCGTTACGGGTACGTTTCTTGTCTGTGGTCGACCTGCGTTTATCTTATTTGATTCTGGTGCGGATAGAAGTTTTATATCTGATGAGTTTAGGACTATGATTGCCTCTAAGTCTATGCCATTAGTACCTCCTTTGAGATAGAATTGGCTGATGGTGAGTTTCTGCATGCGACTGAGTTACTTTCCGACTGTAGTGTTAGTTCGACGACCACTCTTTTCCTATCGACTTAATTCCGATTAGGTTAGGTAGGTTTCGACGTAATTATCGGCATGGACTGGTTAGAGACGCATCGTGCAGAGATCGTATGTTTTGAGAAGATGATCCGTATTACGTTACCGCATGGAGAGCCGCTATTAGTCCAAGGGAATAAAGGCAGGGAAGCGCCTTAAGATCGTCTCGTGTATGAAAGTCCGGGAGTACATCAAACTCTTTCTTGCACATCTTG
>CAJVGC010000432.1:17595288-17707738 GCA_910822075.1 Senecio squalidus | reverse complement strand
ACCGGTCGTACATAATTGAAAAAAAAACATATACTAGTTTTTAAGAGGTCGAGTTGGTGTGAACCTGGATTTTTTGTGGTTGTCACACACTGTTCACCACTACCTCTTTAATCGGCTTCCCATACATCTTCATCATTTGTCATGTCAAATTCATCTCCAAACACTTGTTGTTGTCGTTGTTGTTGTTGTTGTTGTTGTTGTTGTTGTTGCTCTGCTCCCCCTTTCCAGATGCCTGGAAAATCACCATCGCTTGAGAACTAGTTACAACTTGCTCTCTTGATCGCTCTGAAATGGATCATCCTGATCATCTCTCCAACTTAGTCTGAGAGTATTATCCTTGCAAGTTTCCTCCCCCTAGCAGTTGGACGCTTCGAAAGCTCCCGAACAATAGCCTCGAGGTCAGAAATACGCTGAGATTCTCTGCATCCGATCTCTTTAATTATGAAACCTCAGATGAAAGCTAACATGTAAATCATTAAGGTTAGGAGTGGGAGGAGCAGCCTCATGAGCAACATCAGAAGTAACGGCTCATGAATAATGCGGGGCCGCCTGAGCAAAGCAGTAGAGATGATTCAGAGTCATCGTCCTCTGGGAATGGGAGTTTTCCGGCACCGGGCTCTACAACATTTACTGGCTGGAAACGTGAAGTGACAACATCCTGGTCTTCCATATCGAGATCGAGCTCCTCAGTCTGGGCGGGGATCTACTCAGTGTTACCAGCGTCAGCATCAGCATCAAGGTGAGCAGTCAGTGAAGTAGCCAAAATCTTCGTAATCTCAGTGTGCTGACTCCCCGGTGGAGTAACAGCAGGCTGCTTAGTAGTGACTACCACCGGTGGACTCCTGGGTGGAGTATCGGCATAGTTATCTATCTCTGCATATATCTCATCACTGGAGGTGGAATCAAGAGCAACAGGAACTGGTGCTTTACCGTTGGATCAAGAGGCCTCTCCGTGAGAACAGGTGGAGCAGGCGCTAAAGTAGAAGGGCCAATCACTGTCACCGCGGTTCCTCAGGAGGTGTAGGTGCCGCATCATAATCGGGGTCAGCAAAATCAGGATCAATGAGAGCCCCAAATAAAGCAGCCTCATGCGGTTAGCCTCACCTGCAACACGAGGATGGTGCTTAAGGCAGGAGTGGAAGATCTTTCAGTCAACCACGCTGACTCTAACCCGGAGACCCTCGGTGGGAAGCTCTGGCACAAAATGAGAGATGAGAATCATAATAAACCGTGGATATAGCAACATAGGCTTAGGATGGACGGTGAAGAATCAAACAAACCAGCATAGACATGAGCTGACTATCCATTGAATCGTGCCCGGTTTTTGTAGTCTTAAACACCGAGATGATAACATGGAATAAGTACCGCCATTGACCATAAAAATTTTCCCTTGGCGTACTGGAGGGCAGGGGCCAGTCCAACATAACCCATACGAGGTAGGGTGCGTCCGAGGAATTTTTGACTGAGTTGAGAACCAAACCGTTCCTGAGATGCTTTGCCAAGTTTAAAGATTGTGCGCAGTCGAGAATTGGTGATAAGAATTTCTTGACCATGGAATACTGCACGCAAACCGTCCTTAGTTTCACCGGTCTGAGGGTGGACTAACTCCACGTGCTCTAAGGTATCATAGAACTGTTGAACCAATGGAATGATGATGGGCACATCTTCTTGAATGAGAAAATACAACCGAGATCGTTGTAGGAAATGGAGTGCATGGCAAAAGTGAATTGCTTGCTGGGAATCCGTTGCTAAGTTAACCGCCTGATTATGCCTTTTATCGAATACACGCTGAGCCATCTGTAAAATCTGAAAAAGATAGACAAATTAGACAAATTGGCCACGAACATGCATGTTCGCCGAACATGTATGTTCGTCGAGCACACATGTTCGTTCAAGCATACGTTCTTCATAAATACATGTTCTTCATACATGTTCGTGGAAGATTTAAAGAGAACATACATGTTCGTCAAGGTTGACGAATCCACACCACTCGTACCTTAAAACACTTCACAAATACCTTGAGTGCATCCAGATTTTTGTCGAATGTATGCTAATAACGGGTGCTTGTTAGCCTCAATTTAAAACTGCTTACTTGCAATTAAAACGCTACTTTATGGCTTTGAGACTGAATGGTTAAATTGGACAAACACACAAACATGTGTTTAAATTTCACGTTTTTGTTTTTTTTTTTAATAAAAGAAAAACGTCGGTTACTCTAAGTTACGTAGTCCTATACGTTGAATAAGAGATTCGAATCGTGATTTATCAAAAGCTTTTGTGAAGAGGTCGGCCATATTGTTTTCAGACGAGACTCAAACTATGTCAACTGATTTCTTTTCGGCATAGTCTCGTATAAAATGGTGCTTAAAGTCTATGTGTTTAGTTTTACTGTGTTTTATTGGATTTTTAATAACAGATACATCATCCTCATTATCTATATTTATAGGAGTAGAGGTTAGAGATAGACTGTAATCCAGCATCTGTTGTTGAATCCAGAGAACTTGAGACACAAAACTACCTGCAACAATATTCTACTTCACATGAGGATACAGAAACAGTCGTCAGTTTCTTGCATTGCCAGGACACGAGACGTCCTCCCATAAATATGCAACCACCGGAGGTCTATTTGCGGTTGATGTTGAAACCACCCAAGTGTGAGCCTGTGAATGCTTCGAGAAAGAGGTCGCTTCCTTTGGGATATCAGAGTCCCAGCCGCGGTCGGCCTTTTAGGTAGCGGAGAATCCTCTTGACTGCAGAGTGATGAGACGTCTTCGGACAAGCCTGAAATCTAGCACATAAACAAAAAACAAACGTTATATCAGGGCGATATGCAGTTAAATACATAAGCGAGACTATCATTCCGCGATAGATTGTCGGGTCCACGTTAGGATCATTCTGAGTATTCGGCTCCAAATTATTTTGTTGTTGAATGGGAGTTGCAATGGGCTTGGAATCAGTCATGTTGAATTTTTCAAGCATCTCAGTGACGTAGTTGGATTGATGAATGAACATGACATCACTTAATTGCTCAACTTGCAATCCCAAAAAGAGCTTTAGTTCTCCCATTGAGCTCATCTCAAATCTGTCCTTCATTAGCTTTTCAAAATCAATCCACATTTGATGATCAGATGAACCGAAAATGATATCGTCCACGTAGACTTGAACCAAAAGTTTAGCCTTGGGAGATTCTTTGATAAATAGAGTGCTATCAATACGTCCTCTCTTGAAATCGGCCTCTAAGAGAAATGTTGATAGTGTTCCATACCACAGCCGTGGGGCCTGATGAAGACCGTACAAAGCTTTGTTAAGCTTGTAAACTCTGTCTGAGTGTTGTGGATCTTCAAACCCGCGTAGCTGTTGAACGTAGACTGTGTCGTCAATTTTTCCGTAGAGAAAGGCACTCTTCACATCTAGCTGATAAACTGTAAATCCCATGTGAGAAGCATATGCTAGGAAGAGGTGAACTGCTTCGAGTCGAGCGACTGGTTCAAATACATCTTGAAAGTCCAGTCCTTCCTCTTGATAGAAACCTTGCACGAAGAGACGTCCTTTGTTCCGAGTGGTAATACCACGATCATCCCGTTGACACCGAAAGACCCATTAGGTGCAAATAGAATATTCTCCATTTGGTAATTCCACGAGTGTCAAGACACAAAGCTTCTTAAATTGCGCTAATTCCTCTTGCATGGCGTTCACCCAATTGGCGTATTTGAGAGCCATATGTATGTTAGCAGGAACCTCTTGAGAAAAGAAGCTGAAAAAGCGACAATTGGTGTAATCCTCCGATTGTGTAGATGTCGCATACATTCCTTGAAGAACTTCAAGTTGCATTCTTGTTTGAACACTTGCTTCGGATCTCCAATAATGTTCCCGGGAGGATGAATCTTGTGTATCCTTGATTCTGCGAGATCATTGACATACTCTTCATGGTCAGAGTGATCGTGAACTGGGTGAAATTCATAGTCTTCATCCTGTGTGTCTTCCACATCTACTTGTTCATCAGTTTGTTCATGTAGGTCCCAGTGTTCAGATCTATAGGATTAAACCAATTGATCACAAGGCGGAATCTCGTAATCAATTGTATTATCACAAGTAATAATCGAATAAGCAATAAATAACACAAACGAAATACCGAATTTTGAATACTTTAATTGATAAACCCAGTTACAATTAACAAGTACTCTCTGAATTCTCAGCCAAAACCAACAACCCTAAACTAACCTAAACATCTCTTTATATAGAGAAACATGTTAGGCCAGTTTGGGCTTTACTGGGCCTCACGAACATGCAAGTTCGTGAGCAGCCAATTTAGCTCTAAGTCCACACAAAAAAAACTAAGTAAATACAAGTATAGATTACAAAGCAAATAGAACAAATAGTCATCTAATATCTACATCAAAAAACTCCCCCTTGACTATTGCTTCTATTATTTGTTCAAAACGACACTGTCGGTATTTACTTTCAAGTTCACACAGCCGGCGACGATCCGTTGGTAATCTCTACCAATGTCCGCCCAAACTTCTTGTGCGTATATGTGTTTGCTCTTCAAAATCTTCAAGTCATTTTCTGTTAAGTTGGCGAGTTGAGTTGCATCGATAACTCGCAAGATTTCTGACATGCCTTCTTCAACTTCGTCATCTTGTTTATACACAACAGCTTCACCAGTTGAAGTATCCAGGGCCCACATGTACATGTCTTTAAGAATATCTCGTCCGAAGTTCTTCATTGGAATCTTAGACATACTGGCTATCGGCGGATACACAATTCTAGTTGCTGATTTACCAGTTCTTAGATTAATTTTGCTTTTATGGACCATGAATTTCCCCGTTGCTGGCTTGAGTTCTTTAAACTTCCTTGTATTTCCTTCTCTCTTAATAATGCTTTCAACACATTTAGCCCATTCGTCGTTTCCGCGATTGATTAGCGGAAGTTTCGATAAACAGATAAGCTCGGACTTTGGAAATGAGTTGAAATTTTCTCTTTTCTTGCTCAGATATTGCACACCATCAAAGCGCTTAATAATGAAAGCTTGTAACTCCGAATCAAACATCCAGCTGATAATTCCAAGGTGTGGTTGGCGTTCAGAATCTTTTGAGAAGAACTTTTGAATCAAAGGATCTTGCTTTTTCATATTGATTTCCCGAAACCATCCTCTACGTTCATCTAGACTTGGCTTGACACTGCTTTCAGCCTTGTCTTCATTTCCACTCACAGGTTCTTCAAATATGTGTTCATCGCCTTCGGCTTGATCGCCACTAACTCTCTCCTCAATTAACCAGATGTAATCATTATTATCCCCATACTCTTGTTGTTGTTTATGCCCTTGTTGCTGCTGTTGTTGTTGTTGCTGCTGCTCCCCCTGTCCAATAGGCTGATAAATGACCATTTCTTGAGAAGTGGAGCCGATCTGCTCTCTTGACTTTTCAGCACTTGGATCATCTTGATCATCTCTTCTCTGTAGCCTGAGAGTGTTATCTCTGCATGTATCCTCCCCCTGAGCAGATGGCCGCTTTGAAAGCTCCCTAACTTGAGCCTCGAGGGCAGAAATACGTGTGGACTTTTCAGCATAAGATTGTTGTAAAGCGGAAACCTGAGGAGATAGCTGCAAAACAAGAAGATGTAAATCATGTAGGTTAGGAGTGGCAGCAGCATTAACAGGCTCCGTAGCCTGTCTCTTGGGAGGACGGCTTATCAAATTAGCGGAGGACGACTCCGATTCATCGTCCTTGGGGAAAGACCGTTTCCCTTGGCTAGGCTCATGAACATTCACCGGTTGGAACTGAGAGGTGACAGCTTCCTGATTGTCAGTGTCAATGTGGACCTCCTCGGTGGTGGCATTGATGTCCTCAATGGTATCAGCAGCAGCAGCAGGATCTAGATCAGCGATGGTAGGAGTGGCAATAACGGTGTGCGGACTCCCTGATGGAGTAACAATGATAGTGGAGGTGGCGATGACCTCTGTGACCACAGTCCTAGGACTCCCAGATGGAGTAACAAGGGGTTTCTCATGAATAACGGATAAAGAAGGACTCTAAGGTGGAGTACCCTGATAGTTATCTATATCCTTATAGATCTCGTGACTAGATGTTGAGTCCAGAGAAAGAGGAACCGGCGCCCTGCGCGGAGGGTGGGAAGATTCCCCACGAGATACAGGAGGAGCATCTACAGAAGCCGAGTTCTCAGTACGGGGCTCTTCAGAATCAGCTTCGTCATCAACATCGTTATCAACATAGTCATCATCCATGATAGCCCCAAATAAAGGGGTTTCCTGAGCTTGAGCCTCCCCCGCAGCCCGAGGGTGATGCCTGAGGCAAGAAGTAAAGATTTTTCCACCAATCACACCCACCTTGGAGCTTTGACCATTAAGAGGAAGATCAGGGATGAAGTGGCGTAGAATTATCATGATGAACCTCGGATATAGCATTAGAGGCTTTGGATGAAAAAATCGTTCTGCAGTTGTTGAAAAACGTACTCAGCTACTGGATATGGTTTGTGAAGAATAAGGCAGAGTAGCATGGACAGGAGCTGAGTGTCGATAGTGTCATGTGCAGTCTTGGTCGTTTGGAACACGGATACGAAGACATGAACAAGATAACGCCACTTGCCGTAGAATTTTCCTTTGTGATATGTGTTAGTGGGTAGATCCCCAGAGTAACCCAAGAGTGGCAGTTTTCGACCAAGAAACCGCTGACCGAGCATTGAGCCAGAACGTTCCTGAGAAGCACGTCCGAGTTGAAAGATATCTCGGAGGTGTGCTTGTAATGATGATTTCATGCCCATTAACTTCAACTCGTAAACCGTCCTTTTTCGCATTTGTAACGGGATGATGCAGATCCACGTGCGCTAGTGTGGTCAAAAATTGTTGAACCAGTGGGAGAATTATCGGAATATCTTCCTGCATAATAAAGGTCATCCGAGATCTTTGTAGAAAAAGAAGAACATGACGAAAATGGTGTGCATGAGGAGTATCCAGTGCGAAATGGACTGCCTCATTATGCCTTTTATCAAATTGTCGTTGAGCCATCTGGAAAATTTGAAAAGATAAAAGGAATAAGACATATAGGCCACGAACATGCAAGTTCGCCAAACTTGTATGTTCGGCGAACAAACATGTTCGTTCAAGCATGAATACATGTACGTCAAAAGATGGTCCAGTACATGTTCGTTCGTAACGTATAAGGCTCACGAACATGCATGTTCGACATAATAACGAACACACAAGTTCGTAAGAAATGTGTAAAAGCGTGAACATGCCGCGAACATGCATGTTCGTGGAAACCCACGAACTTGCATGTTCGTGGAGAATGATTTGAATGTTTATACTTTTTGACGAACAATAAACTAAAACGAACTTATCACGAACATACATGTTCGTGAAGCCCACCAACATACATGTTCGTGAATGACCATGAAGTCTCTGTGGTAGTTACGCAGCGTAACTAATAGTTACGCTAGCGTAACTGGGTGGTTGAGTCACTTTTTGTATGTCATAATACGTCGACATCTGTCCCGACAGATGTTTTAATACTAGCAACACTGCCAAAAGTCACCTAAATTCATTTATTCACTGAGTCTTTCACAAACACCTTTTTTCTTCACTTTATAGAAACACACACACACACACACCACCACAAAAACTCTCTCAAGAAACTCCAATTACAGCCACTTAATCCCAGTAAAATTCACTTAAAAACCACCAGAAATCGTTCTATAATCAAGGGAAAAAGGGAAGGATTCATCAATTTGAGGTTAATAATCGAAACTTTATCAATTTGGGGCTAAAATCACCAACGAACCTCTTCAATCTACATCAAATCAATTTTTATTCGGTATATCCTCTTTCAATCACTGTTTTCTTATATATATTTAACTGCATGTAAGATCAAACCTATAAAAATATGATTTTTGAAGATTTCAACCCATTCACATACAAACGGGTCGTTTTATAAATATTAACTTTTGTGGTTAAAAAGATGCTCTAAACTGTGGTTTATAATGTATTTTTGAGGTATCTATAAGTACATATCGAATTTTACCATCAAAGATGAGTTTACGACATCGAAAACAAATTTGACCCGAAACTGCCCGTTAGTTACGCTGCAGCGTAACTAGAGTTACGAAGCGTAACTAATAGTTACGCCGGGTAACTAACAGTTACGCTGCGTAACTGTGCTCAGGTCCCGAAAACGTTCTAAATTCGCGGTAAAATGTAACCTTAAGCTCGGTATTTCACGTATTGGTCCATAACTAACTGTAATGACTTTAACTAGTATTAAAGTGATATTTTGAACACATAAACAATTAAACTTATTCGATAACTTGGTGTAACTATAGGATTTCTGTGATTCCGAAGCATTCCGACCACCGCTCACACACTCGTCTCGTCTCGTACCAACACTGAGTTACATCCCCTATTTACCTACTGTTTTTACATGACTCTTTTTGGGGGAAACATGAGAACGAAACTTTTGTGAACTTTGAACCGTTTGTGAACTTGTGAACTTATGAAACTTTTATGAACTTTTGAACGTTTTATGAACTTATATGCGTAAACTGTTTATTTTGCCACACTCGACACTCTTATAAAATTATGATGATTGCATGTCATGAACTCACCACGCTCGGCACCTTCATTGACTCATCATATACTTTTTGGCTTGCCACCGGATCGGCACTTGTTTTATACTTTTTGGCTTGCCACCGAATCGGTATTTGTTTTATACTTTTTGGCTTGCCACCGAATCGGCACTTGATCGAAACTATGATTGATTGTATAGATTCCAATCCTTGAAGATAATATAACGTGACTCATAAGTGCCTACTATCATTTTAAAAATTGCATTCACTCCCAGTTTTAGCAACGCACACTATTAGCTTCTTAAGCCGTTAGTAATTATGGGTATCGATACTTAGGAAAGAACCGTTCCTTACTTAGGCGGCATTGTAAGTACATATTACTAAGAAACGAGATACTCCCCGTATATAGTGCGGGGTAAGGGGCCCCACGGTTGGTAATTCGGTTTAGTGTGAACACTTATGTTATATTATGGGAAGAGATTGATACAATAGATTCCAATCATTAGTTAATTTATTTTACGCATATTGTTGCGCGTATATAGTTAGAGATATACGAGATTCCGCAACTATTTTTACAAGTAATTGATTCTACTTGTCCGAAAACATTTTTATAAGGTATTGAAACACCTTGTTGCAACGTGAACATTTATTTACAAGTATATATATTTACGCACCGTTTTCGCTTCATTTCTTTGAGAAATATTTCATACTTATATACTTGTCGGAAACTCTTTTAGTCGAGGACTAGAAAACTGTAACTCACTCACTACTTTATGAAGTTGACACTTTTTCTCATGTTTCACGAAATCAAGTGTAAGGACAAAAGTGCATAACGTGGGCGGGTCAGGCTAGTCGCGTGAATCATGAATCGGGAGAAAACCTGTTTAATTATTTTGGGAATATTTTGGAAATGTACTTATGAATTTCTAATTATGTTGAAACGTTAAATACTTGGTTATTTTCGAACATGTACTTTATTTTCTTTAATCAAATGACTTGAAACCGTTATGTTTTATTATGACTCGTGTGATGATATCTTTGCTCTTCCCACCTCGTGTTTCCGCTTTAGCGGGGTGTGACAGACTTGGTATCAGAGCACAGGTTATAGTGAAACGGGCTTTAAAATTTTTTTAAAATTTTCGAAACCAAACTATAACCAAGGCTTTTTCGGAAAAATCATTTCACGGGTTCAAACTTTAGTAGATTAATTCCGTAATTGCATGATTTGTTTTTAACTACGCGTAACTTGATCAACTAAGCCTAGTTCAAAATAAATTATGCGAGAAAGGAAAGTAATTGCTATTGTTAACGGTTTTTGAGTCGAAAATTCTCGGTCTTATCGATTCCCTATTCTCACGTAACTGACCCGTACATGCATTTCATTACACTTTCCTTCATTTTTCCCCTGTACTCCCGTGACTCGTTATTCGCAGATTCGACATGTCTCATTCATCGCACTCTCGCTCACCGTCTCGCTCCCGGTCGCAGTCTCACTCGCTATCTAGGTCGTTTACTCGCAGGAAGTCTCGGACGACTTCACGGCGTCAGGGGCCCAGCACCACGAGACCACCGACCCCACTGAGGAGAGCTCGATGGCCTTCTCGAGCAGTCACGACACCTCCAGTCTGAGGGCCGTGCTACCAGCTGCACCCCCGGTGCCCGTTTCAGCACCGCCACAGAAGCAGCGTGGACCCCGTGTGAGGATGACTGCTCGTAAGCAGGTCGTCCTTCCCAGCCGTCTGCCAGACAGGATGGTTGGACAGACTTCCGACCCATCCAGACCCGCTCCTCCGATGCCGATGCGTTTCGGGGATCTCGAAGCGTCGCGTACTTCGGTAATGGACCGTTATCATTGGGAGCGGCAGTTTCAGGACCAGCAGATGCAGCGCCCCGACGGCGCAGGGCCATCCAGACCGATGATGCCGCCTATTCAGAGGTCGCCCCCAGCAGCGTTCCTTGCACTCCGTCGAGACCTGCAGGGACTCACGGAAGAGGCCGAGCAACAGGGCCCCATCTGTGCGAAGTCTCAGACGCAGCGCACCGCCTATCGGAGCAGTCCATACGAGTCATCTCGTCGGCTCAATCCACGGCGAAGACCGTCCAGCGCCTCGTCAGCGCGTGCATGATTATGGGGACCCTGATTGCGGTCATGTTCGCGAAGATGTTCCTAGATAGGCGTCATTAGTCATTTCATTATTACGTACTGTATCGTCAGCTTAAGTTGTATTTTTCCCTATGTACACTACTTAAAGCTAGTATCGTATTTGTATTACATTTTACTCGTATTTCGAACCTTTTTATCATTATGGATCTTGTAACCAACTATCTTATTATTGAATGAAGTTCAGCTTTTATTTCCCGTACTTGTCCATATTGTTTGAATTATATTATCGTTTCGAAATCGTTATCGTGCGTGCGCTGTTTACCTTCCGATAATTACTCTTATTCTATCATTGTTATTGTTCATTATTCAAATTCTTATCGTTTATTCCCATTCGAGCGATCTAAACTAGTTTCCTCTCTTCCGTTGTTGAATCATGCCTCTCGAAAGGAGCGACGCTGACCAAATAGCTGAGCAGGTTGCTACACACCTAAATGCAGCAATTCCCGACATTATCGCTCGGATCATCACTGGGATCAACAACAAAATTACCGGAAATGATAAACCCCTTCCCTTTCCAGCCCCAGTTAAAAAAGAGGAAGTTGAAAACTCCCGAAACAATAACCTCCTTCTCCCTTCAGCACCCGTCGAGCGAAAGAAGAGTAAGAAACGGAAGGCTGATCATCAGCCAATAAGGAGCAACCGCGACAAGAAACCCACGACCGGACCCCGAATTTACGTTGGGCCGCACCCCAAGTGCGACAAATGTTACCTCCACCATGTCGGGGATTGCCCAGTGTGCTATACATTTAACGAATTGGGGCACCACTCCATACATTGCCGCAAGTATACTGATAAGCAAGGAAAGAAGCGAGTTTGCTTTGAATGCGGAAGCAACAAACACCCCCGTATCATTTGCCCCATATTGCATACAACAGAAACTTTCAGTACTCTCGCAATCACTGCCAAAGAGGCAAGGCAGGATCAAAATGCCACGACAGGTAAATTTCAGTAAACGACCGTTACGCATCTATATCATTCAATTAAGGAGCAGAGAGAACTTTGTATCCTTAGGTTTAGAACCCTTAGTAATCTAGGATTTAAAGTTCTTAAGGATAGCTTCACTATATAGTATGTTAATGGTCAAGAGTTCGAAGCTAAGGATATAATCCTAGGATGTTCTATGTGTCTAGCTGACAAAACTTTCCCCATCGACCTGATCCCGATTGAGCTGAAAAGTTTTGACGTTATCGTCGGAATGGACTGGTTATCTCGTTTCCGAGCCGAGATCGTCTGTTTCGACAAACTCATTCGTATACCTCTCTCAGACGGTGAAACCCTCGTTGTACAGGGAGACAAACCTGGACAACAACTCCGCATCGTCTCAATCATGAAAATGCGCAAGTACCTTGAGAAGGACTGCGATGCATTCCTCGTGCATGTTGTCGAACGTAAACCCAAAGAGAAACAAGTACAAGACATCCTCGTAGTCAAGGATCATCCAGAGGTCTTTCCACAGGATTTACCCGGGCTACCGCCGCATCGACAAGTGGAATTCCGAATACACCTCGTTCCTGGCCAGCACCGGTTGCCAAGACACTGTATCGTCTGGCACCACCCGAAATGCAAGAACTGTCGAATCAGCTGCAGGAACTTCTAGATCATGGTCTGATTCGTCCAAGCTCGACCCCCTTGGGAGCCCCAATCCTCTTCGTGAAAAAGAAATACGGATCCTTCCGGATGTGCATCGATTACCGAGAACTGAACAAACTGAATGTCAAGAACCGATACCCACTCCCGAGAATCGATGATCTGTTCGACCAGTTGCAGGGTGCAACTTATTTTTCTAAGATCGATCTTCGTTCGGGTTATCATCAGGTTCGAGTCAGTGAGACCGATATTCCAAAAACCGCTTTTCGAACTCGATACGGGCACTACGAATTTCTCGTTATGCCTTTCGGTCTGACCAACGCACCAGCGGTGTTCATGGATATGATGATCATGGTGTGTAGACCGTATCTGGATAAATTTGTGATTGTGTTCATAGATGATATCCTCATCTACTCAAGGAACAAGGAGGATCACGCGAAACATTTGAAACTCATCCTAGAACTCCTTAGAGATCAGAAACTGTACGCCAAATTCTCGAAGTGCGAATTTTGGCTCCGAGAGGTACGCTTCCTTGGTCATGTGATCGACCAAGAGGGAATTTATGTTGATCTGGAAAAGATCAAAGCGATCGATAAATGGCAAGCCCCAACCACTCCTACGGAAATCCGAAAATTCCTAGGGTTGGCAGGCTATTACCGAAGGTTCATTGAAAATTTCTCGAAAATCGCTAAGCCTCTAACCGAACTTACTCAGAAAGATAAGGATTTTCTTTGGGGAAAAGAACAGGACGAATCCTTCCAGAAACTCAAACACAAATTGTGCCACGCACCGATTCTGTCCCTACCGGAGGGTACAAATAATTTTGTAGTGTTTTGCGATGCATCACACCAAGGACTTGGGTGCGTCCTTATGCAAAAGGAAAAAGTCATTGCATACGCTTCAAGGAAACTGAAGGTACACGAGCAGAATTACACAACACACGACTTAGAGCTGGGAGCTGTCATGTTCGCATTAAAAATCTGGAGACATTACTTATACGGCACTAAGTGCACGGTTTTCACGGACCACAAGAGTCTTCAACACATCCTCGATCAGAAAATGCTCAACATGAGGCAACGGAGATGGGTGGAACTACTAAGCGACTACGATTGCGAGATCAAATACCACCCTGGTAAAGCAAACGTAGTAGCAGATGCCCTGAGTCGGAAGGAAACGGTAAAACCATCTCGAGTTAGAGCATTGGGAATTAAAGTACAGACAAGCCTTCAAACACAAATTGCTAAAGCTCAGCAGGAAGCATTGAAACCCGAAAACCTTAAGGACGAAACCTTGCACAACCATGAGAAGGAACGAGCTTAAACCAGACGGAATCCACTATTTCAAAAACCGAGCGTGGATTCCGAGATCCGAAAGCCTTCGTAAACTTATTTTGGATGAGGGCCACCATTCCCGATACTCTATTCATCCCGGATACGACAAGTTGTACAAGGATCTACGGGAATACTACTGGTGGTTGGGCATGAAAAAGGATATCGCCTTGTACGTAGCTAAGTGTCTTACTTGCTCGAAGGTCAAGGCGGAATATCAAAAACCCTCAGGTCTGCTGCAACAGCCGAAGATTCCCATGTGGAAGTGGGAACAGATCTCCATGGATTTCATCACCAAATTACCCCGTACGGCAAGGGGAAATGACATGATTTGGGTTATTGTGGATCGATTGACAAAATCTGCATACTTCCTACCGGTACGAGAGAAGTACTCGATGGAAAAGTTCGCTCAGGTGTACATCAACGAGATTGTCTCTCGACACGGAACGCCTCTCTCCATTATCTCCGACAGGGATAGTCGATTCACGTCCCGATTTTGGAATGCACTTCAGAAATCTCTCGGGACTCGACTAGACCTTAGCACCGCCTACCACCCTCAGACCGATGGTCAGAGTGAAAGGACGATTCAAACGCTTTAGGATATGCTAAGAGCGTGTATAGTTGACTTCGGAGGAAGTTGGGACGCTCACCTGCCTTTGGTCGAGTTCTCCTATAACAACAGCTACAACGCTAGCATCAAGTACGCACCATTCGAGGCCTTATATGGACGCAAGTGTCGGTCACCGCTTTGTTGGTTAGAAGCCGGCGATCGATAACTCACAAGGCTCGATATCGTCCAGGAAACCATTGACAAAATCACTACCATTCGGGAAAGGCTGAAGACATCTCGTACCCGACAGAAGAGCTATGCCGACAACCGAAGGAAACCCCTTGAGTTCCAGGTTGGCGATAGAGTACTCCTCAAGATATCGCCATGGAAAGGGGTAGTTCGTTTCGGGAAGCGCGGCAAGCTAAGCCTGAGGTATACCGGACCGTTCGAGGTGATAGAGCGAATCGGCCCGGTGGCGTATCGACTCCAACTTCCGCAAGCACTTTCCAACATCCACAATGTCTTCCATGTCTCGCACTTGAAAAAGTGTTTATCGGATGAAACCATTGTCATTCCACTGGACGAGGTCCAGATCGATGATAAGCTCAAATTCATTGAAGAACCGCTTGAGGTTGTAGACCGAGAGGTCAAACAACTCAAGTAGAGTCGTATTCCTATCGTCAAGGTTCGGTGGAATTCCCGACGAGGTCATGAATTCACGTGGGAGCGTGAAGACCATATTCATCAGAAGTATCCACATCTGTTCAAAGACTCTTCCTCCCGATGAGGCGAATCAATTTCGGGACGAAATTCTTTTCAACCCGGGGAGAATGTGACAACCGTCTAAATTTCAGGTGAAAATTTCGTGTTTATATCTTTGAGTTATCCATTATTGTCCTTAACTGTATTTATACCGTAAACGTGTGTGTGTCGGAATCGAAATCGGAATCAATAAATGATTCCTAATACCAAGAAAACACTTAATGAACTTGCCTAAGTTCATCCAATAAATAGTCGTAAACTCACAACTAACGAAAATGCTTAACGATAACGAAAAACGAAAATTTTCCAACACCCAGCAGTTACGCTAGCGTAACTGAGCAGTTACGCACGTATATGTCTCTGTGGTAGTTACGCAGTAACTATAGTTACGCAACGTAACTAATAGTTACGCAGCGTAACTAATAGTTACGCAGCGTAACTGGGTGGCTGAGTCAGTTTTTGCATGTCGTAATACGTCGACACCTGTCCCGACAGATGTTCTAATACTAGCAACACTGCCAAAAGTCACCTAAATTCATTTATTCACTGAGTCTTTCACAAACACCTTTTTTCTTCACTTTATACAAACACACACACACCACCACAAAAACTCTTTCAAGAAACTCCAATTACAGCCACTTAATCCCAGTAAAAGTCACTTAAAAACCACCATAAATCGTTCTATAATCAAGGGAAAAAGGAAGGATTCATCAATTTAGGGTTAATAATCGAAACTTTATCAATTTGGGGCTAAAATCACCAAGGAAACTCTTCAATCTTCATCAAATCAATTTCTATTCGGTATATCCTCTTTAAATCACTGTTTTCTTATATATATTTAACTGCATGTAAGATCAAACCTATAAAAATATGATTTTTGAAGATTTCAACCCATTCACATACAAACGGGTCGTTTTATAAATATTAAATTTTGTGGTTAAAAAGATGCTCTAAACTGTGGTTTATAATGTATTTTTGAGGTATCTATAAGTACATATCGAATTTTACCATCAAAGATGAGTTTACGACACCGAAAACAAATTTGACCCGAAACTGACCGTCAGTTACGCTGCAACGTAACTATAGTTACGCAGCGTAACTAATGCGTAACTAACAGTTACGTTGCATAACTGTGCTCAGGTCCCGAAAACGTTCTAAATTCGCGGTAAAATGTAACCTTAAGATCGGTATTTCACGTATTGGTCCATAACTAACTGTAATGACTTTAACTAGTATTAAAGTGATATTTTGAACACATAAACAATTAAACTTATTCGATAACTTGGTGTAATTATAGGATTTCTGTGATTCCGAAGCATTCCGACCACCGCTCACACACTCGTCTCGTCTCGTACCAACACTGAGTTACATCCCCTATTTACTTACTGTTTTTACATGACTCTTTTTGGGAGAAACATGAGAACGAAACTTTTGTGAACTTTGAACCGTTTGTGAACTTGTGAACTTATGAAACTTTTATGAACTTTTGAACGTTTTATGAACTTATATGCGTAAACTGTTTATTTTGCCACACTCGGCACTCATATAAAATTATGATGATTGTATGTCATGAAATCGCCACGCTCGACACCTTCATTGACTCATCATATACTTTTTGGCTTGCCACCGAATCGGCACTTGTTTTATACTTTTTGGCTTGCCACCGAATCGGCACTTGATCGAAACTATGATTGATTGTATAGATTCCAATCCTTGAAGAGAATATAACGTGACTCATAAGTTCCTACTATCATTTTAAAAATTGCATTCGCGCCCAGTTTTAGCAACACACACTATTAGCTTGTTAAGCCGTTAGTAATTATGGGTATCGATACTTAGGAAAGAACCGTTCCTTACTTAGGCGGCAGTCTAAGTACATATTACTAAGAAACGAGATACTCCCCGTAGATAGTGCGGGGTAAGGGGCCTCACGGTTGGTAATTCGGTTTAGTGTGAACACTTATGTTATATTATGCCAAGAGATTGATACAATAGATTCCAATCATTAGTTAATTTATTTTACGCATATTGTTGCGCCTATATAGTTAGAGATATACGAGATTCCGCAACTATTTTTACAAGTAATTGATTCTACTTGTCCGGAAACATTTTTATAAGGTATTTAAACACCTTGTTGCAACGTGAACATTTATTTACAAGTATATATATTTACGCACCGTTTTCGCTTCATTTCTTTGAGAAATCTTTCATACTTATATACTTGTCGGAAACTCTTTTAGTCGAGGACTAGAAAACTGTAACTCACTCACTACTTTATGTAGTTGACACTTTTTCTCATGTTTCACGAAATCAAGTGTAAGGACAATAGTGCATAACGTGGGCGGGTCAGGCTAGTCGCGTGAATCATGAATCGGGAGAAGACCTGTTTAATTATTTTGGGAATATTTTGGAAATGTACTTATGAATTTCTAATTATGTTTAAACATTAAATACTTGGTTATTTTCGAACATGTACTTTATTTTCTTTAATAAAATGACTTGAAACCGTTATGTTTTATTATGACTCGTGTGATGATATATTTGCTCTTCGCACCTCGTGTTTCCGCTTTAGTGGGGTGTGACAAAAAGCAGCTGACCTTAAGGATATACCGATAGTTAGAGACTATCCAGAGGTATTTCCCGAATAACTACCCGGATTACCACCATAGAGGCAAGTAGAGTTTAGAATCGAGGTAATTCCTAGAGCGGCACCGGTGGCAAGGACACCATATCGACCAGCTCCGACTGAGATGCAGGAACTATCCAACCAAGTTCAGGAATTATTGGATAAAGGATTTATCCGACCAAGCTCATCACCGTGGGGAGCGTCGATCCTATTCGTTAAGAAGAAATATGGATCGTTATGCATGTGTATCGATTACCGAGAATTGAATAAGCTAACTGTTAAAAAATCGATACCCCCTTCCACGAATCGACGACCTTTTCGATCAACTCCAAGGCGCAACCTACATTTCAAAGATTGACTTAAGGTCTGGGTATCATCAAGTTCTGGTTTCTGATGATGATATACCGAAAACCGCATTCCGCACTAGATACGGACACTATGAGTTCCTGGTAATGCCGTTTGGACTCGCAAATGCACCGGCAGTATTCATGGATTTGATGAATAGGGTATGTCGACCGTATCTAGACAAGTTCGTTATTGTATTCATCGACGACATCTTAATCCACTCGCGTACCATAGAAGATCACGCATAGTACTTAAAACTATTGTTAGAAATACTCAAGGAACAACAACTCTACGCAAAATTTTCTAAGTGCGAATTTTGGTTGCGTGATGTCAAATTTCTCGGTCACGTAATTAATGGGTCAGGAATTCACGTCGATCCGTCAAAGATCGAAGCTATAGAGAATTGGGGAAACTCTTAAAAGTCCGACAGAAATCCGCCAATTCTTAGGACTGGCTAGATATTATCGGCGATTCATTCAAGACTTCTCTAAGATAGCCAAACCCTTGACCAAGTTAACGCAAAAGAACGAGAAATTCAACTGGGGAGAAGCACAAGAACAAGCCTTCAATATTCTAAAAACAAAATTGTGCAATGCTCCAATTCTATTTCTTCCTGAGGGAAACGAAGACTTTGTGGTTTATAGTGGCGCATCCAACCAAGGATTAGGTTGGGTATTGATACAACGAAACAAGGTTATAGCGTATGCATCTCGACAACTCAAGAAACACGAAGTCAATTACGCTACGCACGACTTAGAGCTAGGAGCGGTAGTCTTTGCTCTTAAAATGTGGAGACACTATCTATACGGAACCAAATGCACCGTATCCACGGAGCAGAGCAGCCTACAACATATACTAGATCAGAAGCTACTCAACATGAGGCAAAGGAGATGGTTGGAACTCCTTAGCGATTACGACTTTGATATTAAGTATCACCCCAGAAAGGCGAATGTCGTAGCAGATGCCTTGAGTAGGAAAGAAAGGCAACAATTGACTGGAGTACGTACATTAGGAATCTACATTAAACCCGACTTGAGGATGCGTATAGCAAGGGCTCAGCATGAAGCTTTGAAAGTAGACAACATCAAAGTCGAAACATTGCACAAACACGATAAGGATTTTGTAAGGAAGAACGACGATGTTTATTATTTTAAGGATCGAGCATGGATTCCTACAACTAACGAATTGAGAAAGTCCATTTTGGATGAAGCACACCGAACACGATACTCCATTCATCCAGGGTCGAGCAAGATGTATAAGGACCTAGAGGAACACTACTGGTGGCCCTGTATAAAAAGAGATATCGCTTTGTACGTGGAGAAATGCCTAACTTGTGCGAAAGTGAAGACTGAATATCAAAAACCATCAGGGTTACTACAACAACCCGAAATTCCCGAATGGAAATGGGAACATATCACAATGGATTTTGTTACTAAATTACCTCGTACGTCGAAGGGTAATGACATGATCTGGATTATAGTAGATCGACTAACGAAATCAACACACTTTATTCCCATTAAGGAAAGTTTTAATGTGGAAAAACTTGTCCAGATATACATCAACGAGGTAGTGACTCGTCACGGAATTCCCACGTCAATTATCTCGGACAAAGATACTCGCTTCACTTCCATATTTTGGAAGGCATTCCAAGAATCGTCTGGCACTCGATTAGATTTAAGCACGGCTTACCATCCGAAGACCGATGGTCAAAGCGAGCGTACTATACAAACACTGGAGGATATGCTAAAAGCATGTGTTATTGACTTCCGAGGAAGTCAGGATAATCATATACCGCTAATAGGATTCTCCTATAACAATAGTTATCACGCTAGTATCAAATTTGTGCCATTTGAAGCTCTTTATGGAAGAAAATGCCGATTTCCACAGTGTTGGTTGGAATCGGGGGATCGATAACTAATTAGTTTGGATGTAGTACAAGAAACGATTGATAAATCACAACGATAAAGGAACGACTAAGACTACTAGAAGTCGTCAAAAGATTTACGCTGATGTGCGTAGAAAAGACTTAGAATTTCAAATCGATGAAAAAGTAATTCTTAAGGTATCGCCTTGGAAAGGTGCAATACGCCGCGGAAAACATGGAAAACTTAGTCCAAGATATGTAGGACCATTGGAGATACTCGAAAGAGTAGGTCCAGTTGTGTATCGTTTGGAGCTACCACAAGAACTCGGTAACATACATAACACTTTTCATGTGTCGAGACTGAAAAAGTACTTATCGAACGAAACACTTATCACACCTTTAGAAGAAGTGCAATTAGACGAAAAACTTCAATTCGTTGAAGAGCCGATTGAAATCATAGATCACGAAACTAAGAAACTAAGACACATTCGAATCCCTATAGTAAGGGTACGTTGGAACGCAAAACGTGGCCCCGAATACACTTGGGAACGAGAGGATCAAATGATGCATAAGTATCCTCATCTCTTCACTTCTCCCACAACGAGTACTATAAGTTGAAATTTCGGGACGAAATTCTTTCAACGTGGGGAGGATGTGACAACAGTCAAAACTCAGGTCGAGTGCACTAACTTATAACCTCGATACTTGTTAATTGATACTTGCTATAACTAACTTTATGTGTTACGTGGTTACGTAAAATTAACTCTTTAAGCTAAGCTCGATGTAACTCATACAAAACTTTTAACGTAGGTTTACGTTACTTAAACATAAAACATTTGAGTCTCGGAATCGGAAATCGGAAATCAAACCTTAAAATGAATCCTAATACCAAGAAATCATGAATTGAACTTGTCTAAGTTCATAGCAAAATAACCGTAAACTCCAAACTAACGAAAATTCTTAACCATAACGAAAAAGAACCAGAAAACCAAACAGTTACACAGCTGGCGTAACTATCTGGAATAGTTACACAAACTTTATCTCATTTCTCTCCATCACATTTGCAGTGAAATCACAACAATAAACAAGCTAAAAAGTCAAAATAAATTGTCATTATTATCAAGGAAAGTTAGAGTATATTACCCATTGGGTTGTATTCATTGATTTCTAAGCTTCGGAGTCGAAAAAACACCGTCAAGACACTCTAGATCATTTCCTCTACATTTTCTTTTGGTATAATCATTTCTCCTCTGTTGTTATATAAAAATCATCTTGCATGTAAGATCAAACACCTAAAAATATGATTTTGAAGTTTTTAACCCATTTACATACAAAACGGGTCTTTTTAAATCATTACATAAATCTTAGTTTTCACGGTTAAAAACTTGATATAAACTGTCTATTATAATGTATTTTGGGTGTTCTATCAGTACATATCGAAATCTACCATAAAAAGATGAATTTACAACACCAAAAACGATTTTTGACAAAACTGTTAACAGTTACGCTGGTGGCGTAACTACAGTTACGCTCGTAACTATAAACAAACATACAGTTACGCTGCGTAATTATAAACAAACATATAGTTACGCTGCGTAACTACAGTTACGCTGCGTAACTATAACCAACCATACGGTTACGCTGCGTAACTGTAACCAGGTCGCGAAAACTGATTTAATCCATTATAAACTTTGTAACCTTGAACGTATTAGTTAGACATATCTATGACACTATAAAAAAAAGTATCTCGTTGACTAACGAGCAGAATAATTAATAAGTAATGATACTTACACGAAAACATGATATATATTAGGATTTCGTTGATTCCGAGCACCTCCCGAGCTTTTCCGAGCACGCTAGATTCTTCGCAAACAGCGAGTTACAACCCCCTCCTTTTTAAATGCTTTTAAATAAAATTTTGGGGCGAAATGCGAGTCTTAGGCTTAAACATTATATTTAAGCCGAAACATACTTTGAATGCTTAACGAAACGCTTGTTACATAAATACTATTACGAACACTATTTTGCCAGCATTGTTGATAGTTTTGCCAACAATGCTGAGGATACAAACACTATTTTTGCCAATGACTAAACATCGATCGTCATGTTGCGGACGTTGTACAACATGGACGTGAGATACCACTACAATTCCCATACACTCCTACATTACAGTTGCTATTAATCTCTTGGGAGAGAACCGATAGAATTTATGGATAGCGCTATTAGGGTAGGTAGACCCTTACCCCAACGCTAACAACAGATGGTGCATAATTCTAAGTGGGTAGGCTATAGGCTTAGCAACGATCATTGGGCAATACTTAGGATCGTCACATAGTCGTACACTATGTGGTCGATGCCTACATACTTATATACTTATCGTCTTACACATGTGGATGGTTCCACCGCTGAGGTAATGACGTCGTATACTTATAATCTTACACATGTGGATTATTCCACCGGCTGAGGTAATGACAAAACAAAACACGAATACTTATACTTTACGCATTGCTATGCGTCAAAACATGAATACTTATACTTTACGCATTGTTATGCGTCAACTCTTTGATAACTTATACTTTACGCATTATTATGCGTCAACTCTTTGATAACTTATACTTTACGCCTTATTATGTGTCAACTCTTTGATAACTTATACTTTACGCATTGTTATGCGTCAACTCTTTTATAACTTATACTTTACGCATTATTATGCATCAACTCTTTGATAACTTATACTTTACGCATTGTTATGCGTCAACTCTTTGATTACTTATACTTTACGCTTTGCTATGCGCAAACGCTTTGAATACATAAACTTTGTAGCTCACTAACTACGTCTCCCATAGTTAACACTTGATTCTCACCACAAGAATCGTTGTGTTTTTTTTTTCAACGGCCAAATTTTTTTAAAAGAAATCTCATATTAATTAACCCAACGGCTATAAAAAAAAGCCGTTACACATTAATTATCTTTTTCTTACCCACAATTTCACCTTTAAATACATCCCCATTTTAACCAAAAAATCACACCATTTCTCAGTCTCATTCTATCTTTATATCTATAATCTCATATCACATACATTTTCCAATCGTAAAAATGTCTTCGAGGCCCGAGTTAAAATGCAAAAAAGGTGGCATGGTCCTCGTCCGAGTTGCCTAATAGTAATTGTCAAAGTAAACAAACACTAGCTGCAAGAACAAGTTCAACCTAATATAGATAGAGACCCTGATCCGATGATGGTAGAAAAAGACAAGTTGTCTTACGTTTAGGTTCTAACGATTCAACTGAAACAACCGCCTTTAACCGAATCGCAAGCCGATTTAAAGTGATTTCCGCCCTTCCAACTGTTTTTCAAAGTGAAAAAGATAAGTTGTCTTACGTTTAGTTTCTAAAGATAGAGACCCTGATCCGATTATAGACTAAATTAAGTACTAAACTTAAAGATTGGGTTGACTTATAGTCGAACCAATGTTTACCGTCAATTCCATGGGACTACATAACTAGAGGACTCGCTACACAAAATGAAGATACGATCTATTGAAAACGAATTCCAAAATATATAAATCAGCATATAAATATGTAAAATCTAAAATCTAAAATTATACTAACAAAATATGTCATATGTGAATTAAAAAAGAAGAAGTATGTGATATGTGTGGCTAGGTAGGACCTCGTAGCAGAGGATTATAATCTCCGTCCCCCCAAAACCCTATTATTTTTTTCCCAAAAACCCTAAACAAAAACAAACACAACCCATCTCGTCCTCCTCCTCCTGTTTGTGGTGTCAAAAAATGGTGGTTGATAAAGGTAAGAAACCCAAGATCCCAGAGAAAACTGTCGATGAAAACATCGAACAAATCGACGGTGAGCTTGTTTTATCCATCGAGAAATTGCAGGAGGTCCAAGATGAACTCGAAAAGGTAAATCCCGAATCCCATTTATTAGATTTCAAATACATCTTATTGTTCATTCTTGTTGTTTAATTAGGTTATTCTAAACACCTTATTTCACCATAAACTTATATTCCAATTTGGGTTCGTAAATGTCGAATGAGAACAGAGATGCATTCAGTAAAAACTTATATACTGTTTATTGTGTTTTCGTGAATTTGATATAAAAATAATTTCATGTGTTTTGTTTCGATACAGATAAATGAGGAGGCAAGTGACAAAGTCTTGGAAGTTGAACAGAAGTATAACGAGGTTCGGAAGCCAGTGTATGATAAGCGGAGTGAAGTTATCAAATCAATCCCTGATTTTTGGCTGACTGCTGTGAGTATCTTGATTTCTTACTATTTACTAGTCAAAGTTCGTGTAACTCAAATCCATTCTCTACCTGTTATTACAGTTTTTGAGCCACCCTGTTCTGTCTGATCTTCTAAATGAAGAAGACCAAAAGGTTCTATCGTGTTAGCTCGGTTTAATTTAATTCATCTATTGGATTTACAATGAGACATTAATAATCTTTTAAGCTTTGGGTTTTTGTTATAATGTTTCTTTTAGATCTTCAAACATCTGACCTCTTTGGAAGTGGAAGATTTCAAAGATGTGAAATTGGGTTACTCGATTTCATTTGTGAGTAATACCAAAATATCTATTTTGTATCTATTCATCATTTTGAATTTTTTTTGAGAAACAATATTCGTTGGCTTACCATTGTTTTAAATAAGTTCTCACATACAAACTTTGATACATCTTCTTCCAGAACTTCAGTCCCAATCCATTTTTTGAAGACTCGAAACTCAGCAAGACTTTTACATTCCTTGACGAGGGCACGACAAAAGTTACTGCTACCTCAATAAAGTGGAAAGAGGGCATGGTAGTTTTTTGAACTGTATTAGACCTTTGACTTCTCCTTCTTTAAGTTGTTTTATTTTTATAATACCGATTTGAATTGTTAACGATAAAATATAACCCAAATTGATACA
This sequence comes from Senecio squalidus, assembly GCA_910822075.1. Classification (NCBI taxonomy): domain Eukaryota; kingdom Viridiplantae; phylum Streptophyta; class Magnoliopsida; order Asterales; family Asteraceae; genus Senecio; species Senecio squalidus. The sequence goes on along the minus strand of CAJVGC010000432.1, from coordinate 17,683,007 downwards.
TCTGTTAGTATGTGGGTTGAAATGACCTCCTCTATGTGTTTATAATTCACAAGTTTGTCTGTAGCCGTAGCCTGATCTTAGTATACTTTGCTATTTATATAGGGTGTTCCTAATGGGGTTTGTGGTCATGAAAAGAAAGGAAACAAGCGATGTCATGAAGAGGACAGGTGATAAAGTTTTGTAATCTTATTGGTTATACAGCTCCTCCACCAATGTTTCTTGCTCATTTTGTGTATTTCCGTTTACGTTTTGTCGCACAGCTTCTTTAGCTGGTTCAGTGGAACTCAACAGAAAGAGGAAATGGAGGAAATTCATGATGAAGTACGTTCTTCGAGTCTAATTTTTGAAGTTGACTTTTTCCCAAGTTTTACTTGTATTTATTTTTTAGTGTCTCTGTGATACAGGTTGCTGAAATAATTAGGGAGGATTTGTGGACTAACCCTCTTACGTATTTCAATAATGTAAACCCTCGACTTTTTTAACTACGTATTTTGGTTTTCTTTTTTATGTTACTGATTGTTTTTGTTCAATTTATTTCCTTAAGGAGGCCGATGAAGAAGAGTTTGGCGAGGAAGGTGATGAGGAGGTAAATAGTTTGGCCTTTTTTTCCATTTTTTATTCTCCTTCACTAGCAACACATTTTGTTAAGGTTCAGAGGGTTATTAGAATTATGTTTTCTAGTTTATTATCTGATTATTGCATCATGAAGCTGCAATAACCAGTTTTACCAATCTTTGGTTATTTGTTTTATTAAGTGGTCAAATAATCAGTTTATGGATATTTGTTATAATACGTGTTGAGACAAAACTGATTAGCGAAACAGACATTTACTCTCATCTCACATATTCTCTTATTTCTTACTGTCCTTTTTGGTCATTTTATGTATTAGTTTCATTGAGACTCTGAATTTGTCAAAAACTTAAACAATTGAAATCCAATTGTTAACGTTTAGATAGCAAAAACAAATCTATTTTCATTTTATTTTATTGCATCATCACCTACAAACCACGTTTTATAACTCTATTATTCATCTTGTTTTAAGATCCTAGGCAACAATTTTGCTGGTTTGCTGGTAATGGAACACTCTATGTCAAATGAATTTCATTGTATTTTATACCTAACTTGTGGTTTTGGTTTTTTATTAGGAAAATGGCACGGATGACTCTGAAGATGATGGAGAGGATCAAGAAGATGACGGCGAAGAAGAAGAAAACTGAATGAGTTTGTGTAAAGTGGTTTATCTATAAGAGTCTGAAAGTTTCCAGCTTTAGGGGTTAGATTATTCTCTATAACTATGTGGACGTAACAACGGATGTTTATTAGTTCTTAGATCTATAGTTATTTTGCGAGTTTTATGGTACATCAGGAACTGCATTTGTTTAATCAAGCATGAACACAACAAAATCGAGAAAAGAAGTTTGGGTAATTTAGAAATGCTTGTTTGCTTTGTTTGCTTTGGTTCATAGTAAAAACTTATTCTATTTAACTGTATGAAAAGAGGAAAAATGCATTGGCCAAAATATAGATTATAACAAGGTTTGAAATCTGCCCAGCATGATTTTATATGTTATAAAGACCTCCCTGGTTTCTCTTAAGGGGATAGTGTTAAGAAATGTATCTCATCTACCTTTAATCTTTATATATATTTATCGATTTTTTAATATTGTTATTGTATGTATCTAAAGACACATGAAAGATGTCATGTTAAATTAGTAGATGAATACAATAACGCACAAGGGTGAGTGGGGGTATTATAGATCATTTTTAAAGCATTTTGTTGATACCGAGTATCGCAAAATGCATCATTCGGTACCGGTTGGAACGATATTAGTGGTAGCGAATACCAATTTTTTTAGAAGATATGATACTGAATACCGGACCGTTTTTATTCGGTCAATATTGTTACCGATTTAGTATTTCGTGATTTTTGCTCACGCCCATATTTTCGATATCTGAAACTTAAATAAATATAAAAGACCTAATAAAAAGTGAATACATTTTCAATCACTTATCCGTTCTTTTAGATAGTATTGTACCTAGTTTGAGTTTGTGTGATGATAGACAGGCTCTGTAGAGTTATCCGGTAAGATGCTAGAAACCCTATAACCACCATTAAGATGCGTCTTGATATCTTTATAAAAGTCTCAGTTTCAAACATTTTATAGATAAAGATGTTCAGGGTGGCTAGAGGGGGATTTGGAAATGGTTACAATGATATCATGTTTCGGTCGCGAAATATATAAGTATAAAGATGTGTTATGACTATTTATATTAGGCCACCTATATTAAATTTACATAGGTTAGAAACTATTTGAAAAAGGATCGAAACTTTTAAAAATCAAAATCCTCTAATAAATTGTTATGTTACGTTCTTTAGCTACAACTTTTAACCTTATTTATATTTACACCAAACATATTATTGTTTTATTTTGGCAACCATTTTAGTAAAATGTGGAAACCCACGTTGCCGCATATTTAAGCCCATTTTTATTTTGACATGTAGTCCAATTTATATTTCCTTTGGACCCTGATATCGCTCATTTATACGAATATTTTATCGCGATATTTATTATGTTTCGAGTCCAAAATGTAATGGAAAGACTCGTTTTATACTTATGTTTGTATAAAGTATGTGTTTTAGGTTTTTAGACACATTTGGAACAAAAGCAATGGTTTTGGACTTAAAAATGCAAGGAAGGATAAAAGTAAAACAAATTTTGGAAGTTTTTGGGCAATGAGACGCATTGCTTGGTGAGCCAAACGCATTCGAGACCACTGAAGCCAGAATGCGGCGCATTATCATATTGGTGTGACGCATTGGTGCTAATTGATGTTACAAAGTCTTTAATTAATTGCTATTCAATGGGACACTCAAGGGACTTTTGGGGACTGCATTTTAAGGACGATTTTGGTCAGTATTATGATATATTATCATTATCTCACTCAATCCCCAATCATTGGAGGAGGAAGCAAAGGAAATAACATCATAACCTCAAAGTTTGAAGTAATCGTTAGCAAGTTTTTCAGAGTTTTTCATTTGTTTATCATTTTGGATACAAATTCAAGTTCTTTTTTCGGATTGGTATTAAACTTATTCTATATTTTCATTACAATCAAATTATGTCTTTTATTTATAATGCGTGTTTATTCAATTTCATGAGTAGCTAATTTAATTAAACGTTTACTTGGATTTGTGATCGTTTGTGTGGTAAATCTTGAGTATGAAATTAGATTGATGTGTTGTGGTTAATTGGGGATCCGTTTGGGTTGAAACTTTAATTATCTTGTTAAAATTGTTTATACTTTTGTTTGGTAAATTAAAAACGGGTATTCGAAAGGAATTCAAAATTTTTACTAAAATAGGAACGAAACAATCAGCCGGTCTATAGTTGGTTAAAGTTTGCGGTATTCGAAAGGAATCGCTAACAACAATTAGAACATGTAAGTGTTAACACAAACGCTAGTTAATAAATTAAGAGAAATCGGTTTATTGATTAGTAAGCTATTCGAGAGGAAGCTTAAAGATTAATTCGCACACATCGGCTTGGAACTTTTTGTACGATTATTTTAGGTGTTAACTATATTCAAAAGGAATAGTTACATGGTTAGGTAATTGGAGAAATTTAGTATTCGAAAGAAACTAGGTTTTATATTAGAAGTTTATCGACATTTTCATACTTAGGAAATATCACACATTCGTAAACGGTCCAAGCAAGCGTCCTTATCTAATATTGAATCAAAACCAATTTTTAATCATTGTTATCGTTAGTTAATTACAAAACCACCCACTTGTTACTAGTTACTTATAAAGCTAAAATAACTCAATTTAACAAAGACCCTGAGTTCGAACCCGAACTTGCCTAAGCTATATTACAACCGACAAGGGTACACTGCCCGGTGTTGGGATTTTAATTAAGCATTTTCGGAAAACTAGATTTCACACATCAAGTTTTTGGCGCCGCTGCCGGGGACTTGATTTAATTGAGATTTTAGTTTTTGTGTTTTATTTTGTGTTGAATAGAATTCACGGTATTTTTTTTTTTGTTTTTGTTGTGATTTTCAGGTGATTAGTTAGTGGATGTACACGAGATCCTAAGGGAAGCACGTTGTTAGCCCATTTTCTGATCCGGAGAGAATTTTGCCAAAACAGGGGGTACAAGCCGTTCTATTTAGTGAGAAAGGATCTTCCGAGGAGGAAGAGGAACTAATATTGGGAGAGAATTATTCTGAGCCGAGCGAGATGTCGAAACATGGAGATGATGATGTTGTTGTTAACGACCCGCCAGTCAACCCATTTGACATTCCGATGATCAATCGGAATCGGCTAGTGCCACTTACACGAGGGTCGGCGATTATTCCACCAAATTTGGGTGATGAATTTTCCGTTAAAGGTCATCACTTGAAAATGGTGCAAGAAAATTCATTTGATGGGAGTTCGAGGGCCGACCCGCATAGGCATATTGCCACTTTTATGGAAACTTGCAAAATGTTTCGATATGGAGTTGAAATGGGGGAAGGTGTTATGCTTAGTTTGTTCCCATCATCTCTAACGGGAGAAGCTAAGCAATGGTTTAGCGAAGTGGACCCGGATTCTATTGAGACATGGGAAGAGTTAAGGGAGCTGTTCGTGACCCGTTTCTTTCCGCCCATCTTGGGTAGAAAGCTGCTGAACCAAATTAGGAGTTTTCAACAGTGGGGCAAAGACACCATCACGGATGCTTGGATTAGGCTGAAGGAGCTTTTGAGAAATTGTCATGGTCACAGGTTGAATCGAGAAGAAGTAATAGACATATTCTATTATGGTTTGGATAGTCGTTCTCAACACGACTTGGATTTGGCGGGCGGTGGAAGCTTCTTGTATAAGTCGCTCAACGATGCCCATAGAATGACGGAAGACCAAGTTCAAGCGGGAATTGCTAGAGAGACGGTGAATTGGAATAGAAAGGTCCGTTGATTGGTTAACAAAATGGAAAGTAGTAATAGTAATGGAAGCTCGGAAATTGTGAACAAGATAAAATCTTTGGTGGAACAGATGAATAAACGGATGGGTAATTTAGAGAGGGATGTGCATTTGGTGAGAAATGGGTGTAGAACATGTGTAGGGCCACACTACTCGGAAGAATGTGATCAAATTCGAGGGAGATATCAAAACCAAGGTGGGAATTTCGGTTATGGAGACCAACAAAACGGAAGTGCGAAAAGGAAGAGGAGGATACGAGTTTGAAGGACATGATATGGGATTTCATCCATGTCCAAAAAGAGAAGAATGAGAGCATCACAAACTCGATTAAGGTGTTGAACGATAAACTTGAACAAAGGAATAGAAATTCTCAAGCGAGTTTGCAAGACTTAGAGCGGAGGTTTGAACGGGTGAACGAAAGGTTTGCAAATCGACCAACGGGTCAAATAACGAGTTCCACCCAACCAAACCCGAGACCTTCAAACAACCAAGGTGTTCAATTTAACCAAGGTTCAAGGTATCAAACACCTAATCAGAGGAACGAGCAAGTGAACGCAATTTCTACACGATCGGGTTTCAGCTACGGGAACGAAGAGGAGCAAAACGAAAGCGAAAACGAAAATTTGGGAAATCTGCGTCCAATGCGCCTCACCACTAGCCCAGTGCGACGCATTGTGAGCTCAGACAGCCCAGTTTCGTTTGCCACTTTATCCAATGCGGCTCAATCCAAACCAATGCAGCGCATTAAGAACCCAGACCCCGAAAATGACCAAAAAGTTAAGTTAGAGGTGGAGGGTCAAGTGGGGGATGAACCAAAGATCAAAAGTGAAGACGGGGCACCTAAAACAACCACAAGTACACCAACCAAAGCGTACAATCCGGAAATCCCTTACCCTCAACGCTTGAGGAAGGAGAAAATGAAAGAACAATACAGTATGCCTAATTATGTTAAGTTCATCAAGGAACTTGTGAGCGAGAAAGGGAAGTCAATGTAGGATCAAGAGGCTTACTTGAACGCGGAATGCTCATCGATTGCGAAGAACGACATACTTCCACCTAAGCTAAACGATCCAGGGAGTTTTATAATCACTTGTACTTTTAGTAAAACTTATCATTGCAATGCTTTAGCGGACTTGGGGGCTAGTATAAACTTAATGCCATATTTTTATACACAAAATTAGCTTTGGGGGTTTTAAAGCCAACAAAAATGAGCATTAAGCTAGCCGACCAAACTTTTAAATACCCGCTTGGCATTTTAGAAAACATGTTAGTACAAGTAGGTAGATTCTCTTTTCCCGTTGATTTCGTTGTTTTGGAAATGGAAGAGGATAGTAGAGTTCCTCTAATTTTGGGTAGGCCATTTTTGAACACCGCAGATGCTATCATCCGTGTGAAAAGAAGAAAAATTTCATTGGGTGCGGGAGACGATAGGGAAACATTTACTTACCATAAATCTAAAAAACATTCGTACTCCACCAATGAAACGTGTTTTAAAATAGATGTTATTGATAATGACATGTGTGACCCAGAATTGCAGGAATTTCTTGAGGAAGAGGAATTGGATGAAGAACAAGAGGAAAAGAGTTTGGATTTGGAGTTAGAGGAGCTTTTTGAAAAGTATTTGGGGGTTGGAGATAGTACTATCAATGGAGACATCAGTCTAGAAGATTTTGAGAAGCTGTTTGATCTAAGATCGAACCCGGATGTTACTAATGATGCGATAGAGGTTGAAGTTAAGAAAGAGTTGAAGCCCGAAACTGAAATTGAGAAAGCAACCGTTGAAACAAGTGATGTTGAACCTTGTCTAAAGCCCATAGTCAATACGAAGTCCAAGTTGAAAGAAAAGGTTTTTCAAGGTATAGATGACAAAGATGAGGAGCCCGTGAACTTTGACGATTTAACACTTGGTGAACCAATTGAGCATGGTGCTGAAAAAGACAAGTGTGCGGGAGAATTTGGCGACTTTAGACGATGGGAGGATGGTTCGGTCATGCGGGAAACGAAGGAATGGCATGACGCATGGGCGAAAACCCGTGATGAGCTCGATGTTTCTAATTATGAATTTCTTTATGATGATTTGGATTGTAGGTGCAACGGAGGAGGTTACATTTTGAGGAGTTGGTAGAAGGAAGGAAATTGGGGGAAGCCTCGATTTCTAAATTAGTATTGTTTGTTTGAATGGAGGACGAGTCGAGCTAGAGACTTATGGATAAAAAAAAGCGCTTTACGGGAGGCAACCCGAGTTTGCTTTTCTTTTCTTTTATTTTATTTTTGTATTGTTTGATTTTCTTTTTAGTTTATAGTTTGGAACGCATTCAGGACAATGCGTTAAATAAGTATGGGGGAAATGTCGGGAAATTTGCTAAGGATTTGCTAGTTTAATATTCCCTCTCGTATCCATTATGTTTTTATTTTGTCCCTTTTGAGTCTTAAAAAAAAAAAAAAAAAAAAAAAAAAAAAAGTTTAAACATAGTTAAGGAAAATGATGTAGGGGCTTGTATATTTAATTGTATTCCTGTACTTTAACGTGAAATTGTTTAGGAGCATCTCTAGTTAATAAAATATCTGTAAGTAAAATTTAGGTTTCCGAGTTTTAGTTCTTTAAAGTGTAAAATCTTAAATCCGGATAACCGCTAGATATCCTTAGTACCGAGCCCTTGTAGTTTCTTGCACCCTTTCCGGGGTAGTTGGGGAGTCCTAGTATCACTTAATCCCAAAAGAGAGTTAGAGGCGAAGAAAAAGGACATAGGTCTTTCCCGTAAAGAAAATTGAACTCATCCTCACTATAACGAAGAATCAAATCCCGTTACCAAAACCGTTCACTTCAAAGAAAATATAAAATTATAAATCTTTAGTATTTGAAGTGAACAAAAGTGAGAGGAAAGCTAAATGAATGGACTAACCAAAAATTCTCAAAAGAAAGAAGAAACAAAAAAAAAAAGAAAAAAGAAAAAATGGTTTTGTGATATTTTAAGGTATTCCCCCGAAAGCAAGGCGATATAGGGGTCAGCCCAAAAGGCTGATCGCTTCAACTTAGGTTGGAGAGTGAGGGAAAATGGGTGGTTATTTGGACATATCAAAACTAGGGGATATATTAGGAATTGACATTAGGAAATTCCGGTTTTTATTTACTTAAGTAATTTAGTAGCTTTTGATGTTCGTAGTCGGTTTTACGATCTTACAATTTCATGCAAATCTATAGTTACTAATGCCGGAATGTAGTCAAATGTTTGAGCTCGTGATTCCTTCGCTTTTCTTAAGTTGTATATTTTTGTAAATTTAGGGTAGTTTTAAGTCGGATTTGCTTGGGGGCAAGCAAATGCTTAAGTATTGGGGCTTTGATATCACTAATTTATTCGAGTATTTTATAGCGATATTTATTATGTTTCGAGTCCAAAACGTAATGGAAAGACCCGTTTTATACTTATGTTTGTATAAAGTATGTGTTTTAGGTTTTCGGACACATTTGGAGCAAAATGAATCGTTTTGGACTTAAAAATGCAAGGAAGGATAAAAGTAAAACAAATTTCGGAAGATTTTGGGCAATGAGGCGCATTGCTTGGTGAGCCAAACGCATTCGAGACCACTGAAGCCAGAATGCGGCGCATTATCATATTGGTGTGACGCATTGGTGGTAATTGATGTTACAAAGTCTCTAATTAATTGCTATTCAATGGGACACTCAAGGGACTTTTGGGGACTGCATTTTAAGGACGATTTTTGGCAGTATTATGATATATTATCATTATCTCACTCAATCCCCAATCATTGGAGGAGGAAGCAAAGCAAATAACATCATAACCTCAAAGTTTGAAGTAATCGTTAGCAAGTTTTTCACAGTTTTTCATTTGTTTATCATTTTGGATACAATTTCAAGTTCTATTTTCGGATTGGTATTAAACTTATTCTCTATTTTCATTATAATCAAATTATGTCTTTTATTTATAATGTGTGTTTATTCAATTTCATGAGTAGCTAATTTAATTAAACGTTTGCTTGGACTTGTGATCGTTTGTGTGGTAAATCTTGAGTATGAAATTAGATTGATGTGTTGTGGTTAATTGGGGAACCGTTTGGGTTGAAACTTTAATTATCTTATTAAAATTGTTTATACTTTTGTTTGGTAAACTAAAAACGAGTATTCGAAAGGAATTCGAAAATTTTACTAAAATAGGAACGAAACAATCAACCGGTGTATAGTTGGTTAAAGTTTGCGGTATTCGAAAGGAATCGCTAACAACAATTAGAACATGTAAGTGTTAACACAAACGCTAGTTAATAAATTAAGAGAAATCGGTTTATTGATTTCTTGCCTTCTCATTATGCATCAAGCCATATAAATATTCATTACAAGATTACATACGGGCTAAACCCTTACCACTTTCAAGGGCTAAATAAATACTCTATACATAATCTAATATGAGTTTGAACGGGAGCAGAGCGAATGCTCAAACTGGTATGAAAATCAAGAAATAATGGAGATGGCAAGACTTTGGTAAAGATATCAACATATTGATAACGCGACGGAACATGTAATACACGAACTTGACCAACATCAACCTTATCCCGAACAAAATGATATCAATCTCAATGTGTTTTGTGCGCTGATGATGCACAAGATTAGGAGAAATATAAACGGCACTAACATTATAACAAAAAAAAATAGTAGCTTTCCAGATCGGATTATAAAGCTCACGAATTAGATTACGTAACCAACTAACCATGACGTTTCCACAACGACATTGGGAACTCCACGTTACTCAGCTTCTACACTAGACCGAGAAACAGTGTGTTGCCGTTTGGAAGACCATGATAATAGATTAGAGCCAAGAAACACACAGTACCAGAATGTAGATCTACACTACCCCAATCGGCATCAGAATAAGCTGTCAGCTGAGTAGTGGGTGAAGAATAAAGCTGTAACCCAAGGGACAAAGTACCACGAACATAACACAATATGCGTTTTAAGGCATGCAAATGAGGCTCCCGAGGATCATGAATATAGAGACAAATCTGTTGCAAGACATAAAAAATATCAGGAGGAGTAAACATGAGATACTTACGTGCCCCCGCAAAACTACGATAAGAACTAGGATCAGCAACGGGAGGACCACTTGGACCAAGTTTCGTATCGGTGTTGACATGAGTCTTGCAGGGATTACAATTCAAAATATTAGCGCGTTCCAAAATGTCTGAAGCATATTATTGTTGAGATAAAAACATGCCTGTACGGTTGCGTGTAACAGAAATACCTAAAAAATAGCTCAAATATCCCAAGTCTATCATAGAGAATTCACGACTAAGAAGTGTGATAATACGCTATAGAAAAGAAGCTGAAGATGCTGTCAGGATAATGTCATCCACATAAAGTAATAAATATGCTACATCACTTCCACGATGAATAATAAATAAGGAAGTATCCGTCTTGCTATGCAGAAAACCAAGTCGTGTGACATAAGAGGAAAAACACTGAAACTAGGCACGGGGTGCCTGTTTAAGGCTATAGAGAGAACGTTGTAAAGTATAGACATAATGGGTATTATTCTTGTTAACAAAACCAGGGGGTTGCTGCATATAAACCTTTTCCGTAAGGTGACCATGTAGAGACACATTTTTAACATCCAACTGATGAATAGGGCATGAGCGAGACATGGCCAGACTAAGAACCGTTCGAATAGTACTAGGTTTAACAACCACACTAAATGTCTCCTCACAATCAATGCCCTGTTGCTGACTACGACCATTTGCAACAAGTAGAGCCTTATAGCGGTTGATAGATCCATCTACATTAAATTTATGTCTAAAATCCACATAGAAGTAACAACGCTAGCACCTTCAGGTCGGGTAACAAGTTTCCAAGTATTGTTTCTAATAAGCGCAAAATATTCGTCTATCATTGATTTGTGCCATATAGGGTCTTTAAGAGCGGAAAGGTACAAACGAGGAACATGTGAAAAAGTAGTGGTATGCATATTTAATCCGTGAATAGGTTTAGAAATACCATGGCGTAAGAGAGTGAGCATAGGATGGGATGTAGGGACAGGAGCAAAAACAAGTGCGCGTGGCTGTTCGGGAGCCGGCGGGTCGAGCACAAGCGGTTTAAATGGCGGATGTAGTTCGGGGTGGGTGGGTACCGGGTCTAGGCCATGTGGTGGTAAGTTGGGCGTTGGGCAAGGTGGTGGTAAGTTGGGCGTTGGGCAAGGTGGTGATGTTGGGAAAGATTGTAAGTGGATTGTTGAGACTTTCCATTTTAGAGCCTATTTAGAGCCTCAACCTAATAAATATTTAATAAATGAGTCACCATATTTAGAGCCTTAACCTAATAAATAGATGAGAGTTTTGCTTGAAAAAGTAAAGTCCGTATCATGTTATTAATGGTGCGAATATTTTGGGACAAGAAAACCGAAAAAATATGCCATGACCATTAAAAAAAGAATGCATTTCATTATTATCAAACTCGCCACCATGATCACACTGAAACGACTAATTTCACATTAAATTTGTTTTTTTTTTACATACGTACAAAATTGCAAAAAATTATGGAATGCCTCACACTTCCTGTGCTTAATGGATAAACCCACAAAAATTGTGAAAAGGATCTAGAAATAAAACATAATATTTTATTCCACTAACACTCGGACAGGAGAAGTCCAAATATCCGAGAGTATAATGTCAAATGCAGACGCAACAAACGACGATGAAGAAAAAAATGGTAGTTTTAGTTGTTTACCAAGTTGACACGGATCACACAAAATACGTGTTTTGCTTTTCTTATTAATGAAAATAAGACCACTAGACTTTAGATTGCGTAACGAAAATAAGACCACTAGACTTTAGATTAACGAAAATAACACGTGTTTTGCCCGAATCGGTGACGGGTATAAAATTTCCGTCAATAACAATGATAGATGAGATATTACGTGTATCAAAAATAGTACTTAGTTTACCTGCATCCGATGTTAGGAGCGAAGTTGCACCCGTGTCCATGTACTACTCCGATTCGCCATTTTCTTTAAACGCCATATTGAAAGCTTGTGGGAGCGTAGTGGCCTAATCAGACGAGCCAACTTGAGGGGTGAGAGATGCACCCGTATCCTATGAACCGGGGTATGCACCCGCAACCTGTGACCGGGGTACTGTGGAGCCGTGGGGATGTAGTGAAGGCCAACGGGGGCCTGATCACTGCTAGGTGATACACTAGGTTGCTGATTAGGATGGATGCCGAAACCTGGAGGCGGCATGAGAGACGGCATAACAACTTGACGAAAACCCAGGAAGTAGCTCGATGAATATGGATACCCAACGAAGTACGGAGATGGCCAAGGAGTATGTGGCGGTTGACCATAGTAACCAGCGTTGACGCTGGTTTGAGCTGGTAGTGGGATTCGCGGAGATGGGAGCAACATGGTATCGGATTGGTTAGTTGCGGGATTAGGGAATTGCTGGTTCGGCCTCGGGTTGTTAGAGGTGTGTCTAGCGTCTTGGGCAGTAGTATGGAAAAATCGGCAACGTTCTCCATACTGCCAATTTCCCCTCAAGAAATTACGACAAACGTTTGGTGGGAGATTTTAGTAATTGTTATTATTGTTGTTACCTCAAGCGTACAAGATTTTTGGAGATGAAGACGTGTCAACGACTTGCTCCTAAAGTTGTGTGAACCGTGTTTCTTCCAATAGTAGCATGGTACGTGCATCTATGAATAAAGGGAGGGGTCGTTGATGTCTAATCATCGTATAAACATGCGTATTTCAGACAAACCGTTAATGGTGTGCATAACAAGAATTCGTTCATCGATCAGCTGATCTATGTTTTCTAGCAGATCAACAATTACTTTCAGTTTGTTATAGTAATCAGTTATTGTGAGATAGCCAAGCCGTGTGTTACGGAGATCTTCATGCAGTTGAATCGCCAATGAATCTTTGTTACTATGGAATAAATCATCTAAAACTTTCCATAGTTGCCTTGCTGTTTCGCCTTTCTTCATTACCATTTGCAGTAATTGCTTTCTTAATTGTAGATTCACATTCTAATGAGGTTATCGAGCGTGGGCCACCCTTTGTCACCCGACTCTTTAGGGAGGGTGGTGCCATCAAGAAAGCCTTCTACTTCCCATGTGATGCAGCGCATCTCAAACATGATTATTCATTGAGTGAAGTTGTGTTCATCCATATCAAGAGTGATTGGAATGAACGCTTTGATGACGGTGATAGCGAATATATTATCATCCTTAGATCCACCAGCTTCATCACAAGGCATGATTAATTGTAAGTAAATGAAAAAGAGATATCCACATTCTGATGAGGTTATCGCGCTTGGGCAGTCCGTTGTCACCCGACCCTATAGGGAGGGTGGTGCCATCAAGAAAGCCTTCTACTTCCCGTGTGATGCATTGCATCTCAAACATGATCTTCTACTGAGTGAAGTTGTGTTCATCCATATCAAGAGTGATTGAATGAACCCTTTGATGTTGGTGATATCAAAGATTTTATCATCCTCAAATCGACCATCTTTATCACTAGGCATGATTGGATTGTAAGTAATTAAAAAGAGATATCCACATTTTGATAAGGTTATCGCGCTTGGGCCATCCTTTGTCCCCGACACTTTAGGGAGGGTGGTGCCATCAAGAAAGCGTTCTACTTCCCATGTGATGCAGTGCATTTTAAACATGATCTTCCATTGAGTGAAGTTGTGTTCATCCATATCAAGAGTGATTGGAATGAAGCTTTGATGTTGGTGATACCAAAGATTTTATTATCCTCAAAAGAGAGATCATGGCTTAAGATTGTCGAATGGAGAGTCGACTACTTGGACTTAGGGTTAGAAAAAGAATCAATGCAGGGATAGGGATAGGAATCGAATACAAGGAGGATTTTTAGGAGAGCCCGTTATGGCTCTCAAACCATAAAATGTTATAGATTATTAGTGGAATTGCTTGCCTTCTCATTATGCATCAAGCAATATAAATATACAATAAGAGATTACATGCGGGGTAAACCCTAACAAATTTCATGGGCTAAATAAATACAATCTATACATAATCTAGTTATGGATTATTATAGAAATAGGCAAGTGGACCTAATCGTATAGTAATATATCAAAGGTAAGTCTGGATGTCGAACTCTCAGGAACGATGTAATTACTATTTATTAAATCTAACTATTTAATTAATCTAAAAGAAAGTAGTAAAAAAGGGAGGCCTTAAAGTTCCGAAAGAACATATTTTTGAAATCAATTAGTTAAAAAGAAATAGACAAAATAATTAATTAAAAGATGGATTGTGGTAACAACCGTCTCGAAATATTTTTAGATAATCAGATGAATTAAAAGCAGTGATTACTTGGATATTACGTATCACTTGTATCATAGATAAGAAGAGTATGTCTGATTGGTTTAACTGTGATTCCTATTATAACTAGACTTCCTGTTAGGGTTATCTAATCCTACAAATTTAGGGAAGGACATAATTGTACATCAAGAGTTATCTTAGACTATTCACCCTAATTTTTGCTTTTAAGTCACTCTTATTTACAATTTAATCTATCGACTAAAAATTAACAAAAGTCTCAATTATTCAATTACGATATAATTGTCATGTTCGTTTAATTTATTAGGTTACTATTATTCTTAGCCTATCTCAAATAAGTCACAGACTACAATTATCTAACGAGTTATATAATTTTAAACAACTAATAAATCTATATGAACGCTACTTATGATATAAGTTTATCAATCACACTAAGTAGCTAACCTAACAACTTTAATGGATTGCGATCAAACGTTAACAATAAAGGAAAAACCAATTAGTTCAAACATAAACTTAATTATCCATAATATCAAAATCCACAATCCAAGAAATCATTTTAAGAAGTTTAGCTCATGTTGGATTCGATAAATTCAATGCAAAATATTAAAGAAAAAGACATAATGTTTATTAGAATGATTAAACTAAACAAACCAATAACAAGCAATCTTCAAACATGATCAAAGGTATTTATCTTGGCTTCTAGAAACTGTTTTGTCTACTTTGATGGTGAAAAAGTGAAAAAAAGATGTTTAATTTGGAACCCCAAAGTTGATTAAATAGGGGTCTGGCCGACTTTCTAGCCACCGACCGGTTAATTTCTTTGCGCGCTACGCTTTGTTTGGCATGTGCTGAATTTTTGAGAACTTGAGAACCATCCGTCGGCTGAAATAGGCCAGCCGCCGATGGAAAGGGGTCTGGTGATATATTTTACAAAATATAAATTGTATCCCTCTTTTTCTTCTTCAATTTGAATCACCTGAATCGGACATCGTATATTGAAGGTATGATCAAAACGATGGAGGTGCGTAAAACACTTTTCATGTATGAGTCAACTTTTATTCTTTATAGTTTTTCTTCGTTTAAAGCTCCGTTTTCTACGTTTTTAACTCCTTTTTGTTCCATGATCCAAGTTTAACTCTTATCTGCATATATGTACTAAAACACTACCCAAGTCATAACAAAATGAGATAAAGAAGAGTTTAAAAGAGAATATGATTAATAAAATGTCAATTATTTTAAGCATATCAAATTCCCCACAGTTGAATCCTACTTGTCCTCAAGTAGACTATCAAATTTAGAACAAAAAAAATCATCTACAATAAAAATATAATACTCAACGAAGCAAGTAATTTACAAAAAAGTTTGGAATTATACGAAGATGAATTTAACAACTCGCAAGCCAATATTTAAATGTATAACTACACATCTCATGATTTGGGAAATATGACACTCAATTATTCGAAAATCTAATCTTAGTGTAATATATATGAAAGTCGCTCAAAGCTTAGTCATAACAAGTATTTCTATCATATGCTTGATAACAATACGCTTTCCCACCAATAGAATCTAAGTAACTAGACATGAGGTGTTATGGTTGTAATGATGGGATGATAGGTAGATATTATGAAGTATGGAATGAATGTTAAGATATAATAATTAAAAAAGATGATTTAATGATGTAGTAACTTATGAAAATAATAAATTTATCTACAAATCCAAAAATTTAAATTAAAAATCATATTACTTTCAAAAGTCGATTAATTATTTTTAGTGACTTCTTTTGGATGATTCCCAAAAACCAATTTTCATATATTTTATTAAACGGTTACCCAATGCATTCTTCAAGCTTTTTATGCTACCTAATTACACTTTAATTGATAATATTTATTTCTCGCAAAAGCCCGTTAATTTATTTCACTTATTATAAGTTTACCTAGTCCATAATATCTCGTAGTTATACTGTCCAGATATATGCTCAAAAGCTCCATCAAAATAGTGAGAATTTCAATTAAATTAATTCACTTTGTGAATTTTAGTTTGTGAATTAAAACACTTAAAAACATCATGTCAGAATATACAACATTATTACAATAATCCATCAAGTTTATAAAATTGGAAAACTTTTGATAAAAAAATTTGGATTAAACGACTTTAAACATTAGGACTCAAAATGTGGAAATTTATATATGATGGGTGGTAAAAAGAAAAAGGTTTGACGCAAATATCGTATCTAAATGTCTCAAGCACAAAAAAATGAGTGCTAATGAGGTAATGTGAGTCACATAATAGGTGTAGCTACTGACTATAAATAAAGAAAACGAATAGGACAATCAACCGTTTAACAATCCTAATTGTTTTCCTCTTTCCTACTTACCGATAATTAAACTTATGCTCATCATAGTTTTGAAGCGTATAAAATGTAAAGTTCTAAATTCTATTAGTCGCTGGCACATACATACAAAAATGAAGATAAAAACATATAAAATTTATGCTATAAATGGCTCAAATACTCACAAAAATGTAATAGGGTAAGTGCGCTCTGTAATACAACTAGTTAAACTGATTACGAGAATCATGTCAAAAGTTTGGCCAAACAGCCTCTTCCAGCGGTTAAAGAATAAAACTGCCGACCGGTAAAGTTAAACTGCGAGAATTTGAATTTTCAAAAATGTTTCTAAGGACAAATAGACTTCTTTTCAACTCTCTCCCCACACTTGAATTGTTCAATGCCCTCATTGTACGAAAAATCAAACAAATAGTTAGAAAAGAAGTAGAAAAAGAAGAAAAGAACTCCCTCTTGTTGACTTAAAATCCGTAAAAGAGGTAACCACCAAAACAACCATCATGTCCACTGTACTGTTTTGGTTTGTATATTAAAACCTACTAAAGAAAACATAAAATCAAAATCAAAATAAAATATAAAAAAAAAAAAAAAACCGCGGGTTTCCTCTTGAAAGCGCTTCGTTATTAACGAGTCTTAGCTCGACTCTCTCCACACTTAAGTGTTTCCAATGTGAAGGTCGATGTTTCCTTCGCCTTTCTTCTTCGTGTAAACTCCAACATGCAACAATTCATCCTTCAAAACATGTCCAAAGTGTTCGTAAAAAAATAACGCCTCATGTCCAACATCGAGGGCTTCGTTATGCTTCACCCAAGTATCGTGCCACTCCTTCGTCTCCTTTAGTAGCATAACTTCAAGTTTTAGACCCATGATGTTTAAACTTTGCCATTTAAAACTTTCCAACAAATTATTCTCCATGAAAGTCCTTTCGAAGTCATAACCACTATTCAAGCCTCTTTGCCATTTTTCATCAAAATTATGTTGCACACCTTTATTTCGATCCCGAATTGTAATGAGAAATGGATCGAAAAAATCATAAATCATACAATTTGTTTTTGAATCCTCCAATTGAGGAAAAAAAATTCATCATCTCCTTATCGGTGTCTTCCTCGAGAAACGTGTGAATTTTTAGTAATGTAGATGGTGAACAGAAAGTCTCGGGAATGGAAATCGTGAAATAAGTTGTTCCAAACTCCCCAGCCACCGACTGAAAGGGTTCAACCACCGGCCGACAACGGTCGGTTAAACCCAACTGTCGGCTGCTACTGGCATTTTCCGTATTCTATGAAGTGACGTACAATTCTTCTTCAAATTGTCCCGATGATTCTTGCAGCAGTAAAATTTCAGGATGTTTCATTAAATATTTCAGCTCTTAAATATCCCTATCCGGATAAAAAAATCCGTTCGATCCTTACAATAAAAACTCGTGCAATTTATTACCTTCTAAATTTTCCTCCACTGCTTCAATTGCCATTCAATGATTTTTCAAAACACTTTGCAAAAACACTTCATTAGTTGGTACATCTTCCTTGTAAGGTGCTTTCTTTCACTTATCAATTCTTCAATGATATTCTTAGTTTTGGTGGAATAATCATCAAATGCAATAGTCTAGGTAACTATAACATATGGTGCGGGTTCTGCCCGTTGAACCTCTGGTGTGGTGATTACCTTCACATCTGTTGGTCCAGTGTTCTCCTCACTAGATAGAGTAGAATTCGACTGATATTCCAAATTAATCGTCAAATTCTTCTTTCTGGGCATTTCATTCGGCAGCCGCCGACTGAGACAAAACAACCCTGGCTGAGTGTCCAACCATTAGATGGAAATGTTCAGCCGCCAACTAACACTGTCTGGATTAAATTTCATCGAAATTTCTTTTCCCACTTCGGTATTGATTTCCTCCTGTTTGGATTCAACAACTTCTTTAGTTTTAGAAAATGAAATAGGTTTAGAAATCTTACAAGACGAAACATTCAATGTTGTAGGATATGGAATTTTAATTTTTGGTTTGTACTCGGGTACAAACTTCACTTCCTTCGGCTTGCTTAATGCTTATTCCCTGTTTGTTACACCTGACACAATTTTAAAAAAAAATTATGTTCTATCAACATCTGATATATTGTTTACAAAAGACATATGATTGTATTAGTAATTACATATATGCGGAAACATGGCTTTAAACATCATCTAGTACAAAAGATAACCCTTGTTTACACCTACATCCACACAACACCATAAATTAGCAATTCACAATAATTAACTAAGTTATTATCACTTATCTACACACTTCAATTACAATAAACCAAGTAAATATTTCCATCTTTCCCAACTCCAACCAGCCCGGGGAAAAATCTACATCAATCCAACTCGCCCGGGTTTGTACTCGAATGTGTAAAATGGGTTGTTTTTGCCACCATTTAACCCATTCATCATACACTACATAACTTTGACTCATAAACACGTCTATTACTGTTTTCATACTAGAACAACTCTTTATAACAACGAAACACCAAAAAATCACTCACAAACCATAATTAAGCCTACTTAGATAAATAAACATAAGTACAAAGTACTTACCTCGGTCCTTCGTTACAAGCTAAGGTTCGGGTATTGCTCGTGTCAGGTCTTGAAATCTTCACAGCTCACAATCAGTGTATGAATACAATTACTAATCGCGGAATTATTAGCAATTGAACTAAGCGTTGATAGATTTAGAATACGAAATCATTGAAGAACGAAAGAGTTTATTAGAAGCCTTAGATGACGGGAAATTCAGTTACAAATATTTTCTTTTTTCAAACTTGTACATCCTGATTGATCCCTACCTCTATTTATAGGCCTACTCTAACTAACTATTACATTACTACCACCCTTATGTTTATTAAAAAACACTTCTGGTGTAACATAAAATTACTACCCATTTAGATTTAGTTAGGGTAAAATTGAACTTAACTCTGGTGAAGAGTTAGTTCACCCGAACTTAATCCTTCCTAAGTTTACACTTTATTAAACAATTCGGGTGATGAACACAGTTCACCCGAATTCAAACTACACTATACAAAACTATGACTTGGATATTTTGGAAGCTTCACCATCATTCTTGTTTGCTCCAAAAATCTCCCCCTTGGATGATGCTTCCAAAATCCTCATCTTGCTAGGATTAAGCTCCCTTCCCATCTTCAAACTGCTATCTCAGCCTATCTTCCTCTCCTTTCACCTTTGACAACTTTATCCAACTCTATAGCAACACATTCCACTATCCTTCCCTCTATATCATCAGACCTCATCTTTTACAATGGAAGTTTGTACAATGTAATGATGTCTTCATTTGTAAGCGCCCTGATATCAGCCATCTCATATAACCTCTGTTTCTCTCCATCCTCTCTAACCGGAACCCATTCACCACTAGAGTAATCAGCCCACCATCTTAGAATTTTTGCTCTTTGCTGAATCACCTTGATTCTCTTCATTGGTGCTATATGCATGGTCATCCTCTTTCTCTTGGCCATGAACTTCTTCCCAAAGTTTAAAAATCCAGTTTTAGCACATTAATGTATGAAATTCTCATATTCATATCCATGAGAATAACCACCATGGTTGACCATCTTTAGTTTGCACAACTGCATAACATCTTCCACTGAGATTTCTCTTAACTGTTTTGTAGTCCTGTAAGACTTGGTCATTAATCCACTTAAGCTCTTTCTCTTGATGACTATTGCACCAGAATAATGATCAAATCTCCAGCCTACAATAGGTGGAAGAATGCCATTCTCCAGATTCATAATTTCTTCTCTTTCTGCCCTCAGTTCACCTTGAGACACATCCTTGATTCTAGATCCAGAAGCATTTCCCTCTCCTTGAGTAGGAGTATCAACATCAACATGGAAACCATATTGATCTAGATCCCCTCCATCATCTGCAGTTTCCTCCACCCACTAAGAGATTTCTTCTACCATTGCAGTCACTGCAGGATCATCCAAATAATAGTCTTCAGGCAAACAGGATGACTGAGATTTAGAAGTCTGTGCAGGTGCATGTTCTGTTTGTTGAGAAGATGTTTGAGATTAAACTGGAACAATTTGCTGTGAAGATTGAGTTGAGACTTATTCTTTTTGGTGAGAAGTTTGAGAAAACTAGGACTCTTTCTCCATATTTTGAGCAAATGAAGACTCTTCTTGCTTTACTTTAGTCTTGGAATGAACATCTTGACTTTGTTTCTCCACTAAAGTCTTCAATGTTACTCTTTCTGTTTGATCAGTATCATGAGCAGAAGAATCTTCAACATTTGGATTATCAGTGATCTTTTCCATCTGTCTTTTCAGCACTACCTCCTGAATTTTCTTTTCTCTTTTGGCTTTCAAGTCTCTGATCATCACCTTTGTTTGAATATCCATCCAGTTCTTTTCAAGAGTTTCCACCTTCATTTGACTAAGTGACATGGAATTCATTCCTCCAGCAGTTACCGGATAGCTCTTTAAATGAATCCTGTATTGTTTTTCAGAGAGCTTCTGTTTGAATTCCAGGATTTTCTTCTTTAAGCTCACTACTTTGGAAGGAACCAAAGTTGAAGATTTGACAGCAAAGCTCTTTACTCTTCCTCCAACCTTAACAGTGCTTGCACTAGCAACTGTTGTTTCTTCAACTACCTTTTTAACTACCACTTCTTCTTCTTGTTTCACTGATATCTCTTCACCCACGTCTTCTTCTACATCACTATCTATTTCAATAATCACCTTATCATCCTTTTCTCTACCTAGTTCTTCATTCCATATATCTTGAGTATGTGCAAACTATGGCTCTCTTTCCTTAATAAAAATACAGAATTTTTCTTCAGCAGATTCATCAAATAGGCCTTCAAACATTCCTTCAAAATGTCTTTCAAATGTTGCTTGGTCAACTGATTCACCATGCTGATCCACAACTCTAATACTTTTCTCTGGTTTCTCAGTTTGTCCCATTTCATCATCACTCGAACCTTCTTCAACTTCACTCGAAATAAGATTTTCTTTACCAATAATAAATTCTTCTTCACCCGAACTCTTTTCTCCTTCACCCAAAATGTTTCCTTCTTCACCCGAATTTAAATCTTTATCACCAGAATTATTTTCTAACTCTCATGAGCTCAACTCTTTCTCCCCAGACTTGAATTTTTCTTCATCTACCTTCTCTTTTCCTTTTCTGCTTACTACTTCCATTTCCACATCTTTACCAATTTTTCCAATTATTGACAGATCAATATCCATGCTCTCATTCAAACTTTCACTCCTTTCTCCCCTTACTCCAGATATAATTTCACCATATACTTCAGACTCCCTCTCCACAGTCATTCTTTCAAGATTAATAACTCCCCCTATTTTGGATGCATCATCCATAGGAGAAGACATATTGCTTTTAGCTCTCAAGCTGCTCATTATAACCCCATTAACTGCTTGCTTCCATCTTAGTTGATTAATCAATGTAGCTTGTCTCTTGACCAGTTGTTCCAACTCCTCTGTCTTTTTTGTTTGCTCTAGAATCTTCATCAAATTACCTCCTACACCCCTTGTTCTTGAAGTATAAACTTGAACATGAGAGGGAACAGTTTGAGAAGCCACAATAACAGGAGAAGAAAATGATGGAGAAGCCAGATTAGGCACTGAATCAGATTGTTGAATGGGTGATCTAGGAGGAGGAGAAGGAATGGGAATAACTGGAATCTCAAGGTGTTCAGATTCTATATGTGCTTGTTCTACTTGTTGAGGACCACCTTGTTGTTCTTGGTGAACATGTTGTTGCTGAATATCTTCTACCATCTATTGATGCAGATATTAGATGACTGATTGTTCTATTACATTGTTATTTTGAAATTGTAATTACTTAGACTAATTTGTTGTCCCACGAAAATGTATGTTCATGGGCTTAGAGATTGTTGGGCTGCTCACGAACTTGCATGTTCGTAAGGCCCATTGTAGCCCAGTTTAGCCAAACATGTCTCTCTATATAAAGAGACATTTAGGTCAGTTTTAGGGTTACGAGTTTTGGAGAGAATTCTGAGAGAATACTTATTGTGTAATTGAGTTTGTCAATCAATAAAGTATTTTGAATTTGGTTATTTGTGTTTATTAGTTATTGCTATCGATTAGAACCTTGTTCATTCAATTGATTACGAGTTTCCGCATTGTAATCAATTGGATTAATCCTGTAGATCTGACCACTAGGACCTGCAATTGGTATCAGAACAAACGCATTGTTTGCTCTCTATCGAGAATCGGTTCAGGATTAAATTACCGTTTAATCGATTTAGAAAATTAGGGTTCTTCAGTTTTTGGCGGCTGTTTGATAAAAATTAGGGTTTCGTAAATTTTTTTGACGGTTGAGTTATTGAAAAATTAGGGTTTCTTAATTTTTTTTGACGGTTGAGTTATTGAAAAATTAGGGTTGGCGGCTGTGTTCGTGATAAGATTATGGTTCCATCATCTTCGGCGAGAATTTCGGATTCAAGTTCGGCGAGAATATCGGAATCCTAGTTCATGGAGTTGTCTTTCGTGACGAAGTTGTTTCAATTTCGTGGTGACTTAGAGGATTTAACTAACTATCATGTTCGTGGATTCATCTTTGTGGACCAATCAAGTTCGTTGATCAATCAAGTTCGTTAACCAATCAAGTTCGTTGATCAATCAAGTTCGTTGACCAATAAAGTTCATTGACCAAGTTACTTCAAGTTTATTGACAAAGTTAGTTCAAGTTCGTTGACTAAACTTCAAGTTCGTTGACCACGTTAGTTCAAGTTCGTTGACCAAACTTCAAGTTCATTGACCAAGTTAGTTCAAGTTCGTTGACCAAACTTCAAGTTCGTTGACCAAACTTCAAGTTCGTTGACCAAACTTCAAGTTCGTTGACCAATTTACTTCAAGTTCACTGACCAAGTCACTTCAAGTTCGTTGACCAAGTCACTTCAAGTTCGTTGACCAAGTCACTTCAAGTTCGTTGACCAAGTTCGTGGGTCAAGCTCGTAGGTCAAGTTCTTTACTCAAGTTCGTCAACATCAATTTCGTCAACAAGTTCGCTGGTTTTTAAATGGATTCAAAATAATCATTGAACACTCCTCCCAAGCTACTCAATGCTTCAAAATATTACAATTGGGTTGATAAATTTGAATCCTTTTGTAGATATAATGACGTACAAATGTGGTTGTGTATTCAAACAGCTTATGTTCATCCGACTGTGACCGTAGAAGGTGTGGTTTCGAAACAAGCTATCTCAGCTATGACACATGATCTTAGGTGGGCTAGCTTAAAGATGTATTTACCAACTGAGATGCTACATCTTTGTAGAAAATATAATTCAGGATTTGAACTCTGGAAGGCTATAGAGAAGAAATATAATGGAACTGCTAAACAAAAGAGGAATAAAGGAAATCTTCTTAAGCGACAATTTTCTATCTTTAATGTTGCGGCTACCGAAACCTTAGAGGATACCATAAACAAATTTTATTACCTATGGCAGAACTCGAAATTCATGGTATAGATGTTGATGATGAGAAAAGAGAAAGGTTCTTGGAATCTTTACCTAAGCGTTGGGAGGTATATGTGAATTTAATGAAGGATGAACTTGAAAAAGAAGAGGATGAACCTCAAGATCCGTTAACGTTGGAGAAGATCATTGAAAAGCTCAGAGGTTATGACTTAACTCATTCTACCGTTGCTGCAACATCAGAATTCACCCAGAATACAACACTCTATTATGGAAAAATTCCGGAATCAAGCTCATCAGGAAACGACGCTACTGCTTTTCTTTCTGACAAAGAACAAACTTCAACCGGAACCTCATCCTTTCCTACTGCTGGAACGAGTGTGGATGTAGCAAAATCATCTACTACTCATCCGAACATGGCTATGAGCGTCAAGTCAGCTGAAGAAATTTTAGAGATTCTGTGACAACCGTCAAAATTTCAGGTGAAATTCGTACTCTATATCTTTTAAAATGTCTATCGTTGTCTTTAACCGTACTTTTACCGGAAACGCGTCAGTGTCGGAATCAAATTCGGAATCAATTTATATAAGTCCTAATACCAAGAAAGCACCTAAGGAACTTTCCTAAGT
This sequence comes from Senecio squalidus, assembly GCA_910822075.1. Taxonomy (NCBI): domain Eukaryota; kingdom Viridiplantae; phylum Streptophyta; class Magnoliopsida; order Asterales; family Asteraceae; genus Senecio; species Senecio squalidus. Next base: position 17,658,318 of record CAJVGC010000432.1, on the reverse strand, counting down.
TCATATCGTACAAAAAGCAAAAACTTTCATTTAACGAAAAGGTCTAACGGAACAAAAACGTAAAAACGAAAAATCAGTAAAACACTGAAATGGGACCAGGACGCCGCACAGGTCAACCCAAGGCGACGTCCTGAAGACACAGATTCAAAAAAATAAGCTTTTAAAGCTTATTCTCGTTTTATAAAAAAATCCAACCACTTTAAACTCGGATTTGACAACACTACTACTGCAATTTGATGTCCCAAGGCCTAATTATCACCCCTCTCTTGTTTTCTTTTCAGTTTAATGTTTACAAAACATAAAAACACACACACAAACACATTTCTTCATTTCTCTCTCAAAAGCTCTTCCTTCCTCCTCCAAATCCAGTAACAAAACAACCACAAAAATCCTCTAAAACCTACATAAAAATCGTTCAAGCAAACAAGGAAGCAAGGAGGACCAATCTATTTCGGTTTAAAAGCATTTCTACCGATTTTTGAAGCTCAAATCTCTACCAAATCGACATCCAAGCTTTTCATCCGGGAGAAATCTTTCTTTTTACTATATTTACTGTTTTAAACCTTTGCATGGATGATCTAAAGCTTAAAAATGAGTTTTTATAAACTTTTATAACACTTTCTATACAAAAACGGATTTTTAACCGAATGGTACTTAGATCTATGTTTTTATGGATAAAATTTATGTACAAACTGTGAAAATGACATATAATGAAGTTTTTACCGATTGCATGTCGAGATCTATGACTTAAATAATTGATTTTGCAAGAAAAACGAAAAATTAGAGAAAGACAGCAACCAGGGCGCCGTCCCATTGACCCAGGACGACGCAACGTGACACAAAAGTGTTCAGGGCGCCGTCCTAGTGGTCCAGGACGGCGCACTGAGCTGCTGGTTTTCCCGAAAATCGTCGTTTGGGCGTTAAAAACTTATTTAAACATTCTGATTTTTTGAGACTAACATTTTGGGACTGAGTTTAGAAAAATACCTATATTTGTGACATTTTATTGGACTTAAGTTACCTAAATGAACTCCTTTAATTATGTTATGTAAAAAATATGTTTTGTAAGCGGGAAAGTGTTGATTATTTTGGACATAAAAATTATGGCGCGGAAGCGCTGCCCAAATTTTGTTAGAAATTATAAAACACTTCAGCGACTAAAATATATTTAACATAATAATAATAACGCTAACTTTGGACACTTTTGGACTAAACGTGACGATAACCGATTCGGACAATATTTGGACAATTCAAGCGTGACACATAAAGTTTAACTAAAATTACATCTTATAATATATTATATATATGTTAACTTAATGTAATCATAATATTTAATCAATCTTGGTATTTTTTTAGGCTTTCCGTGATTCCCGGCACGTCTCCGACCGTTTCCCGATCTTGTTTTATTTTCGCAATCCGTGAGTTACATCCCCTCTATTTTATGTCTTTTAAGTACTCTTTTCGGAGAAACATGAGATCTAAATGTTTGTGAACTATGAATTTTATGAACTATGACTTTTATGAACTATGACTTTTATGAACTATGACTTTTATGAGCTATGACTTTTATGAACTATGACATTACTGAACTATTTGACGTTGATCGAACTTATATGCGTAAAACTATTTTAAATTGCCTTATTCGACACTCTTTGACATTTTGAGATTTTTGGACATTATGGCTTGCCCCCGATCGGCACTTGACTAAAACTATGATTGATTGTATTATACGGCCTCGCCACTGTATAGACACCTCCGTTAAACCCTTGATGAAAATATAACATGTATGTAAGTGCCTACTATCAGTTTTTAAATCAAATCAAATTGCCCCGTTTTGGACGTGACGTTTACACACTATTAGCTATAAGCCGTTAGTAACTATGAGTATCGATACTTAGGATAGGATCGCTCCTTACTTTAGATGGCAATCTAAGTACATATTACTAAGACAGACGAACTTCGTAGATAGTGCGAGGTTGGGGATGATCACGATCAGGATTAATCGGTTTAGTGTGAACACTTACAGTTATATTATGCCAAGTGGTTGATACAATGCTTTAATCATATGTTACCTTTATTTACGCATATACATATTTACTTTGCGATTACTCGGCATCTAATCCTTTACAAGTTTTACTCTACTTGTCTATTATCTTCTTAAAGTATATATATTTTAAGCGACTTTTCCGCTCATCTTTCTTTCAAGAAAACTTTCTATTTATATATACTTGTCGGAACTTTTGTCAAGAACTTATAAACTGTAACTCACTCACTACGTTATGTAGTTTGACACTTTATCTCATGTTTCAGGAAATCAAGTGTAAGTCATGAAGTGCATAGCTCGGGCGGGTCAGGAATGTTATGTGAAGTTTGAATCGGGAGAAGACTTGTCTATTTTGGGAATTTTATTAAAACAATTTTATTATGTATTGTTGTCGTGAACTCTAATTACTCTTGGTTATGTCTTTTGAACATGTGAACTTTTTAAACCTTATTTTAATGACTTGAACCGTTAAATTTTGTTATGACTCGTGTAATGATTTTCTCGCTCTTCGCACCTCGTGTTTCCGCTTTAGCGGGGTGTGACAGATTCTATCTTGTTTCTTGGCTGCATACGGGAATCATGTTCAGGGTAAAATTACTGACCCATAGGATGAAGACTTTGGTCAAGTAGATCAAGACGAATTGGAAGAAATGGATCTACAATGGCAGACTGCTATGCTCACGAATAGAATCAAATGGTTTATGGCAAGAACAAGACACAGTCCTAGAACTCGCAAAGCTGGGTTTGATAAGTCGAAGTTACGCTGCTACAACTGTCAAGGAAGTGGACATATTGCAAGAGAATGTCAACAAACCAAGGTTGAATATACACCTAATCAAGATAGATCTAGACAGAATCCTCAACAACCGCAACAAAGTCTTGCTTCACAAGCCATGATCGTTCAACATGACGATCGCACCTATGACTAGAAGGCCTGCACTGATGAAAAGGATCAAGCACTTATGGCCTCTATTGAAGAAATTCGCAGTGAAGCTAGTAGTACTGCCAGTGAAGGAGATGTTAGTGATTTTGAAGATGTTGATAAAGAGTTAACGGTTTGCAACTATACGGAGGATTTATCCAAATACAATTTCATTGCAAAGATAGCAGACCCCAAAACCGAGAAGACAAAGGTACTTCTTGATCTTCAATCAGTAAAGGAATTATGAAAGTATCTTACTATCTTAACTGTTCAAAATGAAAGTTTGACTAAGTCATTAGTCACTGACAGGTCCTGAATTTCATCTCTCACTATCACTCAGCGAATCGAATTGAAACAGGTCATGATGCGGAATCTCATGACCTGAGTTTGGAATCAAAATGAAGGAAACATGAAATCGAACTTGTAATTGAAATTGAAAGAACTGATAAACAACAAAATTCGTAACTGTTTAAGATTTCATTGATAGTGGTTACATGTTTTGGATCGAGCTTGTTATAACCGACATTCAAGCTCGACGGAACCTCTTGAGAGAGTTCCGGGTTCAAAGACAACAAACTCTAACAACTTATCACACTATTAATTGACAAAATCTAAAACACTACGAACTAATTATTACAACATGTCTACATCTTAATTTCAGCTCGGGGAGTTCACTTGAATTCGGAATCAAAGTCTTCAGCCTCCGAGTTGATATCTTCAATGTTGACTTAACTTATTCTTCAGCTTATTTTCAGTTCGGAGGACTTTATTTAGTTCAGAGTATCTGAACTAACTTGTTCCCCGAACTGAAAATTTCACTTCAGATTATTCTTGATGATTTTAGTTCGGACCCTCCACGAACTTTAATTATCTTTATTCAAACACACAAAAGACTCCATAGCTTCATCCAGTCAATTTCTTGGCCCAACAGTCACCTTGGAAGCTCAGCATAAAGACCTCAAGCTTGATTTGGCAAATCAAAGTAACTGAAAAAATGATTTTTCAAATAAATTTCACCAAAATGAAAAAGATAGAATTGAACTTTTGTCAACTTTCAGCACTCAAACTCATAAAATTGACATGTTGTATGAGTGCATTGAAAATCAAAAGAGACGTTATGCTGAGAAAGTCCAAGAGGTAAACAATTGTGAAATCAAATTATATGAACAAGAAAGGAAACTCGAACAATTCCGCACTTCATCCACTACTTTAAACTTAATCCTAAGTTGTCAACGCACTAGTGGAAACTCTTCTGGATTAGGATACAAAGAAACACCACCTCCCTTCAACAATAATTTCAGTTTCTTTAAATCTAAACTTCCACTACACGAAGAATATGAATTATCTACCTCCATATCCAACCAATCTGAGAAACCTAAGAACCAAAAATCCGGGAAACCTAAGAATCAAGATTCACCAACAAACCTTTTGCATAAAACGTTCATCTCAAGCAAAGATATTGAATCAAACAAGAACAAGACATCAGAACCTGAACCAGATCAACCAAATAAAATGGAAACTTTAAACTATTTTAAATGTCGTGAGCGTGGACATGTAGCCTCAATTTGTACAAATAAACGAAAAGATTCTAAAGAAGAACAGTCTAGGACCACTTCCCCACACAAAGTTAAATCTATCCCAACAAAACAAGTCCAAATTCTGAAAAACCCAAATAATAACCATGCTGAATCTAGTACACGACATTATGGGTACGATAGACCGGGTATGGGTAATTTTAACAACTTTCAACGTCCACAACAAAGTCCACAACAACGTTTTGTTCCATCCTTTAGACAAAATCATTATGAACAACGTTTTCAGAGTCCTCCACGACAGTTTCAAAACTTCAATCAACAACGTTTCAGTTCTCCAAATCGGAATGTTATGTCACCACCGATGAGTCTTAGAGTTTCACATAACTCTAACAGTCATCAATTTAATAATTTTAATCGCAACACGTCTCCGAATTTTCATAACAATGATGGATTTTTCAAAAGGTTCACATATGTGAATGAGAAAGGACAATCCAGGTCTGTTATGGGCTGGGTTACCCATGAGAACTAATCAATCCTGTTTAATGTGCAGGAACTGGGTCACTGGTTAGTCAACACTTGGTACGTTGATAGTGGCTATTCTACGCACATGACGGGAGAACGGAGTTTGCTCATAAACTTCGAATCAGGAAAGAAAGGAAAAGTAAACTTTGCTGGAGATAAAGGAGGAGAAATAACTGGAATTAGATCAGTTACAAACAGTAAAGTAACTCTGAAGGATGTTTTCTATGTCGAACAACTGGAGCATAATTTGCTTAGTGTGTCTCAAATCTGCGACAATTACAATCCTGTCTACTTTACCAAGAAAGAAGTATTGATTCTGAAATCGTGGATTGAAATTTCTGAGGACCTAATACTGATGCGCGCACCACGAAAGAAGAATACGTACATCCTGGACATGAACAACATCGACTGCAACATAGAGTCAACATGTTTACTGTCGAAGTCCACAAGTGAAGAAGCAATGATTTGGCACAAGAAAATGGCTCACAAACATTTTCGGAAAATGAATGAGATAACCAAGAACGGGCTAGTGAACGGGGTTCCTTTGAAAAGATTTGCGTATGAGGACAAATATGTCTCCTGTCAACTTGGAAAGCAACACAAGAAACCTCATAAGTCTAAGGGCCTCAATTCGATTGAAACACCATTTGAGTTAATGCACACCGATCTGTTCGGCCCCATCAAGCAAGAAGTTTTGGCGGAAAATATTACTGTCTGGTAGTCACCGATGACTACACACGCTACTCTTGGGTTTACTTTTTGGCTACTAAGAGCGAAACAGCCGGTAAACTGATAAATTTCTTCGACATGATCAAGAACGTTTACAAAGCCAACGTGAAACGCCTAAGAAGTGACAACGGAATAGAATTCAAGAATTCCACCATGACTTTCTACTGTCTAGCAAATGGGATAGTTCAACAACACAGCACAACTCATGAACCTCAACAAAACGGCGTTGCAGAGAGGAAGAACAGAACACTGATCGAGGCCGCACGCACAATGTTGGATGACTCGCGACTCCCTGTTATGTTCTGGGGAGAGGCTGTTAACACAGCCTGTTACGTCTTAAATCGGGTGTTAACTGTTTAACGGTTTAATGAAACTAGCTATGAGTTACTTAATAGTCGTAAACCGAATCTTGCTGGATTGGAACCTTTCGGGGTTCCACGTATCATTTTGAAAACAAATTACACCACTAAGTTTGAACCTAAAGCAGTTCTAGGATACTTTCTTGGATATGTTTAAGGATGTGCAAACAAACGAGTTTACTTAAAACTTGCAAGAACAATGGAAATCGTTTTCAACTTGGAAATAACTAGTTATAACTTTGAAAAACAAAACGGTCCAACAGTTTTCTTTGACTATGATTCGTTTTTTGATTCATTTAACCTTTCCTCTAGTGTGAGAAATACATAAATAGCATAATAAAAGAGTTTCTCTTCCGATGATGAGGACACCATTTTTCCTTGCTCGCATGTAATTCAAGAAATTGTTGACCCTGTTCCAGAAAATGGTGGAGCCGAAGACCAAAAAGATGAACAAACTGATGAACTATTGATGCGGATATTAGATGACTAGTTGTTCTATTTGCTTTGTAATCTATACTTGTATTTACTTAGCTATTTTGTGTGGGCTTAGAGCTAAATGGGCTGCTCACGAACTTGCATGTTCGTGAGGCCCAGTAAAGCCCAAACTGGCAGAACATGTTTCTCTATATAAAGAGATGTTTAGGTTAGTTTAGGGTTGTTGGTTTTAGCTGAGAATTCAGAGAGTACTTGTTATTTGTAACCGCGTTTATCAATTAAAGTATTCAGAATTCGGTATTTCGTTTGTGTTATTTATTGCTTATTCGATTATTACTTGTGATAATACAATTGATTACGAGATTCCGCCTTGTGATCAATTGGTTTAATCCTGTAGATCTGACCACAGGGACCTACAATTGGTATCAGAGCAAACGCATTGTTTGCTCTCTATCGAGATTTGGTTCAGGATTAAATCTTGGTTTTAATCGATTTGCAAACTAGGGTTCTTACATCTTCGGCGGATGTTTGTTAAAATTAGGGTTTGTTTTAATTTTTGACGGCTGAGTATTTTGTTAAAATTAGGGTTTGAGATTGTTCGTGGAAACCATTCGTGGATCATCTTCGTGGACCATTCGTGGATCATCTTCGTGGATCACCTTCGTGGATCATCTTGGTGGACAATCTTTTTGGACCATCTTCGTGGACTATTCGTGGATCATCTTCGTGGATCACCTTCGTGGATCATCTTCGTGGATTATCAAGTTCGTTGACTTTAGATCATTTCCACGAACATGTTTGTTCGTTTGTTACTCAAGTTCGTGGATTACATCTTCGTCCCTCAAGTTCGTGGATTACATCTTTGTTACTCAAGTTCGTGGATTAAATCTTCGCGACGAACATCATCTTCGCGACGAACATCATCTTAGCGACGAACATCATCTTCGCGACGAACATCATCTTCGTGAATCAAGTTCTTTTTTGTTCTACAAGTTCGTTTGTCAATAGCTGTTTCAAATGGATTCAAAACAATCAATTAACACCCCTCCTAAGTTACTTAATTCTTCACAATATTACGAATGGGTCGATAAATTCAAATCTTTTTGTCGCTACAATGACGTACAAATGTGGTTGTGTATCGAAAAAGCATATGTACCTCCAGCTTCGACCACAGGCGGTGTAACTGTCACACCCCGCCGTTGGCGGAAACGCAGAGTGCAACACGATTGGCGATCGTCATAACACAACAGTTGTATAAAGAATATAATCTATATGAATAAATAAATAACGTATTGTTATGACGTCGCCATACTCAAGGTATAAACCTTGGTACACGAAAATCGTCACACACTACAAGTAAGAAAGTTCAAATGTGAATATCAATGAATGAAAGAATACTTGGGCGTGCAAACCCGAAATGTAGTTCAAATGTATAATATAAAATGTCCACAATGCAAATATATCCTGAGGTCATCTAGAATCCGACTCCTACATCCAAGTCCTATGCCTGCTCATTACCTGAAAGTAAAGCTTAAAAACGTCAACATAAAGTTGAGCGAGTACATCGAGTAGTAGTAAAAAGTAAGGTAGAAAACATATCTTAAAATCAGTAGTAAAGTAATGTGTAACTAATGCATGTAAGTAGTAAGAAAACATCATCCACAATCATACAACGTAAGCATGTATCACAAGTAAGCATAGTAAGTACATCTCATTAGTAGGAAAGGTATACTAATGAGCATGCATATATCAGTAGGAAAGGTATACTGATATGTATCATCCGCAGTAGCCACGCTACCGTAAGTACACCTCCTTAGTAGGAAAGGTATACTAATGAGCGTGCATGCATCAGTAGGAAAGGTATACTGATGTGAATCAACCAACTGTCTCGTAAAGTTTTAGAAAAGTTTGCATTAGTTTTGTTACACATTTAATGGTTTCTAAAAATAGTAAGTTTCCATAAATAGAAGTATCTATTTATGGAAAGTTCCGAAAATAGTAATGTTTCCATATATAGTAAGTATGGAAGTAAAATATGTTTATCGTAAATCATTTTTCTCAAAATAATTTGGTTGAGCTTTACCTTCCCCCGATTTGTAAAACATAAACAATAGTAACGTAGGGGCGATGACTCACCTTATCGAGTGAGCGTATGTAAGCGGTACTGTGTGTATATGGTGTAGTAAGTTGGTCACAACTAGAGTCCTCACTAGTCCTAGAGCTCCCCTAGATAAAAGTATAAACGTATAAGAATAGTATTTGACGGTTAACGACTTTGAATCAAACGATAAACTTTTCAGCGAACACATAGGTTCACTCAAACTGAGATAACTATGGTTCTAGAAGGAATTAGACGTCGAAAGAAGTATATTTGAAAACTAGACACCGAGAGCTACGTTTTAGACTAAGATATCATTATAAAAGAGTTTGATATGAGTAAGATATGGTTAAAACAAAACTGGTTTTCAAAACTGTCCATAAACGTTATTCTTAAAGATTTTGAGTTTATTACCTTAAAGTGTCGTATCATTTAGGTGTAGACAAGATAAAATTTTTTATTACTTTTAAAGCTTGTTATTAACTTAGTGTAATCCCAATTAATAATTATTATGGTTGTCTAAGTGGTTACACGAAATAGATTAATGAACCTAGACATATTACTCAAAATAATCAGATTAGACCCCTTGCTGGTATTTTACGTTTTTAGGAAAAACTATAAAGAGTTAGAAAACGAATCTTACGTTTTTGAAAACTAGACTCCGAGACCTAGAACTCATGTTCAGGTGACAGAGTCTAATTCTCAGTTCAAGATAGGGAAAAACATACATCAATACAGATTACAAAGAAATGGGACCCAAAAATGTCCAAATACAAGTTTGTCCATAATTAACGAATAGAACGGAAAGATACGAATAACGGAATTCAACCACGCAGTTATATACGAGAAATATAAACAACCACGCAATTAAAATATAGGAAATGAAGAATAATTGGCAAAACAAATGCCACCAAAAACAAATACGCAAACAAAGTAAGAAAGGTGGATTACCGTTAGTCGTAACAGTTATACTATCGGGAGTCGATTACCGTTACGACTTGAAATCGCTTGAATAGAGATTCGAGAGCTGTAATAATACAAGGATATCTAAAATTAGAATCATCAATGAATTTATGTATTAAGACGATTTCAAATCAAATTGATACGAAGTATGGAAAAGGTAAATTACTCGAATTTACTAGTAATAACGAACGAAATTGAAATCGATTAGAAGTTCGACTACAAACCTTTTTAAGGCACGATGAAGGAACTTATTCCCGCTGTCCAAAACTCATATCTAGTATGAAAATCAACTTCCCAAATCGGTTTGTAGTCCCTAGCACGAAACAAAGTGAAATTAGGGTTTTACGGTAGAATTTTTGACACGATACTAAAACACGAAATATGACACAATTATTGATAAATACCTTAACGAAAAGACTCGGTATAAATCTGAATATGGTGATTACCGGCTGTATTGGGGCTGAATATCGTCTAACGTTTTCCCGATCTCAGTTTCGCCTAAAGAAGATTAACCACTCGAAAAAACAAAACAACGTTAACATCCAAAAGTAGTAGATTTCAAGGAATATAATATGACTTGATCTATACCTTTGTGGATTTCGGATTTCATGATTTCACAATGGATAGCTTGCTGTAAATGGACAACAAAACCACATCAAATAACAAAAACGATTTCGAAGAAACCCTAATTAGGGTTTCGGCCAAAAGAAATGAACCAAGGATGACAATCCGATTACCTGGTTATCATGAGCCGATTCAATGACGAAGAAGGATGCTCTCGTGATTAGGAGGCTGCATGAGAAAGTGATTACGAGCAGATTATTTAGCAAAACGATTTCTTCAACTCTCCAATATAGATTTTCGGCTATAATCAAAACAATAACAATGGAATTCGATTACCTTGTGATTATGAACGAAACTGATGAAGAGGCAAGGAGTTGGATGGCTGTAATCGATTATAAGACAAGAGGGTTTAGTAATCGATTCATAAAAGAACCCTTGGCTAGGGTTTCGGCTGAAATCAAAACCAAAGAAAAAAAAACTGAAAATCTATTACCTTGAATGGATACCCGATTCGATGATGATGGAAGGGGTCTCGAACCTTTCCTTGGTGACTGATGAAAACGATGAAGATGGTGGAGGAGGCAGTCGGCCGAAGTTTGCAAGAGGGGGGCGCTTAGGTTTTTTCCAAAGTGACGGTAATGGAGAGGGAGGGGTTTAGGGTGACGGCTAGATTAGTTTAGGGTTAGGTTTAGGTTAGTTTAGATGGTTAATGGGTTTAGGAAAAGTGTTAAGGCCTTTAGCCAAGCCAAGCCCGTCTTTAAAACTGCACCATCGAATCCTAGCCCATACACCACGTTTCAAGCCAACAATCAAAAACGAAAAACGTTGTGAGCTGATGCCTTGAAATCCATATTTTTCCTTCGCTTTAACGAGCAAATAGTGGGCGACCTTCTGAAGTGTAAAATACGTAAACACGATATAAGGAACCTTTGAATAGTTACCTTACGTTTAATTATTGAACCCGAATCCGAATATCATTTGTAACGATCAATAAATATAGTAAAATGAGTTAGTATCTAAAGTACTAACTTAACCGATAAGTTATCTAGGAGCTCGACTAGTGGGAAACTAATTACTGTGCACCTAACTAAAACAATAGCATCACATATAGAGTATACACACATGTCACAAGTAAACATTATACATAAAAGAAAATGTAAGTTCTTTTTATAAAAAATTTTGTAAACCCGGTATGAGCATACGGCATACTAGACTAATCTGAGTCGGAAAAGTGACGGTTGTCACAGTATTCCCCACTTAAAAGAATTTCGTCCCGAAATTCAAGTGGTATAACTGTTGACAGAAGCATCAATCGAAAATGAGTATCTAAGGGGCTTTCGTACAGCAAATCCTCAAGATTCGCTCAAGAAGTGTGTCATGAATTTAAACACTGATTAGAAAAGTTTGAATTTCCGTCCGATACTAGAACGGATACGCGTTAGAATATATTTATAATTACGTCTAATTATAAACACATTCTACATGTACGTTCACATTACCATAACAGTTCATAGGTAGTTTGTGTAAGCGCTTAAGGTCAATTGTATAACAATGCACAAGGTTCAGTTCAACAGGGAGTATGAATTCAGGTAGATACATGGTAAACGATAAGTTCTCCATTATGTTGGCCAGACATAACTTAAAACTCGTCATTAAGTATCGTTTATAGAATTTGATATGTAACACTTAATTGTTGAAACACATTCAACAATAGAAGTCACGGGTCACGGTTAACGAACAAAATCGTTGGTCACAAAAGAATCTCACGTAATCGATATAATAGTGAAATAATTTCATAAGTAATACGAAAGGGCGTTGAAAGCGAAAAGCTACGCGAAAGTTTGAAAATTAAAAGAGAATTGAAAGGTTTTATCAGATCGCGTATAACAACCAGTTTCCTCTTATGTTGATCAGACACAAGAGAATTCCTATCATTACCTGCGAGTGATTATCACTGAATATGAAATACCGAATTACAATTAAGATCAACAAAACGGAGATTAAGGAAAACAAGTCATTAGAACGAATTTTGAATCATCAGGTAGTTGAATAAATAGCTAGACTGAATGCTAGTAGATGAGAAAGAAATCCCGCATCAAAGAATATCTCAAGTCTGCATCACAAACAGAAAGTAATAAGAGTAGGTTCGTTGAGAACTGTGTATCAAAAGAGTTTCATTAGGGTGATTGTGGTGTAGTGCGTAAATCGAATCAATTCCACAAGTCTACATCAGCGTTTGGTGTCATCAAAATATTTCAATAACATATATGAATGCGCTAATAGAAAGTTTACATGTTTGGATGCGTCTGTACTGTATCATAGGTCAAAAGAAATCAAGCGACTAAGATCAAAAATGAATATCGCTTCAAGTATTATTTACATCCAGAAATCTACAAGTTACATCGAGGTGGACATGAATAGCTGTCAAAATAGCGAACTCAGGATAATGAAATGAATTAGTATTTTAATGCACAGTACGCTTGAAGTTTTATCTCGAGATATCGAAAGTCTAACGCCCTGAGCAATGTCGGTTGAAGGTTTCAGTACCGAATGAAAGTCGTATGGGTATCAATGATGTATGAGCTATTGAGTTTTCAACTGATAATGGTTACTCTCCTCGTGGGTACGTATAAGAATAAGGTTTCAAGAATCACACGCGATAAAGAAATAGTCGTCAGATGTCACCGTCTTCTGTCTCAAGTCACATCTAAAGTCACTTCGGGGTTTCGATAAGAACTGCGATGTTTATGGATAAAGTTTAGCTCGGAAAGCTGTTTGTTGTAGGATGCTCATGGAAATTGTGGATACAATCAAGGAGGGATATGTTTAAAGCATACGAAATTGGATTTACTAAAATTTGGGAAATCAAATTCTTCTCGTGCTAGAGTATATGTTTTACCGAAGTAATGTGTCGAAGGTCACGAGTAGATTGGAACTAGATAGGTATAAATCAAAGTCAAAATCTTCTTCTGCAACCGAAGGTGAAATAGATGGAAATTTCTCGAAGTAGTTGAGAATACGCTAGAGTTGACAAAGGCATCGTCTTAGAGAACATCTGATTTGATTAAGAAAGTAGAGGAAAGAGTTTCACCGGTTTGTATAGACTGACTGAAAAGGAAATAAACTAGTTTACAACTCCAGATGGTTTTAGAACACTGACTTTCTATGAATGCACTCGACCAATATCAGCGGTAGTAGTATGTGGAAACCTCACATGGTTTCGAGATCAACGATTATCAAATGATTGGTAAATATCTAGAATTGGATAGCTTATCTCCTCAGAGACGAATACATCACGAGTAAACTTTTGGAGCGAAAACGCTACGTTCGCATCATCAGGAACTAGTTTCGGTTTGAGCGAGTTTTCAAGAATACAGTGATTATGATAAAGGGATAGAAAAATACATATTAGAGGCACTTCGTACGGCTCCGTATTTCAATTCCATCCATAGCTTGAGAGAAGAGGAGTTCAGGTGAGTTAGTTCTGACCAACTCGAGATTAAATAATAGAGTTTGAAGTGATGCTCGAGAAAGACGTTTAGACAGCGATTTCATTTGAGGAGATTAGTATAAATCGTTATAATGTTTCGGGGTCTGGTTTCCGTAATAGTTATATTTCGACATTTGAAAGTTTTGTAGTAGAGACCAAAATTTGAAAATGAACAGAGATAGGAGAAAAATAGACATTTTGCTGCTGAGACATATATTTGTTACCGATTAGAATATTTATCCCCGAGTGTCAATACGAGAATTCTTACGAAAGAATATGGCGAGAATTAATATTTCTCCTCGAATTTCGAAACAATGAAACAACCGAAAGGATAGCTACAATCTCTTAGTATCTGGTTCAATCAATTTGCTAACTAGAAACGTATATCGATTTTGTGATAATAATAAATGAAAAGGGTTCAAGGATGTATAGATCGAGATAAGCGAATAATATAACACCGTCTTCAAACTAGGGTAGGCGAGTCTTCAACTCCACCTCTTCAAATCTGCACGAAGGTTCTTCCACGAGAGCGTCACGTATGGTAGAATAGAATTCCGGAATTACGAAGATCGAGAAATCGAAATGAAACAAAATAGAAATTTTAAGTGAGGGGTGGAGTCGTAAATGAATAAGAACGTGGTTCGAGTACGGCAATTAGGTGAGGCATCCAAGGATAGAGCATACAAATTTGCTTCCGTGTTCGTTATCACATTGATAACAATTTTTGATTATTACAGTAGAAGTATAAGTGTTTAAGTCGAATTCGTTTACAAACAAAAGATGAGATTACCAAGAAATGAAAAGGTGAATAAAATAGAATTTCCTTCAGCGTCGTAAGTCAATGCGGTTCGCCGTCTTCCTTAGACGATAAAGCGATAGGTACGAGTAGTGAGACGATATGAAATAGCAAAGATCCTAGAAAGAATCTATATGAAGGACACCTAGTTATAGTCTAGGCCAAACCACCTAGTTCTCTATAACCATGTGCTCTGATACCAATCTGTCACACCCCGCCGTTGGCGGAAACGCAGAGTGCAACACGATTGGCGATCGTCATAACACAACAGTTGTATAAAGAATATAATCTATATGAATAAATAAATAACGTATTGTTATGACGTCGCCATACTCAAGGTATAAACCTTGGTACACGAAAATCGTCACACACTACAAGTAAGAAAGTTCAAATGTGAATATCAATGAATGAAAGAATACTTGGGTGTGCAAACCCGAAATGTAGTTCAAATGTATAATATAAAATGTCCACAATGCAAATATATCCTGAGGTCATCTAGAATCCGACTCCTACATCCAAGTCCTATGCCTGCTCATTACCTGAAAGTAAAGCTTAAAAACGTCAACATAAAGTTGAGCGAGTACATCGAGTAGTAGTAAAAAGTAAGGTAGAAAACATATCTTAAAATCAGTAGTAAAGTAATGTGTAACTAATGCATGTAAGTAGTAAGAAAACATCATCCACAATCATACAACGTAAGCATGTATCACAAGTAAGCATAGTAAGTACATCTCATTAGTAGGAAAGGTATACTAATGAGCATGCATATATCAGTAGGAAAGGTATACTGATATGTATCATCCGCAGTAGCCACGCTACCGTAAGTACACCTCCTTAGTAGGAAAGGTATACTAATGAGCGTGCATGCATCAGTAGGAAAGGTATACTGATGTGAATCAACCAACTGTCTCGTAAAGTTTTAGAAAAGTTTGCATTAGTTTTGTTACACATTTAATGGTTTCTAAAAATAGTAAGTTTCCATAAATAGAAGTATCTATTTATGGAAAGTTCCGAAAATAGTAATGTTTCCATATATAGTAAGTATGGAAGTAAAATATGTTTATCGTAAATCATTTTTCTCAAAATAATTTGGTTGAGCTTTACCTTCCCCCGATTTGTAAAACATAAACAATAGTAACGTAGGGGCGATGACTCACCTTATCGAGTGAGCGTATGTAAGCGGTACTGTGTGTATATGGTGTAGTAAGTTGGTCACAACTAGAGTCCTCACTAGTCCTAGAGCTCCCCTAGATAAAAGTATAAACGTATAAGAATAGTATTTGACGGTTAACGACTTTGAATCAAACGATAAACTTTTCAGCGAACACATAGGTTCACTCAAACTGAGATAACTATGGTTCTAGAAGGAATTAGACGTCGAAAGAAGTATATTTGAAAACTAGACACCGAGAGCTACGTTTTAGACTAAGATATCATTATAAAAGAGTTTGATATGAGTAAGATATGGTTAAAACAAAACTGGTTTTCAAAACTGTCCATAAACGTTATTCTTAAAGATTTTGAGTTTATTACCTTAAAGTGTCGTATCATTTAGGTGTAGACAAGATAAAATTTTTTATTACTTTTAAAGCTTGTTATTAACTTAGTGTAATCCCAATTAATAATTATTATGGTTGTCTAAGTGGTTACACGAAATAGATTAATGAACCTAGACATATTACTCAAAATAATCAGATTAGACCCCTTGCTGGTATTTTACGTTTTTAGGAAAAACTATAAAGAGTTAGAAAACGAATCTTACGTTTTTGAAAACTAGACTCCGAGACCTAGAACTCATGTTCAGGTGACAGAGTCTAATTCTCAGTTCAAGATAGGGAAAAACATACATCAATACAGATTACAAAGAAATGGGACCCAAAAATGTCCAAATACAAGTTTGTCCATAATTAACGAATAGAACGGAAAGATACGAATAACGGAATTCAACCACGCAGTTATATACGAGAAATATAAACAACCACGCAATTAAAATATAGGAAATGAAGAATAATTGGCAAAACAAATGCCACCAAAAACAAATACGCAAACAAAGTAAGAAAGGTGGATTACCGTTAGTCGTAACAGTTATACTATCGGGAGTCGATTACCGTTACGACTTGAAATCGCTTGAATAGAGATTCGAGAGCTGTAATAATACAAGGATATCTAAAATTAGAATCATCAATGAATTTATGTATTAAGACGATTTCAAATCAAATTGATACGAAGTATGGAAAAGGTAAATTACTCGAATTTACTAGTAATAACGAACGAAATTGAAATCGATTAGAAGTTCGACTACAAACCTTTTTAAGGCACGATGAAGGAACTTATTCCCGCTGTCCAAAACTCATATCTAGTATGAAAATCAACTTCCCAAATCGGTTTGTAGTCCCTAGCACGAAACAAAGTGAAATTAGGGTTTTACGGTAGAATTTTTGACACGATACTAAAACACGAAATATGACACAATTATTGATAAATACCTTAACGAAAAGACTCGGTATAAATCTGAATATGGTGATTACCGGCTGTATTGGGGCTGAATATCGTCTAACGTTTTCCCGATCTCAGTTTCGCCTAAAGAAGATTAACCACTCGAAAAAACAAAACAACGTTAACATCCAAAAGTAGTAGATTTCAAGGAATATAATATGACTTGATCTATACCTTTGTGGATTTCGGATTTCATGATTTCACAATGGATAGCTTGCTGTAAATGGACAACAAAACCACATCAAATAACAAAAACGATTTCGAAGAAACCCTAATTAGGGTTTCGGCCAAAAGAAATGAACCAAGGATGACAATCCGATTACCTGGTTATCATGAGCCGATTCAATGACGAAGAAGGATGCTCTCGTGATTAGGAGGCTGCATGAGAAAGTGATTACGAGCAGATTATTTAGCAAAACGATTTCTTCAACTCTCCAATATAGATTTTCGGCTATAATCAAAACAATAACAATGGAATTCGATTACCTTGTGATTATGAACGAAACTGATGAAGAGGCAAGGAGTTGGATGGCTGTAATCGATTATAAGACAAGAGGGTTTAGTAATCGATTCATAAAAGAACCCTTGGCTAGGGTTTCGGCTGAAATCAAAACCAAAGAAAAAAAAACTGAAAATCTATTACCTTGAATGGATACCCGATTCGATGATGATGGAAGGGGTCTCGAACCTTTCCTTGGTGACTGATGAAAACGATGAAGATGGTGGAGGAGGCAGTCGGCCGAAGTTTGCAAGAGGGGGGCGCTTAGGTTTTTTTCCAAAGTGACGGTAATGGAGAGGGAGGGGTTTAGGGTGACGGCTAGATTAGTTTAGGGTTAGGTTTAGGTTAGTTTAGATGGTTAATGGGTTTAGGAAAAGTGTTAAGGCCTTTAGCCAAGCCAAGCCCGTCTTTAAAACTGCACCATCGAATCCTAGCCCATACACCACGTTTCAAGCCAACAATCAAAAACGAAAAACGTTGTGAGCTGATGCCTTGAAATCCATATTTTTCCTTCGCTTTAACGAGCAAATAGTGGGCGACCTTCTGAAGTGTAAAATACGTAAACACGATATAAGGAACCTTTGAATAGTTACCTTACGTTTAATTATTGAACCCGAATCCGAATATCATTTGTAACGATCAATAAATATAGTAAAATGAGTTAGTATCTAAAGTACTAACTTAACCGATAAGTTATCTAGGAGCTCGACTAGTGGGAAACTAATTACTGTGCACCTAACTAAAACAATAGCATCACATATAGAGTATACACACATGTCACAAGTAAACATTATACATAAAAGAAAATGTAAGTTCTTTTTATAAAAAATTTTGTAAACCCGGTATGAGCATACGGCATACTAGACTAATCTGAGTCGGAAAAGTGACGGTTGTCACAGTAACTGCTGATATCCCAATCTCTTCTCTCACAGCTGATCTTAGAAAAATATATGATGCTGAAAACAGAGCATGGGCGAGTCTGAAAATGGCTTTGCCAATTGAAATGTCACACATCTGCCAAACTTCTGAAACCTCACATGCTCTGTGGCATGCAATTGAAACTCAGTATGCTGGAACTGCTGCTCAAAAAAGAAGTAGAGGAAACCTTCTTAAAAGGCAATTTGATACGTTCAGATATGGAATCAACGAAAACTTTGAAGATACTGTCACCAGATTCTATAATCTAATTGCAGAACTTTCCAGACACAATATTGAAATACAAATGGATGAAAAAGTAGAGAGGTTTTTGGATGCCTTGCCTAAGCGTTGGGAGGTATATGTAAACTTGATTAAAGATGAAATCGAAACACATAGAGAAACGCGTCCACCATTAACTTTGGGAAAGGTAATTGAAATATTTAGAGGTTATGAGCTAACACGCTTAACTGCAAACGCAATAACATATCAAACGCCTTATGGACAAACTTCGGAGTCCAGTTTCTCTGGAAATGCAACTACTTTTCTTTCTGAAAAAGATCAGACAACTCCCGACGCCCATCCTGTCACTGGAACAACTACAACAACACCAAATGCTACTCATCAGAAAATGCCAATGAGTGTCAAATCAGCGGAAGAAAGCCTAGAAATCCTATCCTGTTTTTTGGCTGCATATGGTAATCAAGTTCAGGGTAAAATTACCGATCCAGGTTTATGGGATGAAGATGTTAGTCAAGTCGATCAAGATAACTTAGAAGAAATGGACTTACAACGGCAAACTGCTATGCTTACTAACAGAATCAAGAGATTTATGGCAAGAACAGGACGCAGTTCTAGAACCGGCAAAGCAAGTTTCGATAAGTCAAAAGTACGTTGTTATAACTGTCAAGGACATGGCCACTTCGCCAGAGAATGTCAACAACCTAAGGTGGAATATACTCCAAATCAAGAAAGAACTAGAACCACTCCTTCCCAACCACAGCGCAACTTAGATTCACAAGCCATGATAGTTCAACATGATGATCACACCTATGATTGGAAAATCTGCAATGATGAAAAGAATCAAGCACTCATGGCATCTATTGAAGAATGAAGCCAGCAGTACCGCATGTGATTCTAGTACTGAAAGTGAACTTAGCTCAAATGAAGAAAATGCTCAGGATGTTGAAGATATTGAAGATGAAATAAAGGTTTGTAGCTGTACGGTGGATCTATCCAACGAAAATTTCATTGCAAAGATGGCTGACCTCAAAACTGAAAAGTCAAAGGTACTTCTTGATTTTCAATCTGTAAAAGAGTTATGCAAATCTTTTACCATTTTAACTCTTCAAAGCGATAAATTGACTAAGTCAGTATCCACCTTGGAAACTCAGCAAACACAACTTGAGCTTAACGTGACAGCCCAAACTTTCTTAAAAGATGATTTCGCAAAGAAACTTAATCAAAATGAAAAAGATAGAATGGAATTTTTGTCAAATGTTGGCATTTTAACTCATAAAATTGACATGTTATATGATTGCCTTGAAAAACAAAAGAAGAATTTTGCTGAGAAGGTCCAAGAATTAAATAATTGTGAAATAAGATTAACTGAGCAGGAAAGGAAAATTGAACAGTTTCGCACTTCTTCCAGTACCTTGAATTCCATCTTAAGTCGTCAACGCACTAGTGGGAAGTCTGCTGGTTTAGGATATAACGAAACACCACCTCCTTATAATAACAATTTCAGTTTCTTTAAATCCGAGCCTCCACAACATGACGAATGTGAATCATCAAATTCCAGGGGCCAGGAATCTGCGAAACCTCAAGAAAAGCAACCCGCAAAAGTTCAGACTCAAGATTCACCATGCAAACCTCTGCTTAAATCATTCATCTCAAGCAAAGATATCGAGTCAAACAAAAGCTTTCCCTCAGATGCTGAACCAGATCAACCAAATAAAACGGAGACTTTAAACTGTTTCAAATGTCGTGAGCGTGGACACGTGGCCTCAATCTGCACTAATAAACGAAAAGAATCAAAAGAACCTCCGGTTAGGACCACTTCTGTGACAATCCGTCTTTTCGAGGTATATTTCATTTATTGATTATTACTCTTTTTATTCGCAATGATTTGGACCCTTGCATTTCGCTTTATTTTACTCACGTTTATTGCATTTGAGTCGGGTTTATGTGTTTTTATTACTTTGTCTCTCGAGGCGGAAGCTTTAGAATCACCTAAGTGCCTAATAGTTAGTATACTCGCGTTATTTAAGTAGTGTGTTTACGCCATGGAAGTCGGTTAAGAATTTTAATATTTCGAAATTTCATTACAAAGTTAGTCCTCTAACTTAATCTATTACAAAGTTAGTCCTTTAACGGAGAACTAACGGAATCTGTTACAAATCTGATCCTTTAACGAAAAGATAACGGAATTGACCAAAAAGGCCACGGTGCGCAGCACCACCCACTAAAATGGCTTAATGCCAAAACGATTTGTGGTCAAATTCTTGAGATTCCAAACCTCCTTTTCACGTGATT
Source organism: Senecio squalidus (assembly GCA_910822075.1). Taxonomy (NCBI): domain Eukaryota; kingdom Viridiplantae; phylum Streptophyta; class Magnoliopsida; order Asterales; family Asteraceae; genus Senecio; species Senecio squalidus. The sequence goes on along the minus strand of CAJVGC010000432.1, from coordinate 17,637,416 downwards.
TCTTCTGCAAAATCCCCCATTTGGGTATGTTAGATCCAATTGTGGATCTCTAAACATGTTGAGACCATTTCTCTTTCCAAACTCCAACTTTTACAACAAACATATTACCACATTTCTTTACACAATTACATTTCACCTTTGACTCATTTCCTCTCACCTTTCCAGAGAAATGAGAACCTTTTCACAAGTATTTTGAAGAGAAACTTAAGCCAAGAAGTCCACAACTTCACCACTCAAGAGTTCCATAACAAAATTTATCCATTTCGGTAAGCTTTCATTGTTAATTTCCTTCATTTTTCTACTCTTTTCTTCCATTTTGTTAGAAGTTTTCTAACAAATGTTATTCTCTTTGTCTCACCAAGCTTTACTTCCGTGGATATCCTTGGAGTTGTAGAGTTTTGATGATTTCTTGAAGAATCGTCATATTTAGTTTTGGTATGTAAACTCTTCAAGATTCTCTATGTTTCTTTTGCTATGTGAAACCTCTAACACTCCACTTTTTTATGTGTTAATGGAGGTCTTTTGTTTCCCATATTCCTACCCTTACTTTGGAGTTGGCTAACTTTCGGAGAAAAACACATTCTTGTAGTTGGTAAGTAAATCCTCCGAAAACCTTTCTTTTCCTTTTCTTTGAGACTTCTCTTACTAATTGGTGTGTGTTTTTATGTTTTGGAGCCAATTACCTCCTCACCACCACCATTGAAGTCTCCTCTCTCCGAGTCCTTGCAAGTCTAAAGCCTTGAAATCTTCTTGCGGGTGAAATCGGTAAAATCTTTATAATCACTAAACTATTTCCTTTCATTTTTATATTTTCGGTTAAAAGCCTTGAAAATGGTTAGGTTAACATATTAGACCAACACTTAACATTCTTGAAGTTATGGACTTAATTATGTTAAAATATGTTAAGATGTGATATAAACCGAAAATAACATATTTACTATAATAATATGTAAAACTACACATATAAATATATATAACACTTAGTAAATGTTATTTGAACACAACTTAAATTTCGGACAGTTTGTATTTTAACCTCAAAACGTCAAACAACTCATTTTTCGACAAAACGACAAAAACAAAAAGTGGGGAAAATGGCCAGTGCGCCGCACCCCCCACCTGGTGCGACGCACCGAGCCCCTGTTCTCGAAAATTCAGTTTTTGTTTAATATTCAGCGAAGGCTCAGATTCTATTTTACGCTTTTAAACAACTTTAAACTTGTATATAAGTAATCTATTATGTATAAAGGTATTATATAATGTCAAAATAACGTCTTTGGACTCAAAGACCCCACCGCCATCATAAACGTTACAAAACTTAACTAAAACGAACGTTTTACATACCTTTTTACGTCAAAATCATTTGAACCATTCTAAATCATTTTACTTCACTATTTTGATATAAAAAAAAGTATTTTAACTCTCAAATTGTCAAAGTTGACTTTCCTTTCAAAATTGTTGACTTTGACTTTCCTTTCAAAATTGTTGACTTTTGATTTATCTAAATCAACATCTTTAATTTTGACTTTCATTCAAATGGTTGACTTTGACTTTGACCAAGTCAATATCTTTGACTTTGACCAAGTCAACATCTTTGACTTTGACCAAGTCAACATTTGTGACGTTGACTTTGGTCGATCTCAATAAGCTTTGGTAACAGTATTCCTTTCAACTGATGTTCCTGGTAGTCATTCTTTGGGCTCGGAATGTTACTCCTTTCTAATAGTCATTTATGACGTGAAATTATCGATATTTTCCTATCATCCCTATCGACGCGGAACATCGTCACCTGGATCCGTCATCACGACACGACATGGAAATCGTTGGAATACTTTAATAAATCTTAAACATTAAACTTAACCGACAAGGCTAAACCGTACTGTGTTATTGGAGATACTTAGACTATGTTGTATGTTTTAGGGCACTTAGGCGGCGGAGTATTAGCTCCCTATTGATTATTACCCGATATCTTGCCGAGCTTATTTTGTGAGTTATTCGTAGCCCCTTTTCTCTTACTATTTTGGGCTGGAAAGCGTATTTGAAACTATTATATGTTGTATATCTTGTTGCCTAGTGTATTAGTATCACCTTAGATTAAGATGTTCCTTAGGCTTTGGTAAGCCCCCCTTATACACCTGTTAGCTTTTGCCCACGGTTGCATATATATAGATCTATATGGGTCTGACCCACCCTCATTGCTCGATAGGACGTCCCTATGAGTGGATGTTATGGCCGTATGATTAATTGTTGCCTTTGGTTTAACATCGCCTTAGGTTAGGGGATTGGTGGTCAGGATCAGTGTATGTTTAATCTTTGGTATCTATACTCACACTAGGGTTATAAATCAAGATATGCTTTTGAAACTTATTATGTTTACTAAATCTTTTAATTGGGTCAACTTTTATTTACATATTGCGAATAATTCACCAACATGTGTTGATGTCGTTTTTAACGCTTTTTCAGGAGTTTGAGGATTTATTAGATCATGCCTTGCACATTTTGGGATCATTTATTTATTGTATTTGGAATTCGTTTGATTGATGTAATTCCTTTATGATCCACGTATTTGACATTGTTATGTATTTGTATTCGACATTTGGTACACTTTTGATCTTGTATTGTATTTTTAAAACTTTGAGGCATGATTAATATGATTCGATGTTTTGTTTATGGTTGTATTGTTGTAATCCTTGACTATTGATATCATTAACTGGAACGCTCCGTGTTTCCGTTTTAAGCGGGGTGTGACAGAAATTGGTATCAGAGCCAATGGTTATAGCGAACCGAGTGATTTTATGAAGGAAATCACTTGGACTATGACCGGAGGCTTTACAATCGAATTTTCTCTGATTTGATAAGTGTGCATTATTTGCTTTATGTGTTTATTTTCTCGCTTTTTCTTTTATCATCTAACTCTATTTTGTCGCCTATCTTGCTTAACACGTTTCTACTTTTAGGACGATGCCGCCTAGGAAGTCAGCACGACGTGGTCGTCAGAGTGCGAGAGCTAGAGATGCGGGCACGAGCACGAGATCTACTTCAGTCACGAGATCTACTCCAGTCACGAAGACCAGCGGTCCTACTCCTGTTACGAGGAATGATGAATCGGGTCCAGAGACTACACCCGACTTGGCTCAGCTTGTAGCCCAGCAGATAGCGGAGATGCTTCCCACTATTGTTGCCCAGATTAGGGAGAGTACGGTGCATAGCAGTGACGGTAATGGTGGATCAGATCAGGGTGGCCCTGAGCCTATTGCTAGAGGTGGAGGTCCCGAGGGTACAGGCGGTGGATCAGGAGGTGATAACTCCACTCGTCGTACCATCATTCTTGACGATACTCCACGGAGGGGATGTTCACTGAAGACATTCATGGGCTGCAAATTTCCCGAGTTTAGGGGTACTGAGGGCGCGATTGGGACACTTCAGTGGATGGAGAAATTGGAGTCTATTTTCAGTACAGTTGGTTGCGCAGAGGAGGATAAGGTCCGATATGCTACGTTTGTGTTTCAGAGTACTGCATTGACTTGGTGGAATTCCGTTGTGAGTGTTCGAGGTCGTGCAGAGACCGATGTGATGGTTTGAGAGCAGTTGAAGGAGTTGATTATTACTGAGTATGTGCCTGAGGCGGAACTCGAGAGACTAGAGCAGGAGTTGTGGGGTTTGGAGATGATTGGGTCAGATATTTTGGGATACACCACTCGATTTTATGCTTTGTCACAGTTGGTTCCTCATTTGGTTCGTCCGGAGTCTAAGAGGATTAGTCGCTATGTTCGGGGATTATATCAGGAGATTCGAGATAATGTTATGTCTTCGAAGCCTTGTACTTTTCAGAGCGCTGTAGAGCTCGCGACTACGTTGACCCATAATGCGGTCCGTGATGGTAGATTACCTCCTATGATAGCTAGGCAGAGCACCGGAGGGAAACGGACTGGTGGATTCCGTCATGGAGACTCGAGGAAGAAGCCTAGGAGGCACGAGGCTCCTCATGTTGTACAGTCTTATGCTGCAGTGACCCCGGGTGTTCAGAGTAAGCATCCGAAATGTGGACGGTGTGGTAACCATCATGCTCAGGAGGTGAATTGTTGGGAGTGCGGGAAGTGTAAGAAGCTAGGACACACTGATAGATTTTGCCGTGCCCAGAGGGGTAAGTGTTTTGAGTGTGGTTCTGCTGATCATCACCGGGACAAGTGTCCTAAGTTAGCTTCGGCCGGTACTGGTACTGCATCTGGTTTAGGTTCTCGGGGTAGAGATTTTGTTATGGGGGCCCAGGAGGCACAGCAGGATCCTCGCGTTGTCACGGGTACTTTTCTTGTTTGTGATCAGCCTGCATTTATTTTATTTGACTCTGGTGCCGATAGAAGCTTTATATCTACTGAGTTTAGGACCATGATTACTTGTACATCTAGACCTTTAGTGCCTTGCTTTGAGATAGAGCTAGCTGATGGTGAGTATTTGCATGCTACTGAGATACTTAGTGATTGTAGTGTTAGCTTTGATGATCACTCTTTTCCTATTGATTTGATTCCGATTACGCTGGGTAGTTTCGACGTTATTATCGGCATGGATTGGTTAACGACACACCGGGCAGAGATCATATGTTTCGAGAAGATGATTCGTATTCCGTTATTAGTTGGTGGACCGTTGTTAGTTCAGGGGAATAAGGCGGGGAAGCGCCTTAAGATCGTTTCGTGTTTGAAGGTTCGGGAGTACATCAAACGGGATTGCACACTTTTTCTTGCACACCTTGTGAAGAAAGACTCGGCGGAGAAGATTGAGGAGAAGCCGGTGGTTCGTGACTTTCCCGATGTATTTCCGGATGACTTACCTGGTTTACCCCCTAGTAGACAGGTAGAGTTTCGTATAGACTTGGTTCCTGGAGCAGCGCCGGTGGCGAAGGTTCCTTATCGGTTAGCACCTTCGGAGATGTTAGAGCTATCGAAGCAGATTCAGGAGTTGGTGGATAAAGGCTTTGTTAGACCGAGTTTCTCTCCTTGGGGCGCGCCGGTACTCTTCGTGAAGAAGAAGGATGGATCTATGAGGTTGTGTATCGACTACAGGGAGCTGAATAAGCTGACAGTGAAGAATCGGTATCCCTTGCCACGTATAGATGACTTATTCGACCAGCTTCAGGGTTCATGTTTCTTTTCGAAGATTGACTTACGATCCGGATATCATCAGTTGAGAGTGCAGGAGGAGGACATTCCGAAGACCGCCTTCAGGACGCGTTATGGCCACTTCGAGTTTTTGGTTATGCCTTTCGGTCTTACGAATGCGCCTGCAGCTTTCATGGACATGATGAACCGTATATGTCGTCCTTACCTCGACAAGTTTGTGATCGTTTTCATCGACGACATTCTGATATATTCTCGTAGCCGGGAAGAGCACGAGGAACATTTGAGACTAGTGTTGGAGTTGCTTAGACAGGAGAAGCTCTACGCTAAGTTCTCGAAATGTGAGTTTTGGTTATCTGCGGTTCAGTTTCTTGGCCACGTGGTTAGCGGTGAGGGTATTCACGTTGATCCTGCCAAGATTGAAGCCGTTAGAGATTGGGTCGCTCCGAAGACGCCCACTGAGATCCGTTCATTTTTGGGTTTGGCGAGATACTATCGTCGTTTCATCGAGAATTTCTCGAAGATAGCCTCGCCTATGACGAAATTGACCCAGAAGAGCGATGAGTTTATTTGGGGTGAAGAACAGGAGGAAGCCTTTCTGTTGCTGAAGAAGCGGTTGTGTAATGCTCCGATATTGAGTCTTCCCGAGGGTACCGAGAATTTTGTAGTGTATTGCGACGCTTCGCATAAGGGACTCGGTTGTGTGCTGATGCAGAATGGGAAAGTGATTGCCTATGCTTCTCGTCAGTTGAAGATTCATGAGCAGAATTACACGACACACGATTTGGAGTTGGGCGCAGTAGTCTTTGCCTTGAAGATCTGGCGCCACTACCTTTACGGTACTAAGTGTACTGTATTCACCGATCATAAGTCGTTACAGCACATCTTTGATCAAAAGATGTTGAATATGAGGCAACGTCGATGGGTTGAGTTGCTCAACGATTATGATTGTGAGATTCGCTACCATCCAGGTAAGGCGAATGTTGTAGCCGATGCGTTGAGTCGCAAGGAGTCGGTTAAGCCGGTGAGGATTCGTGCTATGATGGTTTCTATTCAGTCGAGCTTGAAGGCTCGTATTATTCAGACTCAGCAGGAGGCACTCACCGAGGATCGCCTTAAGGATGAGGGATTATTCAGTTTAGCACGACAGTTGGAGCCGAAGGATGACGAGGTGTTGTATTTCTTGGATCGTATTTGGGTTCCCGTTAGTCTTAGGCAGTTGATTTTGGATGAGGGTCATAAGTCCAATTATTCCGTTCATCCTGGAGCGGATAAGATGAACCATGACCTGAAGGAGTTCTATTGGTGGCCTGGCATGAAGCGGGCGATTGCCGAGTATGTGGGCAAGTGTTTGACGTGTTCAAAGGTCAAGGCTCAGAATCAAAAGCCTTCCGGCCTTCTTCAGCAGCCCGAGATCCCACAGTGGAAATGGGAGAGGATCACGATGGATTTTGTTACGAAGCTTCCTAGATCTACAGGAGGTTATGATACTATCTGGGATATAGTCGATCGGCTGACTAAGTCAGCGCACTTTCTTCCTATTCTTGAAGATTACCGAGTAGAGAAATTATCTAGATTGTACATCGACGAGATTGTGGCCAGACATGGTATTCCAATATCAGTTATTTCAGACCGTGATGCACGATTTACTTCGAGGTTTTGGCAGTCATTACAGCGAGCTTTGGGTACTAGATTGGATATGAGTACGGCTTATCATCCTCAGACAGATGATCAGAGTGAGCGCACTATTCAGACATTGGAGGATATGCTTCGAGCGTGTGCGTTAGATTTTGGTGGGAGTTGGGATCGACACTTACCTTTAGTCGAGTTCTCGTATAATAATAGTTACCACTCCAGCATGAACTGCGCCCCATTTGAGGCTCTTTACGGTAGGAAGTGTAGATCACCGATTTGTTGGGCCGAGGTAGGAGATAGCCAGATTACCGGTCCCGAATTGATCCAGGAGACGACTGATAAGATCTTCAGGATCAAGGATCGTCTGATAGCCGCTAGAGACCGTCAGAAGAAGTATGCAGATATACGTCGGAGACCTTTGGAGTTCCAGGTCGGGGACATGGTGTTACTGAAAGTTTCTCCGTGGAAGGGTGTGTTCCGGTTCGAGAAGCGCAGCAAGTTGAGTCCACGTTTTACGGGCCCTTTCAGGATTTTGGCTCGTGTTGGTCCAGTGGCTTACCGTCTTGAGTTGCCACCTGAGTTGTGCGGTGTGCACAACGTATTTCATGTATCGCATCTCAAGAAGTGCCTTGCTGACGAGACTTTGATCGTACCACTGGAGAAACTACGTTTAGATGACTCGCTTCATGTAATAGAGGAGCCGGTGGAGATTGTTGACGAGATGTCAAACGGTTACAGCGGAGTCGGATTCCGATAGTGAAGGTCCGATGGAACTCGAAGATTGGAGCTGAGTTTACTTGGGAGCGAGAGGACGAGATGCAGAAGAAGTATCCCCATCTTTTTGCTAGTAGCAGTGATCAGTAGTCATTTCGAGGACGAAATTCTTTTTACTGGGGGAGGCTGTGACAATCCGTCTTTTCGAGGTATATTTCATTTATTGATTATTACTCTTTTTATTCGCAATGATTTGGACCCTTGCATTTCGCTTTATTTTACTCACGTTTATTGCATTTGAGTCGGGTTTATGTGTTTTTATTACTTTGTCTCTCGAGACGGAAGCTTTAGAATCACCTAAGTGCCTAATAGTTAGTATACTCGCGTTATTTAAGTAGTGTGTTTACGCCATCGAAGTCGGTTAAGAATTTTAATATTTCGAAATTTCATTACAAAGTTAGTCCTCTAACTTAATCTATTACAAAGTTAGTCCTTTAACAGAGAACTAACGGAATCTGTTACAAATCTGATCCTTTAACGAAAAGATAACGGAATTGACCAAAAAGGCCACGGTGCGCAGCACCACCCACTAAAATGGCTTAATGCCAAAACGATTTGTGGTCAAATTCTTGAGATTCCAAACCTCCTTTTCACGTGATTTCTTCTGCAAAATCCCCCATTTGGGTATGTTAGATCCAATTGTGGACCTCTAAACATGTTGAGACCATTTCTCTTTCCAAACTCCAACTTTTACAACAAACATATTACCACATTTCTTCACACAATTACATTTCACCTTTGACTCATTTCCTCTCAACTTTCCAGAGAAATGAGAACCTTTTCACAAGTATTTTGAAGAGAAACTTAAGCCAGGAAGTCCACAACTTCACCACTCAAGAGTTCCATAACAAAATTCATCCATTTCGGTAAGCTTTCATTGTTAATTTCCTTCATTTTTCTACTCTTTTCTTCCATTTTGTTAGAAGTTTTCTAACAAATGTTATTCTCTTTGTCTCACCAAGCTTTACTTCCGTGGATATCTTTGGAGTTGTAGAGTTTTGATGATTTCTTGAAGAATCGTCATATTTAGTTTTGGTATGTAAACTCTTCAAGATTCTCTATGTTTCTTTTGCTATGTGAAACCTCTAACACTCCACTTGTTTATGTGTTAATGGAGGTCTTTTGTTTCCCATATTCCTACCCTTACTTTGGAGTTGGCTAACTTTCGGAGAAAAACACATTCTTGTAGTTGGTAAGTAAATCCTCCGAAAACCTTTCTTTTCCTTTTCTTTGAGACTTCTCTTACTAATTGGTGTGTGTTTTTATGTTTTGGAGCCAATTACCTCCTCACCACCACCATTGAAGTCTCCTCTCTCCGAGTCCTTGCAAGTCTAAAGCCTTGAAATCTTCTTGCGGGTGAAATCGGTAAAATCTTTATAATCACTAAACTATTTCCTTTCATTTTTATATTTTCGGTTAAAAGCCTTGAAAATGGTTAGGTTAACATATTAGACCAACACTTAACATTCTTGAAGTTATGGACTTAATTATGTTAAAATATGTTAAGATGTGATATAAACCGAAAATAACATATTTACTATAATAATATGTAAAATTACACATATAAATATATATAACACTTAGTAAATGTTATTTGAACACAACTTAAATTTCGGACAGTTTGTATTTTAACCTCAAAACGTCAAACAACTCATTTTTCGACAAAACGACAAAAACAAAAAAGTGGGGAAAATGGCCAGTGCGCCGCACCCCCCACCTGGTGCGACGCACCGAGCCCCTGTTCTCGAAAATTCAGTTTTTGTTTAATATTCAGCGAAGGCTCAGATTCTATTTTACGCTTTTAAACAACTTTAAACTTGTATATAAGTAATCTATTATGTATAAAGGTATTATATAATGTCAAAATAACGTCTTTGGACTCAAAGACCCCACCGCCATCATAAACGTTACAAAACTTAACTAAAACGAACGTTTTACATACCTTTTTACGTCAAAATCATTTGAACCATTCTAAATCATTTTACTTCACTAATTTGATATAAAAAAAAGTATTTTAACTCTCAAATTGTCAAAGTTGACTTTCCTTTCAAAATTGTTGACTTTGACTTTCCTTTCAAAATTGTTGACTTTTGACTTATCTAAATCAACATCTTTAATTTTGACTTTTATTCAAATGGTTGACTTTGACTTTGACCAAGTCAATATCTTTGACTTTGACCAAGTCAACATCTTTGACTTTGACCAAGTCAACATTTGTGACGTTGACTTTGGTCGATCTCAATAAGCTTTGGTAACAGTATTCCTTTCAACTGATGTTCCTGGTAGTCATTCTTTGGGCTCGGAATGTTACTCCTTTCTAATAGTCATTTATGACGTGAAATTATCGATATTTTCCTATCGTCCCTATCGACGCGGAACATCGTCACCTGGATCCGTCATCACGACACGACTTGGAAATCGTTGGAATACTTTAATAAATCTTAAACATTAAACTTAACCGACAAGGCTAAACCAAACTGTGTTATTGGAGATACTTAGACTATGTTGTATGTTTTAGGGCACTTAGGCGGCGGAGTATTAGCTCCCTATTGATTATTACCCGATATCTTGCCGAGCTTATTTTGAGAGTTATTCGTAGCCCCTTTTCTCTTACTATTTTGGGCTGGAAAGCGTATTTGAAACTATTATATGTTGTATATCTTGTTGCCTAGTATATTAGTATCACCTTAGATTAAGATGTTCCTTAGGCTTTGGTAAGCCCCCCTTATACACTTGTTAGCTTTTGCCGACGGTTGCATATATATAGATCTATATGGGTCTGACCCACCCTCATTGCTCCATAGGACGTCCCTATGAGTGGATGTTATGGCCGTATGATTAATTGTTGCCTTTGGTTTAACATCGCCTTAGGTTAGGGGATTGGTGGTCAGGATCAGTGTATGTTTAATCTTTGGTATCTATACTCACACTAGGGTTATAAATCAAGATATGCTTTTGAAACTTATTATGTTTACTAAATCTTTTAATTGGGTCAACTTTTATTTACATATTGCGAATAATTCACAAACATGTGTTGATGTCGTTTTTAACGCTTTTTCAGGAGTTTGAGGATTTATTAGATCATGCCTTGCACATTTTGGGATCATTTATTTATTGTATTTGGAATTCGTTTGATTGATGTAATTCCTTTATGATCCACGTATTTGACATTGTTATGTATTTGTATTCGACATTTGGTACACTTTTGATCTTGTATTGTATTTTTAAAACTTTGAGGCATGATTAATATGATTCGATGTTTTGTTTATGGTTGTATTGTTGTAATCCTTGACTCTTGATATCATTAACTGGAACGCTCCGTGTTTCCGCTTTAAGCGGGGTGTGACAACTTCCCCACATAAAGCTAAATCATTTCCCACAAAATCCGTCCAGATTCTACGAAACCCAAAAAATGAACGCACAGAAACGAATTCTCGCAACTATGGGTACAACAAACCAAGTATGGGAAACTTTAATCAACGTCCTCACCAACGGCCACAATAACCTTTTGTTCCATCGTATCGCCAACATCATTATGAACAACGCTTTCACAGTCCTCCAAGACATCATCATGACAACCATTATCATAGTCCCCCACGATCTTATCATGAACCGCGTTATCAACACTTCAATCAAAACCGTTACAGTTCACCAAATCGGAATGTCATGTCCCCACCAATGAGTCATAGGGTTCCATTTAACTCTAACAATCATTATTCTACTCTACACATATCTCCAGTCTCTCACAATGATAAACGAGTCTACAAAAGGGTCACCTATGTGACTGAGAAAGGTCAATCCAGGTCTGTTATGGCATGGGTTCCCCATGAGAACTAATCATTTTATTTTATGTGCAGGAACCTGGTCACCGACTCGTCAACAACTGGTACGTTGACAGTGGCTATTCCAGGCACATGACAGGAGAACGAAGTTTGCTCAACAACTTCGAATCAGGAAAGAAAGGACGCGTAAATTTTGCTGGAGATAAAGGTGGAGAAATAACTGGAATTGGATCAGTTACAAATGGTAAAATAACACTGAAGGATGTCTTCTATGTCAAACAATTGGAACACAATTTGCTGAGTGTATCTCAAATCTGTGACAATGACAATCCTGTCTGTTTTACCAAGAAGGAAGTATTGATTCTCAAATCAGGAATTGAAATTCCTGAGGACCTGATACTAATGCGCGCACCACGAACGAAGAATACATACATTTTGGATATGAATAATACTGATATCACCACAGATGCAACTTGTTTACTATCTAAATCTACAAGTGAGGAAGCAATGATTTGGCACAGGAAAATGACTCATTTACACTTTCAAAAAATGTACGAGATCACAAAGAAAGGGCTGGTCAACGGGGTTCCACTGAAACGCTTCGAGTATGAGGATAAATGTGTCCCATGTAAACTCGGAAAACAATGAGGATAAATGTGTCCCATGTAAACTCGGAAAACAACACAAGCACCCTCACAAGCCCAAGACTATTAACACGATTGAGACACCTTTTGAGTTGATGCACACTGATCTATTCGGCCCCATTAAGCAACGAAGTTTTGGCGGAAAATATTACTGTTTAGTAGTCACCGACGACTACACACGTTACTCTTGGGTCTACTTTTTGGCTTGTAAAAGTGAAACAGCTGGTACACTGATTACCTTCTTCGACATGATTAAGAATGTTTACAAAGCCAAAGTTCAACGCCTACGAAGCGATAACGGAACAGAATTCAAAAACCCCACCATGACCTTCTACTGTCTAGCAAATTGGATAGTTCAACAGCATAGCGCTCCTTATGAGCCTCAACAAAACGGAGTCGCCGAGAGGAAGAACAGAACACTAATCGAGGCTGCACGTACAATGCTCGCTGACTCGCACCTCCCAGTCATGTTCTGGGGGGAGGCTGTTAATACAACCTGTTATGTCACAAATCGTGTGTTAACTGTTAAGCGATTTGATAAAACCAGTTATGAATTACTTAATAATCGTAAACCAAATCTTGCTGGATTGGAACCCTTTGGGGCTCCATGTACCGTGTTAAAAACAAATGACACCACTAAATTTAAACCCAAGGCAGTCCAAGGATACTTTCTTGGATATGTTGAGGGTTATGCAAACAAACGCGTTTACCTAAAACTTGCACGCACAGTGGAAGTTGTTTTCAACTTGGAAATAACTAGTTATAATTTTGAAAAACAACACGGTCCTGCAAATTGCTTTGATTATGATTCGTTATTTGAGTCGTTTAATCTTTCCTCTAGTGTGACACATTCAGGAACAGCGGAGCACCAGACTTATTATTCTGACGATGAGGATCCCATCTTTCCTCGTGCACCTGAAATTCAAGAAATCGTTGATGAAGCTGTTGAACCCAAAGATCAACCAAATGATCAAGCCGATGATCAAGATGATGTGGCAGAACCACATGCTAAAGACCAGGAATTTCACCCAGCTCAGGATCACTCTGAGCATGACGACTTTGCTAATGATCCTCCAGTATATAGAATTCACCAGACTCATCCGTTCAGTAATATTATTGGTGATCCGAACGCGAGCGTTCAAACTAGACTGCAAATCGAGGATCTTCAAGGGATGTATGCAACCGCTACAAATTCAGAGGATTACAACAACTGCCGTTTCTTCTGCTTTGTTTCTCAAGAAGTTCCTGCCAACATCCATATGGCCCTCAAAGACGCAAATTGGGTGCATGCTATGCAAGAGGAATTAGCACAGTTTGAGAAGCTTGGCGTCTGGATACTCATAATACTTCCTAATGACGCATACGCTATCGTCACTAAATGGGTTTTCCGATGCAAACGAGATGATCGCGGAATTATCACTCGGAACAAAGCACACCTGGTAGTACAAGGTTTTTATCAGGAGGAAGGATTGGATTTTCAAGACGTTTTCGCCCCGGTCGCTCAACTCGAGGCAATTCGTCTCTATGGCATACGCTTCTCATATGGGACTTACAGTCTCTCAGCTTGACGTCAAGAGTGCTTTCTTATACGGTAAAATCGATGACACAGTTTACGTTCAACATACCCCTGGGTTCGAAGATCCACAACACCCCGACAAGGTCTACAAGCTTAACAAAGCTCTATACGGTCTTCATCAAGCCCCTCGGTTGTGGTATGGCACTTTGTCCAATTTTCTCTTAGAAGCCGGTTTCAAGAGAGGCCGTATCGATAGCACACTTTTCATCAAAGATTCGCCCAAGGCTAAAGTATTAGTTCAAGTCTATGTGGACGATATCATTTTCGGCTCAACTGATCATCAAATGTGCAAAGATTTTTAAAAACTCATGAAAGATAAATTTGAAATGAGCGCAATGGGAGAACTAAAGCTCTTTTTGGGGTTACAATTGGAGCAATTGCCCGATGGCATGTGCATTCATCAGTCAAATTATGTTACTAAAATGCTCAACAAGTTCAACATGACCGATGCCAAGTCTATTGCCACTCCCATTCCCCAACAACCGAATCTGGAACCGAATGCACAGAATGATCCTGACGTGGATCCAACAGTCTATAGCGGCATGATAGGCTCTCTTATGTATCTCACTGCATCTCGTCCTAACATAATGTTTGCTATGTGTTTATGTGCTAGGTTTCAAGCTTGTCCCAAAATATCTCATCACTCTGCAGTTAAGAGGATTCTTCGCTACCTCAAAGGCCGACCACGGCTGGGACTCTGGTATCCCAAAGGGAGCGATCTCTTTCTCGAAGCCTTCACCGACTCAGATCTGGGAGGTTGCAATATCAACCGTAAGTCAATCTCCGGTGGTTGCCAATTTCTTGGAGGACGTCTTGTGTCCTGGCAATGTAAGAAACAGACCACCGTCTCAGTCTCTTCGTGTGAAGCAGAATATATCGCTGCAGGTAGTTGTGTGTCACAGGTTCTTTGGATTCAACAACAGATGCTGGATTACGGTCTATCTCTTACCTTTACTCCTATTAATATATATAATGAGGTTGCTGTTTCTGTTATTAAGAATCCTGTTAAACATAGTAAGACCCGACACATAGACTTTAAGCACCACTTTATTCGAGACTATGCTGAAAAGAAACTAATTGATATAGTTCGGGACTCTTCCGAAAATAATCTGGCCGATCTCTTCACTAAAGCTTTTGACAAATCTCGTTTTGAGTCCCTCATCCATCGAATTGGACTACGCAACTTGGAATAACCGACGTTTACTTTAAAAAAAAAAAAAAAAAAAAAACACAAACAAAATTAGTTTAGTTTCCTTTGTATTTTCGTTCCTTAGCATAAAAAAAAGGTGATAAAGTCCCGAATTCGAGATGAAGAAAACTTTTGCTTATGAATCTAAGTCTTAAATCGGGTTTTTGCACTCTCACGCGCACTCATAGTTTTCCACAATATTAAGTTTAAATTCCGGTGTCTTGTGGCCCTTCGTCTTATAGTTGTTCTCAGTAGTGTGGTTTGCCTGTTTTAAAACCCCTTACTTCTTTACATTGAACGACTTAACTTTGTTTGTTACAATAAAGGTTGAGATTAGATTTCTGTTACGAGTCATATGTTGCGCTCACAGATGGGAAACGCTCTTATTAAATTATAAATTATATTGGTGTGTTAATAAGTTTTTGAATTCACATAAGCGTCTTTTGAAATCTGAGTCAGTATACCTTTGGGGTGCCCTCGTTCACCTAGCCGCCTAAGGCCTTCATTGGTTTGGGATCGGTTGGTAGAAAGCTTGCTATAGGGTTTCATAGAAAGTCGCAGAATTCTTTAACCTTATAAAACTTCATAGAAGTTAGTCATTGACTTGCACAAAATAAACCAATTCGTTATTCAAAAACAAATGCTTTCATATTTAATACGAGCTATCCCTTCGCCAGTTTCATATGTTGCCCTTGTCTAGGTTGGTAACCACTCCATACCACTCGTAACTTAAAATATTTCACAAATACCCTGAGTGCATTCTGATTTTTGTCGAATGTCTGATGATAACGGGCGCTTCCTTGTTTAAATTTAAAACGGCTTACTTGTAATTAAAACACTATCTTATGGCTTTAAGACTGAATGGTTAAATTGGACAACCACACAAACATGGGTTTAAATTTAATTATCTTTGGAACCCCGATAAGCAATATAATTGAATCCTTACATTTCATACTGTATACTACCGTTGAATGTACACTACCGTTTTTTTTATGATTCGTTAAACTTTTAGGTTTAGTTTTTCCTTTGGTATTTTTAATATTTGTTTAACACTTAGTAAACGTTGGTTAACTATTCTTCAAATAGTCCATTGGGCCCAACTTCTTTGGCCCGGTCACACAGGCCCATTAAAGGCCTATATAAGCTCCAAAGTTGAATCACAAATTCACTTTTCACTTTTCACTTTTCTGAGCTAAGGTTTTTCTCTCACACGAAGATTTTCATTTGTTCTCATCTCCCGTAAGTTCTTCATGTTCGTTGAATATTTCATCCTTTTTCATGCATGTTCGTCCATATTTCGTCACTTTTGCTTGAATCATGCTTAGAATCTTGTTAATGATCATAACTTTTCGTAAGAAACTCATAGGTTTCCCCAGTTTTTGATAAATCCTCCTACTGTTCATCAAATGTTCGTTCAAAATTTGCCATATGTTGCTATAATTATGATGTTTGTTGGTGTTCGTGATCATGTTCTTGATCATGTTCGTGGTCTTGTTCATGGTCATTTTCGTATGCTTTAGGAATCTAGGATGTTCGTGTCAATGCCTTAGAGAATAATTGCTTGCCCCACGAACATGTATGTGTGTGGTCTTCACGAACATGTATGTTCGTGGTCTACACGAACATGTATGTTCGTGGCCTTCACGAACATGTATGTTCGTGGCTATCACGAACATGTATGGTGGTGGGCTTCACGAACATGTATGTTCGTGATAAGTTCGTTTTAGTTTATTGTTCGTCAAAAAGTATAAACATTCAAATCATTCTCCACGAACATGCAAGTTCGTGGGTTTCCACGAACATGCATGTTCGTGGCATGTTCACGCTTTTACACATTTCTTACGAACTTGTGTGTTCGTTATTATGTCGAACATGCATGTTCGTGAGCCTTATACGTTACGAACGAACATGTACTGGACCATCTTTTGACGTACATGTATTCATGCTTGAACGAACATGTTTGTTCGCCGAACATACAAGTTTGGCGAACTTGCATGTTCGTGGCTTATATGTCTAATTCCTTTTATCTTTTCAGATTTTCCAGATGGCTCAACGACAATTTGATAAAAGGCATAATGAGGCAGTCCATTTCGCACTGGATACTCCTCATGCACACCATTTTCGTCATGTTCTTCTTTTTCTACAAAGATCTCGGATGACCTTTATTATGCAGGAAGATATTCCGATAATTCTTCCACTGGTTCAACAATTTTTGACCACACTAGCGCACGTGGATCTGCATCATCCCGTTACAAATGCGAAAAAGGACGGTTTACGAGCTGAAGTTAATGGGCATGAAATCATCATTACAAGCACACCTCCGAGATATCTTTCAACTCGAACATGCTTCTCAGGAACGTTCTGGCTCAAGGCTCGGTCAGCGGTTTCTTGGTCGAAAACTGCCACTCTTGGGTTACTCTGGGGATCTACCCACTAACACATATCACAAAGGCAAATTCTACGGCAAGTGGCGTTATCTTGTTCATGTCTTCGTATCCGTGTTCAAAACGACCAAGACTGCACATGACACTATCGACACTCAGCTCCTGTCCATGCTACTCTGCCTTATTCTTCACAAACCATATCCAGTAGCTGAGTACGTTTTTCAACAACTGCAGAACGATTTTTTCATCCAAAGCCTCTAATGCTATATCCGAGGTTCATCATGATAATTCTACGCCACTTCATCCCTGACCTTCCTCTTAATGGTCAAAGCTCCAAGGTGGGTGTGATTGGTGGAAAAATCTTTACTTCTTGCCTCAGGCATCACCCTCGGGCTGCGGGGGAGGCTCAAGCTCAGGAAACCCCTTTATTTGGGGCTATCATGGATGATGACTATGTTGATAACGATGTTGATGACGAAGATGATTCTGAAGAGCCCCGTACTGAGAACTCGGCTTCTGTAGATGCTCCTCCTGTATCTCGTGGGGAATCTTCCCACCCTCCGCGCAGGGCGCCGGTTCCTCTTTCTCTGGACTCAACATCTAGTGACGAGATCTATAAGGATATAGATAACTATCAGGGTACTCCACCTTAGAGTCCTTCTTTATCCGTTATTCATGAGAAACCCCTTGTTACTCCATCTGGGAGTCCTAGGACTGTGGTCACAGAGGTCATCGCCACCTCCACTATCATTGTTACTCCATCAGGGAGTCCGCACACCGTTATTGCCACTCCTACCATCGCTGATCTAGATCCTGCTGCTGCTGCTGATACCATTGAGTACATCAATGCCACCACCGAGGAGGTCCACATTGACACTGACAATCAGGAAGCTGTCACCTCTCAGTTCCAACCGGTGAATGTTCATGAGCCTAGCCAAGGGAAACGGTCTTTCCCCGAGGACGATGAATCGGAGTCGTCCTCCGCTAATTTGATAAGCCGTCCTCCCAAGAGACAGGCTACGGAGCCTGTTAATGCTGCTGCCACTCCTAACCTACATGATTTACATCTTCTTGTTTTGCAGCTATCTTCTCAGGTTTCCGCTTTACAACAATCTTATGCTGAAAAGTCCACACGTATTTCTGCCCTCGAGGCTCAAGTTAGGGAGCTTTCAAAGCGGCCATCTGCTCAGGGGGAGGATACATGCAGAGATAACACTCTCAGGCTACAGAGAAGAGATGATCAAGATGATCCAAGTGCTGAAAAGTCAAGAGAGCAGATCGGCTCCACTTCTCAAGAAATGGTCATTTATCAGCCTATTGGACAGGGGGAGCAGCAGCAACAACAACAACAGCAGCAACAAGGGCATAAACAGCAACAAGAGTATGGGGATAATAATGATTACATCTGGTTAATTGAGGAGAGAGTTAGTGGCGATCAAGCCGAAGGCGATGAACACATATTTGAAGAACCTGTGAGTGGAAATGAAGACAAGGCTGAAAGCAGTGTCAAGCCAAGTCTAGATGAACGTAGAGGATGGTTTCGGGAAATCAATATGAAAAAGCAAGATCCTTTGATTCAAAAGTTCTTCTCAAAAGATTCTGAACGCCAACCACACCTTGGAATTATCAGCTGGATGTTTGATTCGGAGTTACAAGCTTTCATTATTAAGCGATTTGATGGTGTGCAATATCTGAGCAAGAAAAGAGAAAATTTCAACTCATTTCCAAAGTCCGAGCTTATCTGTTTATCGAAACTTCCGCTAATCAATCGCGGAAACGACGAATGGGCTAAATGGGTTGAAAGCATTATTAAGAGAGAAGGAAATACAAGGAAGTTTAAAGAACTCAAGCCAGCAACGGGGAAATTCATGGTCCATAAAAGCAAAATTAATCTAAGAACTGGTAAATCAGCAACTAGAATTGTGTACCCACCGATAGCCAGTATGTCTAAGATTCCAATGAAGAACTTCGGACGAGATATTCTTAAAGACATGTACATGTGGGCCCTGGATACTTCAACTGGTGAAGCTGTTGTGTATAAACAAGATGACGAAGTTGAAGAAGGCATGTCAGAAATCTTGCGAGTTATCGATGCAACTCAACTCGCCAACTTAACAGAAAATGACTTGAAGATTTTGAAGAGCAAACACATATACGCACAAGAAGTTTGGGCGGACATTGGTAGAGATTACCAACGGATCGTCGCCGGCTGTGTGAACTTGAAAGTAAATACCGACAGTGTCGTTTTGAACAAAGAATAGAAGCAATAGTCAAGGGGGAGTTTATTGATGTAGATATTAGATGACTATTTGTTCTATTTGCTTTGTAATCTATACTTGTATTTACTTAGTTTTTTTTGTGTGGACTTAGAGCTAAATTGGCTGCTCACGAACTTGCATGTTCGTGAGGCCCAGTAAAGCCCAAACTGGCCTAACATGTTTCTCTATATAAAGAGATGTTTAGGTTAGTTTAGGGTTGTTGGTTTTGGCTGAGAATTCAGAGAGTACTTGTTAATTGTAACTGGGTTTATCAATTAAAGTATTCAAAATTCGGTATTTCGTTTGTGTTATTTATTGCTTATTCGATTATTACTTGTGATAATACAATTGATTACGAGATTCCGCCTTGTGATCAATTGGTTTAATCCTATAGATCTGAACACTGGGACCTACATGAACAAACTGATGAACAAGTAGATGTGGAAGACACACAGGATGAAGACTATGAATTTCACCCAGTTCACGATCACTCTGACCATGAAGAGTATGTCAATGATCTCGCAGAATCAAGGATACACAAGATTCATCCTCCCGGGAACATTATTGGAGATCCGAAGCAAGTGTTCAAACAAGAATGCAACTTGAAGTTCTTCAAGGAATGTATGCGACATCTACACAATCGGAGGATTACACCAATTGTCGCTTTTTCTGCTTCTTTTCTCAAGAGGTTCCTGCTAACATACATATGGCTCTCAAATACGCCAATTGGATGAACGCCATGCAAGAGGAATTAGCGCAATTTAAGAAGCTTTGTGTCTTGACACTCGTGGAATTACCAAATGGAGAATATTCTATTTGCACCTAATGGGTCTTTCGGTGTCAACGGGATGATCGTGGTATTACTACTCGGAACAAAGGACGTCTCTTCGTGCAAGGTTTCTATCAAGAGGAAGGACTGGACTTTCAAGATGTATTTGAACCAGTCGCTCGACTCGAAGCAGTTCACCTCTTCCTAGCATATGCTTCTCACATGGGATTTACAGTTTATCAGCTCGATGTGAAGAGTGCCTTTCTCTACGGAAAAATTGACTACACAGTCTACGTTCAACAGCTACTCGGGTTTGACGATCCACAACACTCAGACAGAGTTTACAAGCTTAACAAAGCTTTGTACGGTCTTCATCAGGCCCCACGGCTGTGGTATGGAACACTATCAACATTTCTCTTAGAAGCCGATTTCAAGAGAGGACGTATTGATAGCACTCTATTTATCAAAGATTCTCCCAAGGCTAAACTTTTGGTTCAAGTCTACGTGGACGATATCATTTTCGGTTCATCTGATCATCAAATGTGGATTGATTTTGAAAAGCTAATGAAGGACAGATTTGAGATGAGGTCAATGGGAGAACTAAAGCTCTTTTTGGGATTGGAAGTTGAGCAATTAAGTGATGTCATGTTCATTCATCAATCCAACTACGTCACTGAGATGCTTGAAAAATTCAACATGACTGATTCCAAGCGCATTGCAACTCCCATTCAACAAAAAAATAATTTGGAGCCGAATACTCAGAATGATCCTAACGTGGACCCGACAATCTATCGCGGAATGATAGTCTCGCTTATGTATTTAACTGCATATCGCCCTGATATAACGTTTGTTTTTTGTTTATGTGCTAGATTTCAGGCTTGTCCGAAGACGTCTCATCACTCTGCAGTCAAGAGGATTCTCCGCTACCTAAAATGCCGACCGCGGCTGGGACTCTGATATCCCAAAGGAAGCGACCTCTTTCTCGAAGCATTCACAGGCTCACACTTGGGAGGTTTCAACATCAACCGCAAATAGACCTCCGGTGGTTGCATATTTATGGGAGGACGTCTCGTGTCCTGGCAATGCAAGAAACTGACGACTGTTTCTGTATCCTCATGTGAAGTAGAATATTGTTGCAGGTAGTTTTGTGTCTCAAGTTCTCTGGATTCAACAACAGATGCTGGATTACAGTCTATCTCTAACCTCTACTCCTATAAATATAGATAATGAGGATGCTGTATCTGTTATTAAAAATCCAATAAAACACAGTAAAACTAAACACATAGACTTTAAGCACCATTTTATACGAGACTATGCCGAAAAGAAATCAGTTGACATAGTTTGAGTCTCGTCTGAAAACAATATGGCCGACCTCTTCACAAAAGCTTTTGATAAATCACGATTCGAATCTCTTATTCAACGTATAGGACTACGTAACTTAGAGTAACCGACGTTTTTCTTTTATTAAAAAAAAAAAAAAACAAAAACGTGAAATTTAAACACATGTTTGTGTGTTTGTCCAATTTAACCATTCAGTCTCAAAGCCATAAAGTAGCGTTTTAATTGCAAGTAAGCAGTTTTAAATTGAGGCTAACAAGCACCCGTTATTAGCATACATTCGACAAAAATCTGGATGCACTCAAGGTATTTGTGAAGTGTTTTAAGGTACGAGTGGTATGGATTCGTCAACCTTGACGAACATGTATGTTCGTGGCCACCTTATGACTTGTAAACTCTTTAAATCTTCCACGAACATGTATGACGAACATGTATTTATGACGAACGTATGCTTGAACGAACATGTGTGCTCGACGAACATACATGTTCGGCGAACATGCATGTTCGTGGCCAATTTGTCTAATTTGTCTATCTTTTTCAGATTTTACAGATGGCTCAGCGTGTATTCGATAAAAGGCATAATAGGGCGGTTAACTTAGCAACGGATTCCCCGCAAGCAATTCACTTTCACCATGCACTCCATTTCCTACAACAATCTCGGTTGTATTTTCTCATTCAAGAAGATGTGCCCATCAACATTCCATTGGTTCAACAGTTCTATGATACCTTAGAGCACGTGGAGTTAGTCCACCCTCAGACCGGTGAAACTAAGGACGGTTTGCGTGCAATATTCCATGGTCAAGAAATTCTTATCACCAATTCTTGACTGCGCACAATCTTTAAACTTGGCAAAGCATCTTAGGAACGGTTTGGTTCTCAACTCAGTCAAAAATTCCTCGGACGCACCCTACCTCGTATGTGTTATGTTGGACTGGCCCCTGCCCTCCAGTACGCCAAGGGAAAATTTTATGGTCAATGGCGGTACTTATTCCATGTTATCATCTCGGTGTTTAAGACTACAAAAACCGGGCACGATTCAATGGATATTCAGCTCATGTCTATGCTGGTTTGTTTGATTCTTCACCGTCCATCCTAAGCCTATGTTGCTATATCCACGGTTTATTATGATTCTCATCTCTCATTTTGTGCCAGAGCTTCCCACCGAGGGTCTCCGGGTTAGAGTCAGCGTGGTTGACCGAAAGATCTTCCACTCCTGCCTTAAGCACCATCCTCGTGTTGCAGGTGAGGCTCAACCGCATGAGGCTGCTTTATTTGGGGCTCTCATTGATCCTGATTTTGTTGACCCCGATTATGATGCGGCACCTACACCTCCTGAGGAACCGCCGGTGACAGTGATTGGCCCTTCTACTTTAGCGCCTGCTCCACCTGTTTCTCACGGAGAGGCCTCTTGATCCAACGGTAAAGCACCAGTTCCTGTTGCTCTTGATTCCACCTCCAGTGATGAGATATATGCAGAGATAGATAACTATGCCGATACTCCACCCAGGAGTCCACCGGTGGTAGTCACTACTAAGCAGCCTGCTGTTACTCCACCGGGGAGTCAGCACACTGAGATTACGAAGATTTTGGCTACTTCACTGACTGCTCACCTTGATGCTGATGCTGACGCTGGTAACACTGAGTAGATCCCCGCCCAGACTGAGGAGCTCGATCTCGATATGGAAGACCAGGATGTTGTCACTTCACGTTTCCAGCCAGTAAATGTTGTAGAGCCCAGTGCCGGGAAACTCCCATTCCCAGAGGACGATGACTCTGAATCATTCTCTACTGCTTTGCTCAGGCGGCCCCGCATTATTCATGAGCCCGTTACTTCTGATGTTGCTCATGAGGCTGCTCCTCCCACTCCTAACCTTAATGATTTACATGTTAGCTTTCATCTGAGGTTTCATAATTAAAGAGATCGGATGCAGAGAAATCTCAGCGTATTTCTGACCTCGAGGCTATTGTTCGGGAGCTTTCGAAGCGTCCAACTGCTAGGGGGAGGAAACTTGCAAGGATAATACTCTCAGACTAAGTTGGAGAGATGATCAGGATGATCCCATTTCAGAGCGATCAAGAGAGCAAGTTGTAACTAGTTCTCAAGCGATGGTGATTTTCCAGGCATCTGGAAAGGGGGAGCAGCAGCAACAACAACAACAACAACAACAACAACAACAACAACGACAACAACAAGTGTTTGGAGATGAATTTGACATGACAAATGATGAAGATGTATGGGAAGCCGATTAAAGAGGTAGTGGTGAACAGATTGTGTGACAACCCACAAAAAAATCCAGGTTCACACCAACTCGACCTCTTAAACAACTAGTATATGTTTTTTTTTCAATTATGTACGACCGGTAGGTCACACTATACATATGTGATGCTTAATAACTATATCTAAACATATACGGATACCGGAATTAGGTATACGGGATTCACCTTACGTAAACATATACATTTTTACAACTATATTTCTAGTCCAACATGAAAGGTATAAAACCCTAACTTTACATTCATCATCCTTGCATGGATTGTTGCATGCATGTAGTATAAGTTACCAAAACTTGAATAAACCACCCATGGGACTTACATACTTGCACAAACACCCTAGACTTTGCAAAAACTACCCAAACCCCCTCCCAAATCTCCCTAGAACCGGCCACCATAAGATCCCACATGGGATCCTTGACTTTGTTGTCTAGATTGTGATCACTTGCTTGAATAGTAGGTTACTATTGGAACTAAAAACTCCATACCAATCATGACATCACAACCATGGTAGAAACAATGGCTAACTAGGGCTAACTTCTAACCCAACCTGCCCTCTATAAATAGAAGGCCCTATCATTCATTTACACTTGCTCAAAAACACAAAAATCTCTCCCCCCCCTCCACTCTCTAGAACCGGCCAAGGCCAAAGGAAGCAAGAAAACACCAACAACTCACATACTTGCATAATCAAGGGTTTAAAAGTTAGAGATTTGAAGCTTGCATAAGTCCTCCTTTCATAATCACTTAGTAGGTAACCTAAACTCTTTTCATTTATGTATTATACACATATTTGCATATCACATATATCATGAAAACATATAACCATAAACTACTCTTGAAGAGAAACTTGTAAAAACATAGAAACCGGAAAAATGTTTTATCATAATCATGAACTAAATATATGTTAAAAGTGTAATAAAGACAAAGGGTCTTAAACAAAAGTTAAATATATGTTTCATAACAAACATACTCAAAAATGGGGATTTTTGGATGGGTAATGATACTCAAAAGATGCAAAACTTACAAACATACCCAAACACATAACCTACTGCCTACCCGACTGTTTTTAGTGATCTCAGAGAAAACGTATTTCGAACTATAAAATGAGACCTATTCCATCTTAAATTTAACTCAAAAACAAACTTTTCGATATAAGATTCGTTAAAAACGGATAAATATCGAGCAAGATATGCCATTTTAAAGTTTGACCTAATTTCTTGAACCACAAACTGCTTACCAGTGGACTTTTTGTTAAATCTGGTAGAAATTGTTTTGAATTGGGACATGAGGCCTGTGGCATTTTAAAGATAGTTCAAATGCCTACATTTCCATAAAAAGAACACTAAAAACGGATAAACGACCAAGGAGTTATGATATTTTCAAGTTAACATGTACTATGAGAAAACCCTAAAACATACTGTTAGTATTTCTGTTATAAATATCGGTAGACTTTCAATCTTGTTTCAAGGCCTAAACCATTTGAAAGGTATTTCAAACGCGGTCGTTTCTATATAAGATTCATTAAAATCGGATAAGAAACGGGCGAGATATGTTACTTAAAAGTTGGGTAAAACTTAAAGACACTTGCTGAGTTTTTATAAACTTTTATAAAAACTATAACTTTTAAAACCAACTCGATAATAATAGCGATAACACAATACTAGGGAGCTTTGTATGCAACGATTCCATCTCGATATTTCGTAGTGCCGAGCTTTATGGATTTACGATTTAAAGTGTCCTAGCTCCGCATGCGATTATAGAATGGTCTTGTATATAATGGCCCGAACGGTGTTAGTTTATTATTATCAAACCCGAACCCTAACCCTACCTTATTCATACATATACATACATTTTCATGTGCATTGGACTAGATATAAAAACCTTAATTCCAAAACTTAATAGGTCAAGGTTAGACCTACCTGATTCTTGGATTTGAGACTACTACGTGTTGGCTTACACACACTACCTCATTTCTTTTAGCTGGCTTGCTAAGGTGAGTTCATAGCCCCGCTTTTTACTTGTTTTTATAACATACTTGGGATGAGATACATGCTCTTTTACTTATGGACACAAGTACTTAAAACCTTTACTAGTTGCCTAAGTTACCACTAAGCCAAAGGAAATTCCCCTATCATGAATCGTTAGTTAAGGACTTAAGCGCGATTGTATTGGATAGATCTATTAGGGTTTGACAATCCTCACCCAACGGCTAGACGATGTAACCCACGTCTACCACAACTAACTCGTGGACTCGAGTAGGGTGCTTTACTTTTGAAACTATATATGTTATTTGGCTATAACATAGGAACACTTATGGGGTAAGGAACTTTGTTACGCTTCGATGTCATGAGCTTAGGTGCAACTATAAGACTTTACTTAAACGGAAATCTTGTGGTCCACTTTATTACTAAACTAAACCTATGAATTCACCAACTTTATGTTGACTTTAGCATGTATGTCTCAGGTGCTTAGTCGAAAGGGCTTTCGACGGAGGGATTTTGGGATATGACAGAGTCGCATATTTCAAACTCACGCTTTTGGGAGATTTCCCTTGCATTACTTATTTTCTTTTAAGTTATGTAATGTAAATCTTTGTTTTGTGAACTCTGGTAACACTTTTCCTTAATCATGTAAAACTCTGATTTTCAATATCAATGAATGTATGTTTTTTTTAAAACGACTCATATAGAGGTCGTTCGCCTATATATCATTGCTATCTGGGACCCATGAAGTCAACACCTCGAGTCTCGGCAACACGAGATTTGGGGGTGTGACAGATTGGTATCAGAGCTTTGGTTATAGCGAACTAGGTTGCATTTGTCCTAGTCTATAACTGAGATTTTAAGAATTTTGCTTCCGCACTACTTACTTATACTTTACATAGAATTGCTTACACTTTTGGGCCTTGTCACAACATGTCTACCCCTCACTACATCATACTGTCCGACTCTGAGGACGAGTACCTCCCTATACCTACTGCCGACATCTACGACTCCGACTCCGACGTAGACATGGATATTTCCTCATCTCCTTTGGATTCATTTCTCGCCTCGCACTACATTCCCGAGAAGCAAGTCGATCCGGAGTACACCCCATCCCCTGAGGAGCCGATGGAGACCGACCCCTCCGAGGAGGAGGAGGAGGAGAACGAGGACGACGAGAACGGATTTGATACTGCAGATTCATTGGACGGCTACACTACTCCAACCGCTAGTATCCCAGCCCTACATCCTCGTTACTATCGAGAGCCTCTTGTTGGAGTCCGTACCCGTCTGACTGCACGGAAATCGGTCCCCGTGTATCCTACTCCACAACGCAGATACTATTCTGACGTTGTTGCACGGAGGACGACTCCGACACTCGATTCCACTGTTGTTAGAGGTAACCACCATGATGTTCACATGGTCCCCACTACTCCCATCACTACTGCTACTACTCACACTCCCTCCGCTCCAACTACCACACCTATACTCACTCCCATACCCGCTACCACCACCACCACTACACCTCAGCAGGACCACGGCTACCAATATCAGGATTGGATGCGTTCTACCCTCCAAACTTTGAGGCAGGCGGAGAGAGTACCCAGTACCTACGAGATAGGGGAGTCATCTACTGCCCCCAGTCTAGTCCCGATTTCTTCCATTCTGGTAGCGAGACTAGCGCGCTTAGAGAGAGAGCAGAGGATGCTTGAGCAGGATTTCGGGAGTTATAACTCTTGGAACACTGCTAACATCAGGCAGACCTTCGACATGGTTCGACAGGACGCATCCCTAGCAGAGCGGGCAGCAGAGGCTACACATGCACGTGTCATGCATACACGTGGCGACTTAGCCACTCTGACATCTCGTCTTGAGTCATCAGAGAGGCGCATTGCCGAGTTAGAGGAGATGGTTCGGGGACTGAGTGGTGCATCTACCAGCACGAGACCTGGTCATCCACCTAGATAGGATAGTAGCATTTTAAACCTTCCATGACAGGTTGTGTCTGGTTATTTCCTTTTGTACTTGAACTAAAATGGGTGTTCTATAAACCCATTATGTTGTTGTATTTCCTTTGAAATCAATGTATTCAAGTTATATTAATGAAATTTGGGTTTTAATCTACTTACTCTATTGTAGGACTTGTGTTTGGTATGATTGCATATTTATTACTGCTTATATGTCGTGTATGTGTGGTTGATGCTATGTTTGGTTTTTATTATTTGTTTTGAAGAATTATGGCTCCAAAGAAAAACAAAAGGACCACCAGGAACTCACAAAACCCAAACCCTGATGACACATAAGCTATCATAGCTCAGCGAGTAGCAGACGCAATTGCTGCTTATGTAGCTAACCACGCAAGCACCAATGGTGGGGCGGGAACCAGCAATACAGCTGGAGGAGACGAGAACGCCCACCGTGGATGTTCTTACAAGGAATTCATGAACTGCAAACCCCAGTACTTCAATGGTACAGAGGGAGCTGTCGGACTCCTCCGATGGTTTGAGAAGCTAGAATCCGTATTCCGCATTTGTAACTGCAATGAAGCCAATAAGGTCAAGTATGCTACTTGCACCCTCCAAAACAATTCTCTAACATGGTGGAATGCCTACGCTCAAACTGTAGGGATTGATGCGGCATATTTATTGCCATGGGAGGACCTGAAACAAATGATGAAGGAGGAATACTGCCCCAGAAATGAGATCCAAAAATTGGAATCCGAATTTTGGAATTTGTCAGTGAAGGGAGATGACATAACTGGTTATACCACCCGTTTCCAGGAGCTATCCCTACTGTGCCCAGGAATGGTAACCCCGGAATACAAAAAGGTTGAAAGGTACATCTGGGGATTACCACCCCAAATTCAGGGAAATGTTACTTCCTCCGAGCCGGCAAACAGCCAGGGAGCCATCCGCATGGCGCATAGCTTGATGGACCAGTTTGTTCGTCGAGGTTCATCTGAAAAGAAACCATCTGGTAACAAACGGAAGTGGGAGGATACTTCCGGGAAAAGCTACAATCAACAACCCACCAAGAAGCCTGAAACAACAAAGGCTTACACGGCTGCCCCTGGTAACTATCAGGGAAACAAACCACTTTGCAACCGATGCAAGCTCCATCATACCTGCCAGTGTACCGTGGTTTGCAAAAACTGTAACAAGACGGGCCACCAAACCAAAGATTGTAGGAAAGCTACCCTTGTAGCTAATGTGAAGGTTCCTAACGTCTGCTTTAAATGCGGAGAACCGGGACACTTCAAGAAGGACTGCCCTCAACTAGCAAACCAAGACAACAATGGCAGAGCTCAGGGCAGGGCGTTTGTGATTAGAGCAGGAGAAGAACAACCAGGACCGAACGTCGTGACGGGTACGTTTCTCCTCAATAATCAACAAGCAACTGTTTTATTTGATACTGGTGCTGATAGGAGCTTTGTATCTACAACATTTAAAACTTTGATCAATAATGCCCCAACTACCTTAGAAGCTAAGTATACAATAGAATTAGCAAACGGGAAATTGGTGACTATAAATAGCATCATTCGAGGTTGTACCTTAACCTTAGCTGACCACCCATTCAATATCGACCTAATACCTATTCAACTCGGAAGTTTCGACATAGTAATAGGAATGGATTGGCTATCTCTAAATCACGCCGAAATCATATGTAACGAGAAGATTGTCCGTATTCTCCGCACCGACGGGAAAACTCTCTTGATCAAGGGAGATGGGAGCCGATCAAAGTTAAGCATCATATCCAACTTAAAAACGCTGAAGTACTTACAGAAGGGATGTGACGCCTATTTGGCCTACATGACGGGGACGGAAACGAAGGAGAAACAACTAAACGACGTACCGATTGTTCGAGAATTTCCCGAAGTCTTCCCAGAAGACTTACCCGGACTTCCACCTCCAAGACAAGTCCAATTTCACATCGATTTAGTGCCAGGAGCCGCACCAGTGGCTCGAGCACCATATCAACTCGCTCCATCTGAAATGGAAGAGTTATCCAACCAACTCCAAGAGTTACTAGATCGAGTATTCATTCGTCCAAGTTCCTCACGTTGGGGAGCACCAGTTCTTTTTGTCAAAAAGAAGGATGGATCCTTCAGGATGTGTATCGACTATAGAGAACTGAACAAGCTAACCGTGAAGAATCGTTATCCACTTCCAAGGATTGACGATCTTTTCGATCAGCTTCAAGGATCAAGTATCTACTCTAAAATTGACCTACGGTCAGGTTATCACCAACTTAGAGTACGAGAAGAAGATGTTCAGAAAACCGCATTTAGAACTCGCTATGGTCACTACGAATTCCAGGTTATGCCTTTCGGTTTGACCAACGCACCGGCGGTATTCATGGATCTTATGAATCGGGTGTGTAAACCGTACTTGGATAAGTTTGTGATCGTATTCATTGACGACATCTTGATATATTCGAAAAATAAGAAAGAACATGAAGAACATTTGAGATTAATCCTCGAATTACTGAAAAAGGAGGAATTGAACGCAAAATTCTCTAAGTGTGAATTTTGGATCGAGAAGGTTCAATTCCTTGGCCACGTTATCGACAGTCAAGGCATCCACGTAGACCCAGCAAAAATTGAATCCATTAAGGATTGGGCTGTCCCTAGAACCGCAACGAAAATACGCCAATTCTTAGGTCTTGCCGGTTATTACCGACGCTTCATTGAATCCAAGATAGCTAAAGCCTTGACGAAGTTGACGCAGAAAACTGAGAAGTTCGTTTGGGGTGAAGAACAAGAGTCGGCATTCCAATTATTGAAGCATAAGCTTTGTTGTGCACCGATTCTATCATTGCCCGAGGGAACAGAGGATTTCGTGGTATATTGTGACGCATCACACAAAGGATTAGGTTGTGTGTTAATGCAAAGGGAAAAGGTTATCGCCTACGCCTCACGACAGCTCAAAACTCACGAAGAAAACTACACAACACATGACTTAGAGTTAGGAGTTGTAGTGTTCGCACTCAAGATCTGGAGACACTATTTATACGGCACTAAGTCTACAGTGTTCACAGATCACAAAAGTCTGCAACACATTCTTGATCAAAAAGAATTGAACATGAGGCAGCGTCGTTGGATCGAACTACTTAGTGATTACGATTGTGACATCCGTTACCATCCTGGAAAAGCCAACGTAGTGGCAGACGCTCTAAGCCGAAAGGAGCGAGCTACGAGTTCGAGCTTTGGTTATGACGATTCAATCGAATCTACCCACACAAATCCGCGATGCTCAAATCGAAGCACTTAAAGATGAAAATTTAAAGGACGAAAACCTGCGAGGTATGGACAAATCATTTAAAACCAAAAGTAATGGAACCAAATGTTTTGAAGACAGAAGTTGGTTGCCCCACTTTGGAGGACTAAGGGAGTTGATCATGAAAGAATCGCACAACTCCAAGTACTCCATACATCCTGGATCAGACAAAATGTACCAAGACCTTAAAATGCTATACTGGTGGCCAAATATGAAATCTGAGATCGCTACTTTTGTGAGCAAATGTTTAACGTGCTCAAAAGTGAAGGTTGAATACCAAAAACCTTCTGGGTTATTGATACAACCCGAGATACCTCAATGGAAATGGAAAGGAATAGCAATGGACTTCATCACGAAGCTACCCAAAACCCCACATGGTTACGACACTATCTGGGTAATAGTTGACCGACTAACAAAGTCCGCGCATTTTCTACCCATCAAAGAGACTGACAAAATGGAAAAATTAACACGGTTATACCTTAAGGAAGTCGTCTCTAGGCATGGGGTTCCTGTTTCGATCATATCTGATAGAGATAGTCGTTTCACATCTAGATTCTGGCAATCATTGCAAAAGGCTCTAGGAACGCGTCTGGATATGAGCACTGCATATCACCCACAAACCGACGGCCAAAGTGAAAGAACAATCCAAACATTGGAGGATATGTTAAGAGCATGTGTCATCGATTTTGGAAAGCGATGGGATTTACACTTGCCCTTAGCAGAATTCTCCTACAACAACAGTTATCACACCAGCATCAAGGCTGCACCATTTGAGGCACTTTACGGACGAAAGTGCCGATCACCCGTATTTTGGATCGAAGTTGGGGATAGCCAACTTATTGGTCCAGATATTCTTCACGAGACCACAGAAAAGATCGTGAAAATTCAGGAGAGACTCCGAACGGCGCGCAGCCGACAGAAGAGTTACGCAGACCGAAGGCGTAAGCCACTAGAATTCCAAGTTGGAGACAAGGTGATGCTCAAAGTCTCACCATGGAAAGGCACCATTCGCTTCGGAAAGCGAGGAAAACTAAACCCCCGATACATCGGACCCTTCAAAATTCTGGAAAGAATTGGACCGGTAGCTTACCGACTCGACTTACCACAAGAACTAGACGGAGTACATAACACGTTCCACGTCAGTAATCTGAAGAAGTGCTTGTCGGATGAAACTCTAATAATCCCACAAGAGGAATTTCAGATTGACACCAAACTAAACTTCATCGAACAACCCGTCGAAATCATGGATCGTGAGATCAAACAACGTCGACAGAGTCGAATACCCATCGTACAGGTTCGATGGAATTCCCGTCGAGGACCTGAATTCACTTGGGAACGAGAGGACCAGATGAAACTCAAGTACCCTCATCTCTTCTCAGACACCCAACCTCCAGAACAAACCAACTAAATTTCGGGACGAAATTTCCATAACAAGGGGAGACTGTGACAACCCACAAAAAAATCCAGGTTCACACCAACTCGACCTCTTAAACAACTAGTATATGTTTTTTTTTCAATTATGTACGACCGGTAGGTCACACTATACATATGTGATGCTTAATAACTATATCTAAACATATACGGATACCGGAATTAGGTATACGGGATTCACCTTACGTAAACATATACATTTTTACAACTATATTTCTAGTCCAACATGAAAGGTATAAAACCCTAACTTTACATTCATCATCCTTGCATGGATTGTTGCATGCATGTAGTATAAGTTACCAAAACTTGCATAAACCACCCATGGGACTTACATACTTTCACAAACACCCTAGACTTTGCAAAAACTACCCAAACCCCCTCCCAAATCTCCCTAGAACCGGCCACCATAAGATCCCACATGGGATCCTTGACTTTGTTGTCTAGATTGTGATCACTTGCTTGAATAGTAGGTTACTATGGAACTAAAAACTCCATACCAATCATGACATCACAACCATGGTAGAAACAATGGCTAACTAGGGCTAACTTCTAACCCAACCTCCCCTCTATAAATAGAAGGCCCTATCATTCATTTACACTTGCTCAAAAACACAAAAATCTCTCCCCCCTCCACTCTCTAAAACCGGCCAAGGCCAAAGGAAGCAAGAAAACACCAACAACTCACATACTTGCATAATCAAGGGTTTAAAAGTTAGAGATTTGAAGCTTGCATAAGTCCTCCTTTCATAATCACTTAGTAGGTAACCTAAACTCTTTTCATTTATGTATTATACACATATTTGCATATCACATATATCATGAAAACATATAACCATAAACTACTCTTGAAGAGAAACTTGTAAAAACATAGAAACCGAAAAAATGTTTTATCATAATCATGAACTAAATATATGTTAAAAGTGTAATAAAGACAAAGGGTCTTAAACAAAAGTTAAATATATGTTTCATAACAAACATACTAAAAAATTGGATGGGTAATGATACTCAAAAGATGCAAAACTTACAAACATACCCAAACACATAACCTACTGCCTACCCGACTGTTTTTAGTGATCTCAGAGAAAACGTATTTCGAACTATAAAATGAGACCTATCCCATCGTAAAGTTAACTCAAAAACAAACTTTTTGATATAAGATTCGTTAAAAACGGATAAATATCGAGCAAGATATGCCATTTTAAAGTTTGACCTAATTTCTTGAACCACAAACTGCTTACCAGTGGACTTTTTGTTAAATCTGGGAGAAATGGTTTTGAATTGGGACATGAGGCCTGTGGCATTTTAAAGATAGTTCAAATGCCTACATTTCCATAAAAAGAACACTAAAAACGGATAAACGACCAAGGAGTTATGATATTTTCAAGT
The DNA here is from genome assembly GCA_910822075.1 of Senecio squalidus. NCBI lineage: Eukaryota > Viridiplantae > Streptophyta > Magnoliopsida > Asterales > Asteraceae > Senecio > Senecio squalidus. Next base: position 17,603,610 of record CAJVGC010000432.1, on the reverse strand, counting down.
TAACATGTACTATGAGAAAACCCTAAAACATACTGTTAGTATTTCTGTTATAAATATCGGTAGACTTTCAATCTAGTTTCAAGGCCTAAACCATTTGAAAGGTATTTCAAACGCGGTCGTTTCTATATAAGATTCATTAAAATCGGATAAGAAACGGGCGAGATATGTTACTTTAAAGTTGGGTAAAACTTAAAGACACTTGCTGAGTTTTTATAAACTTTTATAAAAACTAACTTTTAAAACCAACTCGATAATAATAGCGATAACACAATACTAGGGAGCTTTGTATGCAACGATTCCATCTCGATATTTCGTAGTGCCGAGCTTGCTGGATTTACGATTTAAAGTGTCCTAGCTCCGCATGCGATTATAGAATGGTCTTGTATATAATGGCCCGAACGGTGTTAGTTTATTATTATCAAACCCGAACCCTAACCCTACCTTATTCATACATATACATACATTTTCATGTGCATTGGACTAGATATAAAAACCTTAATTCCAAAACTTAATAGGTCAAGGTTAGACCTACCTGATTCTCGGATTTGAGACTCCTACGTGTTGGCTTACACACACTACCTCATTTCTTTTAGCTGGCTTGCTAAGGTGAGTTCATAGCCCCGCTTTTTACTTGTTTTTATAACATACTTGGGGTGAGATACATGCTCTTTTACTTATGGACACAAGTACTTAAAACCTTTACTAGTTGCCTAAGTTACCACTAAGCCAAAGGAAATTCCCCTATCATGAATCGTTAGTTAAGGACTTAAGCGCGATTGTATTGGATAGATCTATTAGGGTTTGACAACCCTCACCCAACGGCTAGACGATGTAACCCACGTCTACCACAACTAACTCGTGGACTCGAGTAGGGTGCTTTACTTTGGAAACTATATATGTTATTTGGCTATAACATAGGAACACTTATGGGGTAAGGAACTTTGTTACGCTTCGATGTCATGAGCTTAGGTGCAACTGTAAGACTTTACTTAAACGGAAATCTTGTGGTCCACTTTATTACTAAACTAAACCTATGAATTCACCAACTTTATGTTGACTTTAGCATGTATGTCTCAGGTGCTTAGTCGAAAGGGCTTTCGACGGAGGGATTTTGGGATATGACAGAGTCGCATATTTCAAACTCACGCTTTTGGGAGATTTCCCTTGCATTACTTATTTTCTTTTAAGTTATGTAATGTAAATCTTTGTTTTGTGAACTCTGGTAACACTTTTCCTTAATCATGTAAAACTCTGATTTTCAATATCAATGAATGTATGTTTTTTTTAAAACGACTCATATAGAGGTCGTTCGCCTATATATCATTGCTATCTGGGACCCATGAAGTCAACACCTCGAGTCTCGGCAACACGAGATTTGGGGGTGTGACAGATTGAGGATGGTGATGATTTTGTGTTTGAACAGACGGTAAATGTTGAAGACGGTAGCGCAGGAGACAAAGCTGAAAGCAATATTAAACCAAGTCTCGAAGATCGCAAAGGTTGGTTTCGTCAACTGAATATCCAGAAGCAAGACAAAGTGATTAAAAAAATCTTCACAAAGAATTCAGATCGTCATCCGCATCAAGGAATCATAAGTTCGTTATTTGATTCGGAGCTTAATGTGTTTGTTATTAAGCGGTTTGACGGAGTTCAATATATGGGCAGAAAGCTAAAGAACTTCAATTCATTCCCGAAGTCAGAGCTCAGAGATCTTTCAAGACTTCCGTTAATCAATCGAGGAAATGATGAGTGGGCAAAATGGTTAGAAGGTATAATTAGAAAAGAATGAAGTACAGGGAAATTCCAGGAGCTTCAGCCAGCTAAACGGAAGTTCATGATCAACAAAAGTAAGATCAATCAAAGAACTGGCAGGCCTACAACCAGAATCGTCTATCCACCCATTGCATGTATGTCCAAGATCCCGCTGAAGAACTTTGGACGTGATATCTTGGCGGATCTTTATATGTGGGTACTGGATACCACTATAGGTGAAGTGGTGATGTATAAGAAGGATGATGAAGTCGAAGATGGAATGACTGAGATATTGCGGGTCATTGATGCGACTCAACTTGCAAATCTGACTGTGAATGACTTGCAGATTTTGAACAGGTATCGTATATATGCAATCGACGGTTGGGCGGACATTGGTAGCGATTATCAGCGTATTGTCACCGGTTGTATAAACTTTGGATTAAATGCAGACAACGACATTTTGCACAGAGAATAGAAGCAAAAGTCAAGGGGGAGTTTGTTGATGCAGATATCAGATTACTGATTGTTCTATTACTTTGTTATTTTGTAATTGTAATTACTTAGACTATTTTGTAGTCCCACGAACATGTATGTTTGTGTGCTTAGAGATTGTTGGGCTGCTCACGAACTTGCATGTTCGTGAGGCCCATTGTAGCCCAGTTTAGCCGAATATGTCTCTCTATATAAAGAGACATTTAGGTCAGTTTTAGGGTTACGAGTTTTGGAGAGAATTATGAGAGAATACTTATTGTGTAATTGAGTTTGTCAATCAATAAAGTATTCTGAATTTGGTTATTTGTGTTTATTAGTTATTGCTATCGATTAGAACCTTGTTCATACAATTGATTACGAGTTTCCGCATTGTAATCAATTTGATTAATCCTATAGATCTGACCACTGGGACCTACACCATCTCTCCCTGTAGCTCCAAGAAAGTATTGATTGCTTCTCTAGCTTGCTCAACCAAATGAGGAAAGAATGGTGTGAAGTTCCCAGAGAATACCACCTTAGCTTTTGAAAAGGATTTCTTCATGTTGTTCATAATTTTCCAATTCATATTTTCATCCTTTAAGATAGGACCCTCAAGCATCAACCCCTGGATTTCTAAATGAAGAATAATTTTAATGAACCTTGGGTATAACAGAAACCTTGTTGCACTTCTCTATGTCATCATCTGCATGTTATCCAAGATATACACAGAAAAATTGAATTTTCTTTCAGAAATTAAGCACACAAATGCAGATGCCAGAGTCTGATTCATTTCATCAAATCCTCCTGATCTTCCAGACATGCAACAGACAAGGAAATGAATCAGATACCTCCAATTGAAAGAGACCCTTGACTTCTTAACCATACTCTCAGGAAAGTCATCTTCATAACCAGTTTGTCGACAAAAAACTTTTATTTCATCCAATCCCAGCTTCTCAATCCCTTCAGCATCATCTAACTCCAATACTCTTCTTATGACATCAGTTACAATCACGTCCTCTGTTTGAACACTTGAAGAGATAGTTCTTACTCCATATATCATTCCAAACCTAGAATTTTCCCAGAATTCTTGTAGCATGTCACTATATAAGACTGGGCTTTCAGAAATTGAAAATCTTAGATTGGAATTTATTAGAAACCCCAAAATCAGTCTCCAATCTTTATCTACTTCAGTGTGGCTCATGTCTAGAAATGCTGCAACATTAAGTTTGGATTTATAATTAAGAGCCATCTGTAACAAACACATATCGTTAGTACTGAAATACAACAATAAACATGATGAAAAACAAATGAATAACTTCTTAAAAACTGAACAATACCTTACTAAACAAGGAAACAAGGTAACAAGAATATCAAAAACAGAGAATCGACCAAAAACACACTTAAACACTCTAGAATTCGAGGAGACAGTTCTAATCTTAATCGCTCAGAGGAATAAAAAATAATAAACTGTTATTGAGATTAGCAATTTAGAACCGGATAAGAGATGCAAATTGCATGATTAAAAAATGATTATTTAATTTTAAAGAATTAAAAATGAATTAGGGAAAATAATATAATTAATTTCCCACCAAAAGTCACCCGAATTAAAGAACAATAACCCCGAATTAAAATTAATAATAATATTTTTAACCGAATTAAAAATATGAAAATCCGACTTAAAATTTAGATTTCATAACTGACTCAAATTCCTTACATAAATTATCATTAGTTGAACAAAAAATGATATCATCAACATATATCTGAACAAATACAGATTCTTCGCCAAATGACTTAATAAACAGGGTTTTATCAATTGTGCCTCTATGGTACCCATTATCAATTAAATATTTGGACAATGTATCATACCAAGCTCTAGGAGCGTGATGTAAACCATACAAAGCCTTGTCCGGTTTGACAACATGATTATGGAATTGAGGATCCAAGAAACCAGGAGGCTGACTAACATATATTGTTTCCTCAAGAAGTCCATGCAGTAAGGCTGACTTAACATCCATTTGATAGACCTTGAAATTCTTATAGGCATCATAAGCTAGAAACAATCTAATAGCCTCTATCCTAGCAACTGGGGCAAAGACATCATCATAGTATATTCCTTCTTCCTGTGTATATCCTTTTACTACTAGTCTTTCCTTATTCATCACTATAATTCCCCTATCATCTCTTTTCACCTTAAATATCCATTTCACTCCTATCACATTCACATCAGTTGGTCTCTCAACTAAAGTACCTACCTCCTGAAACCTAAATTATAAAAGCTCCTCTGGCATAGCCTCTACCCAACTATTAATGGTCAAGGCAATATCAACAGTCGTAGGCTCTAGTTGGGACATAAAACAAGAAAATAAACACAAATTAGCCAAGCCAGTACTACTTCTAGTTTTGACCCCATCATGCAAATTTCCTATAATATTACATAGAGGATGAGTCTTGTGAATTTTAAAAACGAATGTATTTCCTCAGTAATATTAGTAGAAAGATTTGTTTGATTAGGGACAATTTCATCAAAGAATAAGGATTCGGAAGTTGCTTCACTGGGTTGTTCATGGCTTTGTGCATTGCTTGGTTCAGCAGATTGAGCTTCAGTCTCTTCACCAGAATTGAATTGTGCTTCACCAGAATTGTTTTCTTGACCAGCTTCTGCAATCGAATTGTTCTGAATATCACCCGAGTTTTCTTCTATATCCATTTGTGCACCAGAATTATCTTGTGATCCACCCAAATTTTCTTCAACTTGGTCTTGAACACCCGAATTAACTTGAGGATCACCAGAATTAATATCATTAACATCTTATGCATCAGAGATATCTTTAGTAGAATGTAGTGCACCCGAATTATCATGATTCACATAAGATTGCAATTCTTGAACTTGTACAACATTGTCTTGATCTTCATAGTTTACTGGAATGTCTTCTTCTTTAAAGAATTGTCAGGATCGTATTAGTTAATGTAAACTAATAGGTTTGCCTTCGTTAAGATCGTGATCTATTGAAGAAGTTCAGCAGCGGATGAACACTTCAATATTACAAGTTATCGAACAATAAAATATGAATACGAATGAACAAATATTATTGTCGAATTATAAGCCTCAATTGTATTAATTAAGATATCAATACAACGTGTTTCTATCAATACAAGGATCTATCTACTTATAGACCTTGAGGCCGACCTAGATAAACTAGGAAACATCTTTTATCCTTATCTAAATATATCGTTATCTAGAAATAAGGAAACTCTATCTAATAACAAAAAGGAAACATAATCTAATTATAATTCTATAACTTAGATTATACTTTCACGGCAAGTTGGTCTTCCGTAGTAGCTTGACTTCTTCCGCAGCAGTTTGACTTTGCCCGTAGTAACTTGATTACTTCCGTAGTAACTTGACCAGCCGTAGTAACTTGTTGGACAGCCGCACTAACTTGTTCTTTCGTAGTAACTCTTAATGTCTTCCGCATTGATAGTTTAAGTTACTATTCTTGTTTGTTAGGCATATTGTTTATGGTTAAACTATTTTAACTAAGTTATAACCCAACAATCTCCCCCTAACCTTGAACTTTTATGACACATCAAAAGTACAAGTTTTATGCTCCAACAGTACTAAATTCTTTTCATTAACAAAATAGTTTTAACTATTTTTACGTTAAGTACAACTATTTGTTTTGCCAGTCAGATTCTCCTTTGGTCTTTTCTTCTATGCGCTGAACCAAAATTCTCCAAATGAGTTCATGAGCAATTCTTGAGTCTTGTGATCCATTCAGCTTTATCTCAATCATCTCATCCAATGTCTTCAATGTGTGTGGGTACTTAACATCCACCAAGTAAAATTCTCTTGCTCCATGTCTTTTCACAAGGGAATATACACCACTTCTTTCATAGACGAACCAATTGATGATAGGATTGTTTGATCCTCCTTTCTTGAAGACTGAACTCTTCTTCTTGTACCCTGGTTCAAATAGTCCACATAGAATGTCCATAGCCAGATCAGTACCAGAACATACGCCTCTTCTTTCATGAGAGTACTTAACTTTTCCAATCTTGTACATCCTCTCCAAATCATCTCTATCGAAGTCTCTAATTATCCAATGGAAGGCTTGAAGAACTTTCTTTGACTTGTCTGCTCTAATGACTTCATATTCAGTTCCCAATGCTCCACCAATAAACTTCCAGTCTATGATCATTGGAGGTTTCACATTCAATGGAGTAATCCTAAGACCTTCAATATGATTTATGTATGCAGAATAATCTCCCCCTTGAGTAGTGCTAGGAGGATCTTGTTCCATACTTTCAGGCTCTGGTTTAACATCCATAAATGGAATGTCTGGACTTTCTTGTTGAGAATCAGCAGCAGCATCTTCATTCATCTTCTGTCTTTTAGCTAGAGGCCTTGGAATCCTCTTTGATGGACGCTTGTGTCTTTTGAGCTTCTCTTCTGGCTTCTTCACTACAGGAACAGGTTCTGATTGAATGAACACTTTCCTTCCAGTTTTCAGGGCTGCTTCTAATGCTTTTTCAGCATCTTGTTTCTTTTTCTCTTGAATCTTTGCAAGAGCAGCTTCCCTTTTTGTTTCCTTCTGTCTTTCTTCCTTCACAAGATCCAACATGTTAGTTAACTTCATAGGGCCTAATGATCTACCACTGTGACCTTTGCTTTTGAGGTACTTGGTGTATTTCTCCCTATCTTCAGCTAACTTAATTTGTGTGGACTTGGACACTTTCTTCTTCTCAGGCTTGGCTTTGGCTTTTGATTGTTTAAGAGAAATTTCATCTTCTTCAAGAGTCTTTAAGCCATACTCTAAATCTGCTCTTTCCTGGCCTTGAGAACAAAGATTGTGAAGGATTTCTTCATTATGCATCTCCTGAGCTTTAATTGCATCCTCTGCAGCAATTCTCTCCATTCTTTCTCTTTCTTCTGGAGTTGGAGCTGTATTCAGTCTAGCATGAAGCTCATCTTCTTCAGCTATCTTCCTCTTTCTTGCTCTTTCTTCCTCTTCTTGCTCAGCAGCTATTCTGTTGAACAGTTCAGCTTCAGCATGCTCTTGTTTGAGCAATTAATTTTTTCTTCAGCTGTAAGACCTTGAAAGTTCATGTCTTCTACAGCTTTCTCCTGAGCAATTCTTTCTTCTTCCTTTGATTTCTCCACCACAATAGATTTGCCTTTGTCTTTATGTTCTGGAGCATCAAGGTCAACCCTCTGAATCTTCTTCTTCTTCTTATCCACTGTTACATATCCAACTCTACCTGTAGGAATGGAAACAGACACACTAGAAGATTGTTCAGGTAAGGTTAGAGATGTTTGTAATGGTTTTTCAACCAATGCAGCTGATGCTCTCTGTTTTGCAACTAGCTCAGCTATCATCTTCTTTCTTTCCTCTTCTGCTCTCTCCTTGTCTTGTTTCTGCTTCTCTTCTTTGATCTTAAAGAGTTGTGATGCTATAGTGTCTTCATCAGCCATCACACTTGTTCTTGTCATTTCTTCGTGTATAAGAACATTTGCAGCTTCTTGTTGATCAATAGTAGGAACAGGGGCTTTTGTTACTGTGGTTGAAAGAATTATAGCTTCAGAATGTATTGCAGTCAAAGGATTTGAAGCTTGATAGAATGTGGGAGGAGTAGTTGTGAAAAGGTATGAGTGATCCGTATCATCTGCCCTTGGACTGGTAACCATGGGGTCAGTAGTAACTGTGTCCGTATCAACTGGATCCGCAGCAACTAGACTAGTAACCATTGGATCAGTAGAAATTTGATCCGCAGCAACTGGGTCCGCAGCAATCATCTCATCATCCGCATCAACTTGATCAGCAGCAAGTGTGTCAGTAGCAACTTCAGAAGTCATTTCAGCTTTAATTTCCATCTCGTCTACTATTTCTTCAACCATCTGTTTCACTTCTTTCTGCTGCTCCCCCTCAAGTTGATTATCTATCATCATCTTCTCACCTTCTTCATCCACCACCATGTCTTGTGTTTTCTACCTCTGTTCCCCCTCACAATGTCCTGCCTGTCTCCATATTTTCCATCTTGGTTTGAAGTGGCAGGTAATAACAGTGTCTGCACTTCCTTTGTCTTCACCCTTGCTCTCTT
>CAJVGC010000432.1:17575488-17595188 GCA_910822075.1 Senecio squalidus | reverse complement strand
TTCCCGAAGATTTACCCGGGCTACCGCCACATCGACAAGTGGAATTCCGGATAGACCTAGTTACTGGCGCAGCACCGGTCGCCAAGACACCATATCGTCTGGCCCCACCGGAAATGCAAGAGTTGTCGATACAGCTACAAGAACTTTTAGATCAAGGTCTTATTCGTCCAAGCTCGTCCCCCCGGGGAGCCCCAATCCTCTTTGTCAAAGAGAAAGACGGATCCTTTCATGTGTGTATCGATTACCGCGTACTGACCAAGCTGACCGTCAAGAACCGATACCCACTCCCGAGAATCGATGATCTGTTCGACCAGTTGCAAGGAGCAACTTATTCTTCTAAGATCGATCTTCGCTCTGGTTATCATCAGGTTCGAATCAGTGAGACCGACATTCCAAAAACCGCTTTTCGAACTCGTTATGGGCACTACGAATTTCTCGTTATGCCCTTCGGTCTGACCAACACACCAGCGGTGTTCATGGATCTGATGAACAAGGTGTGTAGACCGTATCTGGTCAAACTTGTGATCGTATTCATAGATGACATCCTCACCTACTAAAGGAACAAGTAGGATCTCGCGAAACATTTGGAACCCATTTCGGAACTTCTTAGAGAACAGAAGTTGTACGTCAATTCTCGAGATGTGAATTCTGACCCCAGTAAGTACATTTCCTTGGTCATGCGATCAATCAGGAAGGAATTCACGTAGACTCATCCTAAATCAAAGAGATTGAGAAATAGAAAACCACAACGACTCCTATTGAAATCCGACAATTCCTAGGATTGGCTGGCTACTATCGATGGTTCATTAAGAATTTCTCAAGATATCGCTTTGGAAAGGAGTAACCCGTTTCGGGAAGCGCATCAAGGTAAGCCCGAGATACACCGGATCATTCGAGATGTTGGAACGAACCGTCCCGGTAACCTACCGATTCCAACTCCCTCAAGGACTCTCTATCATCCGCAACGCTTTTCACGTCTCGCACTTGAAAAAGTGCCTGTCTGGTTAGACCATTGTCATCTCATTGGACGAGGTCCAGATCGACAATAAGTTCAATTACATCGAAGGACCACTTGAGGTTGTTGACCGAGAGGTCAAACAACTCAAGCAAAGTCAAATTTCTATTGTCAAAGTTCGGTGGAATTCCCGACGTGGTCATGAATTCACGTAGGAACGTGAGGACAAAATACGTCAGAAGTATCCACATCTGTTCAGAGATTCTTCCTCCCGATGAGGCGAACTAAATTTCGGGACGAAATTCCTTTCAACCCGGGGAGAATGTGACAACCGTCTTATTTCAGGTGAAAACCGCATTCTCTCACTTTGAGTTAAATTCGAATTGATCTTATCTTACTTGTCTCGTAAGCTTGAGTGTGTCGGAATCGAAATCGGAATCATAAAACGAATCCTAATACCAAGAAAAACACTTAGTGAACTTGCCTAAGTGCCTATCTAAAATAACCGAGAACTTTCAACTAACGAAACGCTTAACAATGGAACGAACGAAAAACGAAAAAAGGCAAGTCTGCCCTCCAACCGCGCCGCAGTGAGGCCACCGCGCCGCGGTGGAGTGTGCAGACAGCCACCTTTTTGTTAAACTTAAACTTAACCAAACGGACCCCAAACCCGAGCCCAACACTTTGGCGCCGGGTTAAACACATTATAAGCCTTCTAAGGGTCCAGTGATGCTTGATACTTGACACCATAACTAAACACAAACACATTTCAAACACACACACACAACAAACATTTCACTAACTCTCTCCCTTTTGCTAAACAGTCAAGAACACACACTCCACTTCAATCACAGTAATCTCACACCACAAATCCAGAAATTGACCACTTAAAACATCTAAGAATCGTCATCAAACAAAGAGGAAGAAAAGGGGTAGCATTTCTTTGGGTTAAAAAGTTCATTACTAAACTTTTTGGGTCAAAATCATCAAGGGTTCACTCCAATCACCTTCAAATCACTTTACTCTCGGTATAAATCCTTCAAAACTTCTGTCCTTATAATTTATACTCATTGCATGTAGCATCTAACACCTAAAAATGAGTTTATATGAAGATTTTTGACCATTTATGAACAAAAAGGGGTTTTGATAAAAGTCATGTTAAATCCTTGTTTTTATGGATGAAATCCAAACTAAACTGATATTATAAAAGGTTTTACTAATTTTAACCATTGCATGTCGAAATCTAACTCAAAAATAACGAATTTCATCAAAAACGATTTTTGGATAAATGAACTGTCTCGCGACCGCGCCACGTTGCCTCCACCGCGAGGCAGTCGTGGTGAACATGTGACCGCGCCACGGTGCCCCCACCGCGAGGCAGTCCCTCCACTGCGAGGCGGTCGTTGTGCAGACTTGTTACAAAACCTTATTTACACCGTTTTTGAGCGTAACTCTAAACGTGTCATCTAAACTTATGCTCGAAACTGAAATATATGAACTATAACCTGTAAAGAGAGTGACTTACATATAAATGAGCTAAATGAACAAGTTTTATATGGCATTGTTTTGGCAAATATATGAAATATGTTCATTAAAATTGTTAAGCGGGAAAGTGTACAAAAATTGGATTAATGATTTTGGCGCGGAAGCGCTGCCCGATTTTCACTAGACCTAAACCCGACACTTAAAATAAAATCATTTCACTATCCAATGAACGTAAAAACTTTAGTACTCATTAAATCTTGGTATCACAATAGGATTCCCGTGATTTCCGATCCGACTCGATTACTCTTCGCACTCGTAGCTTATCTTCGCAAACAGTGAGTTACATCCCCACTCTTTTACTGTTTTTATACTTCTTTTTGGGGGAAACATGAGGACGAACTGTTTTACGAACTTATGAACCGATTTATGAACTTACGAACTGTTTTACGAACTTATGAACCGATTTATGAACTTACGAACTGTTTTACGAACTTATGAGCCGATTTATGAACTTACGAACTGTGCTACGAACTTATGAAACGATTTATGAAACTTACATGCGTATGCTTTTATTGTCACACTCGGCACTATTATAAACTAAGTGAATGATTGTATGTTCTTTTACAATCAATAGACTTTATACGCATATATATGTTTATATTTTCAAATGGAGGCTCGGTATATACTTGAACTCAATGATCTATCATACGTCCTTTAAATGTCGTGATTTTGACATCTCTATCGTCTCTTGATAGGAACATAGCTAGACGTAAGTGCCTACCATGAAAACAGTGCCCGGACTCTTTACACGCTATTAGCTTTGTTAAGCCGCTTAGTGTATGGATACTGAAACTCAGTTTATGACTATCCCTTCGTTCGACGTTAACCTAAGTACACATTATTCGACCGTCTCTCGGAGTTCAACTAAGTACACATTATTCGACCGTCTCTCGGTGTTCAACTAAGTACACATTATTCGACCGTCTCTCGGAGTTCACCTAAGTACACATTATCAACTCGTTCAACATCTCGTATGATAATACGAGAGAAGGACCTCTCGGTCATCTCGTTCAACATCTCGTATGATAATACGAGAGAAGGACCTCTCGGTCATCTCGTTCAACATCTCGTATGATAATACGAGAGAAGGACCTCTCGGTCATCTCGTTCAACATCTCGTATGATAATACGAGAGAAGGACCTCTCGGTCAACTCGTTCAACATCTCGTATGATAATGCGAGAGAAGGACCTCACGGTCATTACGTACAACATCTCGTATGATAATGCGGGAGAAGGATCTCACGGTCAATACGTACAACATCTCGTATGATAATGCGAGAGAAGGATCTCACGGTCAACTTGTTCATCTACTCGAATTCGGCGTGGGGAAACCGGTTAAGTGAGAACACCTAGCTTCATACTTTATCATGAGGACGATGTTCAGTTCGCAAACAATATTCTCTTTTTACGCAAACTTCTATAAAAGTGTTGATATACTTACCTAAACTCTTTACAAAGTATTGTTATACTTTGCCGAAACTGTTTTTAGTCGAGGACTAGAAAACTGTAACTCACTCACTACTTTTTGTAGTTGACACTTTTTCTCATGTTTTTAGGAAAAGAAATGTAAGGACTAGAAGTGCATAGCTATCGGACGGGTCAGGCAAGTCACGTGAACCATGAATCGGGAGAAGACCATGTCTATTATTTTGGGAATGTTGTTCAAATGTTTGCTTATGTAGCTTGTTGTACTGAAATGCTAAACACTTGGTTATTTTGAACTTGTAAACGTTTGACTATTTAATTATAATGACTTGAAAATCGTTGTGTTTTATTATATCTCGTGTTATGATATCTCTGCTCTTCACATTCCGTGTTTCCGCTTTAGCGGGGTGTGACAAGAAACCCTCCTAAGTTACTGTTTGAGGCACTAGAAAACCTTAGTGATGCCCAACTAAACGATACCAAAAGTTTGGGGTTTGAAGCATTGGTAAACTTTCGTATTGAAAGTATACCAGCAAGTTTGGGTTACTTGGTAGTTAAGAATTTCGATCCCAAAACTTTGACAATGACAATGAAGGATGTGTCATTCACAGTTACAAGAGAGGTTGTCAATGAAATTATTGGATTTCCACTGGGAAATATTCCAATCAAGACATATAAGAAAAAAAAATTGGTTGATGATCCGTTAACTAAATTTTGGAGAGCACAATACCCCGAAACAAATCCTTGTAGAATTTATGTGAAAAATGTGACTGAAAAAATGAAGACTCAAAGGGAGGGGGTGCATTATACAAACTGAACTTCTTGGTCGCTGTTATGACGGTTTTAGGAAAAGCAAATAAATGTGGAACAGTAAACCAAAGCTTCTTGTATACTTTATCAAACCCTGTCGAAGTGAAGAACATGGACTGGTGTGGGTTCTTTATAGAATGTTTAAAAAGTAGCCGAGAAGAATGGGATGAAAAAAGCCATTTCAACGGCCCACAATTGTTCCTAGAAGTAAGTAATTTTTTTTTGCACATGTTAATAAAATAGTAAATATGCACAGTTTTTATGCGTATTAAAAGGCTCATTCTTAAAATAAGTTTTCTTTCTGTTGCTATTGTTTGCAGAATCAAAAAGACCAGAACCTGAAGGTACCGAAGGATTAATTCCACCATTGAAGTATTGGACTGCTGAAAAATTAAAGGTCGTAGAGGAGCAAGAAGTTGGAGTTAGTGACTTCGTGAAATTGATTCAAGAAGAGCTTCAAAGTAATCTAATTGAAGATGTACCACATTCAGAATAACCTGCACAACTGATTTTAGAAGATGCACAACAGCTGCATTAACAAGAAGCTGCACATCCAGAATCTGCACATTCCGAAGAACCTGCACCGCTGATTTCAGAAGATGCTGCACAGTTGCATTCAGAAGAAGCTGCAAATCCAGAAGCTGCACATCTTCATTCAGAAGACCCTGCACATCTTCATTCAGAAGAACCTGCACATGTGCATCCAGAATATTCTGATCATTTTAACCAACAAGAACTTGAGATACCTTCTCCAAGAAATGCAACTGTGGAAGGTGAGGAATTCAAGACCAATGACAAAGCCACTGCAAGTCAAGGTACAATCAAAAAATTAATTTTATTATTCGTATTAAGTGCTATAAATTATAAAAATTAATTTTATTATTCGTATTAAGTTCTTTTACCAGAAGATTATGCTCCAAAAGCACGTGATATAACCTCTCCAAGAATGACAAAGAGCAACGCGAAAAGAACTCCAACAGTGGCAATTGAGGAACCTTATCCCAAAAAAAAGAAATCATCATATAAGAGTGATGAAAAAACAAACGAAGAGGTAATATTATAAGATTAATATCAATGCATTATACTAACATTTGATATATAATAAAACATATTTTTTCTTGTTTAGAAGGAATGTATTTCGGAAATCGAAGAAATATATAGACAAATTGACGAGAAGGAGAAGCAGGCCAAAAACTTGATAGAAAAGGCACTTCTTCGATTCCCAGGAAGTAGTCATATTGAAAACTTGAAGAAAGCAAGATGTGGAGAGTATATGAAACAAAATGAAGGAGGTGAGTTTAGTAATTTTTGCTTCTGTTATCATAAAGTTTTTGACATATTATAATGCACATCTTATCACATTTTGTATATTGTTTATGAAGATGGTGAACATAAAGATGCGGAGACATTGGAAACTAACAAAGAAGAAGGAAACGTCGCTGTTGAGAAGAATGAAAGTTTTCAAGGTCCAAGCTTTAGTTTAAATATTACACAACTGAATGAATCACCAGTTAAAGTACCAAACACAACAACTCCCAAACCACAAATAAATCAAGATGAAGATAACCAATTTAAAACGCCAATTGCACCAATACCCCAACAATTATCAAAAACCAAAAGTACGACAAAGAAACAACTAAGCAAGATGACTCTGACAAGAAAGAAACAGTCAGCAAAGATTGGGTGGGTTGTTGTTGACTAAAGGTCCTTCTCCATCCTCCATTTTTTCTTCAAAAACAACTTCGACTTCCTCCTCGGAAGAATCGTTTTCAGTATAAACGACTGATGCTGCTGCTCCTAAACCTCGTTTCCTCAAAAGTTTTTCCGGATCAGAAAGAGGGCTATTCACTTGTTTCCCTTGGGACCTCGTGTACATCCACAATCAATAATCCTGAAAATCACAACAAAACAAAACAAATACCCGTGAAAAATATTCAAACAAGTAATCAAACAAAAACTAAAAACTTCAACTAAATCAAGTCCCCGGGAGCGGCGCCAAAAACTTGATGTGAAAAATCTAGTTTTCCGAAAATTAACTTTTACTAGATTGCTACACGGGCAGTGTACCCTTGTCGATTGCAAAATAGTATCGGTAAATATCGGGTTCGAACACAGGGACTATTTATAGTTAAGAATTTTAGTTTTATAATAACACGTAACAAGTAACAAGTGGGTTTGGTCTTAAGAAGACTTGCTTATAATAACGGTAAAAATACTCTTGATTTCAAATATGGATAAAAAGACGCTTGCTTGGACCGTTTACGAATATATGTTATCTCTTAGGTGTGAAAATGTTGAAAAAATTCTAATAAAAAATCCTAAGTTCCTCTCGAATACCGTATTTCTCCAATTACCTAACCATGCAACTATTCCTCTCGAATATAGTTAACACCTCAAGTAATTGTGCATAAAGTTCCAAGCCGATGTGTGAGAATTAACCTATAAGCCTCCTCTCGAATAGCTTACTAACTAATAAACCGATCTCTCTTAATTTATTAATTAGCGTTTGTGTTATTACTTACTTGTTTAGATTGTTGTTAACGATTCCTCTCGAATACCGCTAACCCTTAATGAACTAAAGACCGACCGATTAATTCGTTCTTATTTTAGTAAAAATTACGGATTCCTCTCGAATACCCGTTTTTAGTTTACCAAATAAAAGTATAAACAATCTTAACAATATAATCAAAATAACAACCCAAACGGATCCCCAATTAACCTCTACACATCGACTTTCACACCCTAAATCTAACACATAAACGATCACAAAATCCAAGCAAACGTTTAAAGAAATTAGCTACTCATAATTATAACGAAACTAATCAAATATATGAAAGACATAATTCAATTGCAAAGAAAATTAGGTAAAAGTTCAATACCAAAATATGGAAAATAGGTTCCAAGTATCTCCAAAATAACAAAGTAGAAATGAAAGTAACGATTGTTCAAACTTGAAATTATGATTAAAAATTCCTTTGATTCTCCTTTTCCGCTTGCTAACTCCTTCATGAACTTGGCATAATTGGGCATACCTGCAATGAGATCAACTAAAGGGACGTTAATTTTAACAGTTTTCATGAGTTCGATGAACTTCCCGTATTGTTCCCTTTTTTCTCCTTTCTAAGCCTTTGAGGATATGGGATCCTCGGCTTGTATGCCCCCTTTGCTTCCATTTTCTGCTCTTCTTCTTTGTTTTGATCCATGGGTTCCTTTCCAGGCCGCGTTTCCATCTCAATCTCATCTTCTTCGTCAGAATCACTGTCAACGGGTTCCCTATTCTGCATCTGCCCTTGTTGCGGCGCAAGTAGAGGCTGCTGCGGCGCAACTGGATGGTCGTCAACAATTGGGTCAGTTACTGAAGACGTGTTGCGGCGCAAATCGTCCCTGTTGCGGCGCAACAAGGCGTTTTCAGCTGATTTTTCCGTTTTCTCCTTGTTCAGCACGGTTTCTCGATTCCCCCCATACTTAGGTCCCGACCTAGTCTCAACAACATTAACATGCTCATCCCGATTGTTAGGGTGTACGTATTTCGACCCTTGACTTGATGATTCACCATTATTATTCTGATTTTGTCTCGGGTTAGGTTGGGTTGAACTAGGCATTTGACCCGTTGGTCGGTTTGAAAACTTCTCGCTTAGCCTCTCAAATTTTCGTTCTAAGTCTTGCATATTTGCTTGAGTGTTCCTTTGGTTTTTCTCCCATTTATCGGTAAATCCCTTCATTGAGTTGGCTAACAAATCGTTCGTGGCTTTTTGGGAGTAGACAAAATCCTTCATCATTTTCGTGAAGCTTGGTTCCTCGTTTCCTTCTTTTGGTTTCGATTGATTGGGTTGAAAGCGTGCCTCATTTCTATTGCCCCGATTCTGATTTCCATACCCACTATTTCCTCGGTTTTGATACCCGTAGTTGGCATAGTTTGCTTCTTCGGTTTTCGGCTCACAATCATCCGTGTAGTGAGGTCCTCCACATGTCCCGCAACCATTTTTCACCAAGTGGACATCTTTCTCCAAACGACCCATCCTATTTTTCATCTCATCACCCAAAGACTTAATCTCATTCACCACTTCTTTGTTACTACTACTACTACCTCCTTCTTCTACTTGATTCACCGTTCCTCTTACTCTTCTATTTCTAGTAACCCGGTCCCTAGCAATTCGAGCTTGGACTTGATCTTCCATCATCCGGTGAGCTTCATTTGGTGACTTATATAAGAAACTACCACCACCCGCTAAATCCAAATCATGTTGAGAGCGACTATCCAAACTATAGTAAAATATGTCTATCACTTCATCCCGATCCAAATCGTGTCCATGGCAATTCCTTAACAATTCTTTAAGCCTAATCCACGCATCCGTAATGGTCTCCTTATCCCATTGTTGAAAAGATCTTATTTGATTCAATAGCTTCCTACGCAAAATAGGTGGAAAGAATCTCGTCACAAAAAGCTCTCTCATTGCTTCCCAACTTTCAATTGTGCCCGGTTCCAACTCATTAAACCATGTTTTCGCCTCTCCTGTCACACCCCGCTAAAGCGGAAACACGGAATGTGAAGAGCTGGAAGATCATTACACATGTCATATAAAACATAACGGCAATCAAGTCATTAATTAAAAATAAAAAGTGTTTACAAATCCATAAAACGACCAAGTCATGATATTTTAGTACATCGATACACAAATTAAAAGTTTCATTAAAAATTGCCAAAAGAAATAATGGCCAAGTCTTTTCCCAATGTGGTTCTCACACGACCGCCTCGACCCATCCATGCCATGCACATAATGCTTACACTAGTTCCCTGAAACATAAGATAAAGTGTCAACTACGAAAGTAGTGAGTGAGTTACAGTTTAAATAGTTCGTCAAAAATATAAGTAAAGTATATAAAAGTAGAAGTTTCCAAAAGGAGGTTAGCGGAGCAAAGTCGCTTAAAATTTATATACGTTTAAAGTTCAAGTAACGGGCGAACCGGTGCCCTAAGTTTGTAAAGACCAAATAGAGTCAAATTTAGTCAATTTGTAGTTGCGAAAATCAATCGCTAAAAAGTTCGTAAATTATGCGTAAGTAACTAATTAGATTTCTTGTATCAACCTCTTGGCATCTATAACTTAAGTGTTCACACTAATCCGATTGTCCAACCGTGGTGCCCGTCTTCCCGCCTCTCCTACGGGAAGATTGTACTAGTTCTTAGTAATATGTACTTAGACTGCCATCTAAGCAAGGAACGGTTCTTTCCTAAGTATCGATACCCATAATTACTATACGGCTATGTAGCTAATAGTGTGTAAGTCTAAGTCCAAAAAGTCGTTGGGCGTCAAGTAGTTTTGTTTAAAATAGAGGTAGTCGTCCGTCACTTAATATCGTGTTATAGTTCCATCAAGGGTTGGTACGTATACAAGCATCAATGATTAGTCTAGTTCAAAAGAGAGCGAGCCAATAAGTTCAAGTAGAGTAAAATGTTTTACGCATAAGAGTTCAAATAGTACGTACAAAATAGTTCCAAAGACCAATAAGTTCCAAGTCAAAATAAGTTCAATAAGTTTCAAAAGTCAAAATAGTTCATAAGCTCAAAAGTCACAGTTCAACAAGTTCAAAAGTCAAAGTTCGACAATTTGCAATTTGATTCATAAAGTTTTCAAATACAATTAATCTTATGTTTCCCCCAAAATTCATGTAAAATATATAAGATAAGGGGTTGTAACTCACGGATTGCGAAGAACGAGAACTCGAAAACTCGGTCGGAATATGAAAGCCGGGAATCACGGATTGCCTAATATTACCAAGATAGTTTAATTAGTTGTTATATTATTATGTTCTTATATAATAATATAGACCAAATTTTATTAAACTTTAAGTGTCAAGGTTAAGTAAAGTTAAAATAGTCCGAAAAGGTAATTGTCACGTTTTTGTCCAAAAGTCCGATTTAACGTTTTTGATTATTATATCTTAAGTGCTTTTGCTCGCGGAAGTGATTTACAATTTCTAAGGAGATTTGGGCAGCGCTTCCGCGCCCAAATTTCATGCCCAAAAAATTATACAATCAATTCCGCTCACAAATCACCTAAAACGCAATATCATATATAATATAGTTCAATATAGTCCAAATAGTCCAATGTAAGTCACAATTATTGTTAGTTTTATTCATCTCAGTCCCATAATAATATTAGCAAAAGTCCAGAACGTATACATAAGTTTTAAACGGACAAAACGACGATTTTCGGGAGGAACAGCAGCCCGGTGCGCGGCACCTGTCAGGGGGGTGCTGCGCACCTCCTTGCTGTTCTTCCCCGTTTTGTGATTTCTTTGCTAAAAACGTTTTGTCACCCATAGATTTCGACATGCAATGTGTTTAAACTTATTAAAACATCTTTTTAACAGTTTATAAAGCACTTTTGGTTACAAAACCGTGGATCTAAAGGTTATTTCGGTTAAAAACGTTTTTGACCATAAAAAGTCATAGATTTGTACAAAAACACATTTTCAACCGTTAGATCTTACATGCAATTGATTATTTGTATAAAAAAAGTAAAAAGGAAGAAATCTACTGAAGGAAAAGCTCGGATGATGAGTTTTGGTCGGATTTACGCTCCACAAACCTTTACACAACTAGTCCTTTTTCAAAATAACGACACTCCCTTGCTTCTCTAGATGATTGGGACGATTTGTATGGACTAAAATGGTGTTTATGTTGCTGGAAGTCACTGGAACAAGTGGGTTCTAGAGAGAAAAATAGAGAGAAAATGGAGTGTTGGTATTTTGTGTGTGTGTTTTGTATTATGTAAAATTAAAATGAAAATGAAATAAAGACAAAAATGAAAAGGGGGTGTTGGACAGGTCATTTGGCAGTAAACAAGTGGGAGACTCGAGATTGATTGGTGGAGTTGTTACAAAAACGAGGCAGGGACTGAAAATGTAACATTTTTGAAATCTGGCGTGAGGTGCTGCGCACCAAAACACTAGGTGCTGCGCACCGGGTGTTTTTCAGCTTTTATCTGATTTTTCGTTTTTACGTTTTTGCTTCGTTGGACCTTTTTGTTAATTGAAAGTTCTTAAGTATGATTTGTTATGAACTTAGGAAAGTTCATTAGGTGTTTTCTTGGTATTAGGACTTATATAATTAATTCCGGAAGTTATTCTGACACTAGTTCCGTCAAAGTACAGACTCAACAGTTACGAGCTAGAACAAAGCGAACACGATAAAAGAGTAGCTAACGTTTTGAACCGATATAGTAGTTGAACAAGTACATGAATTTTAGACGGTTGTCACATCTCCCGTGAGAGACGATTGGAATAAACTCAACATCACACTTTCCTTATGACCCGCTCCATATCGGAACATTTTGCACGTCTCCATAAAACTCGCCACATGCTTGTGCGGGTCGGACTTAAAATGCCCGTCAAAAGTGCTATCTTGAATCATTTTGAGGTGATGACCTTTAACGGAAAAGTCAGCCCCCAAATCCGGTGCTACAATAGCCGACCCATTCGTTTGTGGTACTATCCGGTTCCTATTGATCATCGGTATGTCAAAAAGATTGGGTGGGTTGTTGTTTACTAAAGGTCCTTCTCCATCCTCCATTTTTTCTTCAAAAACAACTTCGACTTCCTCCTCGGAAGAATCGTTTTCAGTATAAACGACTGATGCTGCTGCTCCTAAACCTCGTTTCCTCAAAAGTTTTTCCGGATCAGAAAGAGGGCTATTCACTTGTTTCCCTTGGGACCTCGTGTACATCCACAATCAATAATCCTGAAAATCACAACAAAACAAAACAAATACCCGTGAAAAATATTCAAACAAGTAATCAAACAAAAACTAAAAACTTCAACTAAATCAAGTCCCCGGCAGCGACGCCAAAAACTTGATGTGAAAAATCTAGTTTTCCGAAAATTAACTTTTACTAGATTGCTACACGGGCAGTGTACCCTTGACGATTGCAAAATAGTATCGGTAAATATCGGGTTCGAACACAGGGACTATTTATAGTTAAGAATTTTAGTTTTATAATAACACGTAACAAGTAACAAGTGGGTTTGGTCTTAAGAAGACTTGCTTATAATAACGGTAAAAGTACTCTTGATTTCAAATATGGATAAAAAGACGCTTGCTTGGACCGTTTACGAATATATGTTATCTCTTAAGTGTGAAAATGTCGAAAAACTTCTAATATAAAATCCTAAGTTCCTCTCGAATACCGGATTTCTCCAATTACCTAACCATGCAACTATTCCTCTCGAATATAGTTAACACCTCAAGTAATTGTGCATAAAGTTCCAAGCCGATGTGTGAGAATTAACCTATAAGCTTCCTCTCGAATAGCTTACTAACTAATAAACCGATCTCTCTTAATTTATTAATTAGCGTTTGTGTTATTACTTACTTGTTTAGATTGTTGTTAACGATTCCTCTCGAATACCGCTAACCCTTAATCAACTAAAGACCGGCCGATTAATTCGTTCTTATTTTAGTAAAAATTACGGATTCCTCTCTAATACCCGTTTTTAGTTTACCAAATAAAAGTATAAACAATCTTAACAATATAATCAAAATAACAACCCAAACGGATCCCCAATTAACCTCTACACATCAATCGACTTTCACACCCAAAATCTAACACATAAACGATCACAAAATCCAAGCAAACGTTTAAAGAAATTAGCTACTCATAATTATAACGAAACTAATCAAATATATGAAAGACATAATTCAATTGCAAAGAAAATTAGGTAAAAGTTCAATACCAAAATATGGAAAATAGGTTCCAAGTATCTCCAAAATAACAAAGTAGAAATGAAAGTAACGATTGTTCAAACTTGAAATTATGATTATGAAAATTCCTTTGATTCTCCTTGCCAAAATGATGATTATAGACTGAAATATATGTGATGATGATGATATTTCTGTCCCCAAAATCGTGTTTATGTAATAGCTCCACTCAACTCTTGGGTTCCCACATAATTAGCAATTAAAGAAACTGACTTGTAACTGCCAGCACCCCTCTTGCGCCGCATCTCTCTGTCTTGCGCCGCAAGACCTCAAAATCTTCAAACCAGTCAGTTGTTCACTTGCGCCGCTACCCAAGCATGTTGCGCCGCAAGCCAACTTCAGTGGTCACCATAAACTCCTTGACAACCAGTTGCGGAGCAACTAGTGAAAATAACCAAGGCAACTCGACGTTTTGCTTCCCGACTTGTTTTTCTTAGCCTCTTTTGGTCCCAAATTGCCTCCTTTGACTCCAAACATAACTAGAAACCTATAAAACAAACTTTACACAAAATATAAGCAATACGGGGCCTATCCATTACGTTTTGAACTCTAAACATAACAAATATCGCTATGAAATACTCGTATAAATGAGCGATATCAATATACATAATATATATTAAAAGGTTAATGCATTTTTACTGACGAAGTCGTCCAAAATAAGTGTTTTTTCCGGTGTTTTCTCAGTTAAAGTACTATCTCGTATGCTTTAACTTGAAGAATCCAAAAATTATGATAGTTGACAACTGTGGAATGGAAAAATAATTGAAAGATAAATATGAATCTGTACCATTGCTTTTGGTAAGAATTAGTACTTTTATATAATACTGTTAGTATGAATAATAGATATTTGATATGTATTTTATAATATTTTTTACAGATTAACTTGTTTAAAACTTACTTGGATTCGGAAAAACATCCAAAAGCAAAAGAAATGAAGTTGGTTGAGATCGAGATAATACAAATGTCATGGAGAACAAAACAGAAGAATTCTGATTGTGGGGTATTCCTTATGAGGCATATGGAGACGATCAATGGCAACAATTATGAAAAATGGGCAACTGGATTCCGTGAAGAAAGTCCTTAACAGAAAAAACAGCTTGAGGAATTGCGAAGAAAATATGTTACCAAGATGATTCTCTCGGAACTGAACCTGATGAGGAAAAAGGCAATTAAAGAGGCAGAAAACTACTTGAACATGCCTGGAGAAACCAGAAACAGCCTAAAAGCCGATGCACATGAAAGAATTCAAGAACGTTTGTGTAATCTGTAATCTGGAAGGAAATCTAGTTTGGTAACGTGGGGTAAAGACAATTAGATGTAATGTGATAAAGACTGTGATGTAATCTGGATGGAATTATTTTGTAATGGGATTAAAACATATGATGTAATCTGGGTAGAAATCTTTTGTATGTACTGCTTAATATGTTTTAATCTACTAGTGTATGATATAAAATTGCATATTGTATGTGTTCGGGTTGTTTACAAAAATCATATAGGTATATACCAGTTGATCATATTATCAAATTTGAGTATCACATGTAAAATATGTTGTATATTTTTGGTTGATAAAATGTATGATGAAATCTTGTATATTTACTTGGTAAAAGATTCATAATGTATAATGCACTAAAATGATTCACAAAAAATAATGCACAAAAACGATGAACAACAATGAAGTATATTGTTATGATGCACAAAAATGATGCACAACTATGATGTATATTGTTATGATGCACAACAATGATGTATTATGTATCGGAAGTGTGCATCATACATTTTTTGTACAAATTCTGAAGTTTTTTATAGCATCTTTATTTTCAAAACTAAAAACATAGTACATCTTTAATATATAATAAAAGAGCGGCCTTAAATGCCACATGGCGAAGTAAGGACCCTTAGATAGGTTAACTTATTTGATTTCAACCGTTAGATCAAATTGATGATGTCATCAAACACTATTTTCATTTTAGTTGTCCCACATCGCTTCAGGTATGAAACTTTTTCATACTTTTAGCCTATATATATCATATGCTTTTAGTTTTTCCTACTTTGTCCCACATCGCTTCATGTATGAAACTCTTTCAGACTTCTAGCTTATATATATCATATGCCTTTGGATTAAAATATAGTTCGACGGTAATTTTCAGGTCAATCGGGTCAAACCCGAAACCCGACAAACTGGAACTATTCTATCCGAAACCCGACCCTATTTATGAATCGGGTGTTGCCTTAAATGCCACATGGCGAAGTAACGACCCTTAGATGGGTTAACTTATTTGATTTCAACCGTTAGATCAAATTGATGATGTCATCAAACACTATTTTCATTTTACACTCTTTTACAAAACATAATTACATTATCTCTTTAATTCCAATCTCTACTTAAATAAAAACAAAATTCCAATTTACTTAAAAAAATTTCACTCAATTTGAACTATGATTTACATAATTTTTATTTAAAATCTCCTAATAAAAAATATTAAAACATGTGTATAAACGTAAAAGTGTTTATGTTATTATAACTAACATGTGTATAAACGTAAAGGTATATATATGTTATTATACGTATAACATTGTCTTTTTATAATAACCTAAAATCTACATAAACATAAAGTTTACAATTCAATTTTTATTTTTTTCCGCGCTATCGCGGGACAATAATCTAGTATAGAAAAAAAAAGAAGTACTAAACACAAATTCAAAATGAAAAAAAGAAACGATCAAATCGAATGAGAATTAGAGTAAGTCTATGTCACAATTTCGAGAATCATGACGCTTATATTGGTTGCATTTTCTGCAAAGTCTTTTCTTTTTGATCTTTATTTTCTCAGCCACTCCAATTAAACGTTTCTTCTTTCCACAACCTTTGTTACGGATATTTTTAGGATTCCCAATAGTAGCTTTATTACCTTCCAATGGTTTTTCTACACCGAGGAAAGAACCAATCAGATCATCTTTGTTCAACAAAGGGCAAGCTTCAATGTCTTCAAGAACCTTCAATGCTAAATCCTTCTGCTTGTCGAGATAAGCAATTAACTTCTCGTTATCAGCAACTAGACGGTTAATGCACTCATCTACATTCTGATACAATTGGCGAATAATGGCTTCCCTTCCATCATTTCCAGTTCCATTGCTTGTGGAAGGTTGTGGCGTATGATTTTGATCGGTTCCAATGCTTGTAAAATCAGAATTATGAGCGTTTCCATCGCTTGTGAAAGGAATATTCTCAGTTGCAGTTGTAAAATCAGAACTTGAGTCATCAGATATGGTAGGAACAACATCCCTTTTCCAGCGCGTATGAATGTACCTCTTGGGAAATTCTTTGACTCTACAAATCCTCAAAACATATAAAATATGTCGACATAGTAAGCCATACCGCTCATACTGTTTGCACGCACATGAGATGATACCACCACCACGATTAAAATCAACCTACAAAAATAAATAGCCACAAAAATAAAGGATCTGATGAAACGGTAAAAGAATGATGTATATTGTTGGGAAAAACAATGATCTATCCCAAGATTAATAAATCTGTTAATCAAAGTCTGAGTCTGAGTGACCTGAGTCTGAGTGACTCAGTCTGAGTGACATGAGTCTGAGTGACTCAGTCTGACTAACTCAGACTCATGAGAGAAGTCAGGCGTAAATTAAGGAAGTCTAGTTAGATAATATCTTTGATATGTTTAAAAGATAATCTTAGATTGATCCTTATCAAACTCACTATACTTGTGTATAAATAGTGAGTTTGAGATTTGTAATCGAAAAAAACCATTGATTGAAATATAACTGTGTGTTATCTTCATTGTTTCAATATTATAATTCCGCTATAATATATACTGAAACTGAGTACTTAATCGATATATAACAATTAACGTCTAAATACTTATTTGTTATTGATTTGCCACTGTTTGGGATCTTAGTGAGACCTAACAACTGGTATCAGAGCAAATAAGATTTAAATTTTAATAAATTTATAAATCTTAAACGATCAATACCTAAAATCTCAAACAATGTCATCATCTTCAAACATAACTACAATGGCTGGAAAAGGAATTCCTGTGTTCAATGGACATAACTTTGCACATTGGAAACTCAAAGCTGAGTGGCACTTATCAGGAATTCATGAAGAAATGATAAGAATCATAACTGAAGGACCTATCATTCCAGGTAAACAGATTGATGAAGTTAAAGAAGGTGATAGGGTTGTCCAACGTGCCAGATGGGTCCAAACTGCCAAATCTCAATGGACAGATCAAGACAAACTTCTATATAATCTTGATCCTAAAGCCAGAAGCATTTTAGGAAATGCAGTGTCAGAACAAATCTTTTCTAAAATTGCAGGTTGCAAAACAGCTAAGGAACTATGGGACACATTAATTGTGTCTTATGAAGGTGTTACAGTAGTGAAAGAGCAAAGACTGAACAGTCTCATTAGAAATTATGAAAATTTCTATATGAAAGAAAGGAAACTTTGGCTGATGTTCATACCAGATTTCAAATCTTACTAAATGACATGTCAGCTCTGGGAGTGACAAAAGATGATGATGATATATGCAAGAAATTTGTTGATATATTACCTAACAAATTTGAATCTGTTATCACATCACTTGTAGTAAGTGAGAAGCTGTCCACCTACAAGCTGCCAGGACTCTTTGGTCTATTGTTAAACTTTGAAGAATCTCAAGAAAGAAAGAAGCTCAATAATAGAAGAATAGCAAAGGATCCAGAAGCTGCATTAGTTGCAACAAGCAGAAGGAACAAATAAATTTATTCTCAAGCTGACTCATCTGAGTCTGAGTCACACTCAGACTCAGAATCTGAAAACGAGTCTGAAGTCAAGAAATTAAAGAGTCAGCTTGCTCTGTTGACCATGAAGCTTGAACAAAAGACTGGCTACAAAGGAAAGAAACCTTTTGATCTGAAAAAGGTAAAATGTTTCAAATGCAACGATTATGGCCATATGGCTGCTGACTGCAAAGTAAAGAATGCTCAGACTGAGCATATGGATGAAGTTGCTGAAAGGGCCCAAAGATACCGAAACAAGTATCTAAAATACAAGAAAGGGAACAACTCAAATCCTCAAAAGTCTCAAACAGAACAAAAACCATTCTTTGCTGAAGAATGGTTGGATGAAGAATTGTCTTCTGATGAAGAGGAAGTGGTCGATCAGTGCTTGATGGCAATAGTGGAGGAAGCTTCTGAAACTGACTCAGTTTGAAAAGGATCTTAAGGAAGCTGAAAGGATGAGTTGCAATTCAGACTGGAACAAGTCTAAACTCTATAAGGTACACAATTTTGAAACTTATACAAATGAACAAAAAATTCAAATGTTTGAGTATATTTTTGTTGACCTGACCACCACTTTAGAAGAACAAAATGATCTAAAATCAAAATTCAAAGACCTTGAAAACCTTATGAAAAGTAAAGATGATAAAATAACTGAATTAGAAATTTATAAAGTCCTTTTAAATGCTCAGACTGAAGCCTATAGTGATCTTGCAAAAGAAAATCACAAACTTAGAGAAGAAACTGAGCACTATAAAAGAATTTGTAAATCATGGTGTATATCATCTTTAAAAAATGAGGATTGCTTAAACAGACAGGTACCAAATCAAGTTCAAGCTGTGTTGGGTGAAGGATTCAGCTTAAAGAAGTATATGACAGAAGAAGAGGAAGAAGCTTTGAAGGCAGAGAGAGAAAAAATTATCCAAATACTTTCACATATTTGAAAGGAAATAAGATAATGATGTCAAATGCATTTGTCAAACCTGTAATCTCTCAAGTTTTGAATAAAAATAATCTTTTGCCTTCATCTTCTTCTAAATCTGAAAGTGTTGTCTTACCTGAAACTGATATACAGTCTGAAAAGGATCTTTCATCCTTGCCCAAAGTTGTCCCACAGGTTTTGAGAAAACCCAAAAGTCAAATCTCTGTCAGTCCCAAACGTCACAACAAAAGTCAAACCTCTGAATCTAAAACAATTGATAAATTAGGAAATCAATTACTAGAACTGACCAACATTGTCAAAACTTTAGTCAGGGATAAATCACCTAATCAGGCAAGATCCAAATCTCCTCCAAAGAGAAATTGCTATAACTGTGGTGAAAAGGGACATGAAGCTGTGTTTTGTAAACTATTGATCAGGTCTAGACCTAAGAATCCTTATATTCATAAGTCAGTTTCATCAAAACAAGGGTCAGC
>CAJVGC010000432.1:17457147-17575388 GCA_910822075.1 Senecio squalidus | reverse complement strand
GCGGTGGGGGCTGTACTGGGACAAAGAATTGAGAAACATTTTAGGCCTATTTATTTTGCAAGCAAAACGTTAAATGAGGCTCAGCAAAATTATACTACTACCGAGAAGGAATTACTAGCTGTGGTGTTTGCATTCGACAAGTTTCGGTCTTACTTGGTATTGAATCAAACGGTGGTATTTACGGACCACTCGGCCTTGAAGTTTCTATTTTCCAAGTTAGATGCGAAACCGAGATTGATTCGGTGGATACTTTTGTTGCAAGAGTTCGATGTTGAGATACAAGATAAAAGGGGGCGAGAAAATGTGGCGGCGGATCACTTGAGTCGTTTAGAGAACCCGGATCTTGGTGAGTTAGGAGAAGGAGAAATAAGAGATCAATTTCCGGGAGAACAATTGGCGTTTGTTGGGAAAGTGAGTAGCGAGAATGTACCATGGTTTGCGGACATAGCAAATTATTTGGTAGGAGGGATTATTAATCGGGACTTGAGCTATCAACAAAGAAGGAAGTTATTTTCGGATGTAAAATATTATTTTTGGGAGAAACCTCATTTGTTCCGAGTGTGTGCGGATGGAATGATTAGAAGGTGTGTGCACGGAAGCGAAACGAGGAAAATTTTGGATGATTGCCACCATGGACCCACGGGGGGACATTATGGGCCAATGAATACGGGGAAGAAAGTTTTCGATGCTGGATTTTATTGGCCAACGATCTTCAAAGAGGCACAAACTTTGGTGCGCACATGTGATTCATGTCAACGGCAAGGAACCATAACGATGAGGGATGAAATGTCGCAACAAGGCATTCAAGTGTGTGAAGTGTTCGATATTTGGGGCATCGATTTCATGGGACCATTCAAACCATCGAATAGGAATATGTATATCTTGGTGGCGGTGGACTACGTGTCCAAATGGGTCGAAGCAAAAGCACTACCCACTAATAATTCTGCCGTTGTTATTGACTTTTTTAAAAGTCTCTTTTGCAGGTTTGGAATGCCGAAAGCATTGATTAGCGACCGAGGGACTCATTTTGCAAATGCTAGTATGGAGAAGGTGCTTAAGCGATATGGGGTGCAACACAGATTTTCGACTTCTTACCATCCCCAAACGAGTGGGCAAGTCGAGAACACAAACTGAGCTATAAAGAGGATTTTGGAGAAAACGGTGCATAACAATCCCGTGCTTTGGTCAAGGAAATTGGAAGATGCATTGTAGGCTTTTCGGACTGCATTCAAAACACCAATTGGTACAACCCCTTTCGCTTACTTTATGGTAAAAATTGTCATTTACCCATGCAGATTGAGCATAAAGCGTATTGGGCGTTAAAAGAGTGTAGCACGGATTTGTTGGAAAGCGGGGAGACTAGATTCCTACAATTGCACGAGTTAGATGAACTAAGGTGGAACGCATACGAAAACTCGAGTTTATACAAGGCGAGGACAAAGGCAATGCACGATTTAAAAATCTGAAAGAAGGAATTCAAAGAAGGAGACAAAGTCCTCTTATTCCAATCGAAATATAAGTTCAAGGCGCCCAAGTTAAAATCCAAATGGACGGGACCGTATGTGGTGAAACGGGTTTTCTCAACGGGATATTTGGAGCTTATGAGAGATGATGGAGAATCATTCATAGTAAACGAGCAACGGGTAAAAGTTTATTGTGAAGAGGATGAAGAGAACGGAATGCATATGGAGGATGGGTTCCACCCGTTCTAAGTTCTAGGCACAACGAGGAGTCAAGCTAATGACTCGAGGAAAAAACGAGCACCTTCGGATTAAACCCCGGTTTCTTGTATTAATTTTCTTTTCTTTTCTTTTTATTTTGATTTTTCTAGCTGTTTTTAGTTGTCTAACGTAAAGTAAGAGTAAGCTAGATCAAGAGTTTAAGTAATTTAGGAGTAAAACGGAAAAAACGGCTGAAATACACTACTTGCGCCGCAAGACCTATCCTTTGCGCCGCAAGATAGAATCAGTAGCGGAAAGAAAATTAAGTGTCAAAGATTTGCGCCGCAAGACCTATCATTTGCGCCGCAAGTAGTCCAAAGCAGCAAAAAAAAAAAAATAAATAAATAAATAAATAAAATAAAATAAAATAAAATAAACGTTCTTTTATTTATACCCTTAAAACCGAAACCCCCAATTTTTCTTTTCTTTCATCACTTAGCGGCGCAAAGCAAGTAACACACAGAAAAAAAATCAATTGCTTTATTTTCGTGTTAATCCTTTATCAATTCGAATCAATTACGTCATGGGAACATCGGTATGTGAAATCATTACGTTTAATTTCTTTATTTTCGTTTAATTAGGGTTTCTAAATTGCAATTGATTTGGGGAAAATGTGGGGTTAGGTTTCTTTAGTTAAATTAGTTAATTAGGTTAAGTAACATTGTGATTTCGTTTAGCTTTAGTGACTTTAGAATTTCAGCTTACTTAGTCTCGGTTTAAAATTTTGTTGCAGAAATCAAACGAACACGCTCTTCTTGCGCCGCAAGAAGAACCATTGGCGGCGCAAGAAGGCAACATCACCTGACGTTTTATAAAAAAAAATATATATATATTTCTTTTGTTTTGTTTCTTTTAGTCTAACAGTTTGTGGTGTTTTTTTTTTGTTTGTGTTGTTGTATTATTTTGTAGGGTAAACGCCAAGCAGTTGAGGAGCCGGAAGTGGAGGAAACATCCACGGTTCATCGGGTAGCAAGACCCCACGTTCCATCCGCTGCCTCTTTGGTAATGAGGCCCGAGACACACCCTTGGCTCAAGTGGCCAGGAAGCAATGCCAATGAGAAAGTCCGGTTGAACAACAGCTTAGCAATACTTCAAGACAAGGCGGTTCAACCCGCGAATTTTTTGGAGTGGGATATGATCGAGACTTTGGGGATCACTGAGGAATTAAATTCTTACCTCATGACACAGTTCGTAAAAGAATCTAGAGCTCCACCTTTTGAGGTAGCGGTGTGGAAGAAAGGGTTCAGTGTTAGGGAGAACAGTTATAGGGAGATGTGCTTAGAATTCTACTCAAGTTTGAAAATCGACTCGGTACCCTCAAATAGTGAAGATGTTTACGATGCGAAAATAATTAAGTTCAGGTTGGGGGGGAAAAGCTCAGGCAGTAACCATACCACATTTTGGGTTTCTGGCTGGTTTATTTACCGAAGAGGAGTATTTGGACAAACCTCACATGGCTGATTACATAGTGAATGGAAGTTGGAACTGGAATGTCATCAGGGATAAGAAAAACGATGTGTGGTTTGAATTATCCGGACTGAGGCCTCACGCAACCACAAATAAGGCGGAAAGTATCACGAACCCGATGTTGAGATTGATTCAAAAGGAAATCTCAAATTCATTCTTTCAAAGATATCAACATCAGGACAAGGTTTATATTGATGATCTTTGGCTTTTGCATTTCTTTGCTAAGAGGGACCCTGAACGATATGTGAATGCACCGTGGGCGTTAGCGGAGTATATGAATGAAAAGGGATCGGGAAGACAGGCGGTGGGGCCAATGGTTTGTGGGCATTTCATTACTAGGATAGCGAAAAATCTTGGTGTGATAACGCAAGCGGGGATTAGGCAGTGCAGTGGGTCGGAAAATGATCACGATGAATGATTTGTTTAGAGCTGAGATTGTGACAGCGAATAGAGTTTATGTTGGACATGTGCAGGTTGAAGAGGAGGAAGCAAATGAGGAAGAGAATGAGGAGAATGTGGGGAACAAGAACAGTGAGGGAGCAGCACCACCACCACCACTTAGCCCTTTCGACTTCCACCCGATGATGGAGGAGGTGTATCGAATCGGGAGGCAAGTGGATGATTCGAGGAGTGACTGGTCCCACATGAGGACGGAGGCGGATAGGACTAGACGGGAAATTAACTGCTTGGGGGAATACACCCGTTACCACATGGAGAGGTACCACTCAGCATAGGACTATCTTACGGAGCAACACTACCATCCGAATGTCCCGGGCTCTTCGAGTGGGTGGACCGAGTATAACCCACCATCGTTGTACGCTCCTCTACCTCCTCCCGACAATGAAGAATGAGAAGAAGGAAGCCGTTTGTGTGGCTTATTTGTTATTGTACTATTTGATGTCGAACAATTTGTGTTTTTGTTTGTTTTGGTTGTTGTGGAACTATTTTTATTTTTATTTGTTTAGGATGCTTATTTGTGCTAATTAACTTGTTTGTTTTTGTGTGATGTGTACCATAACAAGTCTGGCATTAAGTTCAGCACGTGCGGAGTAGAGATCGGAAATCATGCAACATCAACACAACTCGCACGGTTTTATTTTTCTTTCTTTATTTTCTTTTTTATATTTTATTTTAATTCCCTTAGTTTAGTTAGTTTTTCTTTTGATGGAACACATTATGGACAATGTGTTGTTTAAGTATGGGGGGTCGGGAAATTAGTTAAATTTTATCCCCTTATATCCATTACGTTTATTTTTGTCCGATTAGAGTCAATTAGAGTTATCTACAAAAAAAAAAAAAAAAAAAAAAAAAAATTTAAAAAAACGCTTAAATGTAGTTAGGGAAGATGATAGGGCTTGTATATTTAACTTAATTCCGGTACTTTAATATGAAATTGTTTAGGAACATCTTTAGTTAATAAAATACTTGTAAATAAGAATTTAGGTTTTCTAATTTTAGTTCCTTAAGTTTCTCCGAAAAATCAAAAAGATAGATAATCACTAGATATCCTTAGTACCGAGCCCTTGTAGTCCTTGCACCCTTTCGGAGGTAGTTGGGGAATCCTAGTGTCACTTAAGCCCTTGGAGAATTAGAGGCGAAGAAAAAGGCCATAGGTCTTTCCCGTCAATAAAATAGAAATTGATCCTTACTTAAACGAAGACTCAAATCCCGTTATACCCGTTCACTTCAAAGAAAATTTAAATATATATCTATAATATTTGAAGTGAACAAAAGTGAGAGGAAAAGAAAAAGATGTAGACTAACCAAATAATTCTCAAAAGAAAGAAGTACTCAAATGAAGAAAATGATTAGTGATATTTTAAGGGTTCCCCCGATAGCAAGGCGGTATAGGGGTCGGCTGTAATGGCTGATCGCTCTAACTTTGGTTAGAGAGTGAGGGAAAAGGGGTGATTATTTTGACATATCTAAACTAGGGGAAGAATTAGGAGTTAACATTAGAAAATTGCGGTTTTGTTTTACTTAAGTAATTTAGTAGCTTTAGATGTTTGTAGTCGGTTTTACGATCTAGCAATTTCACGCATATCTTCAATTTCTAACACCGGAATTTAGTTAAATGTTTGAGCCCGTGATTCCTTATCTTTTCTTAAGTTGTATGTTTTGTAAATTTTATAGTAGTTTCGAGTCGGATTTGCTTAGGGACAAGCAAATGTTTAAATATGGGGGGTTTGAAATCGCTCATTTATACGAGTATTTCATAGCGATATTTGTTATGTTTAGAGTCCAAAACGTAATGGATAAGCCCCGTATTGCTTATGTTTTGTGTAAAGTTTGTTTTATAGGTTTTTAGTTATGTTTGGAGTCAAAGGAGGCAAGTTGGGACCAAAAGATGCAAAGAAATACAAGGCGGGGAACAAAACGTCTAGTTTCCTTGGTCATTTCTACTAGTTGCCCCGCAACTGCTTGACAAGAGTTTTAGTGGAGCTTGCTGAAGACGACTTGCGCCGCAATAGGCTTGAGTTGCGGCGCAAGTGAACAACGTGCTGGCTCGAGACATTTACTTGAGTTGCGGCGCAAGAAAGGAAGTTGCGGCGCAAGAGGGGTGGTGGCAGTTACAAGTCAGTTTCTTTAATGCTAATCATGTGGGAACCCAAGAGTTTAGTGGGGCTATTACATAGAGACGAATTCTGGACTAAAAGATCATCATTATCATCACATTCTCAGTTTTCAATCATCAATTGGCAAGGAGGATTAAGGCAATTATCACAATCGTAATTTCTAGTTTGTGTTGAAACAATCGTTACTTTCATTTCTACTTTGTCATTTTGGAGATACTTGGAACCTATTTTCTATATTTTGGTATTGAACTTTTATCTATTTCCTATTGCAATTGAATCATGTCTTTTATTTATTTGATTAGTTTCGTTACAATTATGAGTAGCTAATTTCTTTAAACGTTTGCTTGGATTTGTGATCGTTTATGTGTTAGATTTTGGGTGTGGAAGTCAATTGATGTGTAGATGTTAATCGAGGATCCGTTTGGGTTGTTATTTTAATTATAGTGTTAAGATTGTTTATACTTTTATTTGGTAAACTAAAAACGGGTATTCGAGAGGAATCCGTAATTTTTACTTAAATAAGAACGAATTAATCGGTCGGTCTTTAGTTGATTAAGAGTTAGCGATATTCGAGAGGAATCACTAACAACAATCTAAACAAGTAAGTAATAACACAAACGCTAGTTAATAAATTAAGAGAAATCGGTTTATTAGTTAGTAAGCTATTCGAGAGGAAGCTTATAGGTTAATTCTCACACATCGGCTTGGAACTTTATGCACAATTACTTGAGGTGTTAACTATATTCGAGAGGAATAGTTGCATGGTTAGGTAATTGGAGAAATCCGGTATTCGAGAGGAACTTAGGATTTTATATTAGAAGTTTTTCGACATTTTCACACCTAAGAGATAACATATATTCGTAAACAGTTCGAGCAAGCGTCTTTTTATCCATATTTGAAATCAAGAGTATTTTTACCGCTAGTATAATCAAGTCTTCCTAAGACTAAAACCAATTTGTTACGTGTTACTTGTTACATAAAACTAAAACCTCAATTATAAATAGTCCCTGTGTTCGAACCCGATATTTACCGATACTATTTTGCAACCGACAAGGGTACACTGCCCGTGTAGCAATCTAGTAAAAGTTAATTTTTCGGAAAACTAGATTTTTCACATCAAGTTTTTGGCGCCGCTGCCGGGGACTTGATTTAGTTGAAGTTTTTAGTTTCTTGTTTGATTACTTACGGGTATTTGTTTGTTTTGTTGTGATTTTCAGGATTATTGGTTGTGGATGTTCACGAGGTCCCAAGGGAAGCAAGTGAATAGCCCTCTTTCTGATCCGGAAAAACTTTTGAGGAAACGAGGTTTAGCAGCAGCAGCATCAGTAGTTTATAGTGAAAACGATTCTTCCGAGGAGGAAGTCGAAGTTGTTTTTGAAGAAAAAATGGAGGATGGAGAAAGACCTATAGTGGAAAACAACCCACCCAATCCTTTTGACATACCGATGATCAATAGGAACCGGATAGTACCACAAACGAATGGGTCGGCCATTGTAGCACCGGATTTGGGGGCTGACTTTTCAGTTAAAGGGCACCACCTCAAAATGATTCAAGATAGCACTTTTGATGGGAATTTTAAGTCCGACCCGCAGAAGCATGTGGCGAGTTTTATGGAGACGTGCAAAATGTTTCGATATGGAGCGGGTGATTAGGAATGTGTTATGTTGAGCTTATTTCCATCGTCTCTCACGGGAGAGGCGAAAACATGGTTTAATGAGTTGGAACCGGGTATAATTGAAAGTTGGGAGGCAATGAGAGAGCTTTTTGTGACGAGATTCTTTCCACCCATTTTGCGTAGGAAGCTATTGAATCAAATCCGTTCTTTTCAACAATGGGATAACGAGACCATAACGGATGCATGGATTAGGCTTAAAGAATTGTTGAGGAATTGCCATGGACACGATTTGGATCGGGATGAAGTGATAGACATATTTTACTATAGTTTGGATAGTCGTTCTCAACACGACTTGGATTTAGCGGGTGGTGGTAGTTTCTTGTATAAGTCACCAAATGAGGCTCACCGAATGATGGAGGATCAAGTCCAAGCTAGAATTGCTCGAGACCGGGTTACTAGAAATAGAAGAGTGAGAGGAACGGTGAATCAAGTAGAAGAAGGAGGTAGTAGTAGTAGTAGTAACAAAGAAGTGGTGAACGAAATTAAATCCTTGGGTGATGAAATGAAAAATAGGATGGTTCGTTTGGAGAAAGACGTCCACTTGGTGAAATATGGTTGCGGGAAATGTGGAGGACCTCACTATACGGATGATTGTGAGCCCAAAACCGAAGAAGCAAACTATGCCAACTACGGGTATCAAAACCGAGGAAATAGTGGGTATGGAAATCAGAATCGGGGCAATAGAAATGAGGCACGCTTTCAACCCAATCAATCGAAACCAAGAGAGGGAACCGAGGAACCAAGCTTCACGGAAATGATGAAAGATTTCGTTCACTCCCAAAAAGCAACAAACGATTTGTTAGCCAACTCAATGAGCGGATTTACCGATAAATGGGAGCAAAACCAAAGGAACACTCAAGCAAATATGCAAGACTTAGAACGGAAATTTGAGAGGCTAAGTGAGAAGTTATCAAACCGACCAACGGGTCAAATGCCTAGTTCAACCCAACCAAACCCGAGGCAAAACCAAAACAATAATGGAGGATCGTCAAACCAAGGGTCTAAATACGTACACCCTAACAATCGGGATGAACATGTTAATGTTGTTGAGACTAGGTCGGGACCTAAGTATGGGGGGAATCGAGAAACCGTGTTGAACAAGGAGAAAACGGAAAAATCAGCTGAAACTGGAGACTTGCGGCGCAACAGGGACATCTTGCGCCGCAACTCGTCTTCAGAAGCTGACCTAATTTTTGACGACCATCCAGTTGCGCCGCAGCAGCCTCTACTTGCGCCGCAAGAAGGACAAATTCATAATAGGGAACCCGTTGACAGTGATTTTGACGAAGAAGAGGAAATCGAGATGGAAACTCGACCTGGAAAGGAACCCATGGATCAAAACAAAGAAGAAGAGCAGAAAATGGAAGCAAAGGGGGCATACAAGCCGAGGATCCCATATCCTCAAAGGCTTAGAAAGGCGAAAAAAGGGAACAGTACGGGAAGTTCATCGAACTCATGAAAACTGTTAAAATTAACGTCCCTTTAGTTGATCTCATTGCAGGTATGCCCAATTATGCTAAGTTCAGAAAAGGAGAACACATGGAGAAGATAACGGCATTTCTTAATGCCGAATGCTCGGCTATTGTGAAGAAGTCAATTCCACCCAAACTTGAAGACCCAGGAAGTTTCATACTTACTTGCACATTTAATAATGATTATACTTGTAGTGCATTAGCGGATCTTGGGGAAAGCATTAATTTAATGCCCAATTCTGTTTATACTAAACTTTCCTCGAGTACTTTAACACCAACCCGCATGAGCATAAGATTGGCCGATCGATCTTATCAATACCCATTGGGTGTTGCGGAAAATATGCTCATACGGGTTGGAGATTTTGTATATCCGGTAGACTTTGTGATTCTTGAGATGGAAGAGGATGAAAAAGTTCCTCTCATCTTAGGAAGACCATTTTTGAATACCGCGGATGCCATAATCCGTGTGAGGGACACGGAAATTTCATTGGGTTTGGGTAATGAACGGGCTACATTTTCTTTGAATCAAGCTATGAAACATTCTTACTCTACTGATGAATCTTGTTTTAGAATTGATGTCATAGACGATGCAGATTATGATCTTGATTGGGAAGGAATCCTAGAGGACGAGGAGGAGATGGAAATGATGAATGCAATTGAGAAGAATGATGAAGAGGAAGAAGCAAGTGAAGTGAAGGAATTGGTGATGGAAAATGACATGAGGATTAAAACATCGTTAGAAGATCCTCCCAAGGATTTGGAGCTGAAACAACTACCACATCACCTTGAATACGCGTTTCTAGAGGGTAATTCTAGTCTTCCTATTATTATCTCGTCTTCACTTTTGGAAGACGAGAAAATTAAATTACTAACAGTCCTTAAAATCCATAAAAAGGCTTTCGCTTGGCGCATTTCGGATATTCCGGGAATAAGTTCAGATTTTTATAAACACAAAATCAACTTATTGGATAATGTAAAACCTGTTGTCCAACGACAACGGAGACTTAACCCGAATATGCAAGATGTGGTCAAGAAGGAAATTGTTAAGCTTTTGGATGCAGGGATCATCTACCCGATAGCGGATAGCCCATGGGTTAGTCCGGTCCATTGTGTGCCGAAGAAATGGGGGATGACCGTTGTGCTTAATGAGAAGAATGAATTGGTTCCAACTAGAACAGTGACGGGATGGAGGGTTTGCATCGATTATAGGAAGTTAAATGAGGGGGTTTGATATCGCTCATTTATAGGGGGTTTGATATCGCTCATTTATATGACTATTTTATCGCGATATTCCTTGTGTTTTGTGTCCCAAACGTAATGGAAAGGCCCTTTTATGCTTATGTTTTGTAAAGTTTTGTGTTAGGATTGAGTTAGGTATTTTTGGAGCAAAAAGAAGGAATTTTTGGACTTTGACTTGAAATTGGACAAGGCACCAGGACGAGCGACGCATTCAGCATGAGTGTTCAACGCATTCAGCTCGGTACAGGGAATGCGCCGCATTCCCATGACTGGCGGCGCATTCCCTTGCGTGACAGTTATTGGCAGTTTTCATTATTTATCAAAAGGAAACCAAAAGTCTTTTTCACCACAACAAATACTGAACGTTTGCACCAGTTTTTGATCATCAATTTCATCATTTTCTAAGGCATTTCATATCATTGGAAGCATAGAAACACTTGTTAATTTTCGTATTTCATCAAGGATTGTTATTTTCGATTCCGTTTAGTACTTGGAGATTATTTCGGAATTTGTTACTTACGTTTGGTATTACTCTTTTATCATTTTTATTCTCAATTGAATCATGTCTTTTACATATTTGATTGTGTTTGTTACAATTATGAGTAGCTAATTTCTTAATAAGTTTACTTGGATTATGTGATCGTTTATATGTTAGGTTTTGGGTGTGAAATGAGAATGATGTGTAGAGGTTAATCGGGGATCCGTTTGGGTTAATATCTTAATTATTTTTTTTAGAATTGTTTATACTCTTGTTTGGTAATCTAAAAACGGGTATTCGAAAGGAATCCGTAATTTTTACTAAAATAGGAACGAATTAATCGGCCGGTCTTTAGTTGTTATGATATTCGAAAGGAATCATTAACAACGATTTGAAAAAGTAGATATTAACACAAACGCTAGCTACTAAATTAAGAGAAATCGGTTTAGGAGTTAGTAAGCTATTCGAAAGGAAGCTTATAGATTTATTCTCACACATCGGCTTGAAGCTTTATGCACAATTACTTGAGGTGTTAACGGTATTCGAAAGGAATCGTTGCATGGTTAGGTAATTGGAGAAATCCGGTATTCGAAAGGAACTTAGGATTTTACATTTGAAGTTTATCGACATTTTCACACCTAAGAAATAACACATATTCGTAAACGGTCCAAGCAAGCGTCTTTTTATCCATATTTGAATTCTAAAATATTTTTACCGTTATTATAAGCAAGTCTTCATTAAGACTAAAACCAACTTGTTACTTGTTACGTGTTTTTATAAACTAATACTATCAACTATAAATAGTCCCTGTGTTCGAACCCGATATTTGCCAATACTGTTTACAATTGACAAGGGTACACTGCCCGTGTCGTAATCTAGTAAAGGTTTATTTTCGGAAAACTAGATTTTTCACATCAAGTTTTTGGCGCCGCTGCCGGGGACTTGATTTAGTTGAAGTTTTTAGTTTCTTGTTTGATTACTTGTTTGAATATTTTTCACGGGTATTTGTTTGTTTTGTTGTGATTTTCAGGAGTATTGTTTGTGGATGTTCACGAGGTCCCAAGGGAAACAAGTGAATAGTCCTCTTTCGGATCCGGAAAAACTTTTGAGAAAACGAGGTTTAGGAGCAGCCGCATCAGTTGTTTATAGTGAAAGCGATTCTTCAGAGGAAGAAGTGGAAATTGTTTTTGAAGAGGAAATGGCGGAAAATGGAGAAAATTGAGAAAATGGTGGGAGAATTATTGATCCAATTAATCCTTTTGACATACCGATGATCAATAGGAATAGGATAGTACCACCAACGAATGGGTCAGCCATTGTAGCACCGGACTTAGGGGCTGATTTTTTCGTTAAAGGTCACATAGTACTTTTGACGGACATTTCAAGTCCGACCCGCACAAACATGGGGCGAGTTTCATAGAGACATGTAGAATGTTCCGATATGGAGCGGGTCAAGAGGAAAGTGTTATGTTGAGTTTGTTTCCATCGTCTCTCACGGGAGAGGCGAAAACGTGGTTTAATGAATTGGAACCAGGAACAATTGAAAGTTGGGAAGCAATGAGGGAGCTTTTTGTAACGAGATTTTTCCCACCCATTTTGCGTAGGAAGCTATTGAACCAAATCCGTTCTTTTCAACAATGGGATAACGAGACTATAACGGATGCTTGGATTAGGCTTAAGGAATTGTTGAGGAATTGCCATGGACACGATTTGGATAAAGATGAAGTTATTGATATCTTTTACTATAGTTTGGATAGTCGGTCTCAACACGACTTGGATTTAGCGGGTGGTGGTAGTTTCTTATACAAGTCACCAAATGAGGCGCACTGAATGATGGAAGATCAAGTCCAAGCTCGTATTGCTAGAGACCGAGTGACTAGGAATAGAAGAGTAAGGGGAACGGTAAACCAAGTTGAAGAAGGAGGTAGTAGTGGTAGCAACAAGGAAGTGGTTAACGAAATTAAGTCCTTGGGTGAAGAAATGAAAAATCGAATGGGTCGTTTGGAGAAGGATGTCCACTTGGTGAAAAACGGTTGCGGGAAATGTGGGGGACCTCACTACACGGATGATTGTGAGCTGAAAACCGAGGAAGCGAATTATGCCAACTACGGGTATCAAAACCGGGGAAATAGTGGATATGGAAATCAAAATCGGGGCAATAGAAATGAGGAAAGATTTCAACCCAACCAATCGAAACAGAAGGAGGAGAATAATAAATCGAATTTTGAGGAAATGATGAAGGAGTTCGTTTACTCCCAAAAGGCAACAAACGACTTGATGGCTAACTCAATGAAAGGATTTACCTCGAAATGGGAGCAAAGCCAAAGGAACACGCAAGCTAACATGCAGGACTTGGAACGGAAATTTGAAAGGCTAAGTGAGAAATTCTCAAACCGACCAACGGGTCAAATGCCTAGTTCTACCCAACCAAACCCGAGGCAAAACCAAAACAATAACGGGGGATCGTCAAACCAAGGGCCAAAATATGTACCACCAAACAATCGTGATGAGCATGTTAATGTGGTTGAGACTCGATTAGGACCTAAGTATGGGGGAGTTGGAGAAAAGGGGCTGAATAACAAGAAAAATCAAAACGGTGCTGAAACGGGCACGAATGCGCCGCCAGTGGGGGGAATGCGCCGCATTCCCACCCCCGAGCTGAATGCGTTGCCCCACTCCACACCTTTGGCGTCGCCTGTTGTCCAGAACACATCGAATGCGCCGCCTGTGCCTCGAATGCGTCGCATGGAGCCCGTTGACAGCGATTCGGAAGACGAAGAAGAGATTGAGATGGAGTCAAGGCCCGGGAAGGAACCAATGGTTCCTAGCAAAGAAAAAGAGTTGGAAATCGAAGCAAAAGGACCATACAAGCCACATATCCCATATCCGCATAGACTTCGAAAAGAAAAGAAAAAGGAACAATACGGTAAATTCATCGAATTAATGAAAACTGTTAAGATTAATGTCCCTTTAGTTGATCTTATTGCAGGTATGCCAAATTATGCAAAATTCATGAAGGAACTCGTGAGCGGGAAGGGTGATTACATGGAGAAAATCACCGCGTTCTTAAATGGCGAATGTTCGGCGATTGTGAAGAGGTCTATTCCACCGAAACTTGAAGACCCAGGAAGTTTTTTGTTGACTTGCACTTTTAACGATACATTTACTTTTAGTGCATTAGCGGACTTAGGGGCAAGCATTAACTTAATGCCCAACTCTATTTACACTAAATTATCTTCAAATGCTTTAACACCAACACGTATGAGCATAAGATTGGCCGATCGATCTTATCAATATCCATTGGGTATTGCCGAAAATATGCTCATACGGGTTGGAGATTTTCTATATCCCGTAGACTTTGTTATTCTCGAAATGGAGGAGGATGAAAAAGTTCCTCTCATTTTGGGAAGACCATTTTTAAACACCGCGGATGCTATCATCCGGGTTAGGGATACCGAAATTTCTTTGGGATTGGGTGATGAAAGGGCAACATTTTCTCTAAATCAAGCGATGAAACATTCTTATTCTACTGATGAATCTTGTTTTAGAATTGATGTTATAGATGAAGCAGATTATGATCTCGATTGGGAAGGCATTTTAGAAGAAGAGGCGGAAATGGAAATGTTGAATTCCATTGGAAAAGAAGAGGCGGAAGAGGAGCAAGGCTCGAGTGAAGTGAAGGAGTTGGTAATTAACGACGGGGAAAGGATCAAAACTTCAATTGAAGATCCCCCGAAGGATTTGGAGCTTAAACAATTACCGGAACATCTAGAGTATGCATTTTTAGATGGTAATTCTAGTCTCCCAATTATTATCTCGTCTTCACTTTTGGAAGACGAGAAAGTTAAATTACTAACGGTCCTTAAAAGCCATAAAAAAGCTTTCGCTTGGCGCATTTCTGATATTCCGGGTATAAGTTCAGATTTTTGTAAACATAAAATCAACTTTTTAGATGATGTAAAACCCGTTGTCCAACGACAACGGAGACTTAACCCGAATATGCAAGATGTGGTCAAAAAGGAAATTGTTAAGCTCTTGGATGCAGGTATTATTTACCCGATAGTGGATAGCCCTTGGGTTAGTCCGGTCCATTGTGTGCCCAAGAAAGGTTGAATGACCGTTGTACTTAATGAGAAGAATGAGTTGGTACCTACAAGAACGGTAACGGGATGGAGAGTATGTATCGATTATAGGAGGCTGAATGAGGCGACACGAAAGGACCATTTTCCATTGCCATTTATGGATCAAATGATTGAGAGATTGGCGGAAAACGAGTTCTATTGTTTTCTCGATGGTTTCTCGGGTTATTTTCAAATTCCAATTGATCCCGAGGACCAAGAGAAAACAACGTTTACTTGTCCTTTCGGTACTTTTGCTTATAGAAGAATTCCATTTGGGTTATGTAATGCACCAGGTACGTTTCAACGGTGTATGATGGCGATTTTTCAGAATATGGTCGAGAATTCCATGGAGGTTTTTATGGACGATTTTTCGGTCTATGGGAGTTCATTTGATGGTTGCTTAGAGAGTTTAGATAAGATGTTAGCACGGTGTGAAGAAACGAATTTGGTGTTAAATTGGGAGAAATGCCATTTTATGGTAAAGGAAGGAATAGTGTTGGGGCATAAGATTTCTAAGGCGGGAATAGAGGTGGATAGAGCGAAGATTGAAGTTATAGCAAAGTTACCACCTCCAACGAATGAGAAATCAGTTAGAAGCTTTCTAGGACACGCGGGGTTTTATAGGCGGTTTATTAAGGATTTTTCAAAGATAACTAGGCCGATGACTCGTTTGTTAGAGAAGGATACAAAGTTTGAATTTTCGGAGGATTGTATGAAGGCATTTGAATTGTTGAAGGAACGGTTGACAAACACACCGATCTTAGTGTCACCGAATTGGGATTTGCCTTTTGAACTTATGTGTGA
This sequence comes from Senecio squalidus, assembly GCA_910822075.1. Taxonomy (NCBI): domain Eukaryota; kingdom Viridiplantae; phylum Streptophyta; class Magnoliopsida; order Asterales; family Asteraceae; genus Senecio; species Senecio squalidus. Next base: position 17,559,835 of record CAJVGC010000432.1, on the reverse strand, counting down.
CGCGAGTAATTTTGCGGTAGGGGCTGTTTTGGGGCAAAGAATTGAGAAACATTTTAGGCCTATCTATTTTGCAAGCAAAACGTTAAATGAGGCTCAGCAAAATTATACTACTACCGAGAAGGAATTACTAGCTGTTGTGTTTGCATACGATAAATTTCGATCTTACTTGGTATTGAGTAAAACGGTGGTGTTCACGGACCACTCGGCCTTGAAGTTTTTATTTTCGAAGTTGGATGCGAAGCCGAGATTGATTAGATGGATCTTGTTATTGCAAGAATTCGATGTGGAAATCCAAGATAAGCGGGGTAGAGAGAATGTGGCGGCGGATCATTTGAGCCGTTTGGAGAACCCTAGTCTTGGAGCTTTAAATGAGGAGGATATTCGAGACACCTTTCCGGATGAGAGATTAGCATTTGTTGGAAAAGTGTTTGGTGAACGGAGTCCTTGGTATGCCGACATAGCCAATTATTTAGCGGGTGGAGTTGTTAGTCGAGAGCTCACCTATCAACAACGGAAGAAACTATTTTCGGATGCCAAGTATTATTTTTGGGAGGAGCCGTTTCTATTTAGGATGTGTGCCGATGGCATGGTGAGGAGGTGCGTTTATGGAGCCGACACGAGGAGAATTCTTGATGAATGTCACCATGGTCCTACGGGGGGGCATTATGGTCCATCCGTGACGGTGAAGAAGGTGTTTGATGCGGGTTTCTATTGGCCTACGATTTTTAAGGAAGCAAACACCTTGGTGAGGACATGTGACTCGTGTCAAAGGCAAGGAACGATTACTAGAAGAGACGAGATGCCACAGCAAGGAATTCAAGTGTTCGAGGTGTTTGACATTTGGGGCATAGATTTCATGGGACCATTTAAACCGTCGAATAGAAATGTTTACATTTTGGTGGCGGTGGATTACGTGTCGAAATGGGTCGAGGCAAAGGCTTTACCTACTAATAATGCTAAAGTTGTTATTGACTTTTTACGAAGTTTGTTTTGTAGGTTTGGCATGCCAAAGGCGTTGATTAGCGATCGGGGAACCCATTTTGCAAATGCCCAAATGGAGAAAGTGTTAAAGAGATATGGGGTTCAACACCGGTTTTCGACTTCCTACCACCCCCAAACAAGTGGGCAAGTCGAAAATACTAATCGAGCAATTAAGCGGATTTTAGAGAAGACGGTTCACAACAACCCATCTTTGTGGTCAAAGAAATTAGATGAGGCATTGTGGGCGTTTCGGACAGCTTACAAGACACCAATTGGCACCACTCCGTTTAAAATGTTATATGGGAAAACGTGTCATTTGCCCATGGAAATTGAACACAAGGCGTATTGGGCGCTCAAGGAATGTAGCATGGATTTGATAGCGAGTGGTGAAACCCGATTCTTGCAACTTCACGAGTTAGACGAGTTAAGATGGAACGCGTACGAGAATTCCGCTCTTTATAAGGCGAGGACTAAGATGATTCATGATTTGAGAATTCGGCGAAAAGAGTTTAAGGAAGGGGACAAAGTGCTGTTATTTCAATCTAAATACAAATTCAAAGCACCCAAATTAAAGTCTAAGTGGACGGGTCCGTATTTGGTGAAACGGGTCTTTTCGGGTGGTTATTTAGAATTGGAAACGGATGATGGCGGGTCATTCATTGTGAACGGTCAACGAGTAAAAGTCTATCGTGAGGAGGATGAAGAAAATGGAATGACGATGGAGGATGGGTTTCACCCATTCTAAGTGGAGAAGAATACCGAGGAGTCAAGCTAGCGACTCGAGCCAAAAACGAGCATTTGCGGGAGAAACCCCCGGTTTGTTGTATTTTTCATTTTCATTTTCATTTTTCTTTCCGTTATTTGTTATTTGTGTCGGTTTTTATTTTAGGAGTTTTCGTTTTAGTGTAGTTAGCTTAAATTAACTTAACATGAAAAAAAAAAAAAAAAAAAAAAAAAAAAAAAAGCTTAAATGTAGTTAGGGAAAATGATAGGGGCTTGTATATTTAACTTTATTCCGGTACTTTAACGTGAAATTGCTTAGGAACATCTTTAGTTAGTATAATACTTGTAAATAAGAGTTTAGGTTTTCTAATTTTAGTTCCTTAAGTTTCCCTGAAAAATCAAAAAGATAGATAATCACTAGATATCCTTAGTACCGAGCCCTTTTAGTCCCTGCACCCTTTCGGGGGTAGTTGGGGAATCCTAGTATTACTTAAGCCCTTGGAGAATTAGAGGCGAAGAAAAAGGCCATAGGTCTTTCCCGTCGACAAAATAGAAATTGATCCTCACCATAACGAAGACTCAAATCCCGTTATACCGTTCACTTCAAAGAAAATATAAAAATACAAATCTATAATATTTGAAGTGAACAAAAGTGAGAGGAAAAGAAAAAGATGAAGACTAACCTATCAATTCTCGAGAAAGAAAAAAAAAAAAAAGAAATGCTTAGTAATATTTTAAGGGTTCCCCCGAAAGTAAGGCGTAAGGGGTCGGCTGTAATGGCTGATCGCTCTAACTTCGGTTAGAGAGTGAGGGAAAAGGGGTGATTATCTTGACATATCTAAACTAGGGGAAGAATTAGGAGTTAAAATTGGTAAATTGCGGTTCTTGTTTGCTTAAGTAATTTAGTAGCTTTAGATGTTTGTAGTCGGTCTTACGATCTAGCAATTTCACGCATATCTTTATTTCTAACACCGGAATTTAGTTAAATGTTTGAGCCCGTGATTCCTTAGCTTTTCTTAAGTTGTATGTTTTGTAAACTTGGTAGTAGGTTTGAGTCGGATTTGCTTAGGGACAAGCAAATGCTTAAGTATGGGGGTTTGATATCGCTCATTTATATGACTATTTTATCGCGATATTCCTTGTGTTTTGTGTCCCTAACGTATGGAAAGGCCCTTTTATGCTTATGTTTTGTAAAGTTTTGTGTTAGGATTGAGTTAGGTATTTTTGGAGCAAAAAGAAGGAATTTTTGGACTTTGACTTGAAATTGGACAAGGCACCAGGACGAGCGACGCATTCTGCATGAGTGTTCAGCGCATTCAGCTCGGTACAGGGAATGCGCCGCATTCCCATGACTGGCGGCGCATTCCCTTGCGTGACAGTTATTGGCAGTTTTCATTATTTATCAAAAGGAAACCAAAAGTCTTTTTCACCACAACAAATACTGAACGTTTGCACCAGTTTTTGATCATCAATTTCATCATTTTCTAAGGCATTTCATATCATTGGAAGCATAGAAACACTTGTTAATTTTCGTATTTCATCAAGGATTGTTATTTTCGATTTCGTTTAGTACTTGGAGATTATTTCGGAATTTGTTACTTACGTTTGGTATTACTCTTTTATCATTTTTATTCTCAATTGAATCATGTCTTTTACATATTTGATTGTGTTTGTTACAATTATGAGTAGCTAATTTCTTAATAAGTTTACTTGGATTATGTGATCGTTTATATGTTAGGTTTTGGGTGTGAAATGAGAATGATGTGTAGAGGTTAATCGGGGATCCGTTTGGGTTAATATCTTAATTATTTTTTTTAGAATTGTTTATACTCTTGTTTGGTAATCTAAAAACGGGTATTCGAAAGGAATCCGTAATTTTTACTAAAATAGGAACGAATTAATCGGCCGGTCTTTAGTTGATTATGAGTTTATGATATTCGAAAGGAATCATTAACAACGATTTGAAAAAGTAGATATTAACACAAACGCTAGCTACTAAATTAAGAGAAATCGGTTTAGGAGTTAGTAAGCTATTCGAAAGGAAGCTTATAGATTAATTCTCACACATCGGCTTGAAGCTTTATGCACAATTACTTGAGGTGTTAACGGTATTCGAAAGGAATCGTTGCATGGTTAGGTAATTGGAGAAATCCGGTATTCGAAAGGAACTTAGGATTTTACATTTGAAGTTTATCGACATTTTCACACCTAAGAAATAACACATATTCGTAAACGGTCCAAGCAAGCGTCTTTTTATCCATATTTGAATTCTAAAATATTTTTACCGTTATTATAAGCAAGTCTTCATTAAGACTAAAACCAACTTGTTACTTGTTACGTGTTTTTATAAACTAATACTATCAACTATAAATAGTCCCTGTGTTCGAACCCGATATTTGCCAATACTGTTTACAATTGACAAGGGTACACTGCCCGTGTCGTAATCTAGTAAAGGTTTATTTTCGGAAAACTAGATTTTTCACATCAATACATCAGTTTGTTAATAATCGATTTGTATAAGCACTAATAGCCGATGTCGTTATGGGTATGTAGAAGACATTATGTTGTATTTGACGTTTTTTTAGTGTACCAGATTTTTTTAAATTACGAACATTTATATAATTTTCTCGCATATGTTATCATTTGAAAATAAAAATCGATGTCACTGACATTGGGTTGTTGCTTTCGTCGCAGTCTGCATCTTTTGTCGATTACATAACGTTTCTGTTTCGTTTCAACTTTGCCTTATAATTCCTGCTATTTTGTATTGAAGCACAACCCACTTATAAGTAAACGGGTCACCACATCAGCATTAGTCTCAAGATACCACGTGTTTGGTTTTATCAAGGAAATGCTCTTTTAGTGAATCAAGTTAACTAGCCTCAGGCCTAGGAACAGAGCTAGAGACATATATATGGATCTTGATGTTCAGTTTTGGTGAATTATCTTAATAGAATTATAGAAAAAGGAAATAATGAAAAATTGGCATTAATCGTGTTTGTGTGACTTATATGAAGAAAAGTTATATGAAGAAACGTAATAGGTTTATTAATGCTTTGTAATCTCTTCTTTTTTGATTTAGTCGATCAGATAGGATGATTTGTACAAAGTGTGATGGATGTTTTTTCTTATCTGTTGTTGGCTCACCCTCGTATGTATGTTCATGTAAATAAATGAATGCATGCATTCTTATCTCCGTTTTCTTGAGATTCAGCTTGTGTCTTCACATAATATTTTGTGGAGAGAACTAAAATTTAAACAGAACTGATGGTAACACATTTCTTCTACATATATATGTAATCTTTAATTATGAAAATGCCAACTAATGCTAAACTCAGGACTTACAAACAAATAAATTTGGAATACCGTTTTTAGTTGATATACATAGTAATGATCTATGAGAAATTTGTGAGGTAAAAACGACGGGTTTGGGTTTCTTGTGATTTTTATATACGTAAGGGGTGTTGTTCCACATGTATCTCTGCAGACTCTTAATCTTTAAATCGTGGACAAGCTTTGAACCCAAATACATTACCTACAATAGAAGTAAACATGTTACTAACAGAACCTTCTTCAAAGGCAAATGTTTTAGTTTGGTCGATTGGTTTTACATACCCATTTTCATGATAGCTTTAGTTATGTTATGATTACCTATTGAGGTTTATATGGATAAAGAATTTTTTTTTGGTTGGTCGAGTCTTTTGACATTGTTGTAGCGGAGGTTTTGCGTACATGTATTAGATGTCGCTGCATTTACGTTGACAGTAGGTATGATTTTGTTGTAGGTGGACGTTAGACTGTAAGTCTATTTTGCATATAGTGAACCCATTTTGAGAAAGTCTGCGTAAAATAGTTTAGCATTCCACTACAGATTATTCATTGCGTTTATATACAAATCTATAACTTCAGTTTATTTGTCTGTGTTGATCTAATTTAGTTACTTTTGTTTTCTCTATGTCGAGTTTTTTATGTGTATGTGTTTTTGCTGCACAGTTGTCTATGCAGAATAGGAAAGCCATATTATCGATTCTTCGCTTTGTATTTGTTCTACAATACATATTGTCATTATATCATATCAGTAGTCCTGCAATACATACTACCATTATTTCATATCACTTCTCCTATTACAACACTACATTCATATCAATCGTTACGTTTCAATGCTACAACAGATAGTCTTAACATTACGATATATTACAAATACGCATATAATGCGACGTGTTTTATGTTTTTTTGTTCCTAATATTCTTACGAGGATTCGTCCCCTGCTTTGTATGTTATTATATGTGTCTGTAGATACTTGTAGGAACTTTTGGTTTTTTTAGCTTTTCTATACGTCTTGCTTGCGTTAGGGTAACTTCGTTGAATTGTCGTTGGTAGAGAGTGATATGTTATTATATATTCCGCTTTTTTAGAAATGACATCGAATATTAGGAATGTTGTATGTAATTTCTATACGTCTTGCTTGTGTTTACGTAGTTCTATTGCACTATTGTTGGTAGAGAGCGAAAACAGTACGGAAATACGTGTCTTATACTGTCTTAGTTTTCATAATGTGGGGTTCTGCTCTTGGAAATGGTGCTGACTGGCATGTAGAATCTTATCCCCCGCGTCGTCGTACTGTCAGTCGTCGTGTTGTGTCATCCGCTGCGGCGTTGCTGTTAGATCCTTTGCCTCCATATTTTGATTTTGGTGATGCGGATTGCTGTTGTTCTTATTGTGGTGCCTCTTTTTGGTTTGAGGAAAGGGTGTCATCTACTTCACGTTCCGGCAGGCCGGTTTATAATCAGTGCTGTAAAGGTGGTGCTGTTACTTTGCAATTGTCTGTTACGCCACCTCCTGCATTTCTCGCCTTATACGAAGATCCTCATTTCATGCGAAATATTAGAGCATATAATTCAATGTTTTCTATGACGTCGTTTGGTGCTAAAGTTGATGAGTCTGTGAATAAGGGTCGGGGTCCATATACTTTTAAGGTTTGTGGTCAGGTGTCGCATTATATCGGGTCTCTATGTCCTCAACCTCCAAACGGTCCGCGTTTCTTGCAGTTATACATATATGACACCTTAAATGAGGTTGAGAATAGGCTGCGTTTTTTTAAAACTACTGGTGCTGATGACATACTTAAACCTGATGTTGTTGCTTTCATCTCTGCTACTTTGTTCTCTTGTAATGAATATATTCGTACATTCAGAAAGGCTGCTGATGTTGCTACCTATAACAGTGTTGAAGATTATGCCGTAAGATTGTATAGCAATATTCCCGATAATAGGTATGCTTTGCCACAGGAAGGAACTTTGGGGGCTATCGTTGTTGCTGACGATCCGAATGCAAGTATTTATGATATTATTGTTCGTTCTAAACATTCTAAACCCTATCGGATCAGCAAGCTTCACCAATCCTACATGCCTCTTCAGTACCCGTTATTATTTCCATACGGGGAGGTTGGTTGGTCTCCTCTTCTTAAATTGCAATCTGTACCGGGAAAAGCGGTTAAATCTATGACAGTGAATATGTATTATAGTTTTCTGATACATGGTCGTGATAACGTTTTCTCGCTTCTGTTACGTGCTGGAAGGTTGTTTCAACAATTTTTGATAGATGCGTATTTGTGTGTTGAGGATAGTAGACTAGAGTACTTTCGTTGTCATCAAAACAGTCTGAGGTCTGAATATGTTGTAGGTGTTTTTGATGCTCTGGCTAGGGGGGATTCAGTCGGTAAAGAAATCGGGAAACTAATATTTTTACCTTCTTCTTTCGTAGGGGGACCACGGTATATGTATAAACATTATCAGGATGCCCTTGCTTTATGTCGAGTCTATGGCGACCCTCAATACTTCATTACTTTTACCTGTAACGCGAGGTGGCCAGAAATTGTTAGATATATGGATTCGAACGCTATGGGGCAATCTCAAAACAGGCCGGATATAATTTGTAGAATTTTTTCCATGAAAGTTGCTCATTTTATTAACTTCCTTAAACAAGAAAAGCCTTTCGGTGTCGTCACAACACGTGAGTATATTTTATTCGACACTATTTCAGTTTCTATAACTTTATTCTATCGTTGTTATCCGTTGTTCATAATTACTTACGTTCTTTCCAGATCTATATACAATAGAATTTCAGAAAAGAGGTCTCCCTCATTGTCATACACTTTTGTGGATTAACGACTCTTCCAAAATCAGGAATCCTTCCGATGTAGATAAATATATTACTGCGGAATTACCGGACCGTGTTGCCGAGCCAAGACATTATTCAACTATTACAACATGCATGATTCACGGACCCTGTGGTCTTTTAAATTCGACTTCCCCTTGTATGCGAGATGGGGTTTGTAAAAAAAATTTCCCAAAACCGTTCAGTGTTGCAACTTCTTTTGACAAAGATGGTTATGTACACTACAGAAGAGGTGATCGTAATTTCCATACAATGCCTAATGGTATTCAGGCACATAACGGGTTTGTCGTACCATATAACAGAATTCTTTGTTCTCGGTTTGATGCACATATCAACGTCGAGTACTGCGGGTGGAACATGATGATAAAATATATGTTTAAGTACATATCCAAAGGAGCAGACCGTGTTGCTTTTTCATTGACAAGGAACGATACTGCCACAGCAGCACCTCAAACATCGCATGCAGCATCTACCTCTGATCGTTCGGCTACTTCTGGAGTGAAAATTGTAAATGAGATAGACGATTATGTAGATGGTAGATTCATCTGTCCCCATGAGGCAGCGTGGCGACTTTTGAACTTCTCGATTCACGAAAGACATCCAGCTGTTCAAATACTGCAGGTGCACCTTGAGCATATGCAAACAGTCACATTTGAAGATGGCTGCGATTTGGATAAATTGGTTCAGAATTCCAACTTCGGGAATTCTACACTGTCTAGATGGTTGGTTAGTAACAGATGGGATAAGGATGGTCGCCATTTGACGTACGTAGAATATCCTACACTTTTTGTTTGGAACATGAGTAAGAAGGACTGGTTTCCTAGAATGAGGAATACTGTTACACCAGTAGGCAGAATGGTTTATATTCATCCCACAGCCGGTGATTTATTTTATCTACGCATGCTTTTATGTCATCAAAAAGGATGCATTTCTTTCGCTGATATTCGAACTGTAAATGGTGTGATTTATTCGTCCTATCGCCTTGCCTGTGAGGCTCTGGGACTTATCGGCGATGATAAAGAATGGTTAACTGCCTTCAATGAGGCTTCTCTGTGGGCGTCCTCACCTCAACTCCGTTCCCTTTTCTGCAATCTGCTTCTCTATTGCGAGGTTGGTGATCCAAAAATTTTGTGGGATAACGCATGGTCGAAAATGGGAGACGACATTGTTCGTAATTTGTCAACCTCTGCACATACTTCACAATCAGTTGCATCACCTGTTGTGTCAGATCATACATTACAACAACATATTTTATTTGAGCTTGAAACTCTACTAAATGCAGCGAGCCCCCCAAAATCTTTTGTTTCATTTGGCTTTATACTGCCGTCTGTTAATTCATTGTTTACACTGACGAACCGTTTGATTTTAGAGGAAACAGTTTACGATAGAACTTCACTTCGTGAACAATGTTTACAGATGTCACGAAGATTAAATGCGGAACAAACACGAATTTACGATAAAATACGCGGTGAGGAGCTAAAACAGAAACAGACTTTGCTTTTCGTTTACGGTCATGGTGGAACCGGGAAAACCTATCTCTGGTCTGTGATTCTTGCACATTTTAGATCGAGTGGAAAAATTGCTCTAGCCGTCGCATCCTCTGGTATTGCGTCATTACTTCTTCCAGGTGGCAGGACCGCACATTCGAGGTTTAACATACCTATAAACTTATTAGACTCCTCCGTTTGCGACATCAAGAAAAAAACACACCTCTGTGAACTATTGAAAAGAACACATATAATTATATGGGATGAAGCTACAATGATGGATCGCCGCTGTTCTGAGTGTCTTGATCGTACATTCAGAGACGTATTAGAGGTCGGTGATAAGCCGTTTGGAGGAGTATCGGTGCTACTAGGAGGTGACTTCAGACAAACATTACCGATCAAACGAAAAAAGGGTCATAAAGATATTATGCTAGCGACTCTACCAAACTCATATCTGTGGCCATACTTTGGTTTATATAAACTTTGCAACAACATGCGTCTTTCATACCCGGAAACCAGCACCTCTATGCATTCTGATACCGTTCATTTTGCACAATGGCTTTTAGATGTTGGGAATGGTAATATCGGAACCCCAGATCTTCTAAATCCGCGGTATGCTTCTGATGTCAGAATTCCAGACGAATTTCTTATAAAAGACAGCAACTCTGGTCTACAACAGTTAATTGATTTCGTTTACGAGCCGACCGTTTTACTACATCCGACTGCAGATTTGTGTAACAGAGCTATTGTATGCCCCAAAAACTGCACGACAGACGAAATAAATTCAACGATTCTGCACAGTACGACAAATGCTATTATCTCATACTATAGCGCCGACTCGATAACTCCTCATACTCACAACACAGCAGATTTTGAATTGCTATATCCTGAAGAATATCTAAACCAACTGAATTTTCCAAGTCTTCCGTTACATAAGTTAGAGTTAAAAAAAAACACTCCAATTGTTTTATTGCGAAACATGAATCAGAAAAACGGTCTTTGTAATGGAACTAGGCTAATCGTAACTCAACTTATGCCAACAGTAATCGAAGCACTTATTATTACCGGAACCTGTATCGGGGCAAAGGTCTATCTTCCTAGAATTAAGTTCGTTTACCATGATCCCGAGCTTCCGTTTACGTTTAACCGAAAACAATTCCCCTGTAAAGTATCCTACGCTATGACTATAAATAAAAGTCAGGGTCAGTCTTTGAAACGAATAGGAGTTTTCTTACCAGCTCCAGTTTTTGGTCATGGTCAACTCTATGTTGCACTTTAGAGGGCCACGTCTCCCTATTCAATCAAGGTGCTAATCCTAAACGAAAACGGGGAATACTCCCAGCATACAAAAAACGTCGTGTACAAAGAATTCTTGTCATACGTCGATAGTTTACAAAGTTCATAACAAATTTGCATATGTATCATTACATACGTATATACGTGTACATGGAATCTGCAAAAACAATACAGATAGTCTTCTTTTTCCACACAATTCAACAATCACATAGAGTCGGTAACAAAAACATGTTCTGTGAAATACTATGTTCTTTTGTAGCTATGATAAACTTAGCACCCTAATATCAGCTTTCGTTACTTACTAACATATGTTTATTGTTTGAACAGAATAAGAAAAATGATCCATATTCGAAACCTTCATTACGGCTGTGACGGCCTACCTTTGCAGCTTCGGATTCTAAGGAAATGGACTCCACATTTCCGAAACAAAGAAACGTGGTTCCTAGCTGTAGGGTAAGCGTTACATATATATACTAATCACTTTACACTTTTGTTAAATAAGATACCTTTATTTTGTCATTTGTAACAGGGGGACAGTATCACCATTCTTGGAGAAAAACAGGGCCAAAAATTCCTAGAATCAAAGCTACAGGTAGGAGGATGTTACAGCGTCGAGCAGTATACTTGTAGTGAAACACCAAAATACCAGAGGATGATCAAAAACGAAATCCACATCAACGCGGGCGAGGCATCCAAAATAATAGGAATTGAAGAGAGACAAGAAATTCCACAGACGTGCTTCAGCTTCGCAACCGCTGACCAATTTCGTGAACTGTTAAAAAATCCCTCATACTACCCAGGTATCTGCAACAGTAGACACACTTTATATAGTAAAAGCAATGAGGTTTGTTTTAAACATAGTCTTCATATTATTCTTATCGCTTACAAAATTTAAAAATAAAATCAGACTTCGGTGGAAGATACAAACGACAAACTGTTACAAACAAGAAGGACGGTGATCCATTTTTGCTACTAGGCTTAACGGATGTCACGTAAGATCAGATAAATACAATAATTTTGTGATTCTGTACATATGTAGAAAAAATAACACGATCTACTAAATCCACAATATTATACACACTGCAGGGGACAAGAGATCACCATAACACTATGGACGGAATGTATGAAGAATCCTGAGAAACTGAACCATGCAAGCCTATCCGCAACAACGACAGACACGATCATAGTAGTGACAAACGTAAAACCATCCATATATGCGGGTATGTTCATTTCAATTCTTATAAATACAGTATTTATAAATGTAGCCTAAAATTTATATGATGTATAAAATTTGATAAATGTCAGATGCTTTTAGACTGTCATCAACTGATGCAACTCACGTGATCATTAATCCACCTCTGGATATAGAGTCGAAACACTATCAGCAAATTACCGAAGCACCTACAGAAACCTCATTAGGCACGAAACATAACGTCATGACATTAGAGGAACTACAGTCAAGTGAATATCAGACTCTATTGGTACGCAATTTAACTATTTCAAATATAAATACCAATATAATATAGAAATAACCGTGTTTGCTAATGCTATAACAGCGAAAGCCAATTGCTGTAGACGCGAGAATCATAGATACTATCATAGAAAATAGTTGGTATACGGCATCATGCCCGGATTGCAGGGGACAAATTTCAAAAAACAAAAGAACGTGGTTTTGCCCAAATCATGGGGCTAAATCCGATCCCTACTTCTTGTAAGATAAGAAACACTAAACACAAATGTTACATAACGTAGATGCAATAAACTAACACTATCGAATCTATTGCAGCTATAACATCAGAGTCGTACTTTCAAACGGAACGACCACTGTAGAAGCCATTGCATCAGATTCGTGCATACAAAAAATAATAGGACGCAGTTGCAAGCAGACAGTTATGGAAGATAGTTACGAAGACCGAAAAACACTGCCGCCCGCTTTCAAAACAGAGGGTATGAACACACACCGATTCCATATCGAAATGACCAAAAAATCCACCCCAAAGAACATAAATTTCATCATTCTCAACAAGGAATCACCCCCACCTCAATCACCACCTTCAGAAACGATAATGGCACTCCCACAACATTCATACACACCCCCAACGGAAACAGAGGTAACAGACACAACTCCTCCACCACATACTCCCATCACACCTTCCGTTATAAGCAAATCAACAACTGCAGCCACATCAACAACAGACAAAAACACGAAACCGTCGATCGCCCGTCAACTCTCATTCGAACAGCCAGGTGAGGACATTCATAAAACCATAAGTCTTTATAAGTTGTCTAAAAACAATGTCCGTACCTACAAATGCAGCGGAGGAACAAATATCAAAGGAAGGAAGTTCAGACACAAATACGAAACCAAAACGCAAAGACACAAGAACCACAGGTACATATTCACATTATAGTAACAATTATGTTACATAAATGTTCTAAAACAGATTATTGTAATAACAGATGCAACTGAACAACAAATATCAAAAAAATCTACTACAACAAAACAAACAGAAAAGTCAGAGGCGATAAAACCGGCAAAAAGGGAGCGCTCTCCGGACTGATCAACATGCACTTCGTGCCTAGATACCCACCAAACAAAAATCAATGGCAGATGCTAGAGCATCATTTTTGTAACCACTAATATAACGTGTTTTGAAACAGAACTGAACTACTACGTGTTTACGCAGCGATAGACACGCAAAATAACAGCACCCTAATATCTACTTTTATGAATCTTATAAATGATGACAAAAAAATTGTAAATGATGTGCTTGTAATAACAAAAAAAAAGCAGCATTCGACAAATACTAAACAACACAGGCTGATCAATCACAACAACAAATTCCGATTTTAAAAGATAAATGCTATTCACAACACTAACATCTATAAGTTAAACAAACAAATAACTTTACACAAAAACGAATCACAATTACATACCAAAAAAAAAATTATTGTACAAAAAATAAAAAAAACTTACCCCCGGGTAACGATACGCTCAACAACGACAAAAAACACAGAAAATACATATACCAGCCGCCAAAGCCACAAATTTCAGCAGCAAAGGTCACGGAGCGCACAGGGAGCAGTCACCAGTAAAACAACGTTTCTACATGTGTTGCTCATGCTAATAAGTATAACAAACAACTCTCTCTTTGTTAAAATAATGTACTTGATACCACGACCAATAAACATTTGATCTTACTTTTTACCGAAACAAATTTGTTATTTTGATAACAGGGAAATGCTGACATAAATAGCAAACCCATTTGAACTTCTTCAAGCCAGTGATAACCTTCAACACGGGCAATTATTTTGATAACAGCAAACGCATTGAACTTCTTCAAAGCAGTGACATAGCTTTTATATCGACTATAACCGTACCTTTTGTACCGACCTCAACTATCAACGCACACTGTCGAAATCGTGCAACGCACGATTACTTTCTATTAATTATTTAATAATAAAACTCGTTGGTCGGCTGCTGCTAACAGTAAGATATTTTGACGTAAATAATTATAATTAGAAATTATTTTGCAGGATTTGGTCTTATCCGTTAAACTAAGATGTTTTACTAGTAATTATCAAATAATGAAACTCGTTGGTTGCCTAGTTGTAACTGGAAGTTGGAGCTCGAGCTGCGAGCTAAAAGTTGTAGTTTTTTATTTCTGGAAGCTATGTAAAAAGTTTTTTATTTTAAAGCTCTATAAAAATTTTTGTCAAAATAAAAGTTAAAAGCTCTACTATCCAGACAAAACTTTTTTTTTTTATTAAGGAACTTATCTTTTCAAAAACATAAAATCTCAATCTTCAAAAAGCGTCAAAAAGCTTCAAAAAAAACTTGTTATCAAACATACCCGCATGTTTTTGTTTTCTTATCTTTTCTTTGAAATTTAGATTTTAGCTTTTGTTTTTAGGATTGCCCCTTTAATTTTTTATTATTTCTTTTCTTTTCAAATTTACGTTTTATCTTTTTATTTTGGATTTCGCCTGTTAATCTTTTTATTTTGGGTTACATTATTAAATAAATTATTAAATTAGGTAATCACGTCAGCTAATTTTAGGTTATCACTTTTTTTCTTCGGAAGTGCTATTAAATGATGTACCTTACTCTTCATTTGTTTCGATTTTTGATTTTATATGTTTTTTATTATGCTATTAATTATTCTTTTTATATGTTATGTTGATAAAATGCATGTAAAGTTAACATAAGGTTTGTATACATAATTCCTATATACTTATATGCTATATTAAGATTTTAGCTAGTTGTCAACCTTGTTTTTTATTTGTTCCACTTTTGTCTTTTGATTTGTTTTTTAGCTTATGTAATGAAGTTTGCTAACCATAGTTCTTTGGGCTATGGATAAAGATTCCACACATACATAATTAAATTGTACGAATGAACGGTTATCCATAAATATATGAACGGTTATTTAAATAAAAAATAGTTATTATTAGTTTACAATCCAATTATGCGTATTACACATAGCTCCAAGGACTTTCTTTAGTAAATTCTCTCAGGATCAATTAAGCTTGTATACTTCGTTAATCTTAACCTTGTTAGATCGTGATCTATCAAAAAAGTTCAGCAGCGGAGATGAACACTTTGATATTTACAAGTTAAACAAACAAACAATATTTGAGTATAATGAACAAATAAGAACAATATGTTTGTCGAATGTTAAGCCTCAATTGCATTAATCAATATTATCAATACAACGTGTTTACTACTTACAAGGATCTATTATTTATAGAGACTTAAGGCTATCCTAGATAAACTAGGAATCTTTTCCTTTTGCTCGTTCTTCAGTAAGTTGTACCATGATGCTCCAGACTAATTCATGTGCTATCTTTGAAGAAAGAAGTCCATGCAATCTGACCTTGATTAGTTCTTTCAATGTCCTCAAGTCATGTGGATACCTTTTGTCCACTAGATAAAACTCCATGGCTCCATGTCTTCTCACTATAGAATAGACACCACTTCGTTCATATACAAACCACTTGATGACTGGATTTGTAGGACTTCCCTTCTTGAATACAGAACTAGTCTTCACATACCCTGGTTCAAACATGCCATTCAAGCAGTCCATGGCCATGTCAATACCTGCACTTTGACCTCTGAGATTTGAATACTTGATTCTTACTATTCGTACATTCTCTCCAAATCAGACCTTGAGAAATCTCTTATCACTCTATGAAAGGCTGGAACAATGGTTTTTGATTTGTCTTTCCTTGTTACCCTATATTCTGTCTTCATAGGTCCACCAGTGAATTCCCAGTCAATGATTAGAGGAAGCTCAACAGCTAAAGGTGTAAACCTTAGTCCTTCTAGATTGATAATCAATGCAGAACAGTTATCTTGGGAGATTTCAGGATCATCATCTTTTTCTTCCACAGTAACTGGTTCTTTCTTGACTTGTACAAGTTGAACAGTAGGACTTTCTTGAGAAGTGGTTGAAGCAGCAACATTTCCTACTCTTTGTCTCTTTGGAGGAATTCTTGTGGATGCTGACTTCTTTCTCTTTGGCTTCCCAGGAAGATTAGGCTTAGCTGGAGCAGTACTAACAGAAGGATTAGATACTTCCTTTCCTTGTTCATCAAATATTTTTCTCCCAGTGTCATGAGCTCTTTTTAAGGCTTTCTCCAAATCTAGCTTTTTCTTTTCTTGCAGTTTGGAGAGTGCAGCTTCCCTTTGAGCATCTCTTTTTCTTTCTTTTTCCACCAACTCTAATAAACTCCCCATCTTCATAGGTCCTAAAGACCTGCCACTGTAATTCTTTGATTTGAGATAGGTGATGAACTGCTTCCTATCTTCAGTGAGTTTGTCTTGAGTGGATTGTTTCTTTCTGAGCACTTTCTTCTTCTCAGACTCAGCTTTGGCTAGATCATCCAACTCCTGTTCAACCATGGCTTTCACAGCCAATTCTTCTTCTCTTAGCCTTTGAATTCTTTGCATTTTCTCAATCTGCAGCTTGGTGCGGATTTCTCTAATGGTTTCAGGGTCATCTCCCACATCTAAGTCTTCAGTTGCAAATTGTAGAGCAACAAAGTCTGCAAGCTTTTCTTCCCTTTCCTTTTTCTTCTTAAGCTTTTCTTTTTCCTTCAGATCCTCTGCTATCTTCTTTCCTTTGGCCTTCTCTTCAGGCTTTATTCTGTAATTATTTCTGGAACATATGATCTAGCAGGAGGTACAATAAGTGGTCTTATACCTGAAGGTCTAGAAGGATCTGCAACATATTCAGTTTCTTGATTTAAGCTTTGAGAGGCTGCAGGGATTGTTAGAGCTTTTGCTTTTGGAAGATCAGCTGCTTCAAGTCTTCTTTCTGCAATAATCTTTTACATCTTCATCTTCATTAATTCAGCAGCAGCTGCTTGTTCATTAATCGTTGAAGTGTTGGTTGTTGCTGCTGTTGTGATTGTTGTGGCTTCTGAAAGAACTGCTTCAGTTACTGGATGAATTGATACTGTTGGAAGTATGTCTGCAGTAACTGGATTGACCGTATCAACTGGATTGCTGACAGTATTAACAGTGTCCGTAGAAACCATTTCAGCATCCGTAGTAATTACTTCACTTTGGGGGACCGTAGTAACTGGAGCGTCCGCATTAATGCAGCTGTCCGCAGAAACAGCTTCTGTTTGAGGGGCCGTAGAAAGTACTTCTTCCCTATTAACAAGAGGAGCCGTAGTAACAAATTCAGCCGTAGAAATTATAACTTCATCAATTTCTATATCCATCTCTTGCTCCCCCTCAACTGTTTCATCCATGTTCTGCTCCCCATCAACTATTTGCTCTTTCTCAGTGGTTTCATCCACCACCATCTTCTCTCCCTCTTCATCAATCATCATATCTTCACCTTCTTGTTCTTTCTCCCCCTTAGGTGTATTGTCTATCTCCATCTCCATATTATCAGTTTCAACCTCCATATCTTCACTTGGCTCTGAGGTTGCAGTGATCACAGTCTCATCACTTTTTCTTTCCTCCCACTTGAGTTTAGTACTCTCTTCAGATGATAAAATATGTGTATATTTTTATTTCTCCCCCTTTTTGTCAGCTGGAGGAGTATCATCTGAGGAAGAAGAGCTGGAGGACTTAGGTGAGGTTCCAATGCTCCTGTTGGATGTGCTTTTGGGCAAAAGTTGTGCTGAGAGTAGGGCTTGTTGAGCCAGCAGCTAATGCACCAAGTTTGTTAAAGTGGCAAGGGCCCCTCCTTGTTTATCCGCCTTAACCATGACAGCTTTGTACATGTCCATCAATTCCAAGTTTAAAGTCATTCTATCCTCACTCATTTCCTGTTGAGTACCAACAGGTGGTGGATCATAGGATGTAAAGATACCTTCCTGCCTAGCAGAAACAGGTATCTCCCCTGTGGTTTCTTGGCACCAAGGACCACTATCCCAAGATGTGAAGAAATCAGCATCCAAGGACAGTGTTGCCTTGGTTTGGGTCTTAGTTATGTTAATACGGTCCTGAGCATCACTATAAGAAGTGATGACTGCGGTAGTATTAGCCCTCCCCAAATGGTCACCCCCCTCCTTATGGACCACCTCAGTGAGCATGGGGGATTGCTCAATGGTTTCCCTTGAAAGTGTCTTTCCTGAAGATGATCCAGGTAAAGACTTTTTGAAGAGTGAGAGTGGGGAAGTTTGAAGCTCAAGAGGTTGAGGAACCCTCTTGGCTTTTCTTGTGAAAGCAACAAGTGGTGGTGAGTGAGGTGTAGAAACTGTGGGTGAAGTCACAATACTGGTGACTGTGGCAGTATTAACTGGAGATGAACTCACAGTATTAATTGGAGGTACACTTGCAGTAGAAACTGTAGTTGTAACCTCGGGTATGATAACCTCAGCACTTGCAACAGAAATCGCAGTGGTGCTTATGGTTGTAACAATAGTAGATGGTGGTTGAGACAGAGGTGAAGTCACTTGTCTCTCATCTTGTGAACTTGTGCCCACCATCATTGTTGAGAACAATGGGGTCACATTTGCTGAAAACCCTTTGTTTACCCTCCTCATATTAACAAAAGCTTTCTTTGTATGAGCATGGGATGAGAAAACATTTGGAGATCTAGTTAGATCTTTGATTTCACAGTTTAAAAGATGTTGGAGGAACCTTGGATACATTAGAAATTTATGTTTTAAGTTTGCCAGGTTCCATTTCATTTCTTCAAAAATAAGATTTGAAAAGTTGTATGTTTGGTTTGTGGCCTAACACACCATGGCAGTTGCCAAAGCAGAGCTACCTTCATGCCAACCCGTTCTCTTTTGAGAGAGACACTGTTGCAAAGTATGCAACAGGTATTTCCATTGGGGGGGACAACTTAGCTTTTAAAAACGTTGAAATGTTTAAGTCCCCCTCATATCCCATTCTTTCAAAGTTTGAAATAAGAGTTTCATTAGGAAGTTCAGTTATACCTTCCTCATCCTGTAGTTGAAGATGTGTGCGCAATGTGGCCTCTGAAACAGTTATTTATTTGCCATTTACTGTGGCATTAATGACCGGTACATCGCCATTGTTGTTGAGTTCTGCAGAAGTCCAAAAGTCCCGTATGTGTGTTTCATGGATTTCAGGGCTAATGGTTAAAGCAAGTTTTATATGAGATTGCCGCAAGAAATCGATTATGGGATGAAAGTCTTCATTGTCATCGTGCTTGACTAAGTAGGCCACCATATTATGTGTCATATGAAATTGGAGTTCAACCATTGTTAGTAATGTATAAATGATTCGGATTAAAGCAAACAATGAAACAAGAAATTGATCAAATAGTGAAAGAAAAATTTAGGGATTTGATTGTAACGGTAACTTTTTAGAAGTTTTTAGGGTTCTTAAGAAAGGTAAGTAATGAAACGGTTAGAAAGATCCCTATTTATACTGAAAATTTGTAACAACTTGAAGATTTTGATTAGACGCGGGTGATGATGAAAAGTAACGGTGCAATTGTGAGTTACCACGTGTCAATTGTAGTTGTACCTCGGGCCTGAAATTTTAAAAATTAGGTTCAATGTTTTATGGCCACGTGTAAAAGTTAGTTACAAGTTGTATTTTGACTTGTCAACTCACCATTAATTAAGGAAAACTTATTAATTAAGAAACCTTTTAATACGGCGAGTTGCAGTATTAACAAATAATAACCGTAGTAATGGTACACGAGCCGTATTAACTGGACTGTCCGTAGTAATATGAATTACTGTCAGTATTAACCAGGGGTCCGTAGTAACAACAATACTAGTCAGTATTAATCATTCCGTCTGCATTATGATATTAATTGCAGTAGTAGTTAAACCTTCCCTTAATACGGATAATAGGGTCGTACTAATAAAACTTTGGTTAAAATTTGTTGCTACTGTTACTTTTGCAGTAGTAACATAGTACAATACTCAAAAGTAGGGCACTTGTGCTTATGTTAAGGGTACTACTGCTTCTCGAAGGGACTTAGAATATAGAAAATAAGAGATAAAAGAATATGGTTTCAATCCATGTTGATCATTCCAATACTGGTAATCAAGAATGTGAATCTTCCCACATCAAATGCTTTTGTGAGAAGATCAGCAAGCTGATTATCAGTGTGAATTTTCTCAACATGAATTAATTTCTTTTCGTTACAGTCTCTTATGAAGTGGTAGCGTATCTCTATATGCTTTGTCTTGGAGTACTTGACTAGATTGTTGATGATACTGATGGTGCTTTGGTTGTCTATGTAAATTGGAGTGTTCAGGAATGAATATCCATAGTCCATCATTTGATTTTGTATCCATAGCACTTGAGCACAGCAACTAGCAGCTGCAATGTATTCATCTTTTGTGGAAGAGGTAGACACAGTTTATTGCTTCTTGCATTGCTAGGACACCAGTCTTGAGCCAATGAATTGACATCCTCCAGTTGTTGATTTCCTGTCTAAGTTTTCACCACCATAGTCACTATCAGTAAAAGCAATTAAATCAAAGGGAGAGTCTTTAGGATACCATAAGCCTAAGTTAGGCTTGCCCTTCAGGTAGCGAAAGATTCTCTTGACTGCAATTAGGTGTGACATTTTGGGTCTTGTTTGATATCTTGCACAAACACAAACTCCAAACATGATGTCTGATCTTTAAGCTGTGAGATACATTAAGGAGCCTATCATTGATTTGTAATTATGAATATCCCAATCCTCCCCCTCAAGATCAGCAGTCAGTTGTTTGTGAGTTTCTACAGGTGTGCTTGCTACCTTTGCATCCAGAAATCCAAATTTAGTTAGAATGTCCTTGACATACTTGGTTTGGCTGATGAAGAGACCAGCTGTCTTATGCTTGACTTGTAGACCCAAAAAGAAAGTGAGTTCCCCCATGGAGCTCATTTGAAACTTTGTGTGCAATAATTCTTCAAACTCTTTGCACATAGCATCTTTGGTAGATCCAAAGATGATGTCATCAACATAGATTTGAACAAGAAGAATATCCGAGTGAGATTTCTTGAAAAATAGTGTCTTATCAATGGTTCCTCTTTGAAAGTTGTTTTGTAGAAGGTAGTCAGAAAGTGTGTCATACCAAGCCCTTGGTGCTTGATGAAGCCCATAGAGAGATTTTACCAGTTTGTAAACCATGTGAGGATGTTGAGGGTCCTCAAATCCAGGGGGCTGCTTGACATATACCTCTTCCTCAATAACTCCATAGAGGAATGCACTCTTCACATCCATCTGATATACCTTAAATCCCATGAATGAAGCAAAGGCTAGAAATAGTCTAATAGCTTCAATCCTAGCCATTGGAGCAAATACCTCTTCATAACCAATTCCCTCTTCTTGTGTGTAACCTTGTGCAACAAATCTTGCTTTATTCTTGATCACAATACCTCTTTCATCCTTCTTGTTTCTGAAGATCCATCTTGTACCTATCACCTTCTTGCCAAATGGGACTTCAACTAATTCCCAGACTCCTTGTATTTTGAATTGAAGTAGCTCAGCTTGACATGCCTCTATCCAGTGTGGATCCAGTAATGCCTCTTGAATTTTCTTTGGTTCCATTTGAGAAAAGAAGCAGACAAACAGACATGTGTTTATAAGAGCTTTCATAGGATCCTATTTGGGCTTAGTTTGGCTTCTAGTCTCCATGGAGAAGTCAAGATTGCCAATGATTTGAGAAGGTGGATGATTCCTTAAAACACGGGAAGATGGAATCTTCTCAAGTCTTAATTCCTTGCCTAAGTTTGTATCATTTAAATCTGGCATGTCATTGCTTGGGAAGTAAGCAGTAGAAGGAGGAGTAGTAACTGAAGAAGGAAAGTCATGAGTATATGCTTCAAACTCTTCAGTGATAAGTTGTTCAACTCCATTCTCATCCTCTTCTACTAAGTGTGGAACTCCATTGGATCGTGTGGCATCATCTTTGGCAGTAGTTGTAGAAATAAGAACTTCTTCATCTTTATTTGCATCATCTGTTTCTTGATGGGAAGAACCATCTGCTACATTCTTGGATATAGTGTCAAAGATGGGAAATGGATCATCCGTAGAAATTGGTAGATTGATGTACTCCATGACATCCTATCGTTCAGTGCCAAAAATTGGAGCAGTATGAACTTGCTCCGTATTAACATAATTGGCAGTAGGAATAGGATCCGTAGGAACAGATTTTGCCGCATTAACTGAATCAGTAGGAATTGATGTGGATTGAAAATCAAAGTCAAAGTTTAACGATTTGGTTAAGGAATCCAAATCAAAAACCAAATTTGGTCCTTGACCCTTCTTGGTGGGAGTGTGTTCATTGAATGTCACATTAGAGCTTTCTTCAATGATTTTTGTTTTGTGATTATAAACACGATATGCCTTGCTCTGTGATGAGTATCCAACGAAATTCCCTTCATCTGCTTTACTCTCAAACTTACCAAGATAGTCTTTAGAGTTTAAGACTGACCAAAGGTTGTCTCTTGTGGAGTAGTTCATATGGAGTTTTTTTTTAGACTTAACTAGAAGAACCATGTTCTGAACATAGCAAGCAGTATTAACTGCTTCTGCCCAGAAAAAGATGGGTAGGTTTGAGTCTGCCAACATGCTTCTAGCTGCTTCAATCAATATTCTATTTCTTCTTTCAGCAACTCCATTTTGTTGAGGAGTTCTAGCAGCACTGAATTGCCTCTCTATTCCTTTCTTCTCACAAAATTCATTCATCACTTTATTCTTGAATTCTGTTCCATTATCACATCTAATCTTCTTGACATTTAAGTTGATTTGATGTTCAATCTTGGTGATGAAAGTGATTAGTAGCTGACTTGTCTCATCCTTAGTACCCAAGAAGTACACCCATGTGTATCTAGAAAAGTCATCAGTGATGACAAGGCAATAGGACTTCTTGGCAAGCTAAATAGTTATCATCAAGATGGAGAGACTTCCACTGAAGAATGGGCTAGACTAAAAGAGATGCTGAGAGGTTGCTATGGTCACGGATTGGGCAAGGACAACATTATTGAAATTTTCTTCTACGGGTTAACCAAGGAGTCTCAAAACGACTTGGATCTAGCCGGAGGAAGAGATTTCATGTATAAAACTACCAACGAGGCATACAACTTAATGGAAGACAAGCTGGTCATAAGCCTATCAAGGGAGTATCGAGATGATGGTCGAGGCCGAACACACAGAGGACAAGTTGCTCAAGCTGAGAGTAACCACGAAATATCCTCGGTAGTTCAAGAGGTCAAGTTACTAGCGGATAGGATTGATAAGCGCTTAGGAAGGATAGAGAAGGACATGCACTTGGTCAAGAATGGATGTGAAGGATGCAGAGGACCTCACTACGCTAGTGAGTATGATAAACAAGTGGAGGATGCCAACTACGCACAGTATGGCTATCCCAATCAGGGATCAAATTGGCCACCCTACAGAGATAACCACAACCGGGGTGACAATCGGAACAATGGATGGCAAATAAATAACACACACTCCCCACCACGACAAAGATACGATCCACCGAAGAACGAAGACGAAGATCCAAGCCTTAAAGATCTTTTGAAATCGTTCATCAACACCCAAAAATCAACCAATGACGATGTCCGTAAACAATTTAAAGTTTTGAATGATCAAATCGAGCAAGGACAGAGAAATCAGCAGGCAGCACATCAAGACTTAGAGAGACGGTTCGATAGGATGGACGAGCGGAACTCAAATCGGCAACCGGGCCAAATACCGAGCAACACTCAACCAAATCCACGACCACAAAATAAAGGAAATCAAACACCGAAGTATCAACCTCCAGGAAGGAACGAAGGAATGCCACCCTGTCCAAAACACAGAGACGAGCACGTGAATGCAATTACTACAAACTCGGGACACGTTTATGGAGGAGATCAAGACGAAAATGGAGGAAAACAGTCAGGTGGTGCGCAGCACCAACCTACAAGTGCGCAACACCGACCAGAAAAGATGCCCGGTGCGCAGCACCCAGCCTCTGACCAAAGTGGTGCGCAGCACCTAGGTACTGGTGCGCAGCACCGAGCTGCTGAACCGATTTTAGATGATTTCGAGATCGACGACGATGAAGACGAGGCACCACCAGTTCAGACCAAAGCCAAAACACCTGATCTAGTGGAGGAAGTTCCAATCAAAGCTTATAAGCCTCATATTCCATATCCTCAACGATTACGAAAAGCGAGAATGCGGGAGCAGTACGGTAAATTCCGTGACATGATTAAATCTGTTAATATTAACGTTCCTCTTGTTGATTTGATTGCAGGGATGCCAAACTACGCTAAATTCATCAAGGAGTTGGTCACAAACAAGGGAAAGTCATCGGAGGAGCAAGTCCCTTTCTTAAACGCAGAATGTTCGGCTTTGGTGAAAAATTTGATACCACCAAAGTTGGATGATCCAGAGAGTTTTCTTATCCAGTGTAATTTCAGTAACACTTATAGTTGTAGTGCATTGGCCGACTTAGGAGCTAGCATAAATTTGATGCCACAGTCATTATATGCTAAACTTGCTTCAGGAGATTTAAAACCTACCAATATGAGTATCCGATTACCCGACCGATCATTTCAATATCCGTTAGGAATTGCTGAGAACATGCTAGTAAAAGTAGGAAAATTCACTTTCCTTGTTGACTTTGTGATTCTAGAAATGGATGAAGATGTCACTGTGCCACTTATTTTAGGTCGACCATTTTTAAACACTGCGGACGCAATTATTCGTGTAAAAGACACGGAAATTTCACTGGGGATTGGGGACGAACGAATTTCATTTTCTGTTAATAAAGCCCCAAAACATTCTTACTCCACTAATGCAACCTGTTTTTGTATTGACGTTTTTGATGAAATGTTTGATTTAGATGTACAGGAAATGCTTGGAGGACACGTTGCAGTTGACGATGAGGGAGATGAAGAGCTCGAGGACTTTGATCCCATCTTGAAAATGGAGTTGGAGGCATTTGAGAAGAATTCTACAAGCATGACATTTGAAAAATCCGACCCAGATTTAGACTTATTAGAGATAGAATTTTTAATAAATAATCCGGGTGCAACATTTTTGGTTGGAAGAAGTTCATTAGAGGAAAAGCTCGAAGACTCTGACTCGATGTCGACAAAGGGGCTCGCGAACTTTGATAAATCGAACCCACACATGAAGCGTACAATATCCGATTCAAGTTTGGGGGGAAATGGTCACGGTATCTCTCATGACCCTTTTGATTTATTTTCTTTAACTTGTCGAGAAAAGGAAAATATTTTGTAGGAATTTGAGGATATCGGAGATGACACCGCATGGGAGGAATTTAAGAAGACAAAATTCAATGGAAGCAAATATGACGATGTTTGGGAAATTGAAGATGTTGGATTACTGATTTATGAGGCTCGAGAGTGGCATGACGCTTGGGTGAAGCGAAATAAGATGTTCGATGTCAGGGAGGAAGCGTTGACGTTTGGTGGCCATGACGGATATGAGTCAAGTGAGCAAATCGTAAGATTGGAAGAACACGTGGGAAAGAAAGGCGGGAGAAATCTCGACCTTTCCATGAAGGCATAAGTCGAGGCATATCGAGTCAAGCTAACGACTCGATCGAAAAAATTAGCGCTTCTCGGGAGGCAACCCGGGTTTTATTTTCCCTTTTTCGTAGTTAAATTTTTCCATTTTCTTTTATCTTTATTTCTTATTTAGTATTCGGTATTTTTAACATTTTCTTTTGCAGTTTCAGTTTTTAGGTACCAAGAAAACCAACGAAAAAACCAAAAAAAATTATAAAAACGAAAAAAAAAAAAAAAAAAAATTTGTAAATTTTTGTAAAGTTATTGTTTACCATTTTCCTCTATTAGACTTTAAAATAGTCTACTATTTTTACTATTATTTTTATTTCGTCGTAATTTGTAATTTTTCTTTTTATTTTATTTTTCTTTTATGATTTTAATATTTGTGTTTAGTTTTTCTATTTTAGTTTTTATAGATGAGAAGTAAGTTCAGCAATCGGTTTTGGGACTGGCATTCAGTTCCGCACAGCTTTTCACCGAAGATTTTTCGATATCTACGACCGGGTTCTACTTTCTTCTTTTCTTATTTTGTATTTATTTTTATTTTTAGATTTTATTTTTGTAATTTCCCTTAGGTTTGATTCGTTAACACATTAGGGGCAATGTGTTACTTAAGCTTGGGGGGGTCATTGGGAAATTTCAAATAGCTTAGTTTCCATCGTGTTGAATTGTGTTATTTTGTACAGTTTTTTTTTTAGTCAGAAAATATAAAAATACAAAAAATCGAAAAATTTAAAAACACAAAAAAAAAATATAACGTGTCTAGTCGGTAAACACCTTAAACTTTAAGCATAACCAGACGCATTTAATACCCTACTCGAGAAAATAGTGAGATTTTTGAGCCTTTGACTTTTTCGTTTCTTTGAGTGTGCCGATGGTTGATGACTTTAGAACTTGACATTGTTATACATTTCGAGACCACATATGAGCAATTGCATTAGGGTAACTTAGTGTGATTTGGTACAATGATAGGGGCAATTAGGATTAACCATTTGTTTAGCCTTTTCGTTTCTTTTTATATATTTTTCGGCTAACCCTTGTAACACTTATTTTCAGTGTTAGAAACTCTAGTTAAACCACATTGAGCCTAAACCGTTTCGTTTCTAAACATTACTATATATTTTGTACACTCACCTATTTTCGTTTTTTTTTTTAGATTAGATCCGAACTTAGTTTTTGATTGCTATTATATATGAAGTAAAGTTAGAGTTACTAAGGCAGAAAAGAAAAGTAGATTATTATTGCCTTGTATTATTTTGTATTTGGAGAAATAGTTAATTATTTGCCTTTTGAGCATGTGTACTTACCACGATGATTATTATTTTGTAAGGCATGTACTAGGCTGGAGAAAAAAAAATCGGGAAAACAGAAAAGAGAAAAAAATTAGTAGTATAGTTTAAGAGAAATAGTGTATTTTGAGTCGTGTATTATATACGAAATTTGTAGAAAAACGTATAAGTTGAAGAAAAATTGAGCAATCCAGTTCGTTAGAGATTTTATTTAGTTCGGATTTAATCTAAGCTTTTGTATATTTTTATTTAACCCATTTACACTCCATTATATATTTTCACATGCCTTTACCTGTATATTACAACCCGAATAAAAGTCCCCGTTTAGTTGTACCTAGACTCTAGTGGTGGAGATTTGATACGTTATCAAGCCTTTGACAGAATATTCACCATGACTGAGCAATTGAGCGATTCTACAGATATATTTTACACACCCTTTTAGATTAGTTTGAGAGATTGTGTGATTTTACTTCCCATAAAAATCGTGAGGTGTTTGGTTATGTTAATTTTGGCTTTGATAATTACTTTGAAAACAGTTTTTGCTTGAGGGCAAGCAAAAAGGCAAGTTTGGGTGGATTTGATATCGCATATTTATATAGATATTTATATGCGATATTTGGTCACATTTCATAGTAAACACGGTGAATAGGATAGGCTTTTTACATGTAATTGTGTGGAAAAGTGTTTTTGTCCATCTTACAGGTTTACATGATCGGGAAGTGGAAATGGTGGAAGAAATGAGCTTAAAAGACGAAAAATAATGATTTCTGACGTCGCAGTAGCACCTCCACCGTTTTGATCATAACTTCTTCATACGATATCCGATTTAGGTGATTCAAATTGGAGAATAAAGAAGAAAGAGAGAGATACATTTTGTAAATTTTGAATATTGGGAAAAAAGTGCACGGTGCTGCGCACTGAGGGGTTGGTGCTGCGCACTGGCGGGATTTTCAGCAATTGGAATTTGACTCGAACTCGATTTTCTCTTGATTTATCTCTATAAATACCAACCCAAACGACCAGGTTTCATCACCAATTATTATTATCATCTACTGGAGCTGGTGATCACGATTGGGAGCTAGGAAAGGAGTTAGAGTCGGAGTTTGTTTAATATTCGGTCACGCAACGATTTCCGACATTCTTCGTTTGTCTTTCTTTCTTTTTCAAGACTTTTCAGTTATGTTTTCTTTATTCTTAGCTGCTGATTTAGACTTTATAATGAGTAGCTAAAACTCTTTTATGCTTGTTTGAACACGGATCTTGTTTGAAGTTCGAGTTTTCGTAATTGATTTATTTATGTTTTTAATCGGTGATCCTTATTTGCTAAAGTTTTAATATATTATCTTTAAGTTGTTTATATATAATTTGCTTAATCAACATTCTAGGTATTCGAGAGGAATCTAAATAGATTAAATAGGTTGTATGAAATAATCGGTCGGTCTATAATCGGTTTAAAATTACTAGGATTCGAGAGGACTTAGTAATCACAACTTAGGTAATTAAATTTAAGTGAGTAAGTCTATTTGTTAAGATTCGGAAGGACTTGATAATTAGAGGAGTTATTCGGGAGGAAACTCTATAAGGTTAAATCACTAAAAACAGGCTTGGTACTTATTGCTTAATTATTAATAATTATAACTGTATTCGAGAGGAACGGTGTAGTTAGAGGTAATTAAAGTTAATAAAAGATTCGAGAGGACTTTTACTATATTTTAGAAGTTTAATATTTAATCAATTTCGTAAACTTGAATGGAAAACAAGTGAAGTGTCAAACAAGTGTGTTCTCTTTATTATTTGATAATCTCAATTATTTGCGTACTCGGTTTTCATTAATCACTTTTTAATTATTACTTGCAATTTAAATCACTCTTTTGTTACGATAAAAACCCCCACAAACAAATAGTATTGCTAATTCGGAATTTAAAACAAATTAGTCCCTGCGAACGAACCTTTACTTACTTAAAACTATATTACACACGAATAGGTCCACTGCCTATAAGTGTGAAATTGCGTGAATTAGTAGGTTTAAATTAAGACTAGATTTTACACATCAGTCACTCATTAATTGATTGTGATTACGGCATTTAAGCATAACTTCCTTACACTCAGAAGAACAAAGTTTGGAATTTACCTCGGCCATGAGAGATGGAGTTTCAACATCCTTTGATGATGAGTCAATTGCCATTAGAGCATCATTATGAGTTGATTCTTGATTATCTTCATTCCAGTCATATCCAAGAACATTGTTGTCGATTGCCGTAGTAACCAGGTCAGTATAAACAAGCTCCGTATTAACAGTATCCTCCGTAGAAATAACATCGTCAGCTGATGAGGTTAGTAGGGATTACCTATATTTATTGCTACCGTGACTACCACTGCACCGGAAACGGTGACGACTTCATCCCCTGCTTTTCCTCCATCCCCTGTTCGTACCACAATGCCGGAATCATACGTTGATTCTGAGTGGACGGTGTCGGATCTGAGGTCGACACGAGGGTATCCCTCTCTAACAAGTCCCCTTTTTTCCACAAGGTTGGCGGGAACAAGTATGTTCACTTCACCACCGCCAGTGACATCCATCCCTCCATTTCAGCCTCTTTTGTCCCATGGGACAAGCTCTCAGGAGGATGGCACGGATCTTGTAAGACAGCCTGTTTCGATTGCTTCCCAGCCTGCTACTCAAGGGGTTCAGGAGGATCCCATTGTGGAACTACTTAGAAGGTTGGCTCAGAGCACTCAGCCACCACCACCCCCACCACCACCTGCTTCGTCAGATCTGTTGTCACAATTAGTGGAGGCATTGCGCCCAACGCCTCAGCCAGCGCCCGTACATCTAGTGGATCCGTTGTCACAACTCTTGGAGCGGCTAAGGCAACCAAGCACGCACACCCCGCCAACACCTCTACCACATGACGCATCTAATGACATGCTCAGAGTGTTGCAAACCTTAGTGACAGCAGCAGTTCCACCCCGTGCAGCCACTATGCCTTTGTCAGTGGTTACTTCAAAGTTCTGTGACTGGGTTGCCAGATTCCCACTCCCAGATAAGCAAAAAGTCCCGTCCGTTGTTGGTACTTACGACGGTACTCGAGATCCAGACGACCACCTTGCTCTGTTTGAACAGGCTATTATGACGGAGAAATGGTTAGACCCAGTCGCTTGCCACATGTTCCCTGGAACATTACAAGGTTTCGCTCGTGATTGGTTTGCTGACTTGCCTGAGAGGAGTATTCAAGATTTCGCAGATCTAAAAGCCAAGTTTGTGACTCAATTTGTACAACAAAAGAAGCAACATAGAACTCATATAGAGGCTCATTTGATACGACAAAAAGAAGGAGAGGGGTTGCGTGACTTTATCCAGCGATACACGCAAGAATACCAGAAGATCGCCATGTTACCAGAGAGTCAACAAATTTCTGGATTTACTCTTTCCTTGCTCCCAGGACCACTGCAAGAGAAGTTGATCAAGCGAACTCCGGTTACTTTCAAAGAAGCCACGGACAGGGCATATGACTATCTAAGGTCAAAGGAAACTGTCTCCCTGACAAGAGAGGTAGGCGGCAAGTCATGGACCGACACTCGACGAGATGAAAGGAGCAATAGGAGGTTTGGCCCATACGATAAACATGCGTCTGAACCTGCTCTTAGCAAAACACCAAAAGAAATCTTGATAACAGAGCAGGTGTGCGCTACCTTCACACCTCCACCCCAGATGGAGCATAGGTCAGGTACGAAAAACATGAATAAATACTGTGATTTCCATGAAGACCATGGACACGACACAAATGTTTGTAGAGAGTTCAAAAGGGAAATCAGGCGGGCATTGGAAGAAGGCAAGCTAGAACACCTTGTCCCTGGCGCTAAGCAGCAAGCAAATAAAACTCCACCTAAGAAGAATTATGCATGGCAAAAGAAGGGGGAAGACACAGAACACCCCGGACCACCTGATGGCCATGTCTTCATGATACAGGAGGGAGCCAATATGAACTGACCTATCAAGGTGCAATAGTCTTTACTGTCATTTTTTTCCTTTATGTTTTCAATAAATGTTTCCAAGCACATGGAATGTCATGGTCATGTATGAAATTTGCAATAATAGCATTTGGTCTTATCTTGTATCCCAATATTATCGCACAATATCATTTTTTCTATGACATTTGCATAAACAAATAAATATTGAAGTAAGGATTCAATACAAAAAGCATAAGGCCACAATAGACATCTCAGTCTAAAGCCAACCATGCACTTTCATTACATACAATCATATTCGTCTTTTAATCTACTTTATAAAAGATAAGCACTTCTCATTGGGAAGCGACAAACATAGTTCAATACAACATGTACGAAGCCAAGAAAGACAACCCTGTCTGGCCAAATAACATACAATCATATTCGTCTTTTAATCTACTGGATAAAAGATAAGCACTTCTCATTGGGAAGCGACAATCCTCGCGAGTAAACAAAGTAACGGTTAACAACAAAAGTGCCATTGGCGCAGTGTCACAGACACAATATGAAACATACATCAAAGATACCCAAATCTACCTATGTCATTGGCATGCAAAGGAACCATGGTCCCTCCAGAAAGTGTCATAAGCACAACCAAATATACACACTGTCATGCACACCCAAGACGGTGTCATGGACACAACATCCATAATAAAAAGATAAAAAACAAAAATGTGTTATTGGCTTGATCATCCAATAAAACATTATTTTTCAAAGCAAAGCAATGGACAAGCAAGTACGGGGTTAAATTAAAGCGTACAAAATAGTTTGCTCGTCAAGGGCGCGCCGGTCAAGGGCTAGCCCGACGATCAATTGAAACCGCCGGTCAAGGGCTAGCTACATAGATTGTGTGTCGCGTAAAATAAGACATCAAAACATTGTTATATCCTTCTAAAATGACGATATATGTCAAATGTTACCTTAGATTCTTAAAAGATATAATAAGTTATATCTTAAAATGGCTTCCTCTATATATATACCAAACATGTTGGTATTATATTCATATTAATATATAAGTGGGACAACTTTTAAAGGTGACAAAGAGCTAGCCTTAATTTACCCCTTTGTGACAAAGAGCCAGCTGTTGATATATTAGCTAAATTAATGTAATGCTGCATGGTAAAGTACATGGCACATGGGGTGGTGTTGTTCATACGCTTTTAGTGGTATGCCATATATATGATATATCTATATATTCTCGTACAACTGTGACAATATACTACTATAAACAATGGTAAATCATATACTTTAGGAAGTCCTGATATAAATATAAGATAATAACACATGCACAGGCCTTTATGGAACAGCCGGTCAAAAACTATAAATTCAAACCACCGGTACCCCCAAACCGCCGGTACCCCGCTAAAAGTCCCGGCACTTGGCTAAACTCCCGGTATACGCCGCCGGTACACGAAACCGCCTGTACTCGGGCAAAAACCCCCTGTACCCGGGCTTATACCGCCGGTACTAGGGCTTCAAAAGCCTACACTAGACCGCCGCTAGGTTATCGCTGATATACGGGCTACGAACAGCGGCTAAAACTCCCGGTACTTGGGCCTAAAACGCCAATACCCGGGCTTGCGTGTGAAGACCGCCGGTACCAGGCATGTACAGCCGGTACCAGGCATGTACAGCCTGTACTTGGCTTCGGTCATGCGTCGTGGTGTGAAGACCGCCGGTACCAGGCTTGTACCGCCGGTACTCGGCTTCGGCCAGGCGTGCGTGGGATTTAAACCGCCGGTACCAGGCTATTACAGCCGGTACCCGGCTTCGACTCTCGGCCTTTCGGTTTGCCTCACTACCGCCGGTACCAGGCTATTACAGCCGGTACCCGGCTTCGACTCGGCCTTTCGGTTTGCCTTACTACCGCCGGTACCAGGCGTCGGTCCAGGGGCTACCGCCGGTCGCAGGTCCATTTGGTTAACATTGATTGTTTTTTACGTGATTCATTTGGTGACTACCGAACATTTCTCATTTCATATGTTTTTGATTCGAAAATAAATAAATAGTTTTCGCGATTGGTAAGGATAGGGAGGTGGTACATATTTTGAGAGATGGGGCCATATTAACCTGCAGAATGAGCAGTGATTGGCCACTTTTACTCCATCATTGTTGTCAAGACTTTACTATTAGTCTACTACTATATCTATGTATTATGTAAGTATATACATGTACGTATGGTACCATGCCTCCTATCTTTTCTCCGCCACTTTTACTACCAAACTTTTATATACAACCAAGTTTTTAAAGAACGCCGGTACTCGATTATACCGCCGGTACCAGGCTAATGCCCTGGTACCCAACTCGTTACTCGGTAAAAAAAAAAAAAAAAAAAAAAAAAAAAAAGAAAAAAGAAAAAAAAAAAGAAAGAGAGGGAAACGCAGACTTACGCGAGTAGAATAGTTACGACTTGAAAACTGTTGTTTTGACAAATCCTAACTCGGGGGCATGATGAGGTTAGTAGGGATTACCTATATTTATTGCTTAAAGTCTGATGCTACAAGCAAGCCCATTGAGCAAGACACGCATGTCAAGATTGTACAGCCTGTATGCCATTGCCTGACAGGCGCCCGCCTGACCTCCTGACAGGCGCCCTCCTGACAGAGGAGGGCGCCCTCCTGACAGAGGAGGCCCTCTCAAGATTGTACAGCCTGTATGCCATTGCCTGACAGGCGCCCGCCTGACAGAGGAGGGCGACCTCCTGACAGAGGAGGGCGCCCTCCTGACAGAGGAGGGCGCGCCATGACAGGCTGTCAATCGCCTGTCAGTTGCCTGACAGGCTATCATCGCCTGTCAGGTTGTGAGACGTCGCATGTCAACAATAATAAAGTAGAAGACGATTAGTATACCACTGATTGATTACTATGTCAGTTTAAGCATTCATGATCTTCATTGATTGATGGACGTTCCCTATGCTTGAAACGGGTAATATAAATACATAGTCTAATCAGGGTAGAACTTCACTTCGATCTCACTTACACACACATACAAGCTTAAACAGAGTTCATATACTCTTGCTTCCACCCTCAACCTTGATCACCCTAGGTTCGTCAAGAACTTGCTGGGTTTGCACTGTGATCATCACAGGAGATCCAAGGTTGATATCACCTCACCTTCGTGTTTGACAATCGTTGCTCAAACATCAGCATCCATTACTACTGCTATGCATGCATGGTGAACAGTAGTAATGTTGTCAGTAGAAACAGAATCATCACATGAAATTAATGCTTTGTTTTGACTAGTTTCTTCGGCTAAGTCATTCCAATCACATCCAAATATGTCTTGAGAAACAAGTGCACTTGGATTGTTGTCATGTGTGTTTCGTGAGTTGTTGGATTTTGACTTATTTGGGCATTCCCTTGCAAAGTGCACTAGTTCATTGCATTCGTAGCACTTCACCTTGCTTTTATCAAAGGCAATTCTTTCATTGTTCCTTGGATTGAATCTTCTTCCAGTTCTGTTCACAAATCTCCTAGCACGTAGAGCTAACATGGCAGCTTGCCACTTCAAATCCATCTCTTCCCAGTCATCTTGATGTATCTTCTTTACATCATCACTAGTGAGATTTGAGCTTTGTGAGATAAAAGCTTCAAAGGATATCTCTTCTCCACCTTCATGCTTTGTTCCTCCGGAGGTTGTGATAAGAGCAGTATTAAAATTATTAATACTGTGATTGCTGCTGCTTGGTTTATTTGCTTCAACTTCTGATTCAAAGACTCTGAGGTCGTTGTATAGATCATCTAGTTCCAATTCTTCCAATTTATCTCCTTGTCTGTAAGATACAGTATAGATGATCCATTCCTTACCTAGAGCTCTTATGAATTTTCTGTTGATGTCATCTTTGTCGTATTGGACTCTTGCACTTATCATCTCTCCAGTGAGCTTTTTGTATCTGTCAAACGTTTGAGTCATACTCTCCTCTTTAAAAGCATTGAAATTCTCGTATTCCTGCTTAAGAAGAGCCTTCTTGTTCTTCTTGGTATTCTTTGTACCTGAATCTTTTCTCCAATGCTTCCCACAAAGATTTAGCATCTTTGTATTCTTCAAATTGTGATTGATACTCATTGGGGATGGCAATAAGAAGAATACTAAGTGCCTTAATCTCCGTTTGTTTTTCTCTTCTCTCCTGGTCAGTCAATGGTTGACGAGCCAAGACACCAGGTTGTCCATCAGCTGCAAGATTAGTAGCTTGCTTGTTACCATTGACAATAACATCCCAAACTGTGTAGTCAGATAATAGGATGTCTTGTTTGATACGTAGCTTCCATAGATCGAATTCGCTGCTATTAAGTACAGGAACTTTGTTGATTGATACATCAATCATGGTGATTATCTTGATTCTGGCGTATGAGGATTTTCAACTTGTTGATCAATGGATCGAAAGCACCTCCTGTGCTCTGATACCACTTGTCATGATCAATTAAGCTTGTATACTTCGTTAATCTTAACCTTGTTAGATCGTGATCTATCAAAGAAGTTCAGCAGCGGAGATGAACACTTTGATATTTACAAGTTAAAAAAACAAACAATATTTGAGTATAATGAACAAATAAGAACAATATGTTTGTCGAATGTTAAGCCTCAATTGCATTAATCAATAATATCAATACAACGTGTTTACTATCTTACAAGGATCTATTATTTATAGACCTTGAGGCTATCCTAGATAAACTATGAATCTACATCTTTATCTAAAAAGGAAACATACTTTGAATACAATTGAAACTCTATCTATTTGATTTAAACGTGCATGACAAGAGTATCCGCAGTAACTTCAAGTCCGTAGTATCTTGAACTATCCGTAGTAATGAAAGCTTCCGTAGTATCTTGTTGAACAGCCGTATTAACCTTGTCTTCCGTAGTAACTTCTTCAATATTAATGACTTCCGTATTAATCTTGTAAGTTACTCTATCCGTAGTTAAAAGCAGTATTAATGAGTTAAAACTATTTTGACTAAGTTATAACCCTAACAAATTCCTTCTTTGATGTAACATACACTGTGTTTCTTGAAAAAGAGTATCTACATATAAATGGTGTGTTACATTGTGGTTTTCAAGAGCAAAGGTAGTAGGGTAGTAGTGATAAGGTGGTTATGCCCCTCATAACACACCATCCAATGGTCGCCCACTCGATCATCCACCTTTGACACTGAGGTATACGTTTTATCCATGCCATCATAACCAACAAGGTAGTGAAAATATATATATGAGAAAGGAGTGAGTGGTGAAAAAAGTGGTGGGGTACTGGGGTGGTTCACTACATGCTTATTAGTTGGAGAGTGATGGAAGAGAGCTTGGGACGGTAGAATGGATCATTCTTCATGCTCTAGGAGAGTTAACATGTTCTTGTGGTCCGTAAATTCCTTCTTTCGAGAAAGATATTTTTGTTAGTTAAAAAAGGCAATGTATAAGGACAACTAATAATTAAAAGTACCTATAAGTAATCGAAACCTTTTTAACAATGGTGGTCTTGCTTGAATTCTAAGAATGTTGTTTTTAGACAGTAACGTACAATTATGTAAAGTTTTATTTTGCTTACAATTTAACGTGATCTAGCATCATCAGGTAGGAGCATTATCAATAACTAACATTAGTTAAACACGTGAAGAGTGTATTTACATACAATATAAATTGTTACATTAATCATTTATGTTTAATTTTAAAGGTTTTTATTTAAAATAGGATTATTTATATAAGTGGTAAATCACAATCCTAAATTGGGATGGCAATGGTTACCCGATTCACTAGATATCCACCCGATCCGATTCAGTATATGTGGATATGGACGAGCTAAATGGATGATTACTGGATATAGATATGGATATGGATATGGATATGGATGATTAGTGGATCGGATATGGATAAACATTTGTCATCCATTGATTATCCATTTATCCTCCGAAATATAATTTTTAATATATATATTTATGGTTTTTCTAACATATGTGATATGTCCCTATTTATATGTACACAAGCATATCAATACCTATATAACTATAACCTAAACAAAAAATCTATAATATATAATCAACCATTTTAACTTTAATTTGTTTTTAACTTTAATTTGTAAATTTAAGTGTTCCGACATTTATTTTCTAAATATAATTAGTTTAGCAAAACATTGAAACATATAAAATTGATCAAAATGTTTATTAAACATATAAAGTTCGAAATAAGTGTGTTGTTTACTCGAAAATCTACAATGTAGCCACATCAAACCGAAAGAATATAGTGAAATGAACATATGAGTTCTAAATAAGTGTGTCATTTACTCGAAAATCTACATACATCTAATATACGGTTTATCATGAAGATTTTAGTTTAAAATCAAAGCATCCAACGGATATCCATTTACCCGCTTCATCCATTAGATATGGATATGGATATTGATGGATGATACGAATTTAAATGGATATGGATATGAATGATTCAAAAATAAATGGATATGGATATGGATATGGATATGTCATCATCCGACCTAATCCTATAGATTATTTTTAACAAAAACACAACATATGGTTTTTCTAGAATTTGTTAGCAATATGAAATTAACCTAGATGTTTCTTAACATTAATTTATTCTAATTAAAACAAAAGTATATTTGATAAATAAATAAAATTTAAGAAATTAATTAACAGTATAAATTAATATTTTTTTTTCCTTTTTTTTTTTTCGAAAAACAAATTAATATTTAAATATATTCTTCAATAAAAATTGAAGAAGACTATAAAAAACAAATTGAAACTTGAAACCTTTTTATCATTAAATATAAATGTAACTTTTGATCATAAAATAATATTTAATTGTCAATATAATTTAGACAAACCCGTTTTATATATATTAAGGGGGTGTTTGTCTAAGTTTATTGTATGACTTTAGGCTTATCATTTATAAGTTTATTAAATTTTATTAGATATTTGTGTTAGCTTATTAGCTTATAATAAAATCTTATATAATCCCATAAGACACAACATTTGAGGCTATTAAATATCCTCTTAACAAGCCTAAACTCATAAACTTAATTAAACACTTAAAAAAAAGTTATTAAAATTATATAAACTAATAAGCTAACAAACCTACTATTATGTTTATCTAATAAATAGCTATAAAGGCATATATGCATGTACTTTAGTGGTACCAAGGCATTTCATGTGTTTAATTTTTTCAACCCTGGGTTTCTTTATAAAGACATCTCTCATCTATTTATTTGGAAGATAGAGATAGAGAGGGAGATGAGCGGAGGCGAGAAACAACAGGTAGTGATCAAAAAGAGTAACTCG
The DNA here is from genome assembly GCA_910822075.1 of Senecio squalidus. Classification (NCBI taxonomy): domain Eukaryota; kingdom Viridiplantae; phylum Streptophyta; class Magnoliopsida; order Asterales; family Asteraceae; genus Senecio; species Senecio squalidus. The sequence goes on along the minus strand of CAJVGC010000432.1, from coordinate 17,521,623 downwards.
AAAACAAAATTCAGTGCATCCGTCGTCAGGACTGTTCATTACGGACAATGTTTGAAAAACCATGCGGCTAACATTGGTCGGTACGCCCTAGACGGTTGCAGAGAGTTCATGCCAAACGGAGACGAAGGTTCAAGAGGGGCACTGTCGTGCGCAGCATGTGGCTGTCACCGTAATTTCCATCGTAGAGATGTTGACGAGGTTGCTTGTGAGTGTTCTTCAACTTCTGACAGTTAATGCTTTGGGTTGAAATGCAAAGAAATTTATATACTCTTTCTGCGGTTTTTGTTCATATATATTTCATTATATATGTATGTAATTCAAAAAAAATATCTTGTTGAATTTATTGTTTTCAACCCTTGATTTCCTATTTGATATTGATGCGTGTTCAAATTTAAAATATGGTAATCAATATAGAATGAATTAAAATCTGTTCTTTTTTAATTCTTATCAAAAATAGTACCGTATATGCTTTTTATTCGGCTATACATGACACAAGGTCGGAGTAAAAAAAAAGTTCAAGTAGGGCAAAAAAAAATAAAGAGAATTTATTCAATGGGTAAACTTTTACTATTTATGTGGGGAATATTAATAGCTTATTGATTTTCATATACACCATTATTCGTATGACTTGTACTATAACTTGTGCAACACAATTGTGACTCGTATCATGCCCTGCTAAATACATTTAAATTATGATTAAATTCAATAAAAAGAAATAATATCAAATTATGTATATCATATTTTTGTTTACATATTTATAAAATTATGACTCTTCAAATCGAGTCACGAACCAAAATTTGAGAAAACGATTCACATCTACTTTCGAGTTGACAACAATCGTCATATGACATCATCTTTTTGATCTATATGTTTAAAATTAATTTTAAAATCATCTAATGATCAAAACTTTGTCATGTGACTTTTGATACATCTTTTTTACTATATATATTATAAATAGATGCGGTTTAATTATTAATCTATACTACTAAATAATGCATATCCCCTATTTTGTTTTTAAGTTTTTTAAGTAAATTAGATCTTGACCGTTGATTATAACAAAATAATCTAAACCATTCAACATTTAAATACATTATAATAAAAGTATTTAATGTATAAACTTGTAACTTACAAATACATGAATAAAATATTAAAATTTAATTCAATGCTTAATCATAATCATTTTTAAAATTAAATCAAATTTTAAATTTTTTTAATAAGTAATTAATTAAAACAAACATATGAATTCATGATATTTATAAATTTCAAGATAATTGTTTTAATAAATAAACCAACAATAATACATATGTAAATTATTAACTTTAGTAGTAAAATCGAATAAGAATGAGATCAAGTTGATATAGTTAGTACGATAAGTACTAGAGTAATAATTAATTCCAAACATATTTAAATTGTTGAAAGAAAAATCAAAAAATATTTGATATATAACAATTGTCTAGGTACAAACACTTATTTGTATATCCACGCATCCATAAACGTCTCACTTTTACGAAACGCCACCCCATAGCTCGAATACGTTAGTATATTAGCATGGATTGTTGAGTTATTATTGGATTTGGACTTGTCTTTTTTATTTTATTTTTTTTTTGTTTGGTCTTAAAAACAAAATTGCACTATATGCCTATCTTATAAAATCTCTCCTGTACAGAGTCTCAAATTTTGCCATCTAGGACATCAATAGTCCATCGCTGTTGTGGTCTTTGTAGAAACAATATACCATTTATATTGAACAGAAATTATATTACACGAAATATAAACTAATTATATAAACTGTAAACGAAATTACAAAATAGTAAACGAGATTGCAGTCAAGGCTCGTGATAAACACGATTTCCTTAAAACAAATTTCGCGTATATTCACACGAATTGTTTCCCAGGGTACAATGACATAAACAACTTATTACGAAACTGCCGGAGCAAAACTTGCCCGAAATCTAATCGGAAAATATCGCACTGAGTTAATCGGAAAATTGAGTGTTAATCGGTGTGAATTGGTCGAGCCTAGACGCTCCTATTTATAGCCTAACAGAAAACACTCGAGATTAATTCGATTCAATGGCATTAAACCCGAATTAAATCAAGATCCGTAACTGACCAAAAGTAGTGTAACTGTTAGTTACGCTACGTAACTAATAGTTACGCTACGTAACTAATAGTTACGCTAGCAGAGTAACTGTTAGTTACGCTACGTAACTATTAGTTACGCTAGCAGTGTAACTGTTAGTTACATAGTTAAACTCAAACACCCATCTTTGGGTGTCGATATCTCATTCACCTTAACTCCGTTTTGGACGTATACTATATCGTTGCAAAGCCCTTTCTAAGGGCTACACATTCATATTAAATATTCTTCGTAAATATTAAATATGCATCACTTTATATACGTCCAAAGTTGATGAAAACATTATGTTTTCATCAATATTTTCTAACAATCCCCCACATGAATGGAGATCGATCAAAATAACACTTATTCCCGATGAAACTTTGGCGGTTGAATCCTGCATAGGATAGGTAGGTGTTACCCTTTGAACCTTCCCTTATGAAATGCACTTAGTCTCCTAACTGTCAGTAGATCTTGATGTCTTTGAACTGAGTTGTTATTAGCGTAGACGACAATACATTTCACACAGGACACTTTGACAATGTCAACTCCTCATAGTCGTGTTCGTTATGGTCATGAACACTATCCTGGTTTTGCGAGAGCTTTTAGGAATTACGCCCTTATAATTCCCTTCGAAGCGACCCCACTTCTCTCTAACATAGTTGATTCGTTAGAAGTCATTATACCACATATGGTTATTTCCTAGAATCATTAAAAGCCGTATGCTTATCCTTCACCTTGTCACTGATCTTAGGAATGGACTAGGAAGTTTGTGGATTTGTGAACTCTCTTATATGGTTTAGGAGGTAGATAAACTACCCCCACAGTGACCTCCCTTCATTCATACACCTAGGTTGTCCTATTGAACCCAGATCTTGGGATCTCCAGTCAACTAGGTTAGGTTTCCTCTGCATAAACTTATTCACTCAAGGGATTTAGTCCCATTCCTTTTGACGACTTACTAACTAACTCTCTGCTTAAGCCTTTCGTAAGTGGATCCCCTATGTTATCCTTTGACTTCACATAGTCAATTGAGATAACTCCTGTTGAGAGTAGTTGTCGTATCGTGTTATGTCTACGTCGAATATATCTTGACTTACCGTTATACATTATGCTATGAGCTATGCTAATTGTCGATTGACTATCACAATGTATACATACGACCGTTACCGGTTTAGGCCATCTTGGTATGTCTTCTACAAATTGACGCAACCATTATGCCTCTTCTCCACATTTATCGAGGGCAATGAATTCAGATTCCATCGTTGATCTTGCTATAACCGTTTGTTTGCAAGATTTCCATGCTACAACAGCACCTCTAAGTGTAAACACGTATCCACTTGTTGATCGACAATCTTTTATATCAGAAATCCAGTTTGCATCACTGTATCCTTCGATAACAGTTAGATGTCTATTATTGTGTAGTCCATACTCACGCGTGTATCTTACATACCAAAGTAATCTTGTCATAATTTTCCAATGATCATAACTCGGATTGCTGATGTACCTACTTAGCCTACTAACAGCGTATGCTAAGTCGGGTCTGGTAGAACTCATCAGATACATTAGACTACCAATGATTCTTGAGTATTCTGGTTGGGAGACACCTTCACCTCTATTCTTAGATAGATGTTGACTGGTGTCTATTGGAGTTCTAGCTAGGCCGGAATCCCCCATATTGAATCGCTCTAGAAATTTGTCCATGTAATGTGTTTAATTTAACACAAGACCATTTTGGGTTCGTGTGATCTTGATTCCAAGAATCACATCCGCTAGGCCCATGTCTTTCATGTCAAATTTGGATTTCAACATATCCTTTGTTGATGTTATTATCTTATCGTCAACACCCATGATAAGCATGTCATCTACATAGAGACATAATATAACATAACCATTAGGTGTGTCTTTCACATAAACACACTTGTCGCATTCATTTATTTTGAAACCATGTTCTAACATGACGTGATCAAACTTTTGATGCCATTGTTTGGGAGCTTGCTTTAGGCCATATAATGACTTAAACAACTTGCAAACTTTGTTCTCTTGTCCAGGGGCAACAAAACCCTCAGATTGTTTCATGTGAATTTCTTCCTCTAAATCGCCGTTTAGGAAAGCCGTTTTTACATCCATTTGGTGAACTTCCAAATTTCTTATGGCGGCAATAGCAAGTACCATCCTGATGGAGGTGATTCTCTTTACAGGAGAATACGTTTCAAAATAATCTAGACCTTCTCGTTGTCTATAACCTTTGATCACTAATCTTGCTTTGTATTTATCAATACTTCGATCCGCCCTCAATTTCTTTTTAAAGAGCCATCTATAGTCTAGTGCATTTCAACCCTAAGGAAGCTCCACTATTTCCCACGTATGGTTTTGTAAAATAGATTCTATTTCACTTTTGATGGCTTCTTTCCATTGAAGTGCTTCCGAAGAGGTAACCGCTTCGCGGTAAGTTCTAGGTTCATGTTCTACCATGAATGTGAGGAAGTCGGAACCAAACTATTTCTCAACCCTAGCCCTTTTACTTCTTCTAGGCTCAACATCTTCTTCCACATGTTGTTCTTGTCTCTCACTTTGGACAGGCTCATCAACGAGTGTAGAAGAACTTTCAATTTCCGTGTTTAAACAGGGAAATATATTCTCAAAGAATGTAGCACTCCTTGATTTCATTATCGTGTTCTTGGATATATCGGGATTCGTAGAATCATGCACAAGAAATCGATAAACACTACTGTTGTGAGCATATCCAATGAATATGCAATCTACAGTTTTAAGCCCTATCTTTAAGACCTTAGGTGCCGACACTAATACTTTGGCTAGGCACCCCCACACTCGTAGGTATTTATATGATGGTTTTCTTCCCATCCAAAGTTCATATGGGGTTTCCTCTTTATTCTTCCGAGGTAGCTTATTTAAAAGATAAGAAGCTGACAAGATAGCTTCCCCCCACATGTTTGGACTAAATCCAGAACTTATCAACATGGCATTAACCATTTCTTTCAAGGTACGGTTCTTTCTTTCGGCGATACCGTTTTGTTGAGGTCAATAGGGGGAGGTGAGTTCATGTCTAATACCATGTTGCTCACAAAAGTTAGCAAATAGTGACACATATTCACCTCCTCTATCACTTCTAACAACCTTTATTTTCTTATTAAGTTGATTCTCAAGTTCATTCTTGTAAAGAATGAACTTACCGATGGCTTCATCCTTACTTTTAAGTAAGTATACATAGCAATATTTCGTGCTATCATCGATAAAGGTGATGAAGTATTTGTTTCCACCTCTTGTGGGAACCGATTTTAAATCACATACATCAGTGTGGATCATATCAAGGGGTTCGGTTATTCTTTCAACCGATTTAAACGATGATCTTGTTTGTTTGGCCTCAACACATGTTTGAAATTTATATTTTGAATCAATGTGGAAAGATGGTATGCATTTAAATTTAATTAACCGACGAATGGAATTAAAATTAACATGACCAAGACGTGCATGCCAAATACTAGAAGACTCAAGCAAGTAAGCAGAAGTAGTATTAATTTCATTAATATCACGCTTAAAAGCCATTACATTCAATTTGAACATGCCATTAAGGGCATATCCCCTACCAACATCCACACCACTTTTGGTTAACACGACCTTATCTGATTCAAAAACCAAACGAAAACCAACCTTGTTGAGAAGCCAACCCGACACAAGATTCTTACAAATCTCCGGAATATAGAGCACATTGTTCAAAGTGAGCTCTTTTTCCTAGGTCATCTTGAGTATCACAGAACCTTCCCCTTTGATATCGGCCGTAGGCGAGTTTCCCATGAACAACTTCTCACAAGTCTCAACATCCTTGAAGGTGGTAAACATGTTCTTGTCCGAGCAAACATGACGGGTAGCACCCGTATCAATCCACCATTCCGTTGAGTTCGATCCTACCAAATCTTCAGAGATCATATTAGTAACCTCGGTCACCATGGCAGCAAGATCCATGCATTCACCATATTACCTTGACGGGGATTCTCTCGTTTTGGCATCTTGCAGCTTGCAACTCTATGACCCGGTTGATCACAATTATAGCACACACCATCAAACTTGTTTGGCTTTTGGGGTTTCAAACCCGAAAACTTTTCGGGTTTTTCCGCATGGTTAGCAACGGTGTTCGCAAGTGGTGCTCCCACAATTAGAGTTACCGTTGCAGCGGATGTCATGATCGGTGCCACCATAATTGAGGTCACAAGAGGTTGAGTCGACATTCTGAAATTCGCAAATTAAAAAATTAGACAACTCGCTTGATAATTGTTAACAATAAATGATAACAATAACAATAATCTGTTTATAACAATACAAATAATCTGTCTCCAAAACCTGTTCTTTTTTTCAAACTGTTTTGTATTCTGTCCGCAAACTGATCGTAGTTACACTGATATAACAAACAATTACGTTGCATGCGTAACTACCAGTTACGTTACGGACCTGTCAAACATAACTAATAGTTACGTGACAAATAGTTATGCTAGCGTAACAAACAGTTACGCTACGTAACTAATAGTTCGCTAGCGTAACAACAGTTACTCTACGTAACTAATATACGTAAGTAACAGTTACGTTACTAACAGTTAACAACGAGAACCGTAATAAATTTTCAGAATTTGTTATTCTAAACTTGATCCACAACCGCTTTTAAACAAAACGGAAAGAAATTATATGGATATAACAAGTTCCAAACTAATCTGAAGTACAGTGATTGCAGAATTTATATTAAATAAACCAATAATCTGTTTTAAACGTTAATAAACAACAGTTACGCTATGTAACTAACAGTTACACTAAGTAACGTAACTAACAGTTACGCTACTAACGTAACTAAGATTTACGGTATTAACAATTATACGTATGACAACGAGAACCGTTATTCGAAACTCGATCCAACACCGCTTTTAAACAAAACGGAAAGAAATTATATGGATTTAACAAGTTCCAAACTGATCTGAAGGACACTGATTAAATAATTTATATTAAATAAATTGTTTTGGGTTTTCCCTTCACTGAATTCAAACCAATAATCTCTTTTAAACGTTAATAATCTGATTTATAACGACAGTTACGTTGCTAGCGTATCTAATAGTTACGCTACGTAACTAACAATTACGTTGACGTAACTAAGTAACGAAACTAACAGTTACGCTACCTCGACTAACAGATACGCCACTTAATTAACTAGTGTAACTAACGGTTACGCTGCGTAACTAACATTTACGCTACGTAACTAGCAGTTATGTTAACGTAACTAACAGTTACGTTGGAAAACAGCTGTTTCAAAAAAGAGTCGAAACACAACTCGTTTGAGTCCAATCTTTTCTGATTAAAAACGGTATTATAAGAAGAAAATTTGTTTTAAGATTGAAGAAACAATATACCATTTATATTGAACAGAAATTAAATTACACGAAATGTAAACTAATTATATAAACTGTAAACGAAATTACAAAATAGTAAACGAGATTGTAGTCAAGGCTCGTGATAACACAATTCCCTTAAAACAAATTTCGCGTATATTCACACGAATTGTTTCTCAGGGTACAATGATATAAACAGCTTATTACGAAACTGCCATAGCAAAACTTGCCTGAAATCTGATCGGAAAATATCACACTGAGTTAATCGGAAAATTGAGTGTTAATCGGTGTGAATTGGTCGAACCTAGACGCTCCTATTTATAGACTAACAGAAAACGCTCGAGATTAATTCGATTCAATGGCATTAAACCAGAATTAAATCAAGATCCGAAACTGACCAAAAGTAGTGTAACTGTTAGTTACGCTACGTAACTAATAGTTACGCTAGCAGTGTAACTGTTAGTTACGCTACGTAACTATTAGTTACGCTAGCAGTGTAACTGTTAGTTACACTACGTAACTATTAGTTCCGCTAGCAATGTAACTGTTAGTTACACCCAAACACCATATTTGGGTGTCGATATCTCATTCACCTTAACTCCGTTTTGGACGTATACTATATCGTTGCAAAGCCCTTTTTAAGGGCTACACGTTCATATTAAATATTCTTCGTCATATTAAATATGCATCACTTTATATACATCCAAAGGGGACGAAAAATTATATTTTCATCAATATTTTCCAAACAGCCTTGAATTCCTTTTTTCCATCTTTGACTCAATTGTTTTCTTTTTCCAAAATACAAAGACTTGCTTATCCAATACAGCTATAGCTCTTATGCGTACCCATTCTTGTTTTCTTTCCTCACCTATCTTATCTTTTGCTTTCTCTCAAATTTGCAAAACTCATTTGATAGGTGGTAAAATGGACTTTCGGAGGGTAACCATGTTGTATAATGAGTTACGATCATCCTATCCCGGAGGTTAAAACATATGTCTGGCTAGAGTTTTAAAAGAATGCAAAAGATTTGTTGAGACAAAAAGATACCATAGATTTTTGACAACATGCAACACTTTTATCTTCTTTTTATTTTTAAATATTTTTTAAGAAATATATTTGTACTTTTGTGTCATATCATTCATAAACAGTACATGTTTTTAATCGACTTTTCTGAAAAAACTAATTTAACCGCTGACTAAAAGAAAGAAGTTTAGCATGATTGTAACTTGTTAATGCATTATTGAAATTAGAAACTTGCACATGTATGTTTTAAAATACTTTTTTAAACTGAATTGGACTCCACTTTTCACTCATACATGAATGTTTTAAAATACATTTTTAACTTAGAAACGGGGCTAAACGAAGAGGATGCTAATTAAAAATGGTTTTGAAAATGCTTGTACAAACATGAGTTTCTAGAAACGGGGCTAAATGAAGAAATTTCATAACTTTCTACTCGAGCTCCTATTTTCTAGATTTGTAACAAACATAGACACTTTGATTTGGTGGACATGAAAAAATGAAAGGTACCAGATCCAGAATGATAAGGAATTCATCAGATCCGGAAGTAGATATGACGACATATACGAGCTTTTTATGTATGTCCCATGGATGACGCCAAATGTTGCGACATCGGTTAGCATGGGTTGGTTTAGATGACCGAAAGGTGTCGCTCCTCGTCTTCCCGAGCCCGTCGTATGCTACAACATAGTAAAATCGTTAGAAGGGGACGAGAGGCCGAAGCCCCGCATCCATATCACTACAAGAAAAAGGTCTTTTGCTAACACTTTTTTTAGTGACACATATAAAAAGTGTTAGCAAAAGTACACATATCCTTACACTTATAAGAAAACTATAACCATAGCTTAATTTTTATCCACACAATATGAAAAGTGTAAGCAAAAGTGTAACTTTTGATTACATATTATAATAAGTGTGAGGATATATGAAGTTTTATCTACACATTTTATAGAGTATTAGTAAAAGTATAGTGTTTTGTTTATACTTTAAAAAAAGTGTTGGCAAAAGTACGTATATCCTTACACTTATATAAATTTTGCAATAAGTGTAGGTCGATGTACAATTTTATCTACACATTTTATAAATTATTAGTAAAAGTCTAGTGTTTTGCTTATACTTTTAAAAAAATGTTAGCAAAAGTACGCATATCCTTACACTTATCTACATTTTCCGATAAGTGTAGGGAGATGTACAATTTTATCTACACATTTTATAAAGTATTAGTAAAAGTCTAGTGTTTTGCTTATACTTTTAAAAAAGTGTTAGCAAAAGTACGCATATCCTTACACTTATATACATTTTCCAATAAGTGTAGTGAGATGTACAATTTTATCTACACATTTTATAAATTATTAATAAAAGTCTAGTGTTTTGCTTATACTTTTATAATTAGCATGGCCTTCTCTGATGACAGCGCCTCAACCTAATATCAGTTTAAACAAAGTCAATAAGGCGTAACGATAGTTGTTCAATACTCCATATACGTTGTTTTTAGATGGTCCAACGATGAAAGGATGATTATATACACCCAAGATTAATATATAATATTTTATTTATGTTTAATATTCATGCATCATTGTTATTAATTAAGTTTTTTATAATAAATTAAGTTTTTAATTAAATAAAAAGTGCATATTTAGAAATATTCCAAAAATACCCTCTTAAACTATGTATTGTAATTTTTTTAGTGTCGACACAGGGGATGCTTTTTATTGTAATTTTAAGTCTTCTCTACTTGGTTCAGAAAAGGGGCAAAGAGCTCCGAGACGATTAGCCTACCTAGGGGATCTGGAAGCCAACGACCTCCGCCGTCATCGCCGACACCGTCATCGCCGTCACCGATCTCCGCCAATTGCCGTCACTCGCTAGGTATAATCGCCGTCACTCGCGAGGTACACTTGATTTTAATTTCAGTTTTAGATCGCATATTTAATATTCATTTTCAATATAATTCACTCTATTTGTTCCTGTTACTCATATTATTTTGCTTAATTTCCTTCCGATGATATAATTTGGAGTGAATTGATCATTAGTTGTTATAATAAATCATGATTTTATGTTAAATTGTAGTTGTTTTGTAAGTGTTTATTGTTGTTTTATGTATCAGCTTAAAGCTATAGTAGAATATTCGTGAGATCGAATGGAACGATAAACGATAAGACTAGTTAGGTAAAGCCATTAGTCATGACTTGAAATGATCGTAATTGGCAGACCTTTACTACTGAAAATTTATAATTTGTGTTTGCAAACTGATTATGTGATTATGCCTTCGCAGATAACCGGTTTTGGATTATCAGTTTGGAAGTAACCTATCCAAACTGTTTATTTCAAACCGCTTAATCATTATAAAACAGATTTCCATCAAATATTTTGCTAATAATATATTGTCCAGCTCCCAAAACTTGCAACACATAGAAGTGCTCATACGAGAAAAACCTGCGAGAAAAAAAAAATACAAATTAAATTATGAGCTAAACTCATTTTTTTATATATGTTAATAATATATATTACCTCAAACTTACCATTTCGTCATATGTTCTGATGGATTGATATTTTTTGATGGTTGCTTAAGCTCTGATGGATAGATCTTGGATGTATCTTGCACCGAGAGCAAGTGCACAATATGTAGAAGGCGTAGAATCCTTTTTAGACTTTGCTTTTGAGAAAACAAGAAATCCTGGGAAGATTTTGTGTCCGTGCATTGATTGTCACAATATCCCATTCCTTACAAGAGCAGTAGTGTATGATCACCTCATATGTTCGGGTTTCAAAAAAAATTACTCAAGTTGGAAAGATCACGGGGAAGTTTGTAAGGCATCATCATCTAGAATGATGATTGAGGATGAAGGAGAATTTTCACACGACATGGATGGTTTATTGGGTGACCTATTCCCGGCAGCCCCGTTGGAAAGTCACGTACATATGGGTGAAAGTAAAATACCCGCATGTCCAATAAACAGTAAGCCCATGGATAAAAGTGAGAAAAAGAAATTTGATGATTTACTTAAGGAAGGTGAGCAAAAAATCTACATGGATGCTAAGTACACCAAGTTATCCTGCTTGGTTCATCTATATCATTTAAAGAGCTTGAATGGTTGGAGCAATAAATCATTCTCAATGTTGCTAGAGTTCTTACAAGATTTGTTGCCTATCGGGAATCTGATGCCAAAAACCACACATCAAGTCAAAAAGATTCTAGAAAATTTAGGACTGAGTTATGAAAAAATTCCTGCATGTCCTAATGGGTGCATGTTATTTTGGGATAAAAATGAGAAAGAAGAAGTATGTTCAATTTGTGGAGCTTCAAGATGGAAAGTCCCTGAAGTAGCCTCAAATGATCCCGATGAAGTAGCCCAAAATGATCCAGATGAAGTAGCGGGTCCAAAAAAGAAGAAGGCAGCAAATGTTTTACGTTGGTTTCCCTTAAAACCAAGATTTCAAAGGTTGTTTATGTCTTCCAAGACCGCTAGCCTTATGAGTTGGCATCAACAAGAAAGAAAGAAAGATGGAAAACTGCGACATCCGCCTGATGGATTAGCATGGAAAGACTTCGATCAAAGGTATCCTGAATTTTCAAGCGACCCACGAAATTTACGGTTAGGTATTGCAAGTGATGGTTTCAACCCCTTCCGGACAATGAATACAAAATATAGTATTTGGCCGGTCTTTGTCATTCCGTATAACCTACCTCCATGGTACGTTATGAAGCAATCTAACTTCATTCTTTCTTTACTTATTCCTGGTCCAAAAGCCCCTGGAAACAAGTTCGATGTTTATATGCAACCCATGATAAAAGAGTTGGAGGATTTGTGGGAAAAAGGTGTTGAAACTTTTGATGCTGCTACAAATGAAATGTTTCGCTTGAAGGCTGCTGTCCATACTACAATATCTGACTTTCCAGGATATGCTAATCTTTCTGGATGGAGCACCAAGGGTGAATATGCATGTCCTGTGTGTGCTTTCGATAACTTCATTCTTTCTTTACTTATAATTATAATTTTTTACTTTTTTGCAGTCGACAAAAACAATTCCAAAACGTAGCACTCATAAGGAGATCATTAACTTGGTGATCATCTCTATGGTACTTTTAGTAATTTATTACGTGTAACTATTGATTCTGAACTCTATTTATATAATTTAAGTTTGGTTTGGATAAAGATGACAACCTTTTCCATTTAGGGTCGAGGATTGGTGATGGTTTTGACGACATTGCGATCCCCAAGATTTTGAAAGATGGCTCTGTTTTGAAGCCATTCTTTCATTTTGAGACTGGCAATAACAAGAAAAAAAAAGGTCGATCATGAGCCATGGTCTAGAAGGTTAGGCCCTTGCCTGACTTTTTGAAATACTGTTAAATCAAAGATCTGATTGCAAATATCTGAATGATTTAAGTGTTTTTGTTAGGCCCTTGCCTGACTTCTTGAAATACTGTTAAATCAAAGTTTTCATGTGTCGTTTTAATATTTAATATATGTGCTTCATGCAGTTTGACGTTAATGAGGATAGTAGCATCTGGATATGTGCACTACTACTAGCAATTCTGTTTCAAAATAGAGACATCATACGTGCAAACGCGACAATAAAAGCTATACCGACCCTTGCTAGTTTGTTGAGGTCAGATGAGTCAGCTAATAGGTACTTTGCTGCACAAGCTATGGCAAGCCTGGTCTGCAACGGAAGCAGGGGAACCCTTTTATCTGTTGCTAACTCAGGGGCTTCGGTCGGTCTCATTTCATTACTTGGCTGTGCAGATGCTGATATACACCATCTTCTCGAGTTATCAGAAGAATTCTCATTGGTTCCTTATCCAGAACAAGTTTCTCTAGAGAGGTTGTTTAGAGTCGATGACATCAGGGTCGGTGCTACTTCTAGAAAGGCAATACCAGCTCTTGTTGATTTACTCAAACCAATTCCCGATCGACCTGGTGCACCTTTTCTTGCACTTGGGATTCTAATTCAACTCGGAAACGACTGCCCCTCAAATAAGATTGTTATGGTAGAAGCTGGTGCTTTGGAAGCGTTAACAAAGTATCTTTCACTTGGCCCACAAGAAGCCACAGAGAAAGCTGCTACCGATTTATTAGGCCTCCTATTTAGCACTGCTGAGATATGTAGACATGAGGCTTCTTTTGGTGCTGTGAGCCAGCTTATAGCTGTCTTACGAATGGGTGGAAGGAATGAAAGATATAGCGCTGCAAAGGCACTGGAAAATCTATTATGTGCTGATCATATTAGAAATGCAGATTCTGCTCGGCATGCGGTTCAGCCGTTGGTGGAAGTTTTAAATACTGGGTTTGAAAAGGAGCAACATGTTGCTATTGCTGCATTAGTTAGACTATTAAGTGATAACCCATCAGGAGCACTTGCTGTTGCAGATGTTCTTTGTAGGATTCTTTCATCAAATTGTTCAATGGACTTGAAAGGTGATGCTGCGGAGTTGTGTTGTGTACTTTTTGGAAATACAAGAATCAGATTGAAAATTATGATTTGTATGGATTATGATTTGCGTACGATGTTTATATTATGACTAGATTGAAAATTATTATTTGGTATTTCTGAAAGTTCTAATATGTGTTTGCAAAAGTTCTGTATGGAAGTTTTCTGGAAATTGTCAATTCTTGACACAAAAGTTGGTGTAGGCAAAAGATCTAACCTATGTAGACATATGATGTGTCAGGATAGGTGTGTCACCATAACCTTTACCGTCGGAGCTTCTGCCAACACTTATAATAAGTGAAGGAGAAGCTAATTTATCTTTTCCTGACACTTCTTATACTTATCCTGACACTTTTTGTCTGTCAGCAAAAGCACTATTTCTTGCGTAGAGTGTGATCAATGCATGAAAAATATACTCTTTATTGTACTTCCTCTGTCCCGAGAAAATTGTTATCTTAACTAGATACAGGTTTAGGGAATTCTTTGATTTGTTAGCCTAATGAGTAGCATACACTCTAATAATGAGGGCACGTTGTGGAAAAAAATCGATAGCAACCAATGAGTGCAGTAGACAGAGAGGTATTTTTAACTAAACCTTTTCCTAGGAAAAGGCTGTAATTGTGCAAATCAGCATTAGAGCTTGGTAGAGAAGATGAAAGAGAATAGTTGACCATAGTGATGATGAAAAGTTTAAAAATTAGAGAAAAAAGAGGTCTGTATAGAACCAACAGACCTGCAACTCTGATACAAGCATTATAAAAAGTATAAATCTGATTCCTATCTTTTATAGCATGCACATACATTTAATGTAGTAATAGAAGGATATACAAAGAGTTCAAATGCTCTGAGATGTCCTAATAAGGGGTCAGGTGCATTGTCTAATAAGTATTATAATTATAATATCAATATGCAGCACCTAAAAAGAAAGTACGAGGTCCAACTAAGAAAAAGGCGATATGGAACTTAAAAACTCACGAGAAAGTTGTGGTCACATTTAATGAGCTTGCCCAGCCTATTGGGGACGAAGCAAATGAGCTGACCAAATTTCTTGGCTCACTTGTGAGGATGTCTCAACATGTTGGAATCGACTATACGGAGTGGAGGAAGGTTCCTGATAATAAAAAGGAGGATTTATGGAGCATTGTGAAGGTAAATTGTTATACAATTATGTGAAGTATGAATTTGTGTGATTTATGTATGAGTAATCACAAAATATTTGATTGTAGGAAAAGTTTATTTTTGAACCAGCTGAAACAACAGAAATAAAGGATTGGATCATGACAGACTTGTCAAGTAAGTGGAGAACATGGAAGCATGAACTTAAAAAAAGTTCATACGATTCAAGTTTGACTGTAGATGAAATTGTGGCATCACAAACGGACGATAGAGTGGATAAAGGTCAATTCAGGACACTAGTCACTAGTTGGTTCACCCAAAAAAAACAGGTTCATGAACATGATGACTTCACCTAGTTTACAAGAGCTGATTATTATGTGTTATCTTTGCCTAATTTGTAACTTTACAGGTGGAAGCGGAGATCAAGAAAACAAATCGCTCAAAGTCAGATGAGCCTCACATTACAGGGAGCAAATCATTTGCACGTCTATGTGATGAGGAGGTCACGTCTTTTCTATATTATATATCGTCATTTTTAAAATTCATAAAGCCATTGCAATTTCGGAAATTCTAATCAGACGTGTACTTTTTTGTTGCAGACCCAAAAGAATGATGGTGTTCCGCCATCACGTGGGAAAATGTACTGTTTGACTCGTACTTATCAAGACGGGAGCATTGTGAATGCTAAAGCCGCCAAAGTTGTGGTATGATCTTTAATTAGAATATCACCTAATTCATGGTATGGTATGATAATGTAATGATAAGGTTTGTGAATACTTGTTTGTATGTTCGATCAGGCAGAGTAATACAATATATGGAGTCACTTTAGTTGTTTTTTAATTATCTCTAAATGATTGTACAAATTACAAGAAGCGATAAAAACACTAAATCATTGTACAAATTACAGGAAGCGATAAAAGCCATTGGTGAATCTAGCACTGCTCAAGAGACAATGAGAGATGGGTCTCCTTACTGGATAGATGATGACTTAGCTAAAGTCAAAGGACCTGAAAGGGGAGGGAATGTTCGTTGTATGGGCAAGTTCCCGGCTGCAAAGAAAAGAAGAGTTCAGGATCCTCAAGTTCCTATACTAAAGGCTGAAGTGAAAGATATTCGTGAGGTTATAATGAGTTTGGTTGCTGCTGTGAAAGAACATATACCTGGACTGAATTTGTCCACTATCACAAGTCGCGCCAACACTAACATGGAGGTAACATCACTTTGTTGATTTGTCACAAGCGCCAATCTAACCTGATTTCGTTTCCAAATAAAGGCTTGTGCTAAAAAGTCAAGTTGCTGTTCTAACATCACTGCAACCACACTTTTTCAAATAGACCCAGACCAAGAGACAAGCCCAGTAGGACTAATCCCAAGCCTAATTACACTGAATGTCCCTTTTTGTCCAAAAACTTTTACGAAAAGGGTAGTTAAGCCTGGTTAAGAACCAAGATCAAACCCATTTCGGGATCTAGCTCATTTAAGACAATTTTGGACCAGGTCTTGAAAAAGTTCAAAACTCATCACGATTCTTAGGAACCATGAATTTTGTGCATTTCTCAAAAATTTGCAACAAAAATCAGACATTGTCACACCTATATGTCAACCTATAGACATTCCTAACCAAAGAAGATTCAATTAACTCGCAGCAATAAATGAAAATGCCAAACTGCTAGTACAGAAACACAGCATCCAGCACACATATTAATCGAGTCTAAGAGCTTGCTGCCCAAAACCATGTTCACATCAACAGGTGTTTAGTATTTCATACATCCTATCTTTGCTTGTCCCTATAAATAGGCCGTATTTTAAGTAAAGATCATTATGTCTGATGTCGGAAAACTACACCAACCTTTTGTTATTGTTAAGATCAGAGAGACCAAAGAATGAATGGAGGTTCGAGTGAATGTGTGAAAAAGATGTTTTTCTTCCATTCTGAATAAAAAATTTTCTGTCTCTTTATTAGGGTGACAATGCATGCAATGTTCGTGATAATACTCTCGCTCATAATCCGAAGAATGCAAGATCAACTGGTGCAAGTCATCATCCAAAGAATTCAGCATCAACCGCTACAAGTTCTCATCCAAAAAATCAAAGGTCAACTGCTACAAGTCCTCATCCAAAGAATCCTACATATGGTACGAGTTCTCATCCAAAGAATCCCACATCTGGAAAGAATCTCACATCTGCTACGAGGTATGCGTTTGGAAAAACATTTAAATATTTTTCATTTCTTTTCATACATTTAGTCGTCTTACTACTTGCAAATCTGTAAACAAATACACTTTGCTTCTAATGAACATTCGAAAAGGTTTTAACTTATTTATTTCGACTACAGGAAAAGAAGGCAAAGTATTCAAGAGTTATAGAAGACAAACTGATTATCTCGTTTTACTAGTGCTACACTGCTACGACAACGACATTTGGTATTAAGTACATGTAATGCTCATGTCGGATAAAGAGTTCCGTATGGATTATGATTTGTATGGATTATGATTTGCGTGCGATGTTTATATTATGACTAGATTGAAAATTATTATTTGGTATTTCTGAAAGTTCTAGTATGTGTTTGCAAAAGTTCTGTATGGAAGTTTTCTATGGTAGTTTTCTGGAAATTGTCAATTATTGACACAAAAGTTGGTGTAGGCAAAAGATCTAACCTATGTAGACATATGATGTGTTAGGATAGGTGTGTCACTATAACCTTTACCGTCAGAGCTTCTGCCAACACTTATAATAAGTGAAGGAGAAGCTAAATTATCTTTTCCTAACACTTCTTATACTTTTCCTAACACTTTTTGTCTGTCAGCAAAAGAACTATTTCTTGTAGTGCATCCTCTGACGATCAAGTCAGATATACATGAGTGAGAGTAAAATAAAGAGAGAGAGTTAAAGAGAAAAAAAGGGTCTTGCCAAATGAGAGTTATGAGGTCATATATATAGACATATACCGGTGGGTAATCTGGTGATACCTATAATATCTAGCGGATAATGCGTGACTTCCTTCATCAAGATGAACGTTCTCTTTCATCAGGAGGAACGTTCTCTTTCATCAGGCTGAACGTGCGACCTTCATCAGGCCGAACGTTGTCCTTCATCAAGTTGAACGTCAACATCATCAGGCCGGACATTGTCTTTCTTCAAGCTGAAAGTCGACCTTCATCAGGCCGAACGTTGTCTTTCATCAAGCTGAACGTCGACCTTCATCAAGCCGAACGTTGTGTTTCATCAAGCTGAACGTCGACCTTCGTCAGGCAAAACATTGTCTTTCACTAGGCTGAACGTTCGTTCTTCATCAAGCCGAACGTTGTCTTTCATCAGGCCGCATGGGCTTATTTCAATACTTGATCGTATTTACGGTTAAGACTGTAGGTACATCAACAACAGGTAACGTATGTACTTTCTTGATTTTGTATTTTCTTTTGAATGATTTCTTTTATAAATGGACTTACAATCTTCTTATTAATTTATAAAGTTTAGTTATGGTTTATGGTTAAACTTTCGCCAAATGAAACCCAGGTTGGTCATGCTATTAGAGCACCCGGAGTGATAATCACGATTCTGGTGATTCTGGGATTACTTTTGCTGACGTGGCAGTGAGAATCATGATTCTGAGATTTTGGGTGGTATGATAATGAGGATTGAGGGTGATTGTGAGAGTTGTGAGACCAGTTTTTTTTTTTTTTTTTCTTAAAACATTTAAATATAAGATTTTATTCTAATACAAAACAAAACTACAATAATTAAAATAAAAATACAAAACAATAAAAAAAAATTCAATACAATAAAAAAAAATACAAATACATAAAATAAAAAAAACCTAACGTTGTCGAGTTTGTGGGCAAATAAGGTGGCATGGTCCACGTCCAATTAGTGTAATAATAATAATTGCCAAAGTAAACAAACAATAGCTGCAAGAACAAGTTCAACCTGATCCGGTGATGGTAGAAAAAAACAAGTTGTGTTACATTTAGTTTCTGACGATTCAAGTGAACCAACCGCCTTTAACCGAATACCAAGCCGATTCAAAGTGACTTCCGACCCTCCAACAGTTGGATGGAATGCCAACTGTTGAAAGGGCGGAAATCACTTTGAATCGGCTTGGGATTCGGTTAAAGGCGGTTGGTTCAGTTGAACCGTCAGAAACTAAACGTAAGAGAAGTTGTCTTTTTTCTACCATCATCGGATTAGGTTGAACTTGTTCTTGCAGCTAGTGTTTGTTTACTTTGACAATTACTATTAGCCAACTCGGACGTGAACCATGCCACCTTTTTTGTACACAAACTCGGGCATCGAAGACATTTTTACGATTGGAAAGTGTATGTGATATGAGATTATAGATATAAAGGTAGAATGAGATTGAGAAATGGTGTGATTTTTTTGATTAAAATAAGGATGTATTTATAGGTGAATTTTGGGGAAAAAATAAAAATAAATAAATAAATATTTTAAAACCAACAGTTATATTACCGTTGGTATGTTTTAAATGAAAAAAAAAAAAAATCAAAAAACTCACAACAACCCGTTGTCACCACATTGGTGGCTGACAACGAGCCTCACAACGAAGGTCCCACGTATAATAACGACGACAACCGTCGTTGTGGGTCTCATAACGAGCCCACAACGACACCACTCCAGGTGTTCTTACATCTCAATTTGCATCCTATGTTATGTTTAGATATGTCTTTTGAACTTTATGAGTCTCCTTTTATGTTTTGAACTTTGATTCGACGACTTTTTGATGTAAGTAAAATTTCAAAGATGAGATTAGTCATTTTTTTTTGTTATAATCTCAAGTTTATAATATTTTTATTTTTCTTGAAAAGAAAATCCTTTAAAATCGTACTTTGTTAAAATGGCTTAAAAGATATATATTAGATTTATACTATTTGGACAATGAACACGGATTTGTTTATAGGTCAACATTTAAAGATAAATTCTCAAGATTGGCTGGTTGTACCAGAAAATGGGTATATGTATTTGGGGTTTTTTTGTTTCATTTCAGTTGTATTTATGTATTTCGGTTTTCCAAATCACTTTTGTCTTGTGGAAATAGGTTTGTTAGTTCTCACATATACAAAGAAGCAGTGGAGCTTCCTTGGTAATTGTTGTTAGATTATAGAGGCCTAAATGAATGTAAGCCCAAGTCCGTATGTGGGTTTGGGCCCGATAGATTAATTTGTCTTATAAATAGGCTTCGAATGTAATCGTATCAAGTTGATGAAATATAAAAGTTCTTCCACAAAACCCGATTACTAATTTCTACCTGGTATCAGAGCGAGGTGATCCTGGGCTTTAGCCCTCAAAACTCCTCTCCAAATACTGTCAACCTTCCATAAATTGTCTTCAAATCTAACTCTTGAACCTCGAGTATTTGGATGTTCTGTTTTTGTCCATATACCAAAAATAGAGCGTTCAAAACTTGATCCTTGTGCAGAGAAATGTGTGTTTAAGGGGTATGGTGTCAATCAACACGGGTATCGGTGTTACAGCCCAAGTCGGCGTCACATGTTCACAACAGTGAACTGTGACTTTCTTGAAACTGAGTTCTTTTACCAAACCCATCTTCATGGTCAGGGGGAAAGAGAAAATGACGCATTAAGATGGATGAGTTGGGCGCCACCTGTGAATGATGCTTCTAATGATACATCCACTCCGGAGACTAATAGTCCTGAAGAACCGGAAGACAGTACCACTCCCACCAACAATGATCCTCCTCAACTGATATCCGAGGTAAGTGGCTCCGAATCTCCGGATACTTCAAATAACTCTGATATGTGTGCTGATGAACAACAGGTCGAGACGGAAACTCCGAGTATGACTGAACCAGCTCGGTATGATCTTCCACCTAGATCAACCAGGGGAATTCCGCCTAACAGATACTCACCTGAAAGAAGTTCAAAAGGGTCGAAATATCCAGTCGCAAATATCGCAGGAAGGAATTTAGTTCCGGAAGCCAAGTCCTTCGCAAACGCGATCTGTTCTGAAAAAATACCAACAAGTGTTGAAGAAGCACTCAAGTATAAAGAATGGAAAGAAGCAATTGGAACTGAACTTGAAGCCCTGAGAAGAAGTGAAACATGGGAAGAATGCGAATTGCCTCCAGGAAAGAAGCCCGTTAAATGTCGGTGGGTGTTCACTATCAAGTATAAACCCGATGGATCAATCGAAAGGTATAAAGCTCGGTTAGTCGCAAAGGGATATACTCAAACTTACGGGATTGACTATTGTGAGACTTTCTCTCCTGTAGCCAAGATTGATACTATTAGAGTTCTATTCTCAGTTGCAGCAAACAAGGATTGACCATTACACCAATTCGATGTCAAGAATGCCTTCCTGCATGGAGAATTGAAAGAAGAAATCTACATGGAAGCCCCACCTGGAATTCATGATAGTTCTGAGGCCAGGAAAGTTTGTCGACTAAAGAAATCTCTATATGGTTTGAAGCAGTCCCCACGAGCGTGGTTTGGTCGGTTTACCACAATTATGAAGAAATATGGCTATAACCAGAGCAATTCCGATCACACTCTCTTCTTGAAACGAAGAGGTAAACTCATAACCTGTTTAATAATCTACGTTAATGACATGATTATTACAGGGGATGATTCAGAAGAAATGACAAAATTGAAAGCTAATCTTTTCAAAGAGTTTGAAATGAAAGATCTGGGAAGACTCTAATATTTTCTCGGAATTGAAGTTCTAAGATCAAAATTAGGGATCCTCATTTGCCAGCAAAAATATGTTCTGGATTTATTAGCAGAGACGGGAATGATAGATTGCAAACCTGCAGACACTCCCATGATAGCCAACCAAAAATTGTTCATGGAAGATGAAGCTGAACTGGCAGATAAAGAAAGATATCAGAGAACCGTGGGAAAGCTGATTTATTTAGCTCATACTCGACCAGACATTACATACACCGTGGGGGTTATAAGCCAATTCATGCACCAACCTCAAGTCCAGCACATGGAAACGGCTCTACGAATTATCAGGTATCTCAAGGGAACCCCTGGACACGATGTTTTATTCAAAGCAAATGGGCACCTGAAGATTGATGCTTATACCGATGCTGACTGGGCAGGCGACAAAGGTAATAGGAGATCTACATCAGGGTATTTTACCCTAGTGGGAGGAAATCTTGTTACATGGAGGAGTAAAAAACAAAAAGTTGTCGCCCTCTCAAGTGCTGAAGCTGAATTCCGAGGAATAGCACGAGGATTAGCTGAAGTCCTGTGGCTGCGAAAACTATTGTGAGAAATTGGGTATCCCTCAGAAGAAGCCAGTAAGATCATGTGTGACAACAAAGCGGCTATCCAGATCTCAGGAAATCCAGTTCAACATGATCGCACCAAACACGTTGAAGTTGATAGACACTTCATTAAAGAAAAACTTGAAGATGAGATTATCGAGCTTCCATTTGTTTTATCAAAAGATCAGCTTGCAGACATCCTTACAAAGGCGGTTACCGGAGAGATCTTCGCTCACTGTTTTGACAAGTTAAGCATTGGAAATCCCACTACTTAGCTTGAGGGGGAATGTTAGATTATAGAGACCCAAATGAATGTAAGCCCAAACCCGTATGTGGGCTTGGGCCCGATAGATTAATTTGTCTTATAAATAGGCTACGAATGTAATCGTATCAAGTTGATGAAATATAAAAGTTCTTCCAAAAAACCCGATTACTAATTTCTACAATTGCAAGCTTTAGCAAGTAATAGGTATGTTTGGATTGTATAATTTATATCACTCGTTAACTGAAGTTCTTGAATTCTAAATGCAGTCAAAATATGTTCGCTACATATGTATTGATAAAGCTTAAAGGAACTCAAAATAGATTTTTTAAATGATGTATGCAACTGTTATGTTGTGGATAAAGATATTAGTTAAACTATTAAAGGAGAGATTGATATAACAAGGGGGTGCTTGTTTTTTTTGGTGTTTTTGCCTTTTTAAAACTGAATCATATGAAGTTACCATAACCTACATTTTGTTTAGATGTGATTTTAAGGCATTGATCATTTATAGAATTCGTCAATTCAAAGAATTCAACTCTTGGTATATCCAGTCCTGCACTATAGATGGTACATCTTTAATTGATCTCACATATGCATTTTCTTTCATATTTACTAGTATATGAGTGTGTTAGAAACACATATTCTCTTGTGGGTTGAGATGGGTCGGCTCACGACAATTTAGGTCGGACTCCCAAACACTTTTGTCTCCATTTATATTTTTTATAAATCCTTACTGTGTTAAAAATGATGAAAAAAGTAACTATAACGGTAATATACCTTTTATAATGTCTGTTCTATGAAATGAAATGTTAGTTTTCACTTTTGATCCATTTCTTTGTTACGTACAATTTATAATGAAACATAAACCTATTTTAACCAGTTGTAATAAGCATGTAAAAAAGACCACATTTAACTGAAACCTTTAAAAATAATTGTTGTCTGAACAACGCAAGCATACAATAATCAATATGTAAAGATTTTGACTCTAACTCCTCATGTGGATGTTAAAGTCTAAGCCAAATGAATCTGAATAGTTTATAATTATATGCCATGAACGAGAACCTTTACATGAATAAGTTTTAGCCAAGTTTGTTTGATAATTGACTAATCTTAAATATTATTGCAACATGATGGGAGTAAGTCCTAATCTTAATTATTATGTCACTGTAACTTCTCGTGCAATCGTAAATGGTGTACATTCAAATAGAAATATTGAACTATGCTCAAGCCGCAAAAAAATAGAAGGTAAATATATGTAAAGGAGATATTATGCACATTCGAATAGAGAGATGTTTCAATTCAAAATGTGTTACTCACTATGTTAGCAGCTTCGATTAAGGAGGATATACACAACCATTTGAAATTTTTATTGCCTATTATTTTCCGCTTTTGAACAACTCAATATTATTAACTAAAGGGTACTAGTACATATATTAAAAAAAGGGCCTCACATGAAGTTTGAGTTTTGTAAGATCACATATAGTATACTCCATAAGGCTTGAATCTTTATCACCGATAAATTTTTACTAAATATGTTGAAATAAAGGAAAAAAGTATTTAATAAGAAAATGTTTCTTTCAAATTATATATTCACTAATTTAATTCACTCTTTTTCTCGCTTTTAATATAAAATCCCTGATTTTAGTTCAAACGAAAAAACTTTGGTGGATTTATTCTTTGACCGCTTTAGAAAATATAATTTTTAAAAGGAACTTTTATAAGAAGTAATACATAAGTCTAAACTATACAAGTCTAACTGTATAAATCTAAATCTATAATGAATTTTTACTACTTATCTCTTATTTCACTAACGAAATATTTATTAACATCAAATCTCACTTTTAGGTCTACTTTTAGTCATTTATATGTAAGAATGTCAATGGTTTTCTCCTTACCTAAAATAAAAGGGGAATGATAACAAATATGTTATTAAAGTGCTCGCAGTCATAACATTATTTCGTTCGGTGTTATGGTCACGTCAGCGTAACTCAGCCTATAACTTAACAACAAACATATCCCTCCAGCAATAACTCAGAATTCTGGGCCCCACCAGCTTATTTTTTTTTTATTTTTTTCTCTTTACTTATATTATTTTTAATACATTATTAATAATAAATATACATTAATAATAAAAAAAACAACTTCGATTGATATTAAAAATAAAAAGACGATACAATAATACTTAAAAATAAAAGACGTATACAATAATTAAAAACAAACTACTTATTTTGAGCTAACCTAAATGTTACATTCGGCCGCGAATTCGGCGCGTATTTTGACTTTAATCCTCTCGACTTCCGCCCGATCTTCCGGTTCCATATCATTTGTAGGCATGCGAAGAAATTCCATTTTCCGAAAACGGCGTTTGTCCTCGATCTCTGTTTTAGCGATCCTAAGATCGCGAAGTTCATTGACAACACCGTCGTTAAACTTGTCATGTTTTGAAGATACATCCAAAGACGAGGAGGACCGTACGGCTTTAGGTGCTCGTGGCTTTCCTACGGGTCTTGGGAGTTCATCATGACCAAAGAGTTCGGGTTCTTCTTCGTTTCCGTCTTCGTCGAGGTCTACCGCTCCGTCAACGGTTTTAAGATTTAGAAACCTTGGAGATTTATGCAAAACCTCTCACGCACTATGATGACGAAATGGGCGTTCGTTCTCGGCTTCATACATTGTTAACTCCATTGTGTAAACCGCTTTGACATCCTCACCACTTAATCGATCTCGTTCGGCACGGTCATGAAACGCTATGAAAGACTGCAAAGATTTGCTCATAACCGTCCATTTCCCCGTAAGTTGGTTTTTTGTGAATGCTTTCGCCAGGCCTTCATTGAAATGACCAAGTATACGATACCAAAAAGTTGGTCCGTTTTGTAAGTTTTCTTTTCTCCTACACTCAGATACATGAACCCAATTCTTCGAAAAACGTCGTTCTTGCGCTTGTGACCACTGAATCTTCGATGGTGGGGCTTCGACTTCCACAACCGGGTTTTTTTTTGCTTAGCTTTACCTTTTCTATGACGAGAGCTGCTAGGTTCTTCTTGTGGTGGTTGGAACGATTGTGACAGTTGAAATGATTGTGACGGTTGGAATGATTGTGTTTATGGTGGTTGGAATGATTGTGATTGTGATGATTGTTGTTTTTGCCATTGCCAAAACTAAAATTGTTTCCATTCGTTCATGGCTTGTTGATGGGGTGGCGGTGGATGTTGCATGTTCGTGTTTCCAGAGAGTAGTGAAGTGAAGCCACGGGGTTGTGTTTGGAAATTTGCGAAACTCGAGGAGGAAGGTGAGTTGGATTCAGATGGCGAATATTCTTTGCGTTGCGACATTTTTGTGTGTTTATTTGAATTTTAGAGAGAAAGAATATGATTTGGTGTATGTTTTTGTAGTTAAGTTTGGGTATTTATAGAATTGGTTGAAGAGTTTGAAAAAAAAAAAAAAAAATTTAAATCCAACGGCTCTCTAACGGCTATTTTTAATTTTTTTTAATTCAATTACCGTTAGAAAAGAAAAAAAATCGTTGATGACGCGCGTTGCCTGTGTAATGCGGACACCATGTCGCGACCGACGAGGCATGGCGCCGCCATAGGGGTGTTTAACGCGGGGTTTTAACTCCCCGCTGTGTGCGCTCTTAGCAATGGTTAAACTATCAAAAATTGTATAAATATTATTAAATTAACAATTAATGAACTATATTTTTCCATGTTTAAAATAAGTATTGCTAGTGTTTTTGACCCGTGCGTTGCACATGTTTTAACTTTAACCTTTTATTTTATTTATATGTGTAAAGTGGTGAGTTTAGTTTGATAGAAGTTTTTTGATCTTTTAGATGAGTTGCCGTATTGGTTTTCATTATTTATTTTAGATTTCATACATATATTTAAAATATATAGTTTATCAAATTTGGTTAAAGTTTTGCTAATATATCTCACGGTTGTAACTCAATGTTATTATTTAAGATTGCATTCATATCTTTGTTTGAATACATAAGGAAAAAATCCGAGTAACGGTAACACGGATGACTCATGGCAGAGTACTTCAACGAATGATGTGTTTTCACCGAGCAATTCAAACGAAGATACCGGATAAGAATCATCTTCATTTTTCGAGATTAAGAGAGAGATATTGCTTGATTTTATGTACCGAGAGTACCGAATGCATCTCGAACAGAAACCATGGCGAAATTTTTCTATAGTGAGTGAGTGAGTGAGCTACTAATAGAGAGAATGAAAGAGAGTAGTTGAATTTGTAGAGAAATGAGATGAGGGTTTTACAGAAAGAGAAAGAGTGATGTTGCTGAGGTGGAAGGAGACAACGTTAATGGTGCATGCATAATCTCTTACCGGCGTATTTGTAGAAAAGTGGTACTTTTTTTTTACCGTAAAAACATTCTATTGCTCCGTTTTGGTCTATTTGAATAAATTAGTGGAATGATTGTTAATTTATGAAAATAGTATTGTTTCATTTATTATGGAAATCTCTAGAGTAGTTTTTAAAAGAAAAAATAAGTATTAACAAATTCACAATTGGTCGGGTCGTGACTTCAAGCGGATTAAACTGTATTCAAATTTTGTGTTCTCTTGGTCCGATTAGCGAAAACTTTAAACTTATGGAACTCATGAATACACCCAACTTCCCGACAAAGGAACTTAAACTCAAAAATAAAAAATTTACGGGATGTTATTAATCCAAATATTACCGGAATAAACAAAAATGGTGGTCAACGAATTATGGGTTTTCAAGCGAAGATACCGGATAAGAATCATCTTCATTTCTAGAGATTAAGAGAGAGATACTGCTTGATTTTACGTACCGAGAATACTAAATGCATCTCGAACGGAAAACCATGGTGAATACCTTAACACAACCTGCTACAGTGGGTTAGTGAGAGATGGGGGATGTGTAGGTGTGTAGTAGAATTTGTATTGAGAAAATGAGATGAGGATTTTATAGTAAAGAGAAAGGGTGATAAAAGAGAAAGAGTGAGTGTGCCTTGATATATTTCTATCTATTTATTTCTAATTTTGTGAATTTGTAAAATGAATAAACATTACTGGTTAGTAATTTCATACGGAGACTGTAATGGTTGCAAATTTCTGGCTCAAATGGGTTATGGGTCGAAACTCGTCCGACCTGCGGACTCGAATGCTACTCTGAATAGTAGACGATATTCTTAACTGTTCCCAAGTACCTTTTCCTAGTCATGTTGCCTATTTTAAAACTTACAAAAATGTTCTTCCGCCATTTGTCTTTTGGCACACGAAATTACTTCTAATGCGGTTGAGGAATATCTACGTATGGCGGAATCTACATCAAACGAGTCAATTATTTATCCAAACCGGTAGAAATGATCTGGTGGTTAGTTTCTATTATGTGCCATACCTTGCAAACCTTTTAAGTTGTACACTCCTAGTCGTGTAGAATCTTCAAAACGTCCATCCACATCACTTATTGGTCATATAGGTGAACATCAAAGGGTTTTTTTTTTTCTCCAAATCATATATTTGACTCTGTTTATAAATACGAAATTAATAACCAAAGAAGGAAGCTAGTCATTAACTCAAGTTGTGGAATTTTGTTATTGGCGGTGATTTTCATTGTCACTTTTGTAGTTTTCAGACGACAGATGGGAGATTGAAGTATATTAGGGTTTTCGCTACCCGGTGCATTACTTATCAAGTATGGAGCACAATTGTTACCCATGGTATATACTTCCTTTATGATAAAATACGGTTGGATTATTTAAAGTAAAGCAATTAACTAATTGTATTTTAATATCATAAAATATAAGTTTTAAATTATTGGAAGTAGAAGATATTTGAGTAAATTACACCGTTGGTCCCTATATTTGTACCCAAATCACTAGTTCGAGGCTTTTTTTGAAATAATTACGCCATTAGTCCCCATTGTTGTAATTCTGTTACGCCGGTGATCCAAAATACTAACGTCCGTTTATTTTTAACGATTTTTTCATCACATGACTTACACACGAGGGTATTTTTGTCATTTCACCTTAAACCTACACTTTTAACCTTTTCCCTTTCTCTCACTCTCACATTACCAACCAACACCTTTCTTCCCCCATTTTCAAAATCAAAATTCACAATCCAAAAATCAAACAAACTTATAACAAAGTCATTAACTTGCCATCTTGAGAGCAAATATTATAGACATTGAAGAAGATTCTCAAGAGGAGGAGGTCAAAGAGGTTGACAGAGTTTTCGATTTTGCTGAAGATCCCAAGCTTTCAGAACGTAATCAGGGGACTTCAGAGAATGAGCCTGAAATGAATAGCCCCAATTCTTTCTTACATCGCTTGAACCTGGAGCACCTGGTCAACCCCTCTACGACGGACGGCGGCGGAGAGGAAGATCCGACGGCGGCGGCGGCGGCAAGGAAGAACCGGCGGCGACCTGACATGGTGATACAACCGGCGGCAGCACGTGTCGTTTCAGAAATCATCCTCGGATTTTTACTCGATTTCTCCAAACGCTCATCCTATGTCGTTTAAGAAATCATCCTATGAGTTGGTTTGAAGCAATGAATAATTCAGGTTATTTTGAAATCGGCTCTTAATTTTATGTTTATGATTTAGCTTTTCGGAATTCGGAACATGTTTAATTTGATGTTTATGGTTTTTGGTTATTTGTGTAACAAGATTGATTTGGGAATGAATTTTTGGGTTTAATTTGGGGATGAATTTGGGGATTGAATTTTTAGGTTTATGATATTTGCAACAAATATATTTAGGGATGAATTTGTGGGCTTATGAATTTATGGGTTTAATTTGAGGGTTGTTTGTGTTAATAAGGTGAGTGAGGGTGGTTAAAGACTATAATGCCCTCGTGTGGAGGGCACGTGACATGGTTTCCGTTAAATATAGACGGACGTTAGTATTTTGGATCACCGGCGTAACAGAATTACAACAATGGGGACTAATGGCGTAATTATTTCAAAAAAAGCCTCGAACTAGTGATTTGGGTACAAATATAGGGACCAACGGTGTAATTTACTCAAGATATTTAAAAGGATAAAAGATGCTGTTCAATGAAATAATATTTATGAAGAATATGACTGATTTATTAAAATTAGAAGCGTAAACTAACTTTATTTATATAAGATATAAGGTTTAAATTATTTAAAATAGAAGGATTAAATAAAATTAATAAATGATAACATAATCAAATTCTAACCACCTAAATTAAAAATAAAAACAGTTGCAATGTAATCATATGACTATATGATATCGCTCAATTATATGCATATTCTTTCGCGATATTTGTTATGTTTTTGTGTAAAAACGTAATGGATAGCCTCGTATTACTTAATTTTGTGTAAAGTTTGTGTTTTAGGTGTTTTAACATGTTTGGAGTGAAAAAGAATCATTTTTGGACTAAAAGATGCAGCCGATAGTAAAACGGATGTATCAGGAGCATACGGACTCGAAAAGACCTCCGGTCAGCGCCAAAACGACCGCAACGAAAAAATCTACAAAACTGTAGGTTCTGACCCCTGAATGCGCCGCATTCAGGGGGTAGGGCGCCGCATTCCTTGCTTCAGCAGTTACGTATCGTTTTTAATTGGTTTTCAAGTGGGAGAAGTGAAAGGTCTTGGCTTGGTACTTCTTAAGGACGATTTTGGGGACTCATTTGCATCATCTTACATATCTTTACATCAATTTGGAGCCTCATAATCATTCCTAATTCATCACATAATCATTACCTAATCATTGAAGATCATCAATCTTAGTGATTTTCCGGTTAATCTTAGCAGTAATCTCTTGCAAACTTTCGGTTGTTATCATCATCTTAGTATTTTGGAGACTTATTGGAATCATTGTTTTCTTTGGTATTGAACTATCTACCCTTTTATTCTCAATTTAATCATGTCTTATTATTATTATTTGTCTTTAATTTCTATTATGAATGAGTAGTTAGATAATACTTGTTTGGATTGGAACTAGGTTAGATGATTGAAGCTTTTGGGATAATTGTTTTTGGTTGAATGTTTATGTTCGCTTAATCGAAGAACCATTCGGGTTTAAATTCTTAATAGTGTTAGATTACTTATATTCATTATTTGATTAAGAACTTTAGTATCTGAAAAGAGCTTTAGAACTTGATTGATGAATTGAACGAAATAATCAACCGGTCTATAGTTGATTTGAGGTTTAGGATATTCGAAAGGAATCTTAACGAGTAATCCAACATTTAGATTAAAACTTGAATGTTAGTTGTAATCAGATTTATTATCATTATCAAAAATCATATTATATAAAACGTAAGTAAGGTGTTAGTGACAAACACATGTTGTAGGTATTCGAAAGGAACTTATAACAACTTATAGACGTTTTACGAAAAGGTTAATCGGTCTATAATTAATCTAAAATTATTAGTATTCGAAAGGAACTGGTAATATAATGATTTGATAAGATGAATTTGATTTTAGCTAAGAAACTATTCGAAAGGAAGTTTTATAAGATTAAGTCGAATATATAAACTTGTTGCCTAATGACTTAGATGTTTAAGGTTTCTACCGTATTCGAAAGGAACGGTGTTTCGTTTTAGATGTCTAAAGTTAGTTCGGTATTCGAAAGGAATCGTGTTATAACATTAGAAGTTAATTCAACCAAACAACCCAAGGTGACAATCGGATAACTAGGAACCAATCCAAACGAGTGTTTTTCCCATATCTTGATTTACCACAAGACGATACTTGTCACTTTTAGTTAATTTCGAAAACCCCCACTTTGTTACTTATATCTGTTTCATAAACGACGATTGAAATTTCCAATTGAAAGTCCCTGTGTTCGAACCCGAACTTGCCCAAACTATACTACAAACGAAAGGGTACACTGCCCGGTGTTGTGGTCTAGCGAAAGCAAAAAGGGAAGACTAGATTTCACACATCACTATATATACCCCCTCTTTCTTATTTCATTATAATTGTTCTGTGTGACTTTTTTAAGTCTTTATTTTTCAACTTTAACGTCAAATTTTTGTTTGAATTATATATAGTTGTTTTTAAATATATGATCCACCTAAATATTTAGGAAACAAAATAACCATTTCTGAATCCTTAGATCAAATCTTATAACAAAACTCATTTTATTATAAAACTTAAAAATCTTTTAAATTATAAAGTTTTATAAAAAAAAAATATCATTAGAACGGTATTTAATTTTCTTAATTAACCATCATTCAAAATTTATTCTTGAAGAATTGTTTTTTGAAAAACAATTCGTATATGTATATATATACTAGTTTATTGACCCGTCTAATACGCGGATAATTATATCAAAAAATATATAATATTAACAAAGAAAACAGAATATTTTTTTATATGATATGTCTTCCGTTTTATGCAAAACACCCATAAAACAATAAAATAATTTTAGTTTCTTTTTATACTAAAAATGTGTATGTGTTTGAATATGTTTTGTATTTTTTACAATTAATTTAAAATACAAGTGTTAGATTATTTAAAGTAGAAAGGTTAATTAGTTTTATTTAATTATTACTATTCAAAGGTAACGTTAAATTATTTAAAATAAAGGGGTTAAAATGAAATTATTAATGATGACATGAGCAAAATGATATAATGGTTCAAATTAAAGTTGAACTTTCATCTAATGGTCACTACTTTGCCAAGTGTTATTTTAGGCCTCTCTTTTATTATATATTAAGATAAGATAAAATAAGATATGTTTTTTTAATAAATTAATAAAAATAAAATAAAATAAAAAAATGCTAGCAAATTAACGTAAATAGATTGTTAATAATTAAATGAAGGACAATTATATATTTTTTCCCCCTTAAATTTCAACATTAATAATTATTTGTCAAATGCTTTATATATAGTATAGATAAGATATCAATATATCTATACGTATATTCTCTAAGTAGACCATCAGGGCTTGTCCAGTGGTTATAACATGTTGTCTATCTATGAAGATCTTAAGTTGGTGTGTATACAGGGGCTAAAAGGCACATTCTAATAAATTTTTTTTATTTATATTCCCTAAATAACAATTGATTTATGTCACGACTATTAAATAATAGGTATGTATTTAATAAAGGACGTAATCTATTTATCTTTCTTATTGTTTCTTTATTAAATAATTTATTTTAATCACTTTTATAAACTTGAAATTTCTATCCCAATCCATATTAAAAAGAATCCTAACTGCATTAATTATTTAAAATATTCTTTTAACATTATATTTTTTTCTCAATCATGTTATACCTTTAAGTAAAGATAAAATTTAATACATCTATATTTTTTTCTTTTGTTTATTATTAACGATTGTGATAGTCTCAGAGTCGGTATCCCTAACAAAGAAAAGTTTATTTATTTATTTATATATTAAACGAGCATAAATTTAATATAATATTGATTATAGATAGACATATTTACAAAATATACATATGTTTATCATCTTTAAATATATATATTTGCTAAAAGAAATATAAAATCATATCGATGCCAAATTATAAGTAAAGGAAACGTCCGGACTATAGAAAGAGAGTTTTAACTAATTAACACATATCTTTATTCAATCAAAATCTATAAAAAAAAAAAATATTAATCAGTTTAAAAAAAATTATATTTGTTTTCCTCATATGTTTATATTTTCAATTTGCATATATAACCGCATAAGTCCTCGAGCAATTATTATAATCAATGGGTAATCTTATCCCAAAACGACAACAAAATACACTAAACCCTAATCAAGATGAAGAACACCAAGAAGAAGAAGATGAACAACAAGAAACATTCACGTGCGAGATTTGCATTGAACCGGTAACTCTCCCCAACATCAAATTCAAAAACAGCAATAGATGTGTGCACCCTTTTTGCACTGATTGTATGATTAAGTATATCGAAGCGAAACTCGAAAACTATGTACCAGACATCAAATGTCCAGCCTCTACATGCCCTCACTTTCTCGAACCCTTATCATGCCGTCCAAAAATCCCAACCCAACTATTCATTAAATGGTGCGATGCGTTATGTGAATCAACGGTGTTAGCGGTTGACAAGACGTTTTGCCCGAATATGGAATGTTCCGAGATGATCTTGAACGAGTGTAATGAGAATAAATTGAAGAGATGTGTGTGTCCTCATTGTAAGAAACCTTTTTGTTTATGGTGTAAAGTTCCATGGCATGCTGGTTATTTTTGTGAAGAGAGTGAGGAGGCAAGAGATGAAAACGATGTCGTTTTCGGCATTGTTTGCGAGACGGAAGGATGGAAGAGATGTCCCATGTGTTGGCATTGTGTTGAGCTTTATGATGGTTGCAAGAATATTACGTGCAGGTTTGTTTTTTTCACCCATTGTTTCTTAAAGGTAATATTACAAATAGATTAAAAACGGTAGCAAAATCCTATAGATTACAATGATCTTAATACAATCATGCAATGACCCTACAACTATCATGCAATGCAACGACCCTAAAACAATCTTACAACGGCTATACAACAATCCAATCCTTACGATGACACTTCAAAGACCCTAAAATCTAATCTGACCAAAACAATACTAACAAATTCTAACCATCACAACCCCAAAAATCTAACAATATACGGGAATCACAAATTAAAAATCTAATAATTCAAAGATAAAGTAATATATAGTTAAACCATAATCACTTTATGTAGTACTAAATCGGTGATTTGAATTATATTTTTATAAGAGAGAAAAATAATGTTTTGTCTTTGAGGTTTGACCTATTTACGGAGTAAATTACTTGGCCGAACCATGATTATTGTCCGGTTTCATTCCATTGGGTTTGAAAAATTGTTCGAACTTAATTAATAGAATAAGTTTATTTTTAGTTCATTATTTTAAATTTCATGTGACATTGTTCTAAAAGATACAATATAATTTGAATTCTACTCATTTTTTAGATGTGGAATCCGATTTTGCTACACTTGTGGAAAACGACTACATCAGTGCCGGTGCAACTACAGTTTCAGGGAAACTTTTATAGTTATATCGTTGAACTTTATTACTTCAATTTTATTAGCGATTTTTGTAGTGTTCATTTTGGCTATTGTTAAGAGTCTAAGTTCTCATAAGAGTTTTATAGAGTGTTTCATGGAGATTATGAGGGAATTATATACTGAAATGGATTGGTGGAACGAAGAGGGGGTTTTTAGGTCATGATGAACATTTAAAAGTTGATCTTGCTTGGTTTTATGAAGTTTATTGTCATATTTAGTTTTGAATTTGAGGCTTTATTATGATTCAATAGGACGGTATAGATCAAGTAGTGAAATGTGAAGGGTGTGATTTGTTTCCTTTAATTGTTCATTCCATCAAAGGTTTAACCTAGACCTGGCAAAATCAACCCAAACAATGAAAAATGGGTTGAGTTTGGACTTAAAATTTAGCTTTATGGGTGAATTTGGGTATCATCTCTTTTTCATTTGGGTTGTAATGGGTTGAGTAAAAACAAGTATATGTTGATTGCGGGTCAATTTGGATGGAAGACCTCAAACCAATGGGTGGAAATGGGTCCCTTCCTTGTTTGTCCATTAGTATATGTGGCATCTTAAATAAAATTGTTCTTTATTTTTTATTTAAATTTTGAACCGTATTTTTTAATAAGAGTTCTGGAATAAAAATGATTTTTACTTTAAAATATTTAGTGACGCTCTTATATAATTTGATAAAGAATATAAACTATTCTTGTTATTAATTTGAATAATAAAAATTCAAGTTATTAAAATGTTACTTTAATTGTGTAATATATCCAAACAAGTATATCATTATTGCAGTATTTTAATCGATGTAAAAATCATAACAATCTTTTACTTTTTAAATAGAATCAAATAAAAAAAGACTATGTATTATTAAAAGGGTGTTTGTTTCGGTTTATTTAACGGAATAATGAGTTTATGTAATTTTTTATAGGATAATAAGTCTATTTTTTTTTTATAGAATAATGAGCTTATGTAATTAAAAAGGACCCGTTTTGACCCGCATCCGTTTTGACCCGCATCCGTTTGGTATATTTTTAAAGTGACCCATTTAGACCCGCATCCGTTTTGACCCGCACCCATTTTGACCCGTGACCCAATCCAACCCAACCCGCCCATTTTGCCAGGTATAACCTTAAATATTTGCAGCTTGTTGTTGCAATCATGCATAATAAGTTTAAACAATGAGGGTCTAGCTAGTTATCTTAATTATCAGTGCAAAAAGGGTGAATACATTTATCGCGATATTTGAATTTGATGTTGGGGAGAGTTATCGATTTAATGCAAAATTGTTAAACAAGTTGAACATATTTGCCTTTGTGGTTTGATCGACAGAGTCATTTAATTTGCTAAAGCGTATGCAAAATTGTCAACCCTAAAAATCTAACAATATACGGTAATCACAGATTAAAAATCTAATAATTTAAAGATAAAATAACATATAGTTAAACCATAATCACCTTATGTAGTACTAAATCGGTGATTTGAATTATATTTTCATAAGAGAGAAAATATAATTTTTTTTCTTTGAGGTTTGACCTATTTACGGAGTAAATTACTTGGCCGAACCATGATTATTGTCGGGTTTCATTCCATTGGGTTTGAAAAATTGTTCGAACTTAATTAATAGAATAAGTTTATTTTTAGTTCATTATTTTAAATTTCATGTGACATTGTTCTAAAAGAGACAATATAATTTGAATTCTACTCAATTTTTAGATGTGGAATCATATTTTGCTACACGTGTGGAAAACGACTACATCAGTGCTGGTGCAACAACAGTTTCAATGAAAACTTTAGAGTTATATCTGAAACAAAGTCAGGTATTCTCCAATTGAAATGTGAATTTCATAACTAAATGAACCAAGTAATTATACAAGTTACTTGAGAAGGCCAAGGGCCAGCATTAATAAACTAATTAATATATACATAATTAACACTTATAATATCTAATACTCCTCCTCAAGTTGGAGCATATATGTCAAACATGCCCAACTTGTCACATATAAGAGTGATTTGAGATCCTCGTAGTGGCTTTGTCAACATATCCGCAAGCTGTTGAATTGATGGAACCCAAATTGGCTCAATTGTTGGCGGTTCACGAGAGGTCCCTGCAACTTTTTCACGAACGAAATGGCAATCGACTTCTATGTGTTTTGTCCGCTCATGAAAGGTTTGGTTTTTAGAAATATGCATTGATGCTTCATTGTCACAAAACATTTTCATCCGTTCTAAAGAAATATCACCCAACTCTTGTGTCAAACGTCGTATCCAAGTAAGTTCACATGCGGTTCGAGCCATCGCTCGATATTCTGCTTCAGCACTAGATAAAGAGACCACGTTTTGCTTCTTGCTCTTCCATGACACGAGATTTCCACCAAACATAATACAATATCCAGTATTGGAACGCCTACTATGAGGACATCCAACATGACTTGCATCTCAGTACCCAAGTATCTGCGTATGACCATGATCGGAGTATAGGAGCCCTCTTCGTGGTGTTGTTTTTAAATATTTAAGTATATGAATTGCAGCTCCCAGTGACTCGTTCTAGGAGTCGACATAAACTGACTAATGGCACTCACCGCGAAAGCGATATCAGGCCTCGTAACTGGGAGGTAGTTTAACTTACCAACTAACCTCCTGAATCTGCCACAATCCTCTAATAATTCCCCGTCATCTGGATGTAACTTGACATTTGGAACCATTGGTGAATCAGCTCCTTTGCAGTCCATCATACCCATTTCAGCAAGAATATCGAGAACGTATTTTCTTTGACAAAGAGAGATGCCTTTTTGAGATCTCGCAACTTCGATGCCTAAAAAATATTTTAAACTTCCAAGATCCTTGGTCTGAAACTCTTTCTGAATGAAAATTTTAGTGCCCGAATTCCTTCCGTATCATCTCCGGTGATAACAATGTCATCAACATAGAATGCGAGTATAATTCGTTTTCCATTTTTCTTTCGGAAAAATACAGAATAATCATATTCACTCCGAATCATGCCAAAGGATTCTAATGACTGTGAAAAACGAGAAAACCAAACATGTGGAGCTTGTTTCAAGCCATAGAGGGATCGTCGTAAACGACATACCTTAGAAGACTCCTCCTGATTAACAAAGCCGGGAGGTTGCTGCATATATACCTCCTCCTCAAGAATTGCATTAAGAAAAGCATTCTTGATATCTAGTTGATGTAAGGGCCAATGATGTACATCAGCTTGGGATATAACAAGACGAACTGATGTCATCTTAGCAACTGGACTAAAGGTTTCATCATACTCTTCTCCATATGTTTGTGAATATCCTTTAGCTACAAGTCGAGCTTTCAAACGAGCAAGGGATCCATCTGGATTTAGCTTGATGGTGAATACCCACTTACAACCAACAATATCTTTTCCGGTGGGAAGATTAACCAACTCCCAGGTTTCGTTCTGCTCAAGGGCACACATTTCCTCATGCATAGCTTTGCTCCATCCTGGATGAGCTAATGCCTCGGAAACATTTCGGGGAATATGATAACTGTCCATAGCTGAGATATATGAACGATGTCTCGGAGAGAGATTAGTATAACAAATGTTAGAAGAGACAGTATAAGTAAGTCGATCAATTGGCTTACCAACACATGTACGTTTTTCTCTGCGATTTGCAATGGGGATATTTGTGGAAGTAGAAGGCACGTTAAAGGAAGGAGTTGGGTGTTCCTCGTTTGTTGAGACATGGATCGTGTCATTAGGGTCTACATCAGTTTGTTTTTTCCTCCGCTGATATACCTGAAGTGGAGGATCAACCAATTGTTTTTGCAGTGGAGGGTCAAATAATTGCTTTTCACTTGTAGGAACCGACCTTGAAGTATCAGAAGAAACCTTTACAAGAACCTCTGGATACTCAAATGAAGATGTATCAAAATCAGGTGACTTAGAAGATGATAAAGGGAAAAAGAAACCTGACTCAAGAAAAGTGACATCAGCGGAAATGTAATATCGCTTTCGTTGTGGATCATAACAACGATATCCCTTTTGTGATCTAGAATAACCAACAAAAATACATCGATGAGCCCTTGGATGAAGCTTACTTGTGTTGGGTTGATAATTATGCCCATAACAAATACAACCAAAAATTCTCGGTGGAACAACAAACAATGGAGATTTTGGGAACAAAAGCTCATGAGCTATTTGGCCTTTTAAAACAGTTGAAGGCATACGGTTAATAAGATAACACGCACTTAATATCGCATCCCCCCAAAAGTGATGTGGAATATTTCGATGAAGTATAATAGTACGTGTGACTTCAAGAAGATGTCTATTTTTACGCTCAGCAACCCCATTTTGCTGGGGTGTAAACGGACAAGATGACTCATGTAAAATTCCCGATTTGTCCATAAATGTTGAAAATTCTTTTGAAAAATATTCCTTTGCATTATCACTACGAAGTGTTTTAGTTTGAATACCAAATTGATTTTGAACATAAGCCCAAAATTTAGAAAAAACAGAGAATACCTCTGAACGAGAACGAAGTAAATAAATCCAAGTTACTCGAGAATAATCATCAACAAAAGATATAAAGTATTTAAAGTCTCCATTCGTGTTAATAGAACAAGGACCCCAAACATCAGAGTGAATAAGTGAAAAAGGAGAACTAGACCGAGAACTACTAGACGGATAACTACTACGAGTATGTTTTCCCATTTGACATGACTCACAATGCAAAAAAGACAAAGAACTCAATTCTGGTTTTAATTTCTTCAGGTTTTCTAATGAGGGATGACCTAAACGACTATGGATATCTTGAACGTTTGCTTCACTCAGGTATGCGGTAGGAGATTGAACATCTAACCGATATAGACCACGATGCTCACGTCCGGTCCCAATCATCCGAGAAGTCCCAAGCTCCTGAAAAGCACAATGATCAGGAAAGAATGTCACGTAACAATTCAAGTCACGAGTAATTTTACTTATGGACAATAAACTGTCAGGAAATGTTGGCATAAATAAAACATTCGAAAGACTAAGGTTAGGGTTGAGAGATATTGAACCCGTGGCTCCTACAGGTATACTCGTACCGTTTGCTAGTTTGACAAAAGGGTGTGTAGGTGAAGAGAGTTTGGACAATAAATCTTTATTCCCCGTCATATGATCTGAGGCACCAGAGTCAATAATCCAAGAAGAAGTAATACAAGTATGTTTACCTGAGTGTGCTATTGATGC
The DNA here is from genome assembly GCA_910822075.1 of Senecio squalidus. Lineage (NCBI taxonomy): Eukaryota > Viridiplantae > Streptophyta > Magnoliopsida > Asterales > Asteraceae > Senecio > Senecio squalidus. The sequence continues at coordinate 17,481,838 of CAJVGC010000432.1, read as the reverse complement.
ACGAGGAGAAGTATGATCTTGAGTAGCCCGAAATGACTGTAGTAAGTTACGTTCTTCTTCACTAAGTTGAGTATCAGATGTAGAGGCTGCATGTGCTTTACCAGCTGATCCAGATTGCCCACGTGGTAACTCGGGGAAATCCCATTTATTATTCCCAAACTTGTGACAATAATGACATTCTATTCCAGAAAGATCACCACGACCAGAACCTCTGCCAACATGTGATCCTCTATTTGTATTACCTCAAGCATGTCCTCCTCTCACCGGTCCTCCTCTAAAGGAACCACGACCTCCTCCAAAGGCTGCTAATGCTGATGACTCTTGAGAAGTTTCAGAGGAACGAGTATCAGAGAACATTTCACGCAATAAGGCATAAGTAGATTGCATAGTTGTGATTCCTGAGTGCCCTAGAAGCATAGGACGAATGGAATCATGTGCGGATGAAAGTCCTCCAATAAATGTCAAAACTTTAAGTTTCTCTTGTCGTTCTTTCATTTCTTGAGGGTTAGAAACAGGTGGAAAACATGTGTCAAATTCATCAGCAAGTTTCTTAACATGCATATAGTAATCAGATAAGGACCTATCTCCCTGTGAACAACGACAAAATTCTTGAAAAACAGAATATGCATGTGACATGCTTGTGGATCCAGAATAAGTTGCAAGTAAGTGATCCCATAATTGTTTTGTTGTTTGACAAGTCATGGCTACAAATGAGATATTAGTTTCCATTGCACCCCATAGTGTACACAAAATATCACTATCCACCATTTCCCATTCAGAAGTAGGAACTGTTGGAATTTGAGTCAAGTGATCAATTTTCCCTCTTCTCTTTAAATGATGTGTGACATATGTCGACCAATTATTCCAGTTATGATCATTTAGTTTAATTGGAATAGTAAAGGCATCAATTTTAATATTCATACTTGAACTACTATCTCCCTTCTGTGATTTATCGTCACCCATTATGATACGAGCAAAAGAAAAAACAGAAACAATAGATAACTATTACAAAGATCAACAAATTCCCAGCCCAAAATCAAGGTAACAAACAGTCGGAAAAACAATATAACAGAACTAATAGACAATCCAACTCACGCAAACAAGATCAAGAAGTGAAAGTAATGAGAATCCTCAAACCTGGGATTCACCAACCAGCAACAAGAAGACCGGATTTTTTTTGTTTTGTTTTGTTTAGATCATCAAAATTGGGTTTGTGTGCTGCAACGACTACGAGTCTAAAACATAATATATGGTGGGGATATCAAGAGTCCGGTACTCTGATACCATGAAACAAAGTCAGGTATTCTCCAATTGAAATGTGAATTTCATAACTAAATGAACCAAGTAATTACACAAGTTACCTGAGAAGGCCAAGGGCCAGCATTAATAAACTAATTAATATATACATAATTAACACTCATAATATCTAATAATATCGTTGATTGTTGTTACTTAAATTTTATAGTGATTTTTGGATGGTTTATATTGGCTATTGTTAAGAGTCTAAGTTCTCATAAGAGTCTAATGGTGTTCTTGTTAGACGTTCTAAGGGAAATAGACAAAATGTCAGGAAATCAGGTTATATGACATATATCTGACCTAATCTAGACATGTTGGGTTTGATGTTAGACCTATCGACGATTTTAATGAAAAAACTCTATAATTTACTCTTTGCTAGTTTTATAATATTTGTCGATCATTTAGCATTTTGATAATGTAAGACTAAGAGTTAAGAAGTGGATATTGTTAATAAGAAGAGTTACAATTGGTAGTTATTTGTAATTTCCAAACCAAATAGAAGTTGATTACATTGAGAAAGTAATAATTTTTCTTAATATATTGTCGATCTTCTTGTTCACCATTGATTCTTGTTAATTAATGTTCATCAATTTCCTGGTTTTATTTTTATTTTTTCAGAAAGAACATAAAAATAACAAACAAACCAAAAATCAGTTTTTAAAATAATCTTGAACCAAGAACCTAACATAAACCGAGATTATAATGGTGGCAACCCTTGGTACAACATAGTAATTTGGTTGGAACCTACGTATTGATTAGAAGGTTTGACTTGTTCTGAAGAACAAGGTTTGCAAACATTCTATTAATTTCTTAAGAACCATGAAGAACTTCCATTGCTCATAGGTGGTGAATGGAATTCAACCGGGTCATGGAGACACCTCATTACATTGTGCGCTAGAAGAAAATATATTTGTAAAAACATGGTTATTGTTAACATCTAAACCATGGCTGTCCAATAATCTACAGTAATATACCACTAATAGCTTTGTTAAGCAAACTATCACGAATATTAATATTGAAGAAAAGTGATGCTAATTTCGATTAAAGAAATACTTGAAATCCATAGTCTATTGAAACCAATGAAAAATCCTTGCAAAAATTTTAGTCTATGAAGTATGAACTGCAAGTCCATGACTCCATGAGATTTCAAAAATAAAAGTATTTACCAAAATCTTTATAACATACTTCCAAGTAGAAATAAACCCTCTCAAAATAAAGAAATATATAACAAAGTGAGTAGAGATGAAAATATTAAAGAAAACGCTTCAATTTTATGCGCTTTTCAATCAGTAAACATGTTTTTTGGATCAAAACTTTGTCAAACAACAGATTGTATTAAGGAATTCTGAGTTTGAAAAGTAAGACTATGTGTAACACCCCAAAGTTTGTAAATGGTTAAATTTATGAAAAGGACCTTATGTGTTTAACTCTAAAATTTGAGGGTAAAGTTTGGAAATATATAATTATATATATATATATATATATATATATATATATATATATATATATATATATATATATATATATATATATATATCTTGGTTAGTGGACAAGGGAAGAGAGAAAGAAATTCTTGTATTTGTGTGTGTGTGTGGCGGATCAAACAAGGGAAGAGAGAGAAAGAGAAAACAAAGTATTCCATCAACCGAAAATCAAGCGTAGGAGGTTCATTAGTAGACCGTTTTAAAAACTGAAAGCACCATCGAGCTCCTGGAAGCTTAAGGATTACTTTGGCGTAAGCAGGAGTGGGTTTTGTGGTTGTTCGTTTCGGGTCGATTCGATACCCGGTTCGAAAAAGTTAAGGTTGACCGTGTTTGCATCGCTCGGGCGATTCCGTTTCAAGGACTGAGGTGAGTACTATATCGTTTTAAAAACCGAGCTTTAAGACAAAAGATGTTTTTAAAGAGGAGTTAACGTTTTAAAAGATGTAAAACGTTTTGGAAAGATGTAAATACGTTTTAAAAGATGAGAAGACGTATGATCGATTTAAGATGAACCATTTTAACAGGATAATGTAATCGTACTTTGATCGAGTAGTTGTAGCTACTCGTGTTTTATTGGTGTATAATGTGATGACATACATTTATAATATTTATTATTATTGTTGTACATTGAGATGACGTACATATTTGATTGTGGCCCTTGTTTTGTCTTAACAATTGCTTATTGTTATTGTTTTATGCACTATATGTAGTATGACATAGTTTTGCATAAGAGGCCTGGGTTACAGGTGGTAGGTAGCTGCTCGTAGATAGATTGACCTAGTTTGACCGACTAGGTAGAAAAGTGCTAGCCTAAGAAAGTTGGTTACGGGGAATTCTAGACCTCCCTTGTAACACGCGGTACTGAGATGTAATCTCATACTGGAGAGATGTATGACCTTTGAGATGAGGGTCAGCCGGATACATCACGTGGGAGTGGGGAGGTGTATAAGTTGACACACCGTGGAACCCTCCTTAACGACAACGCATCGTATGCAACGTCGGAGTAGTGAAAGCCTACATTTCGGGTTATTATAGAGATTGGGAGTCGCGCCCCAATGCTTATAATAACATGCAGGAATGTGCGAGTAGCGAACGGGATTGTAGTCCCATGGGGCAAGAGATGGAGCCCGCTTTAGAAAGATGATTGTTGGGCATAAGATGGACCCAAATTGTGATAGATGACGTTTGGACAAGAGATGGATCCAAAACGTAAGATATTGACTTTAGTGCGTAATTTGATTATGAGATGAGAATCATTTACCTGTGCACTTTATTATTGTTTATTTATTGAATTGTAACCTATCCGTTTGCGATGGGTGTGGGTATGGTTTGGGACTTTGAAGTTAAATATTTTATGAAATGTTTTATAGTCTTTACTAAGTTTATTGTCTCGCCAGCTTTGCTGATACTCTTTTCAAATGTGTCTTTTGCTCTTAGGGTGCTAGACGCTAGCCTGGTGAGGCGGGATTGCTTGGGGTAGACGTTGTCCTCATTCGTATAGTTTTGTTATATGCTTTTGGCAAGCTTTTGATGTTGTAACTAAGTAACGTATGGTTTGTATGAAGATGTTTAGGAACCGCTTTATTATGTTTTATTATGTTTCCGCTATGTAAAAGTCTTATAACTTAAAAAGTTTTTGTAAAACATGATTTTTGAAAACCAGGACGTTACAAGTTGGTATCAGAGCCGTGTTGCGAGTGAACTAAGCACAAAGACCAGTGCTCAGACTCGTGCAAAAGACGCGGTTCGAAATTTTAAAACTTTGACCTAGGATGGGAAAAGGGTGTGTGACTGAGTGTTATGAGTTTACTTGTTACTTACCCTTGTTATTGTCCGATTCGCTTAAGTTATCCTGTTTTGGTTATCGATCTAAAGATGGAAAACGTATCGGGCTCCGATACTCATGAAGGAAGCAACGAGGAGAACCGAGGTTCTCAGAGTACTCACACGGAGGGAAGTTCCTCATCTGGGCATAATAAGAAGGATGTCGAAAGGATTGCCGAATTAGAGGGGCAGTTGAAAGAGTTAAGGGCTGCAATGAGGGCAGCCGGATTACTGAAAGATTCTCAGAATTCGCAGACGACTGAGCATGGGTCTGTATCTGAAAATGTGGTTAAGCAACCGAATCCCCGTGAGGAAGTCAAACATGTTGAAGTGAAAGGCAGTTCATACAAGACTTTTTTGAGCTGTAAACCTCCAGCGTTTGCGGGAGGTGAAGATCCATTGGTTTGTCGTCGTTGGATCAGAAAGATGGAACAGACATTTTGTTCTGCTGAGTTTACGGAGGGGTAGAAAGTGGTTTATGCTATCCGTATGCTAGAGGGGGAAGCGTTGGACTGGTGGGAGACTGTCGATCAGACTCTATTTGCTGAGGTCCGTAGCAGGTTGACTTGGGATTTGTTTGTGGAAAAGCTCAATAACCGGTTTTGCAGTGAGGGCGCTATGCAGCGCGATCAGAGGGAGTTCCTTAATCTGCAGAAAGGAAGTATGTCTGTGGCAAAGTATAACTCCACTTTTACTGACAAGCTTCAGTTTTCTCGACACCATTGCCCGACTGAAAGGTCATTGGTGGCTCGTTATGTTGAAGGGTTGTCGTACCCTTATCGATCCTCTGTTTGTAGTCAGAGTACCCTAGAGTTAACCATGGAGGAGGCTAGGAGGGTTGAGGATGACTTGAGTGCTCGTGACGCACAAAGAAAGAGTGGTGAAAAGAGGTCTTGGGATGGACAATCGGGTTCTTCATCGAAGAAACAAAAGATTGGACCCAAGAATAGTGATCAGAAAGGGAAGTCTGGTTCGACTAGATGCAAGAGATGTGGCAAGAATGGCCACGTAATTAAGGACTGTCGAAGCAAAGAGGTGATTTGCTATAACTGTCAGGAAATGGGATATTTCGCGTCCCAGTGCACTAAACCGAGAGCGGGGAATGCTAATTCCGGTAAGAAAGAGGAGAATCAGAGGCCAAAAGGCAGGGCGTTTCAGATGAACGTGGAGGAAGCACGCAACGATGATGAGGTTATTTTCGGAACCTTTATAGTTAATTCCTTACCTGCTAATGTTTTATTTGATTCTGGTGCGAATAGATCTTTTGTGTCTACTAAGTTCGCCGAGAGATTTCTTGTGCCTCGTAGCCCGTTAGATTTTGCCTTAGAGGTAGATGTAGCGGTAGGAAATTCCGTTTTTGTGAGAGAGAAGTACGATGATTGTACTATTACTATTGAGGAAACGATGTTTTCGATATCCCTAATTCCGATTGATATGAACAGATTCGATGTTGTGATCGGAATGGATTGGTTGTCTACTAATCACGCCGAATTAGTTTGTGCTAAAAAGTTAGTTCGTATTCCTAGTACAGCCGGGAAGTTCATTTTCGCTCACGGAGAGAAAAGTAGCGGTGGGTTACTTATCATTTCGCAGATGAAAGCCAGGAAGTGTCTAGAAAAGGGTTGTGTAGCCTTTTTAGCTTGTGCTATGGAGAAACTCGGGAAAGCGTTAGAGTTAGCAGATGTCGACGTGGTTCGGGATTACGCTGACGTTTTTCCCGATGAGTTGCCAGGATTGCCTCCTGCGAGGGAATTGGAGTTCAAGATCGATCTTGTTCCAGGTGCGAAGCCGATCGCGAAAGCACCTTATCGTTTAGCCCCGTCAGAGATGAAAGAGATGTGGAAACAACTTCAAGAACTACTTGAGAAAGGTTTCATTAGACCGAGTTCGTCGCCGTGGGGCGCACCGGTGTTATTTGTAAAGAAGAAAGATGGTACGATGAGGATGTGTATAGATTACCTAGAATTGAACAAGGTTACCATTAAGAATAAGTATCCGTTGCCGAGGATAGATGACTTGTTCGATCAGTTGCAGGGAGCTAGCTACTTCTCAAAGATCGATTTGCGATCCGGTTACCATCAGGTTGGAGTAGCGGAGCAGGATGTTCCAAAGACAGCTTTCAGAATTAGATACGGGCACTATGAGTTTTTAGTGATGCCGTTTGGTTTGACCAATGCTCCTGCGATATTTATGGATTTGATGAACCGAGTTTGTCGTCCTTTCTTGGACAAGTCGGTGATCGTATTTATCGATGATGTTCTGATTTATTCTAAGAGTGTGGAGGATCATCGTCGTCATTTGGTAGAGTTATTAGAGACGCTTCGGGCCGAAAAGTTGTATGCCAAGTTCTTTAAATGTGAGTTTTGGTTGCGTGAGATTAAATTTCTCGGGCATGTGATCGGAGAAAATGGTATAAAGGTTGATCCAGCTAAAGTTGAGGCTATTAGGAATTGGGAGTCCCCCAAAACGCCGACAGAGATCCGTAGTTTCTTGGGTTTAGCCGGTTATTATAGGAGATTCGTAAAGGATTTCTCGAAGATCGCATCTTCTTTGACTAAGTTGACTAAAAAGTCGGAACCGTATGTTTGGACAGAGAAGCAGGAGGAGGCGTTCCAGACGTTAAAGAATTGTTTATGTGAGACTCCTATTCTCACCTTGCCGGAAGGTAATGAGGATTTTGTAGTTTATTGCGACGCATCATTATCAGGTTTAGGCTGTGTCCTTATGCAGAGGGGAAAGGTAATAGCTTACGCATCCAGACAGTTGAACGACACAGAGAAGAAGTACCCTTTGCACGATTTAGAATTAGCGGCAGTGATTCATGCACTTAAGATTTGGCGTCATTATTTATATGGTACAAAGTCTACGATATTTACTGACCATAAGAGTTTGCAATATATTCAGAATCAGAAGGAGTTGAATATGCGTCAGCGGAGGTGGATCGAGTTGTTGATTGATTTTGACTGTGAGATTAGTTATCATCCGGGGAAGGCGAATGTGGTGGCCGACGCGCTAAGTCGGAAGGAACCAAGATCTTCTTATCGAATGAAGTCTATGAGTTTAGTTGTGATATCGGATTTCGTTGATCAAATTCGATCGGCTCAGATCGAGGGGTTGAAAGAGGAAAATCTAGGAGAGGAAGGATTGTACAAGTACCCCTTAAAGTTTAAGGAGAACTCGCAAGGATTAAAGACATATAAGGCTAGGATTTGGATTCCTAAGTTCGGTGATGTTAAGAAAGTGTTGCTTGAAGATTCGCATAGATCTAAGTATTCGATTCATCCGGGAAGTAATAAGATGTACCATGATTTGAAACCTCGCTATTGGTGGCCTAAGATGAAGATTGAGATCGCGGACTTCGTGGCGAGATGTATAGTTTTTTCTCTCGTTAAGACGGAACATCAAAAACCGTATGGAGAGCTGCAACAGTTAGAGATTCCCGAGTGGAAGTGGGATCACGTTACTATGGATTTCGTGACCAAATTACCTAAGACAATAAGGGGTAAAGATATGATTTGGGTGATAGTTGATCGTTTGACTAAGAGTGCTCACTTTTTGGCATCTAAGGAGAACGAGAGACTGGAGAAGTTAGCGGATTTGTATATTCGTGAGATTGTTTCACGTCACGGGATTCCGTTGTCTATTGTATCTGATCGGGATAGTAGATTCGCTTCAAGGTTTTGGAAACGAATGCAAGAAGAGTTAGGGTGCGAGAGTGCATATGAGCACGGCGTATCATCCTCAGACTGACGGTCAGAGCGAGAGGACTATCCAGACTTTAGAGGATATGCTCAGGGCATGCGTTATCAAGTTTGGTGGCAATTGGGATTCACATCTACCGTTAGTGGAGTTTGCTTATAATAATTTCTATCATTCGAGCATTAATATGGCTCCTTATGAGATGTTATACGGTCGGAAATGTCGAACGCCTACTTGTTGGTTAGAAACAGGAGAAAAGCAGTTCTCGGGTCCTGAGATTGTACAATTAACGGCGGATAAAGTTGCCATAGCTCGAGAACGGTTGAGAGTTGCTAGAGAGCGACAAAAGAAGTATTCTGATCAGAAACACCGACCCAAGTCATTTGAGGTTGGTGAAAAAGTTATGTTGAAGGTATCGCCTTGGAAAGGGATCATTCGTTTTGGGAAACGAGGAAAGTTGGGTCCTCGATTTATTGGTCCTTTTGAGGTTCTACAAAGGGTTGGTGATCAAGCATATAAGTTGCAGTTACCTTCGGAATTAGATGGTATTCACAACATGTTTCATGTGAGTTATCTTCGGAAGTGTCTATCCGAGGAACCGAGTATCATTCCGCTAGAGGAACTGAGAATTTACGATGATAAGAGATTATTTGAGGAACCCGTAGAGATTTTAGATCGGGTAACGAGACAGTAAAGAAAGAGACGTGTTAAACTGGTCGAAGTCTTATGGAAGAACAAGCGTGGTTCAGAAACGACTTAGGAAGTCGAAGGCGAAATGAGAGATCGTTATCCTCATTTGTTTGAAGCCTGATTCCGGGACGGAATCAATTTAAGACGGGGAGAATTGTAACACCCCAAAGTTTGTAAATGGTTAAATTTATGAAAAGGACCTTATGTGTTTAAGTCTAAAATTTGAGGGTAAAGTTTGGAAATATATAATTATATATATATATATATATATATATATATATATATATATATATATATATATATATATATATATATATATATATATATATATATATATATATATATATATATATATATATATATATATATATATATATATATATCTTGGTTAGTGGACAAATGCAGAATTCTAGTATTTGTGTGTGTGTGGCGGATCAAACAAGGGAAGAGAGAGAAAGAGAAAACAAAGTATTCCATCAACCGAAAATCAAGCGTAGGAGGTTCATTAGTAGACCGTTTTAAAAACCGAAAGCACCATCGTGCTCCTGGAAGCTTAAGGATCAGTTTGGCGTAAGCGGGAGTGGGTTTCGTGGTTGTTCTTTTCGGGTCGATTCGATACCCGGTTCGAAAAAGTTAAGGTTGACCGTGTTTGCATCGCTCGGGCGATTCCGTTTCGATGACTGAGGTGAGTACTATATCGTTTTAAAAACCGAGCTTTAAGACAAAAGATGTTTTTAAAGAGGAGTTAACGTTTTAAAAGATGTAAAACGTTTTGGAAAGATTTAAATACGTTTTAAAAGATGAGAAGACGTATGATCGATTTAAGATGAACCATTTTAACAGGATAATGTAATCGTACTTTGATCGAGTAGTTGTAGCTACTCGTGTTTTATTGGTGTATAATGTGATGACATACATTTATAATATTTATTATTATTGTTGTACATTGAGATGACGTACATATTTGATTGTGGCCCTTGTTTTGTCTTAACAATTGCTTATTGTTATTGTTTTATGCACTATATGTAGTATGACATAGTTTTGCATAAGAGCCCTGGGTTACGGGTGGTAGGTAGCTGCTCGTAGATAGATTGACCTAGTTTGACCGACTAGGTAGAAAAGTGCTAGCCTAAGAAAGTTGGTTACGGGGAATTCTAGACCTCCCTTGTAACACGCGGTACTGAGATGTAATCTCATACTGGAGTGATGTATGACCTTTGAGATGAGGGTCAGCCGGATACATCACGTGGGAGTGGGGAGGTGTATAAGTTGACACACCGTGGAACCCTCCTTAACGACAACGCATCGTATGCAACGTCGGATTAATGAAAGCCTACATTTCGGGTTATTATAGAGATTGGGAGTCGCGCCCCAATGCTTATAATAACATGTAGGAATGTGCGAGTAGCGAACGGGATTGTAGTCCCATGGGGCAAGAGATGGACCCTGCTTTAGAAAGATGATTGTTGGGCATAAGATGGACCCAAATTGTGATAGATGACGTTTGGACAAGAGATGGATCCAAAACGTAAGATATTGACTTTAGTGCGTAATTTGATTATGAGATGAGAATCATTTACCTGTGCACTTTATTATTGTTTATTTATTGAATTGTAACCTATCCGTTTGCGATGGGTGTGGGTATGGTTTGGGACTTTGAAGTTAAATATTTTATGAAATGTTTTATAGTCTTTACTAAGTTTATTGTCTCGCCAGCTTTGCTGATACTCTTTTCAAATGTGTCTTTTACTCGTAGGGTGCTAGACGCTAGCCTGGTGAGGCGGGATTGCTTGGGGTAGACGTTGTCCTCATTCGTATAGTTTTGTTATATGCTTTTGGCAAGCTTTTGATGTTGTAACTAAGTAACGTATGGTTTGTATGAAGATGTTTAGGAACCGCTTTATTATGTTTTATTATGTTTCCGCGGTGTAAAAGTCTTATAACTTAAAAAGTTTTTGTAAAACGTGATTTTTGAAAACCAGGACGTTACACTATGTAATAAGATAAAATTTGAAAGACATTCGAACTTGGGATATGAAATTGGCAAATGGAATCAAAACTTAATTACAAAGTCAAGAAACATATCAAGACTATGAAGAGAGTAGTACTATAGACGTCTAAGGTGGTGTTTTTTGAGACTATCTACCGGAATAAGAGAGTGTATTTTATAAGATAGGTACATATAAATTCCTCTCTTTCATGTGTTCATAATCAACACAAAATTTTCCCTCTTTTATCTCTCACAGTCAAACACACTCACTCTCAGTCTACAATTTTGAAGAAAATGCTAGCTTTCAAGTGAATAGTAGTAACTAAATGGATTATTAAGTTTGCATTGTAATCGATTTTGTCTACGTTTTATAGATACAAAGAAAGGAGCCAACTGCAGCTTGTTGAATGTGAAGAAATCAACGAAGATGAAGATCTGTTTGAAGCTATTGACAAGCCTAAGCATAAATTCATATTTCAACTTCTGTAATTCTGTTAGTTTCTTCTCGATATTTTCGTAAATCAATCTATCTGTTAAATTATCTTAATCGTTTTGAATATGATAAGCGTGAGCATAATTCAACTTCTGTATTTCTATTCGTTTCTTAGATCGTTTAAATATCAAAATCGTGATGAATATGAAGAAGTTTATTGAATCGAACTGAAATCAGTGTGAATAGAATAAAATGTTGCAGGTTCATTGATCAAACTGAATCCGTCTGAGTTATCGTTATGAATTTGATCAGATTGATTGAACCGAACTAAAATTAGTGTTACAAACTTAATGATCAAATCCATAAATATGATCTAATTTATTTCTCAGAAAGTTCATACTAGCTATTATTGTTACGATTATGATTAAATCTATTGGTTTAAACTTGTAGTGACTTTGAAAATTAGGCATGATTCCACTATCCTTTGTTCTAGAAGATTTTATTCCTTAGTTCAGTTTGATCGAGGGGCTGCAAGAGTGGACGCAAGTCGAGCTCGATCGACGCAGTGTGCGCACCCTCGATGATGCTATTACAGCAGCCGAGTCACTCGCTGGACTCTCTCTGAAGTTGCGAGAAACTTATTCGGGATAGGCGGAGAAGAAGAAGAATTTCCCAGACAAACTGAAGTAAGTCATCGAAACCCTTCTCCGAGACGAAATTTCTCACCGAGACGAAGTAAACCCAAACCTTCCTTGCCATGCTTTATCTGTAACAAAACTCATTGGACAAGTGAATGCCTGGATAGAAAAACTATTAACGCCATGATTACAGAAAGAGAAAAGAAACTCAGAGAAGAACCCGAAGCCCATATGGGCACGATAAGGCATCTCGGAGCCCTAGTGAAAACATCTCCGAACAGCGAGCCAAATGTCAACGGACAATTGTTTGTTAACATAAAAGTTAACAACAAAGAGACCAAGGCACTGATTGATACGGGCGCCTCCCATAACTTCGTCCATGTCCGAGAAGCAAAAAGGCTGGACATGTGGTACCAACGGAACCACGGCACAATCAAAGCCGTAAATTCGAAAGCAAGAAATATGATAGGGACGACCAAGGCAAAATCGTGCATCAAGGGGTGGCGAGACGATCTGAAATTCACGGTCACAACCATGGATGACTTCAAAGTAGTCTTGGGATTAGACTTTCTTCGCCAAGCTCAAGCCTTCCCGATTCCCTCAGAGCGTTCTCTAGTACTCCAACACAAAAATCGAGTTTACGTGACCAGATTAATGGAAGAGAACATAGGAAATCGACATATTCCCTCAGAGGAATTCGCGACGAGGACGTCACGAAATCAAGTAGGGGAGGGTGTTACGAGGCGCACATTCTGCCCGGAACGATCTCCTTGATACATGGAAACTTCTAGAATACTCGGGAGAACTCTAGGGTAACACCTAGAGCGTTCTAGAGATTTTCTAGATATTATGGGTATTTCTAGACTAGTCAAGATCTAGTCCTATATCATTCTAGGTCAGTAGTAATATCTAGAATGGTTCTAGATTACTCTAGGTTAGATATCTAGATCTAGAACCATCTTTAGAAGCCTATATATATGTATCATGCCCTCATTTGTAAACTATCAGATTTCCTTGTATCGATAAACATCAAGCTTTCATAATCCTCCTAGCAAGTGTTTTCGAAAGACATTCCAAGTCTTTTTGGCCTACTTAGTTCCGAGAAATCACTGACCTAAGTGTCACACGGGTCCAAGAATTTAACCCCTGACACAAACCAATTAGCTAAACATGTTTATTCAGACAAAATGAGAGAATAATATAATAAACATTAAAAATAACGTACCACAATAAAAAGATCCGAGCCATTAGATGTGTAGATACTCCATGTCAAGGCATTGACAAACGAACATAGAATCGGAAAAAAAAACATACGTTTTCCATGTTTTGGTTAGGATCACGATAATCTACATCAAAAAATTATACTTTTATATGAAATACTTAAATCAGGGTAAAGTTATTGTAAACTAAATAGGCTCTTTTCTCATACATGTATTAAAATAAATATTACCATAGGTAACAGTGGAGAACCGTATTTGATGAGTAATCCCACGATAGCGAAAAGCGGAATAAATTTTAATCTTCATCCGTCGTATGAAAAGCACCCAAAGTAACAAAGAAAATAAACGCCAAACACAAAACTCCACAGCTTGCCATAATGAGTAGCTTCTTCTTGTTAATCGCATACTTGATATAGAGAGCTAAATATATGATATGGGCCACAAATCTCACAATGTTCACCCACGGGCCCAATGAGCTATGTGGGTTAACATTTGGAATATTGTACCCAACTAAAACTCCACAACCTAAAAAGGTGGTGAAAAAAGACATATATGAGAAGCCAATAACTTAGTCAATTCTACGGATTTGAATAAATAATTGCATGTAAAAACATTTAGCCAATCACTGAGTTATCTCTATCGGTTTTAACGTACATCCACTTTAGAAACAAAAAACGTAATTAGTTTCTAAAAGTGGATGATTAAAGCAATTTTATAAACTTAAGGACAAACACAATAATTTAAAATAAATCATAGGACAATTTAAAAAATTAACTCAAAATAGTTAATTATAATATGGTAACTTTACTTTTGCTTGACAAATAGTAAAAGAGTCACAGTTATTATTTAAAAGAGAACTATCGAGTAATATATTTATAAATGATATCAAGGAAAGGATAAATACCAATTTCATACATATGTATGTGCAAATATGAACGGAAACAAAAACGTCCCTACAATCTCAATAAACAAAATGATATTATGAATGCATATATGTATGTATGTATCTTGGTTTAGTATGAAAGAAAAACCTACACTAGAGACCCGAATGAGAATACATCAGTAATACAACCTGCACAATTAAGTGAAAATTGGAATTTAGCTTAATTAAATTAAATTATCGATCAAATTAAAATTAGATTTTCATCTCAATAAACAAAATGATATTATGAATGTATCCCATCTATAACATATATTACACATGAGTATAACAATATAAGTCGAAATCGCAACACAAGTTGGAATCCACACTTTTAGCTCTAATTATTACTTGAAGAATATAATTTATTTACGTCATTAAAAAGAATTACTGTACCGCATTTGGATTCACGTACCATTGAAAAACAATTTTCATTTTCATAGTCAACATTTAAGAAAATGTACAAATAATTTGGAATAGCTTTAAGGTGATATGAATTAAGTCGGCTTGATATTACCATTAAAACACATATTTCATCCCTTTGTTAAAATCACAAACAAAACGCTACTTTTAACTCATTTTAGTGAGATTTAATGAAAACAATAAGAATGAACTCGAAAACAAAAATTTTGAGCAAAGAATCTGACGTCGTAATTTCATCTTTCCATCTAGCTCACAAAAGCTTGCTATGAATCTCAGTTACATTGAAATCGAAAAATGTAAGCACTGAATCTATTAAAATAATGATGTAACTTCATCAATCTAGCAATAAATATCAATTACGTCGAAATCGAAAACCAAATGTTTGAAGAATCATCTTCATTTCCAGAGATTAAGTGAGAGATATTGCTCGATTTGAAGTACCGAGAGTACCGAATGCATCTCGAACAGAAACCATGGCCAAATTTTGCTACAATGAGTGAGTGAGTGGGTGAGCTACTAATATAGAGAATGAAAAAGAGAGAGAGAGTAGGTAAATTTGTAGAGAAAAGAGATGAGGGTTTTATAGAAAGAGAAAGAGTGATGTTGCTGAGGTGGAAGGAGACAATGTTAATGGTGCATTCATAATTTGTTACCAACGTATTTGTAGAAAAGTGTTCCTTTTTTTTACAATAAAAATATTCTATTGCTCCGTTTTGTACTATTTGAATAAATTAGTGGAATGATTGTTAATTTATAAAAATGGCATGGTTTCATTTATTATGGAAATCTGTATAGTAGTTTTTAAAAGGAAAAAGAAGTATTAACAAATTTACAATCGGTCGTTTCGTGGCTTCAAACGGATTAAACTGTATTCAAACTTTGTGTTCTCTTGATCCGACTAGAGAAAACTTCAAACTTTTGGAACTCATGAATACACCCAATTTCCCGAAAAGGAAGTTAAACACAAAAATAAAAAATTTACTTGATATTAATAACCCAAATATTACCGGAAGAAACAAAAATGGTGGTCGACTATTAACATATATGAATTGGGCCACAAATCTCACAATGTTCACCCAAGGGCCCAATAAGCTATTTGGGTTAACATTTGGAAATATTGCACCCAACTAAAACTCTACAACTTAAAAAGGTTGTGAGATAAGACATATATGAGAAGCAAATAACTTAGTCAATTCTGTAGATTTGAATAAATAATTGCCTGTAAAAACATTGAGCCAATCACTGAGTTTTTTCTATCGGTTTTAACGTACATCCACTTTAGAAACAAAAAACGTAATTAGTTTCTGAAAGTGAACGATTAAAGCAATTTTATAAACTTAAGGACAAAAACAATAATTTAAAATAAATCATAGTACGATTTAAATAATTAACTCAAAATAGTTAATTATAATTTGTTAACTTTACTTTTACTGGACAAATAGTAAAAGAGTCATAGTTATTATTTAAAAGATAACTATCGAGTAATATATTTATAAATAATATTAAGGAAAGGATAAATACTAGTTTCATACATATGCATGTGCAAATATGAACGGAAACAAAAACGTCCCTACAATCTCAATAAACAAAATGATATTATGCATACATATATGTATGTATGTATCTTGGTTTAGTATGAAAGAAAAACCTACAATGGAGACCCCAAGGAGAATACATCAGTAATAAAGCCTGCACAATTAAGCGCAAATTGGAATTTAGCTTAATTAAATTAAATATCGATCAAATTAAAACTACATTTTCACCTCATTAAACAAAATGATATTATGAATGTATCCCATCTATAACATATATTACACATTAGTATAACAATATAAGTCTAAATCGCAACACAAGTTGGAATCCACACTTTTAGCTCTAATTATTACTTCAAGAATATAATTTATTTACGTCATTAAAAAGAATTACTGTACCGCATTTGGATTCACGTACAATTGAAGAACAATGTTCATTTTCATAGTCCATATTTAAGAAAATGTACAAATAATTTGGAATAGCTTTAAGGTGATATCAATTAAGTCGGCTTGATATTACCATTAAAACACATATTTCATCCATTTGCTAAGATCACAAACAAAACGTTACTTTCAACCCATTTTAGTGAGATTTAATGAAAACAATAAGAATGAACTCGAAAACAAAAAATTTTAGCAAAGAATCTGACGTCGTAATGTCATCAATCCATCTAGCTCACAAAAGCTTGCTATGAATCTCA
The DNA here is from genome assembly GCA_910822075.1 of Senecio squalidus. Taxonomy (NCBI): domain Eukaryota; kingdom Viridiplantae; phylum Streptophyta; class Magnoliopsida; order Asterales; family Asteraceae; genus Senecio; species Senecio squalidus. Next base: position 17,464,986 of record CAJVGC010000432.1, on the reverse strand, counting down.
GTTACGTTGAAATCGAATAATTAAGCACTGAATCTATTAAAATAACGACGTAACTTCATCAATCTAGCAATAAATCTCAGTTACGTCGAAATCGAAAACCGAATTTTTGAAGAATCATCTTCATTTCCAGAGAGTGAGAGATATTGCTTGATTTTAAGTACCGGGAGTACCGAATGCATCTCAAACAAAAACCATGGCGAAATTTTGATACAGTGAGTGAGTGAGTGGGTGAGCTACTAGTACAGAGAATGAAAAAGAGAGAGAGAGAGTAGGTGAATTTGTAGAGGTAAGAGATGAGGGTTTTATAGAAAGAGAAAGAGTTATGTGAGGTGGAAGGAGACAATGTTAATGGTGCATGCATAATTTGTTACCGATGTATTTGTAGAAAAAAGTGGTCCTTTTTTTTTACAATAAAAATATTCTATTGCTCAGTTTTGTACTATTAGAATAAATTAGTGGAATGATTGTTAATTTATTAAAAGGTTATGGTTTCATTTATTATGGAAATCTGTATAGTAGTTTTTAAAAGGAAAAATAAGTATTAACAAATTCACAATCAGTCGTTTCGTGGCTTCAAACGGATTAAACTGTATTCAAACTTTGTATTCTCTTGATCCAACTAGAGAAAACTTTAAACTTATGGAACTCATAAATACACCCAACTTTCTAACAAAGGAAGTTAAACACAAAAATAAAAAATTTACTTGATATTAATAACCCAAATATTACCGGAAAAACAAAAATGATGGTCGACTATCAACATATATGATCTGGGCCACAAATCTTATAATGTTCACCCACGGGCCCAATGAGCTATGTGGGTTAACATTTAAAGATTGTACCCAACTAAAACTCCACAACTTAAAAAGGTGGTGAGATAAGGCATATATGAGAAGCCAATAACTTAGTCAATTCTGTGGATTTGAATAATTAATTGCCTAAAAAACCATTTAGCCAATCACTAAGTTATTTCTATCGGTTTTAACGTACATCCACTTTAGAAATAAAAAACGTAATTAGTTTCGAAAAGTCGACGATTAAAGCAATTTTATAAACTTAAGGACAAAAACAATAATTTAAAATAAATCTTAGGACGATTTAAATAATTAACTCAAAATAGTTATTTATAATTTGTTACCTTTACTTTTGCTTGACAAATAGTAAAAGAGTCACAATTATTATTTAAAAGAGAACTATCCAGTAATATAGTTATAAATAATATCAAGGAAAGGATAACTACTAATTTCATTCATATGGATGTGCAAATATGGACGGAAACAAAAACGTCCCTACAATCTCAATAAAAAAAATGATATTATGCACACATATATGTATGTATGTATCTTGGTTTAGTATAAAAGAAAAACCTACACTCATCAGTAATAAAGCCTGCACAATTAAGTGAAAATTGGAATCTAGCTTAATTAAATTAAATTATCGATCAAATTAAAACTATATTTTCAGCTCAATAAACAAAATGATATTATCAATGTATCCCATCTATAACATATATAACACATGAGTATAACAATATAAGTCGAAATCGCAACACAAGTTGGAATCCACACTTTTAGCTCTAATTTTACTTGAAGAATATAATTTATTTACGTCATTAAAAAGAATTACTATACCGCATGTGGATTCACGTACAATTGAAAAACAATGTTCATTTTCATAGTCCATATTTAAGAAAATGTACAAATAATTTGGAATAGCGTTAAGGTGATATCAATTAAGTTGGCTTGATATTACCATTAAAACACATATTTCATCCATTTGCTAAAATCACAAACAAAACGCGACTTTTAAATCATTTTAGTGAGATTTAATGAAAACAATAAGAATGAACTCGAAAACAAAAAATTTGAACAAAGAATCTGACGCCGTAATTTCATCAATCCATCTAGCTCACAAAAGCTTGCTATGAATCTTAGTTACGTTGAAATCGAAAAAATTAAGCACCCAATCTATTAAAATAACGACATAACTTCATCAATCTAGCAATAAATCTTAGTTACGTCGAAATCGAAAACCGAATTTTTGAAAAATCATCTCCATTTCCAAAGATTAAGTGAGAGATATTGCTTGATTTTAAGTACCGAGAGTACCGAATGCATCTCGAACAGCAACCATGGCGAAATTTTGATACAGTGAGTCAGTGGGTGGGTGAGCTACTAATAGAGAGATTGAAAAAGAGAGAGAGAGAGAGATTAGGTGAATTTGTAGAGAAAAGAGATGAGGGTTTTATAGAAAGAGAAAGAGTGATGTGAGGTGGAAGGAGGCAATGTTAATGGTGCATGCATAATTTGTTACCGAGGTATTTGTGGAAAAAAGTGGTCCTTTTTTTTTGAATAAAAACTTTATATTGCTCCATTTTGTACTATTCGAATAAATTAGTGGAATGATTGTTAATTTATGAAAATGGTATGGTTTCATTTATTATGGAAATATGTATAGTAGTTTTTAAAAGGAAAAAGAAGTATTAACAAATTTACAATCGGTCGGTTCGTGGCTTCAAACGGATTAAACTGTATTCAAATTTTGTGTTCTCTTGATCCGACTAGAGAAAACTTTAAACTTATGGAACTCATAAATACACCCAACTTCCCGACAAAGGAAGTTAAACACAAAAATAAAAAATTTACTTGATATTAATAACCCAAATATTACCAGATGAAACAAAAATGGTGGTCGACTATCAACATATAGGATCTGGGCCACAAATCTTATAATGTTCACCCACGGGCCCAATGAGCTATGTGGGTTAACATTTTGTGACAACCCTCTAAAATTCAGGTGATTCTCATTACTATATCGGTTCAAATCTTTAGTTGCATCTTATCGTGATCGTATTGTTCTAGTTCGTACTTATTGTGTCTATTATTGTGACGGAACCAAAGTCGGAATCAACTTATAAATCCTAACACCAAGAAACTAAACAAAGGACTTGACTAAGTTCATAACGGAAACTAATAAAATTCTAGTCCACACTTAACAATAACGGAAAACTTAAAACCTCACCGAGCTAGAAATGCCTTCCAGCCGACGGCTGAAAGCTGTCAGCCAGCGGCTGAAGCCCAGCCGGCGGCTGAAACCCGCTGAATGTGACTTGATGACTCATTTTTACATGAATCTTGATTGGATAAAGGCATTAAACGGGATTGGACCAAATATCACTGCCATTTGGGTTCCCTAGGGCAGTAATACCCTTTCCCACACACCTCTTTTCATTTCACATTCACTTTTCAAACAAAACACACACACACACTTCCATTTTCTCTCTAATCTCTCAAGAACTTTCAAACTAAATCCAGTGACTTTCCCCCATAACGAGCAAGTAAAACACGAAATCATCCACCAAAAACATACACAAATCGTCCATAAAGAAAAGGGTAACAAGGAGGAAGCATAAAACGGGTTTTTGAAGAAGGTTTTCATCCATTTTGAAGCTAAAATCTCATCCAACCGTCACATCACTTTTTCCTTCGGTAAAACTCTTCTATTTTACTTTTATTTCATAAATATTTACTTGCATGGACGATCCAAAGACTGAAAAATTGTTTTTATAAAAGTTTAAAACGTTTTCTTGCTTAAAATCGGGTTTATCACAAAGATCCACATTTTGATGAAATAGCTCTAAAAGAAACTGTGATTTTTACTCAAAAATGTATGTACTTAACTAAAAACAGTTTGCATGTAAGAATCTATCACTAAAACGGGCTAAAAATCGAAAAATACCGAAAATACGAAACTGGCCGAAGACCTCCAACCGGCGGCTGAAGATATCCAGCCGGCGGCTGAGGTCCAGCCGGCGGCTGAATATCTCCATCCGCTGTCTGGATCTCGCTGTTCACTGAAAATGTCGTTTTGAGAACTTAAACGTTAAATAGTGCCCAAATAAATTTACTACATATTGTGTACTTGGAAACTTACTGTTTTTATAAATAATATTGTTTGGATGAGTTTTATGAATAAAAACACTTGTATTATTGAAAGTTATAGTTTGAAATGATTGTTAAAGCGGGAAAGTGTTTGCGAAAATGGACTAAATTTTTATAGCGCGAAAGTGCTACCCAAATTTCACCGTAAATTATGACCGAAACTCAGTAACCTATCATTTTCGTGACTTAAACATTTTGACTTTGGACATCGACCCTTTTTGGACATAATTGGACTAATCGGACATTAAAACGTAACCGAACACGTATTAACTTATAACTTTTCCGTATTGAAACTTTTGGACAGAATTTAAAGTATAAAGATTTAACTCTAAGAATGTTAAAATGGGACTTTAACATAACTTAAATCATAAAATTTATACTTACACAAAATTCCGGTGTTTTAGGTCGTCCTTGATTCCCGACGCGTTCCGCTCCTTTCTCTCTTACTCGAGACTTATCTCCGCAACCCGTGAGTTACAACCCCACTATATTTTAATGTTTTTAATATTGTTTTGGGGGAAACATAAGATGCTTATGTCTTAGAAACTTTTATGATCTTTTGCAACTCGTATGAAACTTTGTGAAACTTTGAGAAACTTTGTGAAACTTTGAGAAACTTTGTGAAACTTATATGCGTAAAATATTTTATTGCCTTATTGGCATACTGGCTTGCCCCCGTTAATTGGCTAAACTAAATTAAGGTTACTTGTATGCGAAACCAATCCTTGATGAGAATATAAACTCCGTAAGTGCTTATTACCAGTTTTTAGACTAAGAGTTCAAAGTGCCCCGTTTTTAGAATCAGAATCATTACACACTATTAGCAATAGCCGTTAGTATTATGGGTATCGATACTTAGGAGAGGTCACTCCTTGCTTGTGGTTCGCGACCTAAGTACATATTACTAAGATCAGATGAAACTCCATTAACTGTGAAACTTTGGGGCGTGTTCTGACCAGACAATCGGTTTAGTGTAGACTTACGTTATATTAAGCCAAGCGATTGATACAAGATACTAATTTAGTTACTCACATATTATTTACGCATATACAATATTTTTAGCGATTGTTTCCGCTATAACTTTTATGTTACAAGTTCTACTCTACTTGCGTATGTTCGAAACTTTTAAAGTAAATATATATATATATGTTTTAGCGCCGCTCCGCTTTTTTTTCACTTATGATTCTCTATACATATGTATTTTAAACTTTGGAAACTTTTATCGAGAAACTCAAACTGTAACTCACTCACTACTTTATTGTAGTTGACACTTTATCTTATGTTTCAGGAAATTAAGTGTAAGAGTCGAAGTGCATGGCATGGAAGGGTCGGTATGGTCACGTGAGACGCAACTTGGGAAAGACCTTTTTATTTTGGATTGTGAACAATTTTCTTTTAATCAATGACTTGAACCGTTTATTTTGTTATAACCCGTGTAATGGTATTCCAGCTCTTCACATCTCGTGTTTCCGCTATAGCGGGGTGTGACAGACTTGGTATCAGAGCACAGGTTATAGTGAAAACGGTTTTAAAAATTTTCAAAATTTTCGAAACCAAACTATAACCAAGGCTTTTTCGGAAAATCATTTATGGGTTCAAACTTTAGGGAATTAATTTCGCGATTGCAGGATTATTTTTAACTATGCATGGACTGATCACCCATGCCTAGTTCAAAATTAATTATGCAAGGACGAAACGTAATTACTAATGTTAGACGGTTTTTGAGTTGAAAAATTCCCGGTCTTATTATTTCCCGATCTCACGTGACTGACCCGTACATGCATTTCATTACACATTTTTCTTTACTATTACTTTGTTTCCCCGTACTTACGAAACTCCTTGTTCGCAGATCCGTCATGTCTCACTCGTCTCGCTCACGATCACCATCGCGATCCCAGTCACGTTCATTACCGAGAGCCGCATCATCCCGCGAGGCTTCTGAGGGCCACACCGCCTCGGAAAGCCTACGCCACCAGACCACCGACCCCACGGAGGACACCTCCATGGCAGTGTCGAGCAGCATCGGGTCCAACCCGAGGTCGGTACTACCACCACCTCCACCGGTACCTGTTGCCGCACCACCCCAGTATCAGGGGCCACGTACTCGGCTGACCGCCCGTAAACAGGTCATCCTTCCGGGCCGCTTGCCGGACAGGATGGCTGCACAGCAGGCCGACCCGTCCAGACCTGCACCACCCCACCTTCCATTAGGGAACCCGCATCCCGAGGCTCCACGCACCTCCATGCTGGAGCATTACACGTGGGAGCGACAACTCGAACCTGAGGAGATGCAGCGGGCCCGTGACGCTGACGCAGCTAGGCAGAGGATGCCGCCTACCCTACAGCCTCCCCCTCCTGCCGCTTTCTTGCACCTCCACCGCGAGGTAAGGGGAATTTCTTAGGAGTCCCAACAACAAGGGCTTCTCCTCTGTGAGGTCTCCGATGCCGCGCATCGGTTGTCGGAACAGACGTTGCGACATCTCGCTGCGGCTCAGGCCACAACCCGGACTGTGCAACGTCTGGTTGGAGTATGCTTGGTTATGGGGACCCTGTTGGCGGTTATTGTCGCCAAGATGTTTCTCCAGAAACGCCGCTAGTTTTCTCCTTTTATTATTGTATTTTAGGCCGAGTTGTAATTTTCCAGTGTACACAGCTCCGAGCAATTTCTATTTATTTCCTTTTGTATTGTTTTGTACTTAATTTCCTTTGAACCTTGTATTCAACATTATTATTATTAATGAATGAAATTTCTACCTTTATTTATCTATTTTTTCTATTATCGTATGAATCCTGTATTATGGTTGAATTATTATCTTGCGTATGAATCTTTGTCGTGTGAATATCTTGAATCATTGTCGTGCGTGTACTAATTGTTCTTTCTAAATGCTCTTGTGTGGTCATTATCTTTGTTCATTGGGTTATATTCTTATCGTATTCCATTCGTGCGTTCTAAACCGAATCTATTTGTCTGTTGTAGAATCATGGCACCTCCGCGCTCGAATGCTAGTATCATTGCTGAACAAGTCGCTACTCAGTTGAATGCGGCGATGCCCAACATGATGGCCCAAATCACTGCTGGGATCAATGCAAATGTCAACAACCATCACCAGCAGCAGCAGCAGCAACAGCAGAACAACAACCAGAACCAGCAACAAAACCCAAATCCCCTTGCTTGCACCTACAAGAGCTTTATGGCCTGCAAGCCCAAGGAATTCCATGGCACAACTGGTGTCGTAGGACTGGTGTCCTGGTTTGAGAGCATTGAGTCAGTACTGCACATCAGCAGGTGTGCTGAGGCTGACAAAGTGCAGTACGCCTCATGCGTACTACACGGTAAGGCCCTGACTTGGTGGAACAGCGTAGTCCGCAACAGAGGACGCGAGACAGCCTATGATCTCACATGGGACCAATTCAAAGACCTTCTGATAGAGGAGTACTGCCCCAAAGGGGAAATTAAGAAGCTCGAGGCAGAGCTCTGGGATCACACGATGACCGGAAATGACATCGAAGGGTATACTACCCGATTCCATGAGTTGGGTCGACTGGTCCCGAGGTTGGTAACTCCTGAAGAAAATAAAATCGACCGCTATGTCTCCGGTCTTGTTCCTGAGATAAGAGGAATGGTCATCGCAGCTGAACCTCAAACCCTCCAGAGTGCCATCATTCTAGCTCACCGCCTCATAAGCAATCTACTCACCGCTCCTGCATCCTCCAAGAAGGAGTCGGGTGAGAAAAGAAAATCTGACCAAACCCCCAGGAAAAGCGACCGCAACAAGAAGAAGAAGACAACCCGAAATTTCGTCGTGACAGCTGTAGCACCACCACCGCCACCACCACCAACTGGAGCCCGGTACACGGGACGACCCCAAGTGCATAAGTGCAACTTCCACCACCACGG